>CM053026.1:740928582-742131082 GCA_028564925.1 Lithobates sylvaticus | reverse complement strand
GATACGGGGCCCCAAAGTCGGGTCGGAAAATGTCATGCACTTTTCTGCAGCAAAGAATTACATTTTCCAACCCGAATTTGCGGCCCCGTATCTCGGGGCCACTTGGTGCTAGGAACCCCAAATTTGGTGTGCAAACCCACTACAACATATCCAAATTTGGGGTTCCTAGCACCAAGTGGCCCTGAGATACGGGGCCGCAAAATCGGGTCGGAAAATGTCATTTTTTGCTGCAGAACAGTGCTTGACTCCAGTATAAGCCGAGGGGGGCACTTTCAGCAGAAAAAAATGTGCTGAAAAACTCAGCTTATACTGGAGTAAATACAGTAATTTAATGAAGAAAAGAGTAACAGTGATACCTACCGGTTAGGATTTTGGATGCAATGTTGACCTACGTATGATCGCTATATAAATGGAAACCATAGAAAATATATACAGGATATATCCAGAGTATAAAATGGTCTGAAAACTTTATAGCTCAAGTTTACAACCAGATATTCTGTAGGCACCACATCCTTTTATATGCTACAGTTGTTAACTTTTAAAATCTTGCTTTCTCATAGCACATTGCCAAGTAAACCTAAGGTACTTTTATTGACTCTTTGGATCCCCAAAACCAGAAAAATGTCCCTGTTCTTCTACAGTCAAACCTGAATTTTAGGTTTATATGAATTTATATAATTTGACGTTAAATATCGATGTTATGGCATGAGCTAGCTGCCACAACCCTGGTATTGTTTTTTACTATGGTGGATTCTGTGTCAGATAAAAGTTGTCTGGGGTGGTGGGATGGTTCCTCCCCCTCCTTCCACTTACCGGGCTTACCTGTCCCATTAGTAAAGCCCGAGAACGATCTGATGCAGCCGTTATTCTATTTTTTTCTTTTAAAGGTAAATGAGATCTGGGTCTTTTTGACACCAGATCTCTCAATAAAAAGGATCTGTCATCTTTATTTCTATTACAAGGGATGTTTACATTACATTCCCTGTAATAGGAATAAAAGTGATTAAAAAAAAAAGGGACAGTGTAAAAAAAAAAGGAAAATAAATAACAAAAAAATAAATTAAAGCGCCCCATCCCTCTGTGCTTGCGCGCAAAAGGCATACGTATTTGTACGTTGCGCAAGCACATATGTAAACGGTGTTGAAACCACGTATGTGAGATATGACTTCAAACTTTAGAGCTGACGTAATAATTCTAGCACTAGATCTCCTCTGTGACTCTAAACAAGTAACCGGTAAAAATGTTTAAAGCGATTTTAAGTATCGTGATTTTTTAGTACCGTAGTTTGTCACCATTCCACGAGCGTGCGCAAAGCGTGACATGTTAGGTATCTATTTACTCAGTGTAACATCATCTTTCACATTATACAAAAAACAATTGGGGTAACTATTGTTTTTTTTGATTGTTCTTAAACATTAAAGTGTATTTTTTTTTAAAAAGTTGCTTATGAAAGACAACTGCACACATACTGTATGACATAAAATATTACAACAAGACATCACCTGACACATACTCCAACAAAAGGCAACCTCCCAAGCTGACAGGGAGGTCGCCTAAGTCTCTCCTTCCCCTAGACATTACCATATGTAGGTAGAGGATTTAGGAGGGGGGGCAGCTCGGGGCACAGGAAGATCCCATCAGGGGTGCCCGGAGCAGGTCCTATCCTCCGGTTTACATAGCGTCAAGTTGACAATCCTCCTCTACTCCACACCTCATACTTGGGGGTAGACTACAAGAATTCTTAGCATTGCTAGTACATTTCACCTGGGCTCATGTTCAGTTACGATTCTGGTTCATTCAAGCATTGTTATCATTGTACTTTTTTCCTTTTGCTGTACCATGATCTATCCTGGGCGATACATGTTTCAAGCCCAAATTCTGTTTGACTTGTAAAAACTAATAAAAATGTATTGAATTTGTATTATTATTTTTATTTTGTATAATTATTTTCCTGGTGGAGCTCATTTTTTAACCACCTGATTACTTTGCACTTAAACCCCCCTCGTGACCAGACCAATTTTCAGCTTTTGGCGCTGACGCACTTTGAATGACAATTGCGCGGTCATACAACACTGTACCCAAATGAAATTTTTACCATTTTTCCCCACAAATAGAGCTTTCTTTTGGTGGTATTTAATCACAGCTGGGGTTTTTATTTTTTGCTAAACAAATAAAAAAAGATGGAAAATTAAAAAATAAAATAAAATCATGTTTAATAGTTTGTTATAAAATTTTGCAAACAGGTAATTTTTCTGCTTCATTGATATGCGCTGATGAGGCTGCACTAGTGGGCACTGATAGGCTGCACTGGTGGGTACTAATAGGCTGCACTGGTGGGTACAGATAAGTCGGTACTGATGGGCACAGATAAGTCGGTACTGATGGGCACAGCAAAGATGGCACTGATGGGCACGGATGGGTGGCACGGATGGGTGGCACGGATGGGTGGCACGGATGGGCAATGATGGATGGCACTGATAGATGGCACTGATGGGCACTGATAGATGGCACTGATAGGTGGCACTGATAGATGGCACTGATGGGCACTGATAGGTGGCACTGATGGGCACTGATAGGTGGCACTGGGCACTGGTAGGGGACACTGATGAGCACTGGTAGGGGACACTAATGAGTACTGGTAGGTGACACTGATGTGCAGCACTGGCACTGTGGGCACTGACATATGGCACTGTGGGCACTGACATATGGCACTGGGGGCACTGACAGATGGCAGTGGGGGCACTGACAGATGGCACTGGGGGCGCTTTTATTAGAAGAGGAGGGCACCATGGACCCTGGGCACATTGCAGTGAGAGGGACTTATGTCCCTCTCACTGCCTCCGGTGATCGGCTTTTTTTTTTTCTCCTCGCGCTGTCAGCGCGAGCAGGAAAAAAAGCCGATTACCGGCTCGGTTACCGTCACATGATCAGCTGTCATTGGCTGACAGCTGATCACGTGGTAAGGGGTCGGGATCGACCCCTTACTCGGATCTGTGATCCAGCGAGTCTCACAGACTCGCGGATCACAGAGCGCGCCGCGCGCGCGCCCTTCAGGGGGCGCGCAGGCAGCTCGTTGCCGGGACGACGTCTATTGGCACATCAGATCCGCGCTGTAGCCGTCATTTGGCTATAGCGCGGATCTCAGGCAGTTAACCAATGTGCCATGTTTTTCTACATTAATAAACATTGAATTTTTACATAGTACTCTTTTACATTTCATTCTTTGCTGCCTAAAACCCCCAGTGTGGGGGAGTTTTTTCCCATTTCCAATGAGCACAGTGGCCTCCATCAGATGTAAATGATAGAAGTTTGGAACCACCAGGACTCTTTGTAGAGTGGGCCGCCCGGCCAAACTCAGCGATCAGGGGAGAAGGGCCTTAGTCAGGGAGGTGACCAAGAACCCGATGGTCACTCTGACAGAGTTTCAGTGTTTCTCTGTGGAGAGAGGAGAACCTTCCAGAAGAACAACCATCTCTGCAGTACTCCACTAATAAGGCCTGTATGGTAGAGGGGCCAGACGGAAGCCACTCCTCAGTAAAAGGCACATCACAGCCCGCCTGGAGTTTGCCAAAAGGCACCTGAAGGACTCTCAGACGATGAGAAACAAAATTCTCTGGTCTGATGAAACAAAGATTGAACTCTTTGGCCTGAATGGCAAGCGTCATGTCTGGAGAAAACCAGGCACCGCTCATCCCCTGGCCAATACCATCCCTACAGTAAAGCATGGTAGTGGCAGCATCATGTTGTGGGGATGTTTTTCAGCAGCAGTAACTGGGAGATCAGTCAGGATCGAGTAAAAAAAGATGAATGCAGCAATGTATACAAACATACTTGAGGAAAACCTGCCCCAGAGCGCTCTGGACCTCGGCCTTGTGCGAAGGTTCATCTTCCAACAGGACAACGACCCTAAGCACACAGATAAGGTAACAAAGGAGTCGCTACGGGACAAATATGTGAATGTCCTTGAGTGGCCCAGCCAGAGCCCAGACTTGAACCCGATTTGAACATCTCTAGAGAGATCTGAAAATGGCTGTTCACCGACACTCCCCATCCAACCTGAGGGAGCTTGAGAAGTCCTGCAAAGAAGAATGGGAGAAACTGACCAAAAATAGGTGTGCCAAGCTTGTAGCATCATACTCAAAAAAACTTGAGGCTGTAATTGGTGCCAAAGGTGCTTCAACAAAGTATTGAGCAAAAGCTGTGATACTTATGTACATGGGATTTATTTTTATTTTTAATAAATTTGCAAAGATTTCAAACAAACTTCTTTCACGTTGTCATTATGGGGTATTGTATTGTTTGTAGAATTTTGAGGAAAATAATGAATTTAAACTATTTTGGAATAAGGCTGTAACATTGTGCAAAAAGTGAAGCGCTGTGAATACTTTCTGGATACACTGTGTGTGTGTGTGTGTGTGTGTATATATATATATATATATATATATATATATATATATATATATATATATATATATATATATATATAAAAAGCTTACAGTGTACCTGGGACCATTTTAATGACCTTCATGACAGTACGGGCACTTCCAAGTTCCATCATCATTTGTAGCTAATAGAGAAATAAGGAAGGCAGTACGAGGAGACTACGCAATGACCATCAAGGTTCCAATCAGTTGTTAAGGCGATCAAAAGATGTAACCGTGCCTAGAGGGAGCGCAAGAACCACATGTGCACTTTAATTGAGCAGTTATTTACTAAACTGATACTCCAGTCTGACTCTATGATTTCCATATTCACTTTGCAAATGTATAATTTCTGTAATATATGTCTATTCTCTATTAGAATTACAGTACAAAGTCTTGGTTTTTGCCTTCACATTTTCAATCCATGTCTTCCACCTCTATTCATTTGCAGAGGCTAAAAATGAATTGTCAGAGACAAGGAGCACTTAAAGGATAAGTGTGATTCTTCTCTACTTATCATTATGTAGATAGTAACCTTATGTAGTGCAACATGCCGTTCATCAATGCTGACCCGACATAAAAAGCCTCAGACCTTCCTGTGAGGGAACCAGTGCCCTGGGGGAAGGAAAGCAATATCCTGCTATTAAACGGTGCCATAAAATAGGCAGCGCTTGTTAAACACCATATACTCACGAATATGAATCAACAAATATATATAAAAAATATAATTATTATTATGTATTATAAAAAATATAAATATAACTAAAGGATAAATATAAAAAATATAAATATATTTATATTACGGTAATAAAAATTAAACACCATATACTAACGAATACGAATCAACAAATATATATAAAAAATATAATTATTATTATGTATTATAAAAAATATAAATATAACTAAAGGATAAATATAAAAAATATAAATATATTTATATTACGGTAATAAAAATTAAACACCGTATACTAACGAATAAGAATCAACAAATATATATATATAAAAAAAAATATATATATATATATATATATATATATATATATATATATATATATATATATATATATATATATAATATATATATATATATATATATATATATATATATATATATATATATATATATATAATATTATGTATTATAAAAAATATAGATATAACTAAAAGATTAAAATAACAAATATAAATTTATTTATATTAATAAACATTAAAAATCTAATGATAATAAATAATAGCACCTTTAGCCACTTGCCTATTTGGCACTTTCACCCCCTCCCTCCCCAAGCCAATTTTCAGCTTTCAGCACTGTCACACTTTGAATGACAATTGCGCGGCCATGCTACCAAATTTCATATGGGTACAGCACCCATATGAAATTTTTATCCTTTTTTCCCACAAATAGAGCTTTCTTTTGGTGGTATTTAATCACCTCTGGGGTTTTTATTTTTTGCTAAATAAACAAATAATTCTGAAAATTAAAAAAAAATTAATCTTTTTCGTAGTTTGTTATTTTTGCAAATAGGTAATTTTTCACCTTCACTGATGGGCACTGATGAGGCGGCACTGATAGGTGGTACCGATGGGCTCTGATAGGCAGCACTGATAGGCGGCACTCTAATGAGCACTGATAGGCGGCACTCTAATGAGCACTGATAGGCACTGGTAGGCTGCACTGATGGGCATGGATAGGCAGCACCGATCGATGACACTGATGAGGAGGCACTGATGGGCACTAATTGGCAGCACCCATGAGAACTGATTGGCAGCACTTATAGGTAACACTAATGAGGAGGAACTGATGGGCACTAATTGACAGCACTGATGGGCACTAATAGGCAAGACTGGCAGGTGACATTGATGAGGAGGCACTGATGGGCACTGATTGGCAGCACTTGTGGGCACTGTTGGGACTGCACTGATAATCAGCGCTGCGCAAACTTTTGGCGCTATATAAATACTGTAATAATAATAATAATCAGGACACTAATGATCAGTGCGTGGATTAATAGTGTAGATGTCCCTTTAACACAAGCCGGTTGTATCTTCTCACGCTGTTAACATGAGGAAAGAAAAGACGATAACCGTCTTTTGTTTACATCCGAGATCAGCTGTCATTGGACACAGCTGAACACGTGGTAAAGGGTCGCTGTGATTGGACCTTTACCCTGATCTGTGATCTGCTCTGTCATCAGATCTTCACATTAGTTTTGTAATTTTAAAGGTGATTTTTTCAGTGATTTTGCAACTAAATTGTAACAAAAGTAACGAATTTTAAGGAGTCCGAAAAAAAAACGAACAAATTCGAAAACAAAATTCGATTCGAATTTGAAAACAAATTTTGAATTGAATTCGAAAAAAATAGAAAACGATTTCCAAAAAATACAATAAAATAGAATATAAAATAATAAAGCAATAGTATAATATATATATATATATATATATATATATATATATATATATATATATATATATATATATATATATATATATATATATATTTTTTTTTTTTTTTTATTATTATTATTCTGTTCTATTGTTTTTCTATGCTTTTCTTTTCTATTATTTTCTATTCTATAATAGTCTTTTCTATTCAAATTCATTCTTATACGAAATTCGAATTTCGGAACATGGCTTCTGAAGTTCAAATTTTGTATAGAATAGATTAGAATAGAAAATAATAGAAAAGAATAGACTAGAAAAACAATAGAACACAATAGAATAAAATACAATATATAGAAAAAGATTAGAATAAAATTGAAAATAATAGAAAAAATATATTATATATTTTCCAAAATTTGAATAGAATAGAAAATAGAAAAACAATATATATAAAACCATTTTCCGAAATTAGAATTTCGTATAAATTGAATTCGAATTTGAATAGAAAAGATTAGAATAGAGTAGAAAAGAATAGACTAGAAAAACAATAGAACAGAATAGAATAAAATATAATATATATATATATTATATTATATTTTATTCTGTTCTATTGATTTTTTTCTATTTTTTATTCTGATCTTTTCTATTCAAATTCATTCTATACGGAATTCGAATTTCAGAAGCCATCTTCCGAAATTCGAATTTCATATAGAATTCATTCAAATTAGAATAGAAAAGTTTAGACTAGAATAGAAAAGAATAGCATAGAAAAACAATGGAACAGAATAGGAAAAAATATAATATATAAATATATAACATCTTCAGAAATTGTAATTTCATATAGACTGAAATCAAATTTGAATAGAAAAGATTAGAATAGAATAGAAAATAATAGCATAGAAAAACAATAGAACAGAATAGAAAAAAATATATATATATATATATATATATATATATATATATATATATATATATATATATCCATCTTCTGAAATTGGAATTTAGTACAGAATGAATTTGAATAGAAAAGATTAGAATAGAATATATTATATTTTTTTCTATTCTGTTCTGTTTTTCTATGCTATTCTTTTATATTATTTTCTATTTTATTCTAATCTTTTCTATTCAAATTCATTCTGTACTAAATTCCAATTTCAGAAGATGGATATATATATATATATATATATATATATATATATATATATATATATATATATATATATATATATATATATATATATATAATATTTTTTTCTATTCTATTCTATTCTATTTCAAATTCGAAAAAATTCTACCGCATTCGAATTTTTTTTAACCGAATTTGAAAAAGTAAACTATATATAACCATTTTCCAAAATTCGAAATTCGTATAGAATGAAATCGAATTCCAATAGAAAAGATTAGAATAGAATATATTATATTTTTTTCTATTCTGTTCTGTTTTTCTATGCTATTCTTTTATATTATTTTCTATTCTATTCTAATCTTTTCTATTGGAATTCGATTTCATTCTATACGAATTTCGAATTTCGCAAAATGGTTATATATAGTTTACTTTTTCAAATTCGGTTAAAAAAAATTCGAATGCGGTAGAATTTTTTCGAATTTGATAGGAATACGAAACTAAACGAATGTCGAAAACGAATATAATGAATTTAACTAAACGAATTTAGTTAAATAACGAATCAAACGAAACTAAACAAATTTTTTCATCCTGCACATGTCTGCAGAACACCTCCTCCATATTGCATTTTACAGAAGATTCCTGCCGCTGCAGATGGAAAAGAAAAAGCTATTTTAATAACATTCAAATGCAATATGACTTGTGTCACAATTCTATAGGCTAGATTCATTTTTTTCCCCCATAAAAATGGAGTTAACCTTTAAGCTTGTTTTATGAATGGAGAACTCAAGTCAAAAGCTTGAATCCAGTAATCGACACACAAAATGAAAATCTCTGTTATGATTTTTATTTCTGGATGCCGAATTCTCAGGGCAAATACAATATCAATCCTTCACCTGCAACAGGAAATTATATTTGTCCCTGAAAACTTCCTACCCTTTGTGTGTTCCTAGTAACAAGCTACACATTACACATAAAGCAATTGCACAGAGTTGTGATCCCTCCCCATCCAAACATTGACGATCCGCTGATTTTATATTTGACTCTTCGGTGTACAGTCAATAAAAATATTGGTTGCATATAATATAACCTGACAAGATTAAAGCCAAGTTCTGTGTATACGACCTTGAAACGTGGTGTGATTGGTGTCAGACATGTGAAGAACGAACACAAATATGTGTTTAGTTTTGTTTCAATTCGTTATTTACATAAATTTGTTTCGTTAAATTAGCTTAATTCGTTTTTGTTATCCGTTTAGTTTATTCGTATTCAAATCAATTCAAATTTTTTTGAAATTCAAATAGTTTTCAAATTCGAAAAGCTCTTGAATTGGAATAGTTTTCAATCAGTTTTCCAATTTCCAAAAGAGAATAAAATAAAAAAGAAGATAAAGGAATAGAATAGAAAACAAATAGTATAGAATAGAAAACAAATAATATAGAATAGTTAAGGATATAACAGAAAATAAATGAATATAATAGAGTAAAACAGAACAAAATACAGGGGGTCCCCGACTTACGAACGCCCGACCTACGAACAACCCCTACTTACGAACGGGGCGCTGCGGGGACCCTCCGCCATTTTTCCTTTTTTTTCGCCGTCTTTCGGCCGTTCTGCGCATGCGCGGCCATACGGAGCCTCGGAAAATGCCGGAAATGTCCGTAATTTGCCGCGCATGCGCAGAACGGCTTTAGACGGAACATCGGAAGTGTCCGGAAATCTCCGTATTTG
The DNA here is from genome assembly GCA_028564925.1 of Lithobates sylvaticus. Classification (NCBI taxonomy): domain Eukaryota; kingdom Metazoa; phylum Chordata; class Amphibia; order Anura; family Ranidae; genus Lithobates; species Lithobates sylvaticus. The sequence goes on along the minus strand of CM053026.1, from coordinate 742,121,428 downwards.
TCGGTCTGCGTATGCGCGCCCGACTTACGAACATTTTTGACTTCCGTACAGGCGGGCAGTCCCTAACGAGTTCGTAACTCGGGGACCCCCTGTAGTATAGAATAGAAATGGATAGAAATGAATAGAATCGAATGAAATAGAATAAAATAAAAAGAACATAACCATCTGCTGAAATTTGAATAGAAAAGAATAGAATACAAAAGAAGAGAACTAAAAAAGAAATGAAATAGAAAAATAAAAAAGAATAAAATAGAATAGAATAAAATAGAAAGAATATAACCATCTTCTGAAATTCTAATTTCAAATAGAATTTCAAACAGAATAAATTTGAATTTGAATACATAAGAAAAGAATAAAAGAAAATAAAAGAATAAAATAGACTATAATAGAATAGAAAAGAATAGAATACAAGGAATTTAACCATTTACCAAAATTCAAATAGAACCAATTCAAATTTGAATAGGATAGAAAATAATAGAATATAAAATAACTATCTATTCTAATCTATTCTATTCTATTCAAATTCGAATTGACTCTATTTGAAATTTCAGAAGATGGTTATATTCTTTCTATTGTATTCTATTCTTTTTTTATTCTATTCTTTACTATTCTATCATATATTTTTTCTATTCTATTCTATTTTTCTATTCCTTTATTTATTATCTTTGGAAATTGTAATACAAATTGAAAAGAGTTTTCAAATTTGAAAACGATTACAATTTGAAATCTATTCGAATCGATTTGAATTTAGTTAAAAAATTTTTCCGTTATTTCGGATTCGTTTAAATTCGGTACTACTGTAAATCGGATACATCCGACGGAAAAAATTTGAGAGCAGGATCTCAAATTTTCCGACAACAAAATCCGGACTTTTTTCGATCGTGTGCCGAGAATTCTGACAGACAAAGTGCCACGCATGCTCAGATCAAATTATGAGATCAAAGCTATTGGCTACTAACGTGAACGCAATCCCGTCATAACGGACGAACGTCATCACGTTCAGGATGATCGGATTTTCTGATAACTTTGTCCGACCGTGTGTATGCAACACCAGTGTCGGACAAAGTCCGTCGGAAAAAATCCGATGGATTTTGTGGTCGGATTTTCCGACCGTGTGTACGGGGCATAAGACTTTCCTTCTGTGTAGGAGCTTCCTGTAATAAAGACCAATCATGGATATCCTCTCTCCTTGTGCCGGGTGACTGGTCTTTCCCCTGCCCCTCCAGTGCAGGATTTAAACTGTAGGGGGCCCAGGACACTTCAATTTGGGGAGCCCCTCAACATAAAAGTAAAATTATGTGACAAATAAAAAAGTTACCGTATATACTCGACTATAGGCCGTCCCGAGTATAAGCCGAGGCCCCTAATTCACCACAAAAAATGGGAAAACTGCATTGACCCGTGTATAAGCCGAGGGTACAAAATGCAGCAGCTACTGTAAGTGGAAAAGAGGGCCAGCAATGCCCATCTGCAGCTGCCTGTCCCCTGTACAGACCCCCCCTGTGTCCCCATTGCAGCCTACCTGTGCCGATCTGCGGGTCCTGTGCCATCCGTCCTGTGCCCTCTGCCATCGGTCTTCGGTCTTCGGTCCCCGCTCCGTCCCCGCTCTGTCAGCGTGTACGGCGCCATTGTAAAATTAAAAAGCCGTGCCTCCTCCTCGTCCTCGTCCGTGATAGGAGGAACGCTGTTTTCCCAGCAGTCAGTGTACAGTGTTCCGCCTATCACGGATATTCTCTCATCCTCGTCCATGAGATGAGAATGACAGGACATCCGTGATATGCGGAACACTGTACTGCTGGGAAAATTAGTGTCCGCCTATCACGGACGGGCGGGAGGAGGCGGCGCGGCTTTTTAAAACTGCCGTCTGTCTGCATGACACGCTGTTCATGTAGGCAGACGGCGGTGACTCGAATATAAGCCGAGGGGGGGACTTTCAGCCCTAAAAAATGGGCTGAAAATCTCGGCTTATATTCGAGTATATACGGTACCTGAAATGAATGATAAACCCCTGTCCCAAATTTGACCCATCTCGTAATTTTGGGTAACACTCGCTAACAAAGTTTCACCCTATTCAAGATCGCAGGATGTCGGATTTGCCTCGTAAACCCAATCGGTAAAATTGGTGAGCTTTTCCTCTCATGTTTCTCACTGCGATAAATCAATGCTGGTTGGCAACTTCACTCCCACATGATGGTGCCGGGGCTGTTGCCTGGCACTTTCCAACATTTTCCAAACGTTTCCCTTGTCCCACCCACTTGCTTCTCGTAAACAAGGCTATAAATTCCGTGACACAGTCCTGTTAATGCAAACATCTCGAATAGTGAAATAATATGAGAAGTTGAAATGTAAAATTTATTTGCCTCTGAAGTCAGGCTTTAAGTGGAAGTAAACCCCCCTATCATTTTCAGCCAAGGAAGCTGCCATCTTTGCCTCTGTTTAATCTTCAACTGCCACAGTGCTGCACATGTGATCCGTTATGACACCAGCCATTGGATGGTTTGACTGTTTGGTTGAGAGCACAGCCAGTTAACATTCCCGGCATGCCTTTTTTTTTTAAACTGTTAAATCGATGGGTTTACTTCCGCTTTAAAGCGTTTGTTACCCCAAGATTTCATATTCCTGATACATTATATTGTCAAAAGTATTGGGACGCCTGCCTTTACACGCACATGAACTTTAATGACATTCCAGTCTTAAGCCCCATACACACGCGCGGATTATCCGAGGACCAGGTCCGTCGCATCATGTCTGTCGTACTTTGTCCGAGGTTGGTTTTGCGTACACACGGTCGGACAAAGTTGTCGGAAAATCCGATCATTCTGAACGTGGTGACGTTTGTTGCCTACGACGGGACTACGTAGAGGCTAGTAGCCAATAGCTTTGGTCTTGTAATGTGATCTGAGCATGCGTAGCACTTTGTCCGTCGGACTACCATACACACGATCGGATTTGGTGTGATCGGACCTTGTTGTCAAAAAATCTATCCAGCAGGAGATAGGACTTTGTCCGTCGGACAATCCGACGTACACTGTCCGATGGTGCATACACACGGTCGGATTTTTCAACAACATTGTCCGATTGGACAGAATCCATGCGATAATCCGACCGTGTGTATGGGGCTTTAGTCTGTAGGGTTCAATATTGAGTTGGCCCACCCTTTGCAGCTATAACAGCTTCAACTCTTTTGGGAAGGCCGTACACAAGGTTTAGGAGTGTCTATGGGAATGTTTGACCGTTCTTCCAGAAGAGCATTTGTGAGGTCAGGCACTGATGTTGGACTAGAAGGTCTGGCTTACAGTCTCGTCTTTAATTCAGCCCAAAGGTGTTCTATCTGGTTTAGGTCAGGGCTCTGTGAGGCCAGTCAAGTTCCTCCACCCCAAACTCGCTCATCCATGTCTTTATGGACCTTGCTTTGTGCACTGGTGGGCAGTCATGTTGGAACAGGAAGGGGCCATCCCCAAACTGTTCCCACAAAGTTGGGAGCATGAAATTGTCCAAAATGTCTTGGTATGCTGACACCTTAAGAGTTCCCTTCACTGGAACTAAGGGGCCAAGTCCAACCCCTGAAAAACAACCCCCCACCATAATCCCCCCTCAACCAAATGATTTGGACCAGTGCACAAACTAAGCAAGGTCCATAAATACATGGATGAGCGAGTTTGGGGTGGAGTCCTGACCTCAACCTAATCATCCAACATCAGTGCCTGACCTCATAAATGCGCTTCTGGAAGAATGGTCAAGCATTCCCATAGACACTCCTAAACCTTGTGGACAGCCTTCCCAGAAGAGTTGACGCTGTTATAGCTGCAAAGGGTGGGCCAACCCAATATTGAACCCTACGGACTAAGACTGGGATGCCATTAAAGTTCATGTGTGTGTAAAAGGCAGGTGGAATACTTTTGACAATATAGTGTATGTGGCTGCTGTACCATGTACTTGCATGAGAAAGTCTCCTGTTCTCTTTGTATTGCTTCCTTTATGTGAAATCTCTGGTGTTCCTGCCAGTACCTCTGATTTCCTATTAAAAACTGACCACACTGTGCAGGGGAGCACACTGTGGTCAGTTCTGTAGCTGTGCTGGTAACTCAGTGTGCTCTGCTCCAATGATCAAGCTTGTCCTGACACCCACACAGCCATTCACTGGGAAGATCAGTGTGCTGCTGCTTTTCCTCCCCCAGCTCTTAAGCAGCTGAGAACAGAGGGAATGTGATCACTTATAAAAAAAGTCAAACAAATATATATATATATATCTATACAAAAATGTGTTAACTTTCATTTATAGTTTAAACTGAATGTGTTGTTTTACAAGGTTATCATTTACAATCACTTTAACTGCTCCGTATCCTGACACCCGCACACTTTATAAAATGTTTAATAATAAATTTTTTATAAAGGAAGTCCTCTGGCAGGGGGGGGGGGGGCTGGGGCAATTGCCCCTTTTGCCCCCTTATAAATTCAACACTGCACCCCTACTCTAGTTTTCTGCAGGCAGCCCATAATGGGTGGAGCCTGCTGACCCCTCCCATATCTTTGCTCTCTGCACAGGCTATGTATTGCGCAGTGATGATGTCACAACTACTTTACACGGTAGTATCTTGGCTTGCAAAGGCATTTGGTAGACACAAAGTGGAATTACATCCTTTCTGGCTATTGGGGAATTGAATTAACCCCCCTGGAGCCTGAATCTACTGGCCCTTTAAGGGGTTTAGGGTTCCAGGGTTTTATGATCATGTGACCGCCATGATTGGCTGTCACGGCGGTCACATGATCGGAAAGCTCCTGATCACAAGCATCAATCGGGAGCTTTCCGTTTGCCTCCTGTAACGTTGCTGGGAGCACCCATGCTCTCGGCACAGCTGTATTTGCAATATTGCAAATATGCGGCCACTTAGCGCCAAGGCTCACCCACCGAAAGGGCGCATATTTGCGTGCGGTCCAGTGCCAAGAGGTTAAATGAAAATGTTGTGTTTAGAATTTAGTTTTAATTCTTTGTCCTTGTTTTATTTTTGTTTTTCCCAGTCTGAGTTTTTCTTTTATGTCTCTTTTTTTCTTTGCCACTGACTCACGTGAGTGAGGTCATGAAGCTCCTTGTCCACTAGGTGGCAGTACAGAGTGTTCTTCCAAGACAATAGTTGATTAACAATTGCACATACAAATATATGATTTTTCCAATGAAGGGACATTTTATGTTCCCAACACCCAGCAGATCTTGGCAGATGCTAACATGGCTCAGCAGACATTTAGGATGCATCACCCTCTCTGAATCAAAAAGGAAACAGGTTATTAAAAATATATATTTCAACCACACATACACATGTATCCATTATATTTTTAATCTTTTGGGGATGTTTGGCATTACGGGATAAAAAAAAATATATATATGATTCCAGCTTCACATGTCATCAAGCCTAAGTTAACTTTTTTTTTCTTTATTTTTTATCAATACTATTTCAATTTTTAATATTAATTAAATACAGCACTATACATTTATCCATTACATTTTAAATCTTTTGGGGCTGTTTGGCATTACGGGATATTCCAAAAAAAATTATTATGGAACATTCCAGCTTCCTATTTCATCAAGCCTAAGTTGACCCTACAGTGTACAGCCAGGGCCAGCGACACATCATCAGCTGTAACCCCCGCCATCACTGCAATATCTCCACCATATGTATGGGGACAGCAGGCATTGTCTTGTGTACATGGAGGATGCAATGTACAGGGGTGGGGGGGGGTAACTATGTACAGGGGGAGGGGGTAACTATGTACAGGGGGAGGGGGTAACTATGTACAGGGGGGGTAACTATGTACATGGGGAGGGGGGTATTATGTACAGGGGGTAACTATGGGGAGTGGGGTAACTATGTACAGGGGGAGGGGGGTAACTATGTACAGGGGGAAGGGGGTAATATGTACAGGGGGTAACTATGTACTGGGGTGATATGTATAGGGGGTAATTATGGGGAAGGGGGTAACTAACTGATGTAAGGAAGGACTGGGGCTCCGCTGGGGACAATGATGTAAGGAAGGACTGGGGCTCCGCTGGGGACACTGATGTAAGGACTGGGGCTGGAAACACTGATGTAAGGACTGGGAGTGGGGACACTGATGTAAGGACTGTGGATGGGGACACTGATGTAAGGACTGGGGCTGGGGACACTGATGTAGGGACTGGGGCTGGGGACACTGATGTCAGGACTGTGGGTGGGGACACTGATGTAAGGCCTGGGGCTGGGGACACTGATGTAAGGTAAGACTGGGGCTTCGCTGGGGATACGGATGCATAGAAGGACTGGGGCTCCGCTGGGGACACTGATGTAAGGACTGGGGCTCTACTGGGGGGGTACCTGATGTAAGGAGGGACTCTGCTGGGGGCACCTCATGTAAGGAGGGACGTTGCAAGCGACACGCTCAGGGCTCCCACTGATTTTGCATTATGGTGAGTTGAATGATTTCATTTTAGATTACAATGTAATAATAGACAAAATGCGCTTCAATCATCCTGACACCATAACAACCTTGGTGCCAGGATAATTGTAGCGCTAACACCAGGTGTTTATCTGCTGATTGTTAAACTTTATGGAATATTGCTTTCCCTCCATCCCTCTTTCTTTCCTTCCTTCTCTCTCTCTCTCTCTGCCCTTCCCTCCCTCCCTCTTTCTCCCTGCGCCTACAGGCAAAAAAGGGTCCCTATACATTTTTTTACAATGTTGGCTGGATGTTAGAGACCTGGCACTCCTCCACCTTCCATTTGAGGATGCCCCACAGATGCTTAATAGGGTTTAGGTCTGGATACATGCTTGGCCAGTCCATCACCTTTACTCACAGCTTCTTTAGCAAGACAGTGGTCATCTTGGAGGTGTGTTTGGGGTCGTTATCATGTTGGAAATCTGCCCTGCGGCCCAGTCTCCGAAGAGACGGGGATCATGCTCTGCTTCACTATGTCACAGTACAGGTTGGCATTCATGGTTCCCTTAATAAACTGTAGCTTCCCAGTGCTGGCAGCACTCATGCAGCCCCAGACCATGACACTCCCACCACCATGCTTGACTGTAGGCAAGACACACTTGTCCTTGTACTCCTCACCTGGTTGCCCCCACACACGCTTGACACCATCTGAACCAAATAAGTTTATCTTGGTCTCATCAGACCACAGGACATGGTTCTAGTAATCCATGCCCTTAGTCTACTTGTCTTCAACAAACTGTTTGCGGGATTTCTTGTGCATCATCTTTAGAAGAGGCTTCCTTCTGGGATGACAGCCACGCAGACCAATTTGATGCAGTGTGCAGCGTATGGTCTGAGCACTGACAGGCTGACCCCCCACCCCTTCAACCTCTGCAGCAATGCTGGCAGCACTCATACGTCTATTTCCCAAAGACAATCTCTGGATATGACGCTGAGCATGTGCACTCAACTTCTTTGGTCAATTATGGCGAGGCCTGTTCTGAGTGGAACCTGTCCTGTTAAACCACTGTATGGTCTTGGCCACCATCCTGCAGCTCAGTTTCAGGGTCTTGGAAATCTTCTTATAGCCTAGGCCATCTTTCTGTAGAGCAACAATTCTTTTTTTCAGATCCTCAGAGTTCTTTGCCATGAGGTGCCATGTTGAACTTCCAGTGGCCAGTATGAGAGAGTGAGAGCGATAACACCAAATTTAACACACCTGCTCCCCATGAGACCTTATAACACTAACGAGTCAGATGACACCAGGGAGGGAAAGGGCTAATTGAGCCCAATTTGGACATTTTCACTTAGGGGTGTACTCACTTTTGTTGCCAGCGGTTTAGACATTAATGGCTGTGTGTTGAGTTATTTTGAGGGGACAGCAAATTTACACTGTTATACAAGCTGTACACTCACTACTTACATAAAGTGTAATTTCTTCAGTGTTGTCACATGAAAAGATATAATAAAATATTTGCAAAAATGCAAGGGGTGTACTCACTTTTGTGAGATATTGTGTATGTGTGTATATATATGTACATATATAACTCTTTTTTTTATTGTTGTCCATTAATTAAAGGATTAATCCAAGCCGCCACATAAGAGAAATGGTGCGGAGTATTAGGCTAAGTTCATATCATACAGGTTAACTGTCATTTCCGCAGGTTCCAGCATGTTGTGTGTAGGGCAGTCGATTCATCCCAATGGACTTTTTGAACATGATAAAAGTAAAAAAGAAGTCTCTGACCCTTCCAAAATCATGTTGCTCCAAATTGCATGGCGGTTTTTCGTGCGTGAAAATACGCCTGTCAGCAAAGTGGGTGCCAGTAACAATCAGTGGTCTGCTGTGTATCTGCTAAAGGGCAATGCATTTCTGTGCGTGTTGGGAAAGCATACAATTTTGCTCACATTTCCAACATGCACAGGCTGTGAGCCTAGCCTTAGGGAACATCTTAGCTGTATGTTCCTGGTTGACCAGATGCACAAGCATTAGTCAGTCTACAGTACAGTAGGTGCCGCCGATATGGTGTTTCCAGCGCAATGGGATCGCACTGGAAATCACTGATGCGAGCTGTGCTTCTCGCGCTCGCCGCCCCCATGAGATGCCGCGCATCCATAGGAATGTATTGGGGGTGGTGAGCGAGAGGAGCGACACAGCTCGGCGTTGGCTCCCGGGTGTCAATCTCGCCGCTAACACTGGCGAGATTGACACAATATCGGCGGCACCCACTGTATCCATCTATCTAAAGCGTTGCACAAACTTTTGCCGCTATATAAATCCTGTAAATAATAATAACATATCTATATGTTTTTTCTTATTGTTATTAGTATTGTTCAGCATTTATATAGTGCAAACTGTTTACACAGCGCTTTACAACTATCTATATATCTATATACACACACACGGTATATATCAAATGTTTCCATCCTAGCTGTCCATTAACGGATTATTCCAAGCAGCCTGAGTGAAGATAAATGGTGCGGAGTGTTATGGAACATCTTAGCTGTATGTTCCGGGCTGGCCAGATGCACAGCATTAAACAAGGGATGACCGCTGTGAGCGAGAGTTGGAGGCGAGCCAGTCCTGTGTCCCCGGTTAACAGTGGAAGCTCCTTCACCACTGAAGTGTCTGAGCGAAGTGGAGATAAGACAGACAGGGCTGAATCAGCTGCTGTGTCAGCAACATGAAAAGAAAATAAGTAATTAGAAAGTGTTTATTAATTAAGCTTTTTGTGAATTTTTGGAGGGAATTAAAGTATTAAATGAAGGGATAAAAAAATGTAACACAGCAACACTTTTAAACCAGTTTAAATGTGTTATTGATATTTTCGGCAATTTGAAAAAGAAAATCTCCCTACTCCTGGTATCTTAATCGTCGTTCTACTATTTCTTTTAGTGGGGTGACAACGCTGCAGCACTCTTCTGCAATACTGTTGTCACCATTTGCTGTTTGGAATCTGTTGTTTTGAAGGAACCAGAGGATGACGCAGTAACATCACCATGTGCTTGGCAGGAGACTATTAGCATAAACCACTCCCATGTCACAGGGTACTATTACAGGGTAGGGAAGAGAGGCATCCTGTTGTAGTCCCCTCTTAAGCCACTAGATGTCCCCATAACCAGAGGAAACTCAGAGGCCAGTAGGGCTAAGCGTCATTCTGGGTAAGGGTATGTTAAAAAGGCAGATAGCTTCCTGAGTTTGTTTCCTTGAGGACAGTGATTACTGTTTTTTCTCTGTGTAAGTGGACCAAACCAGATGAACTTAAAGGCAATTTGTCCTTGTTGGTTTAGCTTCCCCTTAGAGAGGAATCCTGGAGCAGCATAAGGACTGTATGCATTTTTCGGGACTACTTGAGTTCTGGGGTGACTTGGGCAAGCCTTTGTGGTGAACATCTGCTGGTTATATTGGGGCCCTTTAAAACCATTGGTGTGCAGGATGATGAAGATGAATCAGAGGGTGGCGTATAACAGAAGTCTAGTGAAAGATTGGACTCTGTAGATATGTAGAATCCTTTATTGCAGCAATGCAGAAAGTGGGACAACAACGGCAGAAGGGAAGAAGGGCAAAGTCGGCATTCTGTAATACTAGTGGCCTTATGCTATATACATGGCTTTGTTGGCCCAGGTTTAGTGATAAATACAACAGCAGGTGTGATAAATTTCTTGAGGTAAAATGTCAGTGGAAAGAAAATGGCTCATTAACAAGTCTAGAATGGAGAAAAGGGTTAATAGGTGGTTCTAACTAGAATGCAAGTCAGGGACCCTCTCGCCAGATTCCTCTTTGAGCAGTCCTTGGATAGCAGCAAGTGCTCTGTATGGAGGGGGCCCCTTAGGCAGCAGTACAGCAAACGGCAGCTGAGCTATTCTTGAAGCAGATGTCCCAGTTCGGGTCATACTCCTGGTTCCAGTGGTTCCAGTGTCCAGCACAGCAATTCACTCCTTCTCTCTGGCACAGCTTGAAGCAGCATGACTCGGCACAGCTCTTTCACTCCTACCCAGTTGGAGAGTTTCTGCCCCAGCTCCTTCCTAGGCTTTTGCTTTTACCTGGTCCCTCCTGCTTCCAGGTGCTATTGGACCTTGTAGTTGTGGCCCATGGACGGCTATACTTGGAATCCTTCTTCAAGACTACATCTCCCAGACTGCTCCTGTGCAACTTGTACAAAACCAGTCACAGCTAGGTAGGACATAATTGACACTGACATCTTGTGGGCAAATAAGGTTCTGCAATTCAGTAGCATTGCCAAGTGTTATACTCAGTCTTACTCATAATTCTGAATATGTTCCCTCTTTTGCTTACCAGACCTAGGGCAAATTTAATTTTCCAGGGACACGTACTAACAGAGAACATGATACATGAAGCAAGAGCAGATGGTTGACTCATCAGTGAGATGCCCCAAGCAACGGGCTGAGCGTGTGTTCCTTAAAAACTGTGTGGCTGCTTTAGTGGAGGTTGAGAATCTGGCTGTGCTGTCTGGAGAAGTGCCAGGGTACTGGCTGCACAAAATTGCAAGTCCTTTGGCAGTTTAAAGCCGAAATAAAAAAAAGAAATTAAAATTCCTTACAGTTTAGTCACACCGCTCACCTGTATTGAAGGCGGTCCCATGTTGTGTGGGCCGCTGTATCCTGGAGAAATCTTCAGTGCAGGGATGCCCTGTCCTCCTCTTGGATCTGAAGTTATGGCACAGCAAAAGTTAACAGCTTCCAGTTTTCAGGCTAAACGGCAATACTGAAGGCCCGACTGGCACATGTCCCTCTTTCTTCCTCTACCATTGAGAAATGGAACATAGTTACTGTACATATGTAGCACAGACCCCAAGTCTCTTTGTATGTCCCAAGTTATATTACCTATTGGGTGCACAGTAGCCAGGCACACAGCAGTTTCTCAGTCTCTCCACGAAATAACCAGGCAAAAAGTGTCTTTTGTATTTATTGCTTTGAAGAACTTGGATAGGGTATAGGATGATAACTATGTATGTGACGGTACCGGCGCAAAATATTGAATCTAGTTGTAGTTGGATATGTTATCCACCTATTTGTATTTTTGTGCTATACTGAGTGGTGTGCTGCAGTCAAAAAACAAACTCCCTGACAGCTAAGCTGTGAAAAATAATAATATATAGGTGGACTGCGCCGAACACTATAATTTCTATGTAGTTCTATGTCACTCCTAGTGTCAAGTGCTAATTACACCGTGACTTTAAGTAACACCCAGTGAGCAGCCTGCTTGAGCAAGCCTGCTAATTTACTAATACAAAATACAGTAACAAATGGTAAATGAGAATAAAATTAATGGTTATACCCCATAAGACATTATGTGACTTCTGCTATAAGAGATACCAAACACCAGTACGTACAGTAAACCAAAATATTCTGGTGTATAAGAGATCAAAAAAAAACATATCAAAAAGTGTGCATCAAAATAAAAAACATGAAAATATAGGAAATATATATATAATGTCCAAATGTCTGATGCTCCACAATGTGTAACACCCCAGTCCAAGTAACAGATGCTCCACAATATATAACATCACAGTGAATGATAGGCCTTCTTATCCTGCTGTTAAAAATCACCCTGCTAGTGATTCCACCACCGCTTATGAATTGGCCACTCACCAGAAATGGGTGAGTTTGAGCTAGACATGTGCACTGACAAAAAATGTGTCCATTTTCGTTTCATTCGTTTTTTTTTTTTTTTTTCAGGTCATTCATTATGATCCTGCTCTCAAATTTTCCGACACCAAAATCCAATCGGGCTTTTTCTGATCGTGTGTAGAGAATTCCGACGGACAAAGTGCCACGCATGCTCAGATCAAATTACGAGACCAAAGCTATTGGCTACTAGCCTCTACGTAATTCCGTCGTACGCAACGAACCTCAACACATTCAGAATGATCGGATTTCCCGACAACTTTGTCCGACCGTGTGTATGCAACACCAGTGTCGGACAAAATCCATCAGAAAAAATCCGATGGATTTTGTGGTCAGAATTTCCGACCGTGTGTACGGGGCATTAGATCCTTATTTTTATTTTAATTCTATATTTATTTTCATTTTTATTTTATTTTTTATTTATTCTTATTTCTATTTCTATTCTTTTTTCATTTTATTTTCACTCATCTTTATTTTTAATTTTATATTAATTTTATATTTATTTTAATTTTTATTTATTGAGAATCTGGCTGTGCTGTCTGGAGAAGTGACAGAATACTGGCTGCACAACTTTGCAAGTCCTTTGGCAGTTTAAGGCTGAAATAAAAAAAAAGAAAATTAAAATTCCTTACAGTTTACCGCTCCCCTGTAATGAAGGGGGTCCCATGTTGTGTGGGCCGCTGTATCCTGGAGAAATCTTCAGTGCAGGGATGCCCTGTCCTCCTCCTGGCTCTGAAGTCATGGCACTGCAATGGTTAACAGCTTCGAGTTTTCAGGCTAAACAGCAATACTGAAGGCCCGACTGGCACATGCCCCTCTTTCTTCCTCTACCATTGAGAAATGGAACATAGTTACTGTACATATGTAGCACAGATCTCAATTCTCTTTGTATGTCCCAAGTTATATTACCTATTGGGTGCACAGTAGCCAGGCACACAGCAGTTTCTCAGTCTCTCCACAAAATAACCAGGCAAAAAGTGTCTTTTGGATTTATTGCTTGAAGAACTTGGATAGGGAATAGGATGAGCCGTGGGATACTCTAGAACTAGTGCAAATTTTAAAAGAGGACATTCCCTAGTGGTAGTTAACCTCTTCCATGTAGACCTCTAGTGTAAGAGTACATGGACATACAGTATCGGGGGGAACCCACACTAAAAATAGCCATGTGCCTGTAAAACTGGAACAGTCTCTCAAAAAGAGGTCAAACACTAATGCCGCGTACACATGGTCGGAATTTCCGATGGAAACAGTCCGATGGGAGCTTTTCAACGGATTTTCCGACCGTGTGTATGCCCATCGGTCTTTTTCTGTTTGAATTTCCGACGGACTTTGGATTGAGAACCTGTTCTCAATTTTTCCGACGGAAAACCTTTCTATCGGATTTTCCGATCGTGTGTATGCAATTCCTACACGCAAAATTCCGACGCATGCTCGGAAACTATTCGACGCATGCTCGGAAGCATTAAACTTCCCTTTTTATAGTGCTGTCGAACGTGTTTTATGACGCTGTGTTACTGACCATCGGAATTTGGCGTGACTGTGTGTAGGCAAGACAGTTTGAGCGGAATTCCGTCGGAATTCCGACGGGAAAACCATCAGAGCTTTTTCCGACAAGAATTCCGACCGTGTGTGCGCAGCATAACAGTCTCTCCAGAATTTCTCTCAGGCCTCTACTCACTGTGTCCCTGAATACATGGGCGCCTCCTTCCAGTACCAGCCTGACCCTGTACCATGAGCTTATAGGCCAGATCCTTAGCAGAACTTCTCCAGATGGTCTTCAACAACTTCAGCAATAGGCCACCACAGCTTATCATGAGCTTCGACCTCAATGATCCTCCTGCAATCTTCAGCTAGATGGCCAAGGAGGGCAGACAGCCCCTCCAGACTGGTTCTCTCTCCACTAGAGCAAGGACTCTGCTGTTCCAGGCCCCAGGCTATTTATGCACACCTCTGCCACCTGCTGGCCACCCTCTCAACCAGTGATTGGCTGAGGCTGCATGAATATTCAGAATAGGGTCCTCCTCTCCCAACCCACTATATTCCATGACTTCTGGGACTGCAGGGGAAGTAGTTGGGCCTGCAGCCAGCAGAACCCAGAGCAGCCAAAAGCAATCAAATCCTGCTCCCCAGACTACAGAGGAGCCAAAAATGAAATATGCCTAAACCTATTAGCAACCTAACTAGGAGAGTGCTACACATACACTATATTGTAAAAAGTATTGGAACGCCTGCCTTTACAACACATGAACTTTAATGGCATCCCAGTCTAAGTCCATAGGGTTTTTGAGTTGGCCCACCCTTTGCAGCTATAACAGCTTCAACTCTTCTGGGAAGGCTGTCCACAAGGTTTAGGAGTGTGTCTTTGAAAATGTTTGACCATTCTTCCAGAATCACATTTGTGAGGTCAGGCACTGATGTGGGACGAGAAGACGTAACTCGCAGTCTCCGCACTAATTCATCCTAAAGGTGTTCTATCAGGTTGAGGTCAGGGCTGTCAAGTTCCTCCACCCCAAACTCGCTCATCCATGTCTTTATGGACCTTGCTGTGTGCACTGGTCCAAATCATTTGGTGGAGGGGGGATTATGGTTGATTTTCATAGGTTGGGCTTGGCCCCTCAGTTCCAGTGAAGGGAACTCTTAAGGCATCAGCATACCAAGACATTGTGGACAATTTCATGTTCCCAACTTTATGGTAAAAGTTTGCACAAAGCACCAGTGCAAAAAGCAAGGTCCATAAAGACATGGATGAGCGAGTTTGGGGTGGAGGAACTTGACTGGCCTGCACAGAGTCCTGACCTCAACCTGATAGAACACCTTTGAGATGGATTAGAGTGGAGACTGCGAGCCAGGCCTTCTTGTTCAACATCAGTACCTGACCTCACAAATGTGCTTCTGGAAGAATGGTCAAACATTCCCATAGAGACACTCCTAAACCTTGTGGACGGCCTTCCTAGAAGAGTTGAAGCTGTTATAGCTGCAAAGGGTGGGCCAATTCAATATTTTTTTGTTTATAGTGCAAAAAATAAAAACCGCAGGGGTGATCAAATACCACCAAAAGAAAGCTCTATTTGTGGGAAAAAAGGACGTCAATTTTGTTAGGAAAACACGTCGCACGACCGCGCAATTGTCAGTTAAAGCGACGCAGTGCCGAATCGCAAAAAGTGCTCTGGTCTTTGGCCAGCAAAATGGTCCGGGGCTTAAGTGGTTAACATACCGTGGCGGCGACTCTCAATCTTGACTGCAAAAGTGGGAATTCACTTTAATTCATCTGTTGAAAATAAACTCAGATTCAATGTATGAAACAACCCTTTATTGGATGTTTACATTCTTACTTCCATACAGTATGTCATGAAATGTTATTCTCCATTCATCTAATAAAGTGATTAGAAGTCTACCTTTACACTGAGTTGCCAAGTAACATGAAAGACGTTCTGTACGACTGCAGAGTTTTTGTTCAGAACAAAATGACTGAGTGCTGAATGTAGAAGGGCAGAATAAGTTTTATATATAAGATGACCTAAACAATTATCAGTGTAGTGAAGTCCCAGACAACATACAGGCAAACATACTGTAATGCCGCGTACACACGATCGGAAAAATCGGCCAGCAAAAGTCAGAGGAGAGCTTTTGGTTGGAAAATGCGACCTTGTGTATGCTCCATCAGACTTTTGCTGGCCGCCAGCAAATGATTGAGAGCAGGTTCTCTATTTTTCAGTCGGGAAAAGTTCCTATCCGAAAATGCGACCGTTTGTATGCGATTCGGACGTTCAAAAAAATCATGCATGCTCGGAAGCAATGCGACGCATGCTCGGAAGCATTGAACTTTATTTTCTCGGCTCGTCATAGTGTTGTACGTCACCGCGTTCTTGGCTGTCGAAAGTTCAGAGAACTTTTGTGTGACCGTGTGTATGCAAGACAAGCTTGAGCGGAATTCCGTCGGGAAAACCATCCAAGATTTCCACTCGTGTGTACGTAGCATTAGTCTACTAATATAGAAAGCAGGACATTGCTTTTCTTTTTAGTTAGTACACTTACCAGAATTATATCTGTGTACTATATAAATCAAATTTTAACCACTTAAGCCCCGGACCAATTTGCAGCTAAAGGACCAGGCGCCTTTTTGCGATTCGGCACTGCGTCGCTTTAACTGACAATTGCGCGGTCGTGCGACGTGGCTCCCAAACAAAATTGACGTCCTTTTTTTCCCACAAATAGAGCTTTCTTTTGGTGGTATTTGATCACCTCTGCGGTTTTTATTTTTTGCGCTAAAAAACAAAAAAGAGCTATAATAAATATCCCCAAAAAAATATATAAAAAATATATTTTTTCCTCAGTTTAGGCCAATACGTATTCTTCTACATATTTTTGGTAAAAAAAAATCACAAAAGTTATAGCGTCTACAAAATAGAGGATAATTTTATGGCATTTTTATTAATATTTTTTTTTTTACTAGTAATAGCGGCGATCAGCGATTTTTACTGTGACTGCGACATTATGGCGGACATGTCGGACATTGGCCCATTGGGACCATTGGCATTAATACAGCGATCAGTGCGATTAAAAATGCATTGATTACTGTAGAAATGTCACTGGCAGTGAATGGGTTAACCACTAGGGTGCAGTGTAGGGGTTAAGTGTGCCCTGGGTAGTGTTTCTAACTGTGGGCGGTTGGGGCGTGTCTACGTGTGACACATCACTGATCTCAGCTCCCGATCACACGGAGCAGAGATCAGTGACACTGTCACTAGGCAGTCCACGGGACTTGCGATCCGACTCACGGAGGTCCCGGCCAGTGCGCACGCGATGACACGGCGGCAAATTTAAAGGGACGTACAGGTACGCCCATTTGCCTAGCCGTGACATTCTGCTGATGTACATTGGCGTGCTTTGTTTTTTTTACTGTAGGGGGCGTGGCTTGGCGTGTGACATCACTGATCGTCTTTCCCTATAACAGGGAACAGACGATCAGTGACAGCCTCACTAGGAAGCACAGAGAGAGGTTTGTTTACACTTACCTCTCCCCATTCTTCAGCTCTGTGACCCGATCGCGGGACACCGACAGCGATCGGTCCGTAGGTCCCGCGGCCACGGTCACGGATAATGGTCTGTTGTTGCTTTTTGGGGGGAAATTTTTTTTTTTTCCTTGCTCAATGAGTTTAGGATGTATTTCAAAGAGGAGCTACTAGCAAAAGAAAGAAAGAAAAAAAAAAACATGGTTTACTCCCTGAAATAGATTTTATGAGGGTAAGTATAAAGTGATCAGCGCAACTTCTATAATAATGTCCAAAATTGCAAAACCTATAAACAGCGACGTGCTAATTATCACAAACAAAATTGCATAATAATCTAAAGTCCATAAACTCTTCAAAGTGTCGATAAAACAATCACTCCAATTGTATTTCCTTACAAACAAAATTCCTGTGACTTCACACAATTGCTGAGTGCTCACAGAACTCTCACCTCTATGTGGTGTTGAATCAGCCTTACAGGTATCTTATGGGGATGGCAGGCTTCCACTTCCAGACTCCCGATTACCAGGTCACTCAGAGTTCCGGATGTCATGTGAGAATAAAATAAATGCCTCCCATAGTGTAAAACAACTAAAGATTTATTCAAAAGCCAAATGGATTCTTAAATAGACAAAGTTATAAAAGCGCATTTAAAGTGCAACAACTGTGTTCCAGGCGCCTCTTCAAGTCAAGTCAAGTCAAGCCTTATTGTCATTCCACTACACGTAAGAACATGCAGTAGAACGAAATGTCATATCTCACAGGGCCACGGTGCTTGCATCACTTCCGGTCCACTATGTATTTACGGCCACGCCCTACGCATTACGTCACGTGACTTCATCAGGTTTGGAGTCACATGATGAAGGGTCAAGGGCAATATTGTCTCTGAATGCAGGCCTTGGTTAGCCTTGAATGGAATTATTTGTGGCAGACCTTGGCTGCCTTCCAGTTTGGCCCGAAGTACGTTGGTTGGGTAAGACTTTTATATGAAAGGCCCAAAGCGAAAGTGAAGATAAACAATATATGCTCTGAGGTGTTTTCTTTGACCCGTGGGACAAGGCAGGGGTGTCCTTTGTCACCCCTGCTATTTGCCTTGGCAATGGAGCCACTAGTCATAACCGTTAGGTCATCTGTTAAGATATAGGCATTTCAGAGGGCATCAGGAGTGGAGAAAATAGCATTATATGGTGTGTTGCTGTTTCTGGCGGATATACAGGGGTCCCTGGTGGCAGCAATGGATATAATTGCAGATTTTGGCCTAAGTATAAATTGGGATAAATCAATACTGCTTCCAGTTGACCCACTGAAGATGAACCTGCCACCAGAGATTCCACGAATGGAAATAGTTAATAAGCGCAAATATCTAGGAATATATATAACCTTAAATCCCAAAGAATATATAATAAACAATATTGTCCCACTTTTGGATAAACTTAGGTGTGAGGGGAAGGTATGGAGACAGCTACCCTTATCAGTGGTAGGATTTTGGCCTAGGTATAAATTGGGATAAATCAATGCTGCTTTCAGTTGACCCACTGAAGATGGACCTGCCACTAAAGATTCCACGAATGGAAATAGTTAATAAGCTCAAATATCTAGGAATATATATAACCTTAAATCCCAAAGAATTTATAATAAACAATATCGTCCCACTTTTGGATAAACTTAGGTGTGGCAGGAAGGTGCAATCTAATCAAGATGACTTGGATGCCTCAATTGCTGAATGCACTGCATCATTTCCCAACTTGGATAAATAGGCAATGGTTTCAGAAGATTGACATCATATTTAGAGAGTTGATCTGGAAAAAAAAAAAAAACAGTCAAGGATACGGTTACACACTTTACAATTGCCAAAGGATGGGGGGGGGGGGGGGGGGGGGGGGGGAGCTTGGCAGTCCCGCACCCATGGTGCTATTTTTTGGCATTACAGTTGCAGCAACTGAAGGGATGTAACGATCTGTCTGAACATAATCCAGGTAGAGGAAGGTTGCTATTGGGCATGAGCCATGATACATTGATGGAGGCTCTGGAGGCTGAATCCTTCTCATTTAAATTCCCTACTTTTTTATTGATACAGAAACTATGGAAAGTGGTTAAATAAATATTAGCGTATCGGGGATTTACAGAATTTGTGGAATAACAAATATTTGCAGGAACTATCTAATGTAGTAAAGAATAGGGACTGGGAGAGATGTGGTCTTGCCTATCTTTCTCAGTTATGTAGGATGGGTGTATTTAAATCATTCCTGGAGCTTAAGGAGGAATATGGCATACCAAATCAATCCTTCTTTAAATATCTGTAAGTCAGACACTCTCTGAAGACACAATTCAAAGAGAGGCCACCAGAGTGGAGTGAGGTAAACCTTCCTCCAAAAAATAATTAATGCCGATACATCCAAGGGGTTGATTTAATTTATATAGGGTATATGTGACAGGGTGATAAGGGGAAATGAGGAGCTTCCCTGCAGGAGGGGTAAGGAGTAGGGTAGAGCGATTCCGAACTGTAAAGTTCAGGTCCGTACCGGACTTTTGGGTGTCCGGGACCCGGACCCGAACCCGAACTATTGGCTGTAAGTTCGGGTTCGGGTCCGGTGTTCGGCGCTGTATTGGCGCCTTTTTAACAGCTTTAGGGCAGCCAATGGATGATCGTTTCACTAGTGTGCCCTTCACAGAAGCCATCACAGCCATGCCTACTAATGGCATGGCTGTGATTGGCCAGTGCAGCATGTGACCCAGTCTCTATAAATAGTACACACACAGCACACAGCGTCATTCTGTTAGACAGACACTGTTAGGCAGGTTCCTGTGCTGCAGATAGATAGAAAGAGGATTTTAGGAGTTAGTGTGCTAAAGTCAAATTGAATTTTGCTTTTTATTTTTTTACCCAATAGCATTTTCTGCGTGTTCATACATACACGCTGTAGACACTAACCGTGTAGTCTGATATTGCAAAAACATTGCAAAAAAATATAATTTTGCAGTGTTTTTTTTTCTTCCCAATAGCATTTTCTGCGTTTTCATAAACGCTGTAGATACTGTCCGTGTAGTCTGATATTGCAAAAACATTGCAAAAAAATAAAATTTTGCAGTGTTTTTTTTTCTTCCCAATAGCATTTTCTGCGTTTTCATAAACGCTTTACGTGTACGTGTATTCTGCTATATACAAAAACACCCATTTAGGGCGAGATCATAAATTTTGAAAATATGAGGAGATCATCAAAAAGGGGACGTGGCCCGGGTCGTGGTGCTGCTGGTGGCGCTCCTGTTGCAGGGAGAGGACGTGGTCGATCTGTGCCAGCTACACGCACTAGTGAAACACCTTCCGCAGGTGCGAGTAGGCGACAGAGCCTGCAGCAGTATTTTGGCGCGCCTAATGAGGCTGTACGAATGTCGAGGCCAGGACAAGTACAGGCGATAGTAGATTGGGTTGCTGCTGACAGTGCCTCCGGTTCCTTCACATTGTCTCCCACCCAGTCTCCTGATGAAAGTTCAGAGTTGGCACCTGCAGCCGATGTCCATCAGTCTTTCACCTCACCCCCTTGCAAATCAGCCAATCAGTCTGAGCCCCAAATCATGCAGCAGTCTCTTCTGCTTTTTGATGACTCTGTTAGCAGGGTTTCCCAGGGCCATCCACCTAGCCCTGCCTCAGAAGTGGAAGAGATTGTGTGCACCGATGCCCAACCACTTATGTTTCATGATGAGTACATGGGAGGACCAACGCAGCACATCTCGGATGATGACGAAACACAGGTGCCAACTGCTGCTGCTTTCGCCATTGTGCAGACCGACAAGGAGGGCAGGGGTGAATTTTGGGTGGAAGATGATGTGGAGGACGATGAGGTCCTTGACCCCACATGGAATCAACGTCATGCAGGTGACCAGTGTAGTTCAGAGGAAGAGGCGGTGGTCGCACAGAGCCACCAGCACAGCAGAAGAGGAAGCAGGGTGCAAAAGCGGAGTGTCCGTCCCCTAGACAGTACGTCTGCTACTGCCCAATGCAGCAAGGGACCGAGCACACCAAAGCCAGGTGCAAGGAGTTCCCTAGCGTGGCAGTTCTTCAGACAATGTCCTGATGACAAGACACGAGTGGTTTGCATGCTGTGCGATCAGAGCTTGAAGCGAGGCATAAACGTTCTCAACCTGAGCACAACCTGCATGACCAGGCATCTAAGTGCAAAGCACAAGATGCAGTGGAGTAGACACCGCAAAAACCAAGAAAGGTCTCTGGCTCCTCCTGCTTCCTCTTCTGCTGCAGTCTCGGCCTCTTCATCCACCTCTGTAGTGACAGTGACACCTGCCAACCCGCAAACAGAGGATCTGCCAGCAACACTACCACCTGGGTCACCAACCATCTCCACAATGTCCCATGGAAGCTTTCAGCTCTCTATTTCCCAAACACTGGAGCGGAAGAGGAAGTACCCCCCTAGCCACCCGCGATCCCTGGCCCTGAATGGCAGCATTTCAAAATTGCTCGCCTTTGAAATGCTGTCATTCCGTCTGGTGGAGAAGCAGAGTTTTCAAAGGCTGATGTCATTGGCTGTCCCACAGTACGTCGTGCCCAGCCGCCACTACTTTTCCAGATGAGCTAACCCTTCCCTGCACAACCAAGTGGGGGACAAAGTCAGGTGTGCACTGCGCAACGCCATCTGTGGCAAGGTCCACCTAACTACGGATGCGTGGACCAGTAAGCACGGTCAGGGACGTTATATCTCCCTAACAGCACACTGGGTAAATGCAGTGGCGGCTGGGCCTGAGGCGGATAGCACTTTGGCGCATGTCCTTCCACCACCGAGGATTGCAGGGCACTTCAGTTTGCCTCCTGTTGCTAACTCCTCCTACTCCTCCGCCTCCTCATCCTCTACCGCCTCTTCATCCGGTCAGCGTAACACCTTCACCACCAACTTCAGCACAGCCAGGGCTAAACGACAACAGGCAGTTTTAAAACTTTCCTGTTTGGGGGAAAAACCCCACACCGCGCAGGAGTTGTGGAGGGACATGGAACAACAGACCGATGAGTGGTTGGTGGCAGTGAGCCTCAAGCCCGGCCTGGTGGTGTGCGATAATGGGCGAAATCTCGTAGCAGCTCTGGGCCTTGCCGGTTTGACGCACATCCCTTGCCTGGCGCATGTGCTGAACTTGGTGGTCCAGAGGTTCCTGAAGAATTACCCCGATATGCCAGAGCTGCTGCAGAAAGTGCGGGCCGTCTGTGCGCACTTTCGGCGTTCCCACCCTGCTGCTGCTCGCCTGTCAGCGTTGCAGTGTAACTTCGGCCTTCCCGCTCACCGTCTCATATGTGACGTGCCCACAAGGTGGAACTCCACCTTGCACATGCTTGCCAGACTGTGCGAGCAGCAGCAGGCGATAGTGGAGTTTCAGCTGCAGCACGCACGCGTGAGTCGCTCTACGGAACAGCACCACTTCACCGCCAATAACTGGGCCTCCATGCGAGACCTGTGTGCCTTGTTGCGCTGTTTCGAGTACTCCACCAACATGGCCAGTGCCGATGACGCAGTTCTCAGCGTTACTATCCCAGTTCTATGCCTCCTTGAAAAAACTCTTCAGGCGATGATTGAAGAGGATGTGGCACAGGATGAGGAGGAGGAGGAGGAGGAAGAGGGTTCATTTCCAAGGCTTTCAGGGCAGTCATTTACAAGTGGCTACGAGGGTGGGTTCCTGCACCAACAAGCGCCAGGTACACAATTGTCTAGCAGCAAGGGCACAGTTCTGGAGGATGACGAGGTGGAGGATGAGGAGGAGATGGAGGAGGAGGAGGAACCATGTTCACAGCAGGGTGGCACCCAGACCAGCTCATGTCCATCACTGGTGCGTGGCTGGGGGGATACAGAGGACACAGACGATACACCTCCCACAGAGGACAGCTTTTCCTTGCCTCTGGGCAGCCTGGCACACATGAGCGATTACATGCTGCAGTGTCTCCGCAACGACCGCCGAGTTGCCCACATTTTAACTGGTGCTGATTATTGGGTGGCCACCCTGCTGGATCCCCGTTACAAGGACAACGTGCCGTCCTTAATTACCTCACTGGAGCGTGATCGTAAGATGCGCGAGTACAAGCGCACGCTGGTAGACGCGCTGCTGGTGGCATTCCCACTTGGAAGCAGGGGTACGGTGGAAGCACAAGGCGAAGGCAGAGGAGGAGGAAGAGGTCGCCAACGCAGCCGGGGCACCGCCAGCACCTCGGAAGGAAGGGTTAGCATAGCCGGAATGTGGAAAAGCTTTGTCAGCACGCCACAACAACCAGCACCACCAGCTGAGATGGAACGTCTTAGCAGGAGGCAGCATTTCACCAACATGGTGGAGCAGTATGTGTGCACACGCCTACACGTACTGCATGACGGGTCTGCCCCCTTCAACTTCTGGGTCTCCAAATTGGGCACATGGCCTGAGCTTGCCCCTTACACCTTGGAGGTGCTGGCCTGCCCTGCCGCCAGTATATTATCTGAACGTGTATTTAGCACGGCAGGGGGCGTTATCACAGACAAGCGCAGCCGCCTGTCCAGAGCCAATGTGGACAAGCTCACGTTCATTAAAATGAACCAGGCATGGATCCCACAGGACTTGGCCGTACCTTGTGCAGAATGGACACATATACCGGTGTTCTGATGAAAACTGTCTTGCTATCGGATAGTGTCCGGCCACTTACTGCGCAGGTGCAGTGCTTGCGCAGTATGGAGGACAAGGAGATTCACAAAATCTTCAAAGATGAACGTCGCCTGCGCAGTAAGTGCAGGTTCAAGCCCCACCATCCAAGTGGACATACGGTATCACATAGTAACAGGGCCTTGCTTGGCTAGGCTTCAACCTCGGATGATGTGGCTTGAACCTGGAGTCACCGCGCATCGTCTTCGGAGAGTTTCAAAATCCCCTTGTCCTACGTACTGAGCAAGCGCAGTACAGGGCGGACACTATGCGACGGGGGACAGAATTCGACACATCATTCACCACTAGCCTTACCCAGCCATTGTTGTATTTTTGAACCAGTGTTGGCTACCTCGTCCTCCTCCACCGCCGCTTCCACCTACACCGCCACATCCACCACCACCTTAACCTCCTACTCCATTTGAATTTCGTCCTCCTAGGTCAAGATTATAATTTTTTCATTTTTTTTAATTTCCAAGTATTTTATTTTCCCACTATCTTATCCATTAAATTGAATATTTTTTTCCAGAAAGTGCGTATTCTGGGGTATTCCCACCATATGTGCGGCATCGTGCCGTTGAGTTTCTGAGGTTCTTAATGACTTCCTGTACCTCTTCTGCTGAGAAGGGGGCATCCAGCATTTTTTTTTATGTCATTTTAAGTTATTTCCCTATCCACATTTGTTTGCAGATCACTTGCCATGCTCTTAACAACATTTTGTTGCCATTTGCAGCCCTCTAGCCCTTTCCATTACCTTTTTACAGCCATTTTAGTGTTCAAAAGTCCGGGTCCCCATTGACTTCAATGGGGTTCGGAGTTCGGGGTCAAGTTCGGGTCAAGTTCGGTCCCGAACCCGGACTTTTTTCCGAAGTTCGGCCGAACCCGCCGAACCCGAACATCCAGGTGTCCGCTCAACTCTAGTAAGGAGGAAGACCTGGGGAACAACGGAAGCATATCCTGGAAATAGGTCCCTTAAGCACCATGTCACCATCACAATCGGTGTCACATTTAATGCTACTACATAGAGCATATAAGACACCTCAGAAATTATTTTCATATGGGTGGAGGATGGATGCTAAATGCCCAAGATGCAGGGACTCGAAGGGAGACCTAATTCATATAATGTGGAGGTGCCCCAAGCTAAATAGATACTGGAGTGAAGCTATGGGAAAAATAAATAAGGTATTTGGAATAACTTTTGACAAGATATGTCTACTGGGTTGTATGGAAAATGACAATAACATGTGGGGGAGACAAAAAGCAATAGTTAGATGCCTTTTCCTTGCACGGAAATTGATAGCAAAGGGGGTGGCTGGCGTTAAATCCACCAACCCATGTACAATGGGAGAATGAGGTCAATAAAACAATAAGAAAGGAAAGATTTGTGTATAATTAAAGGGGAAATGCCAACATATTTAAAAAATATGGGAATGCTGAATTAGTAGAAGGTGTACGATGTAGAGCCAAGGATAACTAGGCCCTCCCTCTGGTGGATACAAGGAATTTGTTTTTGTTTTTCTTTTCTGCTCTTTGGAATTATGCATAGTGAATAAATAGAAATGGTATACTATTTTTTTATAAATAGGGGAAAAATGAATTGTAGTGCATTATTTAAATAAAGGTATGTATGTTAAATGTTGGGGTGGTGGGTTAAAAGAGAAAGTGAAGGATGTATAAATGTGTTTTTGTTCCTTATCTTTTTATACGAATAAAAAATTACTTGATTAAAAAATAAATTAAAAAAAAGAGTTCCTGGCTGCTAGGCCCAAAGCCTGGGGCTTATACAGGTGGCTTCTGGCTGCTGGGCCTAACCGAGGTCTATCTGGGTGTTCAAGTTTATGCAGAGGAAAGCCTGCCAAAGATCCGGGAACGATTCTAGAGGGATGGAGTCCTAAGGAAGCACCAGAGAGAACTTTGAGTTCAGTGTACTTCATGAGGCTATGAACTGGCTGGGAGGACTTCAGAGAGAACTCATCCAAGGGAATCCGTGCATGAGACAGTGAGTAAAGTTCAGTTACTAGAGGAGAAAACCTGCCCTACAAAGTACAGATGTGCTGGTTCAGTTTAAAGGCTCGTATTCCTATACTGCTGTCTACCTTACTTCACCTATTTTTGTCTAAGGAGTCTGCCAATCTGCCTGTTGCTGATCGCTACTAATGGTGTCCTGTGCCCTATTCCCATCTCTGCCACATTTTTCCTGTTTGAGAAATAAACTTGGGGACCTGATGCGCGTGCCCGGCGGTCGCGATGACCGCCAGGCACCCGCGATTGCCCAGTAAGTGAGCAGGACGTGGATCGGTGTGTGTAAACACACCGATCCACGTCCTGTCAGAGGAGAGGAGACCGATGGTGTGTCCCTTGTACATAGGGACACCGATCGGTCCCCTCCCCCAGTCAGTCCCCTCCCCCCCACAGTTAGAATCACTCATATAGGGAACATATTAACCCCTGCAGCGCCCCCTAGTGTTAACCCCTTCCCTGCCAGTCACATTTATACAGTAATCAATGCATTTTTATAGCACGGATCGCTGTATAAATGTGAATGGTCCCAAAAATGTGTCAAAAGTGTCCGATATGTCCGCCGCAATGTCGCAGTCACGATAAAAATCGCAGATCGCCGCCATTACTAGTAAAAAAAAAAATAATAATAAAAATGCTATAAATCTATCCCCTATTTTGAAGACGCTATAACTTTTGCGCAAACCAATCAATAGACGCTTATTGCGATTTCTTTTACCAAAAATATGTAGAAGAATACATATCGGCCTAAACTGAGGAAAAATTAAAAAAAAAAAAAAAAATAAATGGATATTAATTATAATAAAAAGTAAAAAATATTATGTTTTTTCAAACTTGTCCCTCTTCTTTTGTTTATAGCGCAAGAAATAAAAACCGCAGAGGTGATCAAATACCACCAAAATAAAGCTCTATCTGTGGGGAAAAATGATAAAAATTTTATTTGGGTACAGCGTTGCATGACCGCGCAATTGTCATTCAAAATGCTGAAAAATGGCTTGGTCAGGAAGGGGGTGTTTGTGCCTGGTAGGCAAGTAGTTAAAGCATAAAAGCGACTGGCGCCCAACTTCTTTCTTTTTCATCACCCACCATGCCCACAAACCTGCACCCTGGGGATGTATGCCAGCCTTCCCTACCCCAGGTAGTCACCATTAAACTCCTGGAAAGTCGGGGTAGGGGATACATACATATATATATTGGTGTTGGGGTGATTATACTCATGTGGTAAGTACTTTTCCAATGAGTTGTACCCATTTAAACTGTATTTTAGGGCATGGCAGCCCACCTTTATTGAATAAAATAGATTCAATATATAATATGATATAATATGATACCCTGACAGTAGCCCACCTGACTCCTGGGATGAGACCTCCTGGCTGCTGGCTGGTGCACCTTTAGTCCCTGATTGAGATCTCCTGTTTCCAGTATGGGAGCTGTCTCCAAACTGGAAGCTGTCTCTAAACTGGGAGCCCTGAGTTATCCTCAGGCTTTAGAATTTAACGATCCTGTACACCTCACATAATCTGCAGGCATCCAGTAAAATCCAGACAGAAAATTGAAGATTCTGTCCCACCCAAGACACGTTGGAACGTTTGAGTGTTGCAGCTGGAGTTTTAAGGTTTAGGGGAGTTTTGAAGTTTAGGTTCTTTTTGTTTGTTTAAAGCTTGACTTTTGGAATTTAACACCGATCATTACAAAATACATGCTGAAATCGATTTTAATTTACAGGAGAGAACACATAAATAGGATGATCTTGCATATCGGTTGTCCCCTGCCACCACATCTAGCAAGCAGAAGCAGAAGCTTACATACAGCTATGCAACCTCCCCCACACGACAGCCTTCGTCGTGGCAGTTGGCCATTCAGGAGCCAAGTGTGGCATTGTGGGGAGTCAGGGAGAGTGTCACATCTTATCCTATACCTGTAAGTGGTGGGTAATTCTTGGGCAGAATACAGGAGGCTTAGAGAAGGCAAGTGCTCACTATGGTACTTCCTTTAATGTGAACCTGTTACCAATAGCCAGAGTAGAGTTTCACTTTAAAGGTTAGGTCAAAAAAGGATCACCAATGCCAGCTGGGCAATAGGACAGTACAGTGGCTTAGTGGTTAGGCCTTGTAGAGCTGAACACTACCTTACATATTCTCCCTGTGTTTGCATGTGGGACAAAGACATGCTGGTAGGTTAATTGGCTCCTGTCTAAAAAAAATTGCTCTAGTATGATAGTCTACTGAGCGCACCCAAGTTGGTTGCCTCACCTTCCGCTTCAACACCAGATAAAGCATTTTTAGTCTCCAAAGAGAAAAGTGCTATAGGAATATTACTTAATTACTAGAAAAGCCAGGTTAAAAACAGCTCTTACAAGTGTATTTTACATGCATATCTGTTACCTTTTAAATATGGCCATGTTGGGTGGCCAGATTATAATCCAATGTTAAGCAGTTACAAAGAGAGCATTGGGATTAACTGTTCTTGTTTTGCACAGGCTGAATGTTTCTGGAGAGATTTGGTGACCCCTGTGCCCTTCTGCTGATTGGTGGATATTTTTGGGAGAAGATTACTATATGAATTAGACTGCTTCTGGCCAATCAGAAGTGTTCTGTTGGGAGGGATATGATAAAGAAAGCTGCTCACATGTGCTAAATGGCTCAGTGTGCTCCAGGAGAGCATTTCTCAACCGGGGTGCCATGGCACCCAGGAATGTTTTTTGGGCTGCCTCCAGGGTGCTGTGAATATGGAACACAATTTTCCCTGGATCAGTGTCATACATTGCCATGTTGTTGGTGGGCTGGCTGGTAGTACCATAACAACCAATAAACCTCAAGGTCCAGGACACATGACATCTTGCCCGAACCATCGCATACCCCTTATTGAGAGCAGACTACACGCAGGACCATTTCAAACATTCAGAAGAGGACAAAAGTACACCTCTATCCAAACCTGCTCTGCCTCCTGCTCTCTGCCATGCTACTGGAGCAAGTTAGGGCTCTGATGGGAATAGGAGACTCTGTGATAAGGGACTCTGATGTGATGGGTTCGCTAGTGTTTAAGGGGGCTTTGATGTAAAGGTGGATGCTAATGGGGAGGGTGGGCTTTTGATGCGATGAGAGGATTCTGTGATGAGGGATTCTCATGTGAAGGGGGACCTCTAATGTGAAGGGGGGCTCTGATGTGATAGGGGGGACCTCTGATATGATGGGGGGGGGACATCTGATGTGAAGGGGTGATTATGTGCATCATTCCAGGCTCAGATTTCTCATTGATAGTAACATTTACATTTTTTTTTTACTTTTTAGACTAATGTGTCTCAAGATTTTACATACTTTTAGAGGGCGCCACAACTGAAAAAAACCTTGGGAAACACTCTTCTAGAGGAATCATTGGGCTTCTACCCTATTTTTAGCATCTGAGTACTATGCAAGGCTCATTGGGAACACCAGGAACTTTCTTGAGGCTCCCTATAGGGTTGTACAGAAAGCAATGCAAAAGTGGCATAACATTTTTATTAACTTAAATAGGTCATTCAAATATTACATATTGGTAGAGTAACTCTTTCTGTATATTAACTCTTCTTTTTCTTTTTTATTGCAGGTAAATAATGGATTCTAGGCAGAAGCAATGTGTCATCACTGAGTTTTTGATGAAAAGGGGATGCAGACTGTCCAACATCCACAGACGGCTACAGAATGTTCTTGGGGATGACTTCATTGACAAGAGCAATGTGGTTACTCCTATCTTTGTGACATCTCTGTAAACATTCTATAGCCTTTTGGGATGTCGGACAGCCTGTACCCCCTCCTTCGTCAAGAACCTAATGACAGCACATTGCTTCTGCTTACAATACATTATTTAATTGTAATTAAAAAGAAGAAGCATTACTATAGAGCAGGGGTGTCAAACTCAATTTCAATGTGGGCTGCATCAAAAGTATAGTTGCCCTTAAAGGGCTGGTTGTATTGGTAAGACTATGTATCTACTCTTTTATTATTTAGGAGTGTGTTATGTACAGGGAGCAGAGTTCAGGAGTGCTCTGTGTACAGAGTTCTGAGATACTTTATGTACAGAGTGCAGGGTTTAGGGGCATGCTACACACAGAGTGCAGAGTTCAGGGGTGTGCTGTGTGCAGTTTAGGAGTGCGTTATGTACAAAGTGCAGAGTTTAGGGGTGCGTTGTGCACAGAGTGCTGAGTTCAGAAGTACGCTACGTACAGAGTTCAGGAGTGCGTTATATACAAAGTGCAGAGTTCTGGGGTGCGCTATGTACACCGTGCAGAGTTCAGGAGTGCGTTTGTCATGTACCAGGTTCAAAGCTGAGGTGCTGAGAGGGCTTCCCTTGCAGCTAAATGCAGCGCACCCCTAAAGGTGGTACAGGAAATAAAGTGCCTAAATAAGCACGGTTTGCCAGTTGCTGTGGTTTGATGAGCTGATCACCGGAAGGTAGCTGAAACAAGCAGGATGCACTGTAGGGCAAGTGTGCTTGGGTGGCACCAGGCATACTTGGCAGCAGAGCAGACCGGAAACAGAACCAGGAGCCAGGCCAGGGGTCATACATTGTAGATCAGTCAGTAGCTGATAGCAGAACTGGAACAAGCCAGGGTCATACACAGTCAGACGGGTATAAGCAGAGTCAGGGAGTTAAGCCGCGGTCAAACACAATGGAGTAGACAGGAGCATAGTCAGAAGTACAAGCCAGAGGTCAAACCATGAGATCAGAATAAGCAGGTCAAGGCAAGCCAGGTCGGTAACGGGAGGTCCAAGGATCAGGATACACAGGAGCACAGGGAATACAGGAGAGCTGATGATAATCCAGCAATCTAATGCTCACAGCAGCAGGTTTAAATAGGCCAGGGGGCGCCCGCATCTGTCACGCCAAGCGTCCGCCATTGCACAAGTGTGTCTGCCTGTTTGCACTGTTGCGCATCTGCGTGCACTGGTTCACACTGTGTGCGCCATTACGCAAGTTCACCAGATATGCCCATGGTGGATATTGGCAACATTGCCATTTTCCTGACAGTGTTATGAACAGCGTGCAGAGTTCAGGGGTGCACTGTGTACAGAATGCAGAGTTCAGGAGTGAGTAATGTACAGCGTGCAAAGTTCAGGGGTGCGCTGTGTGCAGAGTTCAGGAGTGCATTATGTACAGAGTGCAGAGTTCAGGAGTGCGTTATGTGCAGAGTGCAGTGTTCAGGAGTGCGGTACTGTATGTACAGAGTGCATACTTTATGGGTATGCTACGTGCAGAGTTCAGGGTTTAGGGGTGCGCTATGCACGGTGTGCAACACCAAACCCTCCACCTCTCCCCAAAGCTTCCTTGTATCTCTACTCTCTCCTACCTCACAGGGAGATAGTTCTTGATCTCATAATCTGGAGATCTATCTTCGCCATGCCCCACCCTGAGGGATCTGTTATATCTGGAAGCCACTATAAGCAAAGCTGTCCCTTGTAAACACAGAAGGCTTCTTTATTTACAAGTGACAGTGGGGAGCAGGAGCGGAGGTTGTCGAAATGGAGTTCCTCCAAGATACGGCTGCAAAACTGGGTGGGAGGGCCACATGGCAAGGCCTGGTGGGCCGGACTCGGCCCACAGGCCTTGTGTTTGACATATGTGCTATAGAGGAAAAAATACTCTACCAACATGGGAAAGTTGAACAACCTATATATGTTATGAAAAAAGTATGTCCACTTTTACATTGCGTTCGATACAGCCTATGTAATTTGAGTTGACATTATTATCAGTATGCTCTGTTTCTTAAATAAAGAGCCATACTGTATAACATTGGCCTTGAGTTTAATCTCCCTCTCTATTTTACGGGAACTAAAATTTACCAGTAAACTGCATGCTTCCCTTATAAAACCTATTACCTTGAAAGATGTATTCTATTAATCTTCTCTGTAAACCTAAAGTATACATTAGAGATCCTTTAGCTTTGTTTTCCAAGTGGTCCTCAACGGTTTCGCTCAATTATGCCTCAATTTCCTCACTACACAAATCCTACTCTTACATATTAATGCTGAAAACTGAAGTACATTTAGTTAAATCAGCTAAAAAGCATGGAGAATAAAGCAGATTTATGCCTGTTGACATTAGTTTAACCCCCCCCCCCCTTCTTCGGCAGGGTTAACATGCTCCTTCACTGCGCCTTTCCTGTAAATGTGTAAGGAGCTCATCCAGGAAGATGGGTCACATAATGAGGAGGTGGTTCCACTTCATTTCAGTGCATAAATACTTGACAATACAAACAGTATGATACAAATAAATAGATGCAAAGTACATCTATTATCTTCCCAGGGCAGTAAAGAAACTCCTTTCATCATGATGACAAACACTTGACCAAGACCATTTGAAGAATTTTAATCGAGGCAAAAAGGCATCCATAATTTGGCATTATATCAGGTTATATCTGCTTGGATATTCTTTATCCACTTGAAGACTGGGCCTCTTCTGACCCTTCTCTCCTACATATAAACCTCAGTATTTGTTTGCTGGAAAATTACTTATAACCCCCCAACCTTATATATATATATATATATATATATATATATATAGACACACACACACACATACATATATATATATATATATATATATATATATATATACACACACACACACACACACACATATTGTTAAAGGTATTGGGACACCTGCCTTTACACACACATAAAATATGAAATGGCACCCCGGTCTTAGTCCGAAGGGTTCCATATTGAGTTGGCCCACCCTTTGCAGCTATAACAGCTTCAACTCTTCTGGGAAGGCCGTCCACAAGGAGTGTGCCTATGGGAATGTTTGATCATTCTTCCAAAAGTGCATTTGTGAGGTCGGAAAGCCTGGCTCACAGTCTCCGCTCTAATTCACCCCAAAGGTGTTCTATCAGGTTGAGGTCAGAACCCTGTGTAGGCCAGTCAAGTTCCTCCAACCCAAACTCGCTCATACATATCTTTATGGACTTTGCTTTATGCACTGGTACAAATCATTTGGTGGAGGGGGGATTATGGTGTGGGGTTGTTTTTCAGGGGTTGGGCTTGGCCCCTTAGTTCCAGTGAAGGGAAATCTTAAGGCCTCAGCAAACCAAGACATTTTGGACAATTTCATGCTCCCAACTTTGTGGGAACAGTTTGGGGATGGCCCCTTCCTGTTCCAACATGACTGCCCACCAGTGCACAAAGCAAGGTCCATAAAGACATGGATGAGTGGAGTTTGGGGTGGAGGAACAGCTGACAGCTGCAGCCATAACCCCATTATAACCACTTGAAATCAATCACGTACATGTACGAGATTTGGCGGTGAGTGTTTTTTTGGCTCCATCGCCATTCTTTTATATTTTAAACTTAGGCCGAATAATGCAGCAATAACTTTGTTATTACTTGGAAAAGTAAGACATATATTATTTTTGAAACAAAAAGGGCTTTCTTCAGGTGGTATTGTCTTCAAAGAGTTATTTAAATGTTTATATATTATATTATAATAGAAAAAAGAAATTAAAAAAAAGAAAATAAAAATGTTTTCAGCTTGACAAGTTATCAATTTAAAATAACAATGAAATAGAATTATTATTATTGTTTTTTTTTTGTTTTGTTTTTATTTCAATATTTTAAAATGATCAAACTGAAAAAAATTTACTTATTTTTGCCTTCAAAATAAATAGAAGTTTAAATACATTTTTCGAAGACAATACCACCCAAACAAAGACCTTTTTATCTGAAAAAATAATACTTCTCTCCCCCCTCATAATTAACATCTGTAGTAGTAACACTTAGAATTATTATTATTATTATTATTACTACTACAGATATTAATTATGAGGAGGAAGAAAAATATAATTTTTTCAGATAAAAGGGGCTTTGTTTGGGTGGTATTGTCTTCGAAGGTTTATTTAAACTTCTATATATTTTGAAGGCAAAAAAAAGTAAAATGCTTTCAGTTTGACAGGTGATTATTTTTAAAATAACAAGTGTTGCTTAAGGTATTAATTATGATGGAGAAGTGAGGTATGTATTTTTTTTTTTTTTTCTTTGAGTGGTATTGTCTTCGAAGATGTATTTAAACTTTTATATATTATAAAGGCAAAAAGAAATAAAAGAACAAAAAAGGGAAATGTTTTACACTTGGCAAGTGATCATTTTAAAATAACAAGCGTTACTATAGATACAGTATAAAGTGCTAATTTTATTCCATAAAATGTCCAGTTTATTTTGACACCAAAATAATGTTTCCAGAACAAAGCATGGCAAAGTTATTTCCAAAGAGAATAAAGAAAGTTTTTTTCTTTTACATTTTGGATATAAAAAAAAAAGAAGAAGAAAAACAGTAGACATTGTTTTGAAAAACAAATGCAACAAATGTAAAGGAGAAAAAAGTAATCAGGGAAAAGGCAAGCGGGACTTTTAAGGTACCAAAGGATATATTAGTCAATTAAAGTATAAAAATATATAAATTTTATTCAAACACAATTTCTTTAAAATCGCAGTAAACATTTACAAGAATCACGTAACATTTCTTTTAACGTGTACAACCACTTCTTACTCTACATGTTTCGCTCAAAGGAGCTTCTTCTGGACCTTTTGAAAGTGTTGCATGAAGTTATATATACTACAAGAAAAACAACAATCGTAAATAATTGTACTTGAAAATTGCCATAAATAAAATTGCATGGCATGTCATGAGACATACTTATATGCATTTTGGAGAAAAATATTTATACATTATACAAAGTACATTTTATACAGAATGATGGTGAGCTGAAGATGCATGCCTACCAGATACTTGTGTTCATGAAATATAGCGTTTTTTAAATTCCTAGATTGGAGTCAGGGTTTACAGAGTGGGAAGACATTTGGTAACCAGAGAGAGAGGATAAGAAAATGCATTAATTGAAATAAATAGCATCTAAATAAGCGGCATCCATGATCAGCTCCACATGTACAAAGAATCACAGACAAATAAACTGCACAGTGTTCCCTCATCAAAAAAGTGAAATAAAGATAAAAATAAACCAACAGACAAAAAGCAAAAAAACAAAAGGCAAAAGTAAATAGAGGCTGTTCATTAGAGCAGGGCTCAAAATTTCAAGTCCTGAGCTACTAGCCAGGCCTTAAGTGTTACTCGCCACCATTTGCCCAACCCAATCCCTAACATGCACCACCTCTAATTCCGCCCCTATACATGCCCTCATAAATGATCTCTTGAAATTACACTTAAATGTTCCATGCAGAATTAAGTTGCAAAAATAAATATTACAACTTTATCAGTGCCCACCATTGCAGCCTCACCTGTGCCCACCATTGCAGCCTCACCTGTGCCCACCATTGCAGCCTCAGCTCACTGTGCCCACCATTGCAGCCTCAGCTCACTGTGCCCACCATTGCAGCCTCAGCTCACTGTGCCCAACATTGCAGCCTCGCCTCACTGTGCCCACCATTGCAGCCTCGCCTCACTGTGCCCACCATTGCAGCCTTGCATCAGCTCACCTGTGCCCACCATTGCAGCCTCAGCTCACCTGTGCCCACCATTGCAGCCTCAGCTCACCTGTGCCCACCATTGCAGCTTAGCCTCAACTGTGCCCACCATTGCAGCCTCGCCTCAACTGTGCCCACCATTGCAGCCTCGCCTCACCTGTGCCCACCATTGCAGCCTCACCTCACCTGTGCCCACCATTGCAGCCTCACCTCACCTGTGCCCAACATTGCAGCCTCATCTCACCTGTGCCCACCATTGCAGCCTCACATCACCTGTGCCCACCATTGCAGCCTCGCCTCACTGTGCCCACCATTGCAGCCTCACCTCACCTGTGCCCAACATTGCAGCCTCATCTCACCTGTGCCCACCATTGCAGCCTCACATCACCTGTGCCCACCATTGCAGCCTCGCCTCACTGTGCCCACCATTGCAGCCTCGCCTCACTGTGCCCACCATTGCAGCCTCGCCTTACTGTGCCCACCATTGCAGCCTTTCCTCGCTGTGCCCACCATTGCAGCCTCACCTCACCTGTGCCCACCATTGCAGCCTCCCCCCACCTCACCTGTGCCCACCATTGCAGCCTCCCCTCACCTGTGCCCACCATTGCAGTCTCACCTCACCTGTGCCCACCATTGCAGCCTCCCCTCACCTGTGCCCTTCACTGCAACCTCACCTCACCTGTGCCCACCACTGCAGTCTCACCTCACCTCACCTGTGCAGAGGATCATCATGGGGAAGAGGAAAGCCGCCGGATCACGATAGCCTGCTTTTACATTGTAATTGCCTCCACAGCTAGGCTGCCAGAGAGTGGGGGACGAGTACTGCTGGCATGCGGGGTTAAACAGGAGCCGTTCTACCATCGATCGGTCCGGGGGGAGAGGGCACAGGTCACAGAGTGATAGCCTGCTGTTTACATTGGAATTGCCTCCGCTCATGATCACACACAGCCCCGCCCCCTCCTGACCTTGCGCCTGTTATAGACACTGTGATAGACAGAACGCGTCCCAGAATTGTACTGGCGTTCTGTCTATCACAGGCGCGGGGTCAGGAGGGGGCAGGGTTGTGTGTAATCATGAGCGGAGGCAATTCCAATGTAAACTAACAGAAGGCTATCGCTCTGTGATCTGTGCTCTCTTCTCCCGGACCGATCAATGGTAGAATGGCTCCTGTTTAACCCTGCATGCCAGCGGTACTCGCCCCCCACTCCCTGGCAGCCCAGCTCCTCTCCAGAAACACTCCCTGACAGCCCAGCTCCTTGCCAGCTCCTCGCCAGAAACAATTTTCCACTCGAGGCGAGTGGAAAATTTGAGCCCTGCATTAGAGTATCCATTTTTGTTAGCCAAGTGTAGCACTAACCCCCGAAGGAGCTGCTGTTTTGATTTTGGCTTACTGTTACCTTCTTCACCTCGTATGCGTCTAGGGGCTTCCCGAGGTAGATGGCCCAAAGAATTAAAAACGTTGGACAAAACACAGTCTTTCAATAAAGGAATAGAGGGTATAGGTAGGAAGTTCAGGTACTCTTGGAACTGCTGACACTTGAATGTCTCTCACTATACAATCCAGGGAATAGCCATTCAAAGCTGGATAGTACAGCTATCGGTTAAATACCCTTTTGGTGAATTTAGCAACCGACAGGTGATTCAGATAAAGCGAAATCTCTGCCACAGACTTGGTTGTAGAACTTGAGAATGAAAAGTCTCTGCCACAGACTTGGTTGTAACTGAAGGATAAATGAACTTAAAGAACCCTCACATGGCACCAGTATCTTGCAGCCGGTCCGGCGATACCGTATGAGTGTGGATTCACCTGGTGTCCTTTCAACTTTGCTTCCAGGCTCTTGCTGAGCAGCCAGCCTTTTGTGTGGCCCTCTTCTGAAGAGTCCTCCCCTGGTTGCAATCTCAGTTGCTGGGCCTCTCCAAAACTGAGACGGCACCGGACCACCTTAGAAATGCAATACCCTGCCAATACTCTGCAATACCCTGCCAATACTCTGCAATACCCTGCCAATACTCTGCAACACCCTGCCAATACTCTGCCACACCCTGCCAATACTCTGCACTACCCTGCAATACCCTGTCAATACTCTGCAACACCCTGCCAATACTCTGCAACACCATGCCAATACTCTGCAACACCATGTCAATACACTGCAACACCATGCCAATACTCTGCA
Source organism: Lithobates sylvaticus (assembly GCA_028564925.1). Taxonomy (NCBI): domain Eukaryota; kingdom Metazoa; phylum Chordata; class Amphibia; order Anura; family Ranidae; genus Lithobates; species Lithobates sylvaticus. The sequence continues at coordinate 742,084,018 of CM053026.1, read as the reverse complement.
ACACCATGCCAATACTCTGCAATACCCTGCCAATACTCTGAAATACCCTGCCAATACTCTGCCATACCCAGCCATACTCTGCCATACTTTGCAATGCTCGGTAATACCCAGACATACTCTGCAATACTCTGCAATACTCGGTAATACCCAGCCATACTCTGCAATACACGTAATACCCAGCCATACTCTGCGATACCCAGCCATGCTCAGCCGTACGCAGCCATACTCAGCCAATATTACAGTTGGGGAGATGACGTGGATATTACAGTGGGGGAGATTGTGGATATTACAGTGGGGGCTTTATGGTGGTGGAATTTTCACAGGTTTTTGCAAATTCAATTATTATTTGCTGATCCGAAAAATGATCCGATCCGTGACTCTGATCCGAGCAACGATCCGATCCGTGAGTTTGGGGGGGACAGATGTACAGAGGGGGAACAGATATATGTGTGTGGGGTGGACAGACGTGTAGTGGGGTACAGAGGGGGAACAGATATATGTGTGTGGGGGGGGGCAGATGTGTAGTGGGGTACAGAGGGGAAACAGATATATGTGTTGGGGGGGAACAGACGTGCAGGGGGGTAGAGAGGGGAAATAGACGTGCAGGGGGGAATGCGCCCCTTGCTTACAGTAATACTAGACCCGCCCCTAAGAATATTAAAAAAAAGTCAGTTACTTTGCTGAGTAACTAATTACTTTTCCAATGCAGTAACTGAGTTACTAACTCAATTACTTTTTTGGGAGAAGTCATTTGTAACTTAACTAATTACTTTTTTAAAGTAAGATGACCAACACTGGTTCCGAGAAAGATTGGCACCTAATGCGTCCAACTGGACTGCGTTCCTATGCTTGCCAGAGGTGACACCAACACCTATGGCCAAGCAGAACACTCCAGCCAAACTAGTACTGAGACCAGAATTTAGAACAATTAACCCTAAAACCCAACTGTGGTTTTAGAAACATTACGTTTACAAAAAGATAGCGTGTGCTCATTAGGAGCCCGGCGCTACACAAGGAACTATGAATTGCATCAAAAATTAAGTTAAAGTTAAAACAGTACCGCTTCTGCTTATACACCCGATCGATTGGAAACATTCAAATGTTGAAAATTTTAATGATATTTATACAAAGATTATTACTAAAAAGGAATTTCATTTTTCTTGTTTATAGGATCTTACAGGCTGCTTTCATGAATAGTAAAACCCAATAGCAGGGGTGCTACGGGTATATTTCTGGGTACACGAAAGGGAAGCACTTACAAACTGCTGTCCCACTGTCATTTATCCTAACCAATAGATCACCCCCTTAATTTAGGGATGGAAGATTAAATTGGTTCTGTCCTACGCTACTATTTACAATTAAGGTGAGTGTTTGCCCTATTTATCTATTAATCAACATTTATTAGTATTTTTATTCTGAATCAATATGTTTTTTTTTTTTATCCTCTCTCTCTGGTTACCAAAGGTCTTCCCACTCTGTAAATCCTGGCTCCATTCTAGGAATCAAAAAGCTATATTTCATGAACACAAGTATCCAGTAGGCATGCATCTTCAGCTCACCATCATTCTGTATAAAATGTACTTTGTATAATGTATAAATATTTTTCTCCAAAAGGCATATAGGTATGTCTCATGACATGCCATGTGATTTTATTTATGGCAACTTTCAAGTACAATTATTTACAATTGATGTTTTTCTTGTAGTATATATAACTTCATGCAACACTTTCCAAATCTCCTGAAGAAGCTCCTTTGAGCGAAACATGTAGAGTAAGTAGTGGTTGTACATGTTAAAAGAAATGTTACGTGATTCTTGTAAATGTTTACTGCGATTTTAAAGAAATGGTGTTTAAATAAAATGTATATATTTTTTTGACTTTAATTGACTATTATATCCTTTGGTACCTTAAAAGTCCCACTTGCCTTTTCCCTGTTTACTTTATTGTTCTAATGGGATGTGGTACTGAACCTTGACCTCTCATTACCCAGTTTCTGAATATTTAACTGTAAAGGAGAGCTAAGGAGGGCTCACTGTACAAATTTCACAATGTCAAAGCTGGCAAAGTGGCTGGCAATCGAGACCCGTAAGCCAGCCACCTGAAGATGTCAACGGCCAGGGGAAGCTCTGAGACGGGCTGGCCTGAAGGTCAGTAGAGTTCCGCTTTAAGACCCCTTTCACATTGGGGCGTTTTGCAGGCGCTATAGCGTTAAAAATATCGCCTGCAAACCGCCCTAAAACAGCTGCCCGAGGTCTTTCACAGAAAAAGTCCTTCCAGCAGCTTCTTTGGAGCGGTGAACTCACATGGGAAGTGGCTTCCCATGGGGACACTGGACAGAGGGGAGAGGCTAGGAGTGCCAGTGGGGGATTATGCTGTTCATAATCACTCACTATAGGATTCCTTTTCTATATTCTGCAAAAAAACTGGTTGATTCTGCTGCTCTTTATCTGCCCCTTCTGTCCATGTCCTCAATGCAGTTAGGGATTTTGTGGAGCAGTGGTGGCAGCTAGACATGTGCAATTAGTTTAGTTCAGAATACATTTTTTAACAAATTTTGACAAATTTGTTAATTTCCAAATTTTTCAATTTCCGAATTTCGAATTTTGCATTTTCGAATTTCTGAATTTCCGAAAAAAGCAAAATAACGAATGAACCTAAAACTAACAAATGTATTTGTCAGTGCACATGTCTAGTGGCAGCTCTGCACATGCTAATTTTTCAGTGAGTTACTATGCTAAGTATTTCCCCCTATTACATCTGAGCAGCCCATGTGACTATAGAGTCACAAATGTGGGCATATACACAGTGATAAATGACAGTCCACAGCTAAACACAATGGGTTGTGGGGTATAACATGTAGATTGATGGAGGCTTTGCCTCCCTCTTATTCTGACACACAGCCTGTGACCGGCAGAAATCCCTACACTCCATGTTATTGCCAAAAAATAATAAAGATTTTATTTTAAATATATATGTCAATGATGATTCAAAATAGTTTTGTGATATTAATTAATTATATTTACTCTTTTTTTTTTTTTTTTTTGGAATATGTGACCAGCAGCAGAGAAATAGAAACTCCTCCTGCTTATGTTTCCCTGCAGATGGGCCTGGGAAGAGCTGGGTCATGTGACAGCTGTATATTAGAAAAGAGGTACTTTGTTTTTGTTTTTTTGTTTTTTTTGGAATGTGCCATTATCCACATTTAGAAATAGAATGTATAATGTTTTAATTAAAAAGTTTGTGTTTAGTATTACTTTAAGGACTAGTTTACACTTGCTTAAAAACAAGGCTTTGGACATGCTTTGTTAAAGCTCTCTGAACGCCAGTCAAAGCCCCTGTCACTAAATAAAATGGATCGCTTACAGTCCTGTTTACACCTTGCTTTTGCTTTGGCTTTGCTTCCAAAATGATAACCCATGTCGCTTTAGTGGTGCTTCAAAGCGTCTTCAAAGCCTCCATAGAAGTCTATGACAAAGCTCACTTGAAGCACCCCTGAAGCATCATCGAAGAACCACCAACGCATCAAAAACACATCAAAAAAGCATGTTGAAGCGATAGGCCCTTTAAAGCGGTGTTCCAGCAGAAAATTCTTTTTTTTGAAAGTCTGCAGCTACAAACACTGTAGCTGCTGACTTTTAATGAGCACACTTACCTGTCCAGGGTGCCCGTGATGTCGGCCACTCGAGGCTGATACGTCCATCGGATCGGGTCCCGGCGCCGCCATTCGAATTAAGGGAAAGAGGCAGTGTAGCCTTGCGGCTTCACTTCCCCTTTTCTTACTGCGCATGCGCGAGTCGCGCAGTGCTTTGTGAATGGCTGGCTGTGTTCTGGGACACACACAGGTCCCAGAAGACAGCGCGCCCCATTCCCCAGAAGACAACGCAAGGAGGAGAAGAATGAAGACTACTTAACATTTTAGGAGCCTTTTTATGTAATTTTTTTTTTTTTTTTGTAGGGTGGATCTCAGCTTTATTGTGTGTTGAAGCCAAAGCAAGTGTAAATGAGCCCTAAGGTTTAATAAAGCAGACCTGCAAGGTCCACAAACAATGTTCCTCCCCCTTTAAAAGTCTCATAATGTTAGTAGTTCCAAAGTTAGATCCATACTTACTTAACCCCCATCTTCCAAATCAACTGGTGTGACATCACCATCCATCTGGAAAGAGCAAGCAAAGCCTCGCAAAACGTCCAACGTAGAGTGTCTTCTAATTTAAATTTTAACTGCTCTGTATTCAAAAGACTCTAGTGCCCTTCCAGAGTTTATTCCGACGGCAAAACCGGTCGTGTGTACAGGGCATGAAGGTTTTTCCGATGGAGTTCCGATAGAGTTCCGCTGAAACTGTCTTGCCTACACACGATCACACCAAAGTCCGACCGTCTAGAATGCGGTGACGTACAACATGTACTACAGGACTAGAAAAAGGAAGTTCAATAGCCAGTAGCCAATAGCTGCCGTCTCGTACTTGCTTCAGAGCATGCGTCGTTTTTGGTCCATCAGAGCAGCATACAGACGAACGGTTTTCCCGATAGGAATTGGTTCCGTCGGAAATATTTAGAACATGTTCTATTTCTAGGTCCGTCAGAATTTTCGAGAAAAAAAAAAGTCAGATGAGGCCCACACACGATCAGAATATACGATGAAAATATTCCGTCTGACTTTTTCTGTCGGACATTCCGCTCGTGTGTGCGTGGCATAACAAGAAGAAATGGGAATTTATCCTCGTCTAGGCACTGCAGGTGAAAAATGGGGGTAAGCAAAGTATAAATTCAATTTCTTTACTACTAACTACTACTACTACTACTACTACTAACATTAGGTGATTTTTTAAAGGGGCAGATGGTCCTGACAATATAAGCAGGCATTGTAACATCTTATTTATATAGAGCCAATACATGTACTTCAGCTTCTACATTTTATTTTCCTTTCCCTATGTGTTTTATGTCCTGGGAGAAATTCCATAATTACTACCTCCTCACCTTAATTGCACAGCTTCATATTGTTTTCTTTATCAATGTCCATATGCTCTGTGGAACCTCAGGCCTTAGCTATAGGTCCCATAAGGATGACTTGAGTGGACTGGCTGTTCTTTCCTCCTTTCCTGTGGATCCCACAGGATGGGGATGCAAGGGAGATACTTGCTGTATGAACTAGAACAATTGAATGTTATCAGCCAACACTGACAATCCCTTCCTTCAGTACCGGGCTTCTATATCTTTTGAACTTCGGAACAAATCTATATTTTGCCACAACTCCTTTCTTTTCTGAAATCCATGACAAACACCATAAAGACTCCATATTACATTACCTTTTTTCTTAACAATAAAAAGGAAAGTGAATTTTACATTTGTGAGACCCGGGAGAGCCGCTGCTCTCATTTACATCGTTGGATCAAGATGGGGCTTAGGTAAGCATAAGGGGGGCTGGGGGGAGCTGCACCCAGAAGAATGCATTAAAGTAAAAAACCTTCTGTCTTTAACATCACTTTAAAAGACAGCATACACTTTAATTTTCTAACATCAACATTATAATAACAATACAAATGTAGTCATATGCGGGACTACAGCAACACAGAGGACAGCAAGGCCCTCTGTTGCTCTACTTTCTACTGTAGTGCTGTTAGTATGTTCCATTATACCCTCCAGCAGAGGGAGAGCAAAGCCAAGCCAGCCAATAGGCTTCTATGCCAAGAGTGGTGAATCATGGGAGTTGTAGCTCCAGACAGCAATGAGGCAGGTGAACTCTTTACACTACAGTTCCCCAAAGGCACTGAGAAGTAGGGCTAGATGGCTTTTACTGTTCTGCCTGGAAACACTTTGCTTCCTTGGCATCAGGGACTCAGGGAGAGCACATATGTAGCCAGGGAAAAAAAATGGTCAGGAAGCCCAGGAGGACGGAGAAAGAGACACCCTTGGCACAATATGGACCACTGCGATCAAGCCATGCCATTGCTACAGAGACCTCTAAACCACAGCTTCCCAACAGTCTTTGGAGGTACCTCAGAGAAAAAGAGGGAAAGTAGAGAGCCCCATTTTTACTACAATCATCCAGCTGAATTGCAGGGACTGGTGAGACGGCTCATCGCTCAATATATGCCCTGTTAGCAGTTACCATGTTGCATCTGTAAAACAAAGCAGAAAAGAAGGCGCTTCTAAGTGCAGTAATAAAACACTTTAAAGTGGTTGTAAACCCTTACAAACCACTTTGACCTACAGGTAAGCCTAGATTAAGGCTTACCTGTAGGTCCAAGAAATATCTACTAAACCTACACGGTTTAGGAGATATTTGCCAAAAGACAGGCACCGCTGTCTACGGCGCATGTGCCATAGACAGCGGCGCGCAGGTGCACTGAGTGCGCCGCTGTCAACCGCAATATGCCGCGAGTGGCGGCTCCCGTGCGCATGCGCGGGAGTGACATCATCGCGGCGCCGTCGAATGACAGCACCGGAGCCGCGAGACCCACCAAGAAGATGGAGGCTCCGTACACAAGGGGACATCGGTGACTTCGCTGGCTCCTGTGTCAGGTAAGTGACACATAATGGACTACTATGCGATGCATAGTAGTCCATTATGCTTTACCTTTGCAGGGAAACAAAGAGGAAGTAAACCCATCAGGGTTTACTTCCTCTTTAATGACAAGGAAGGGTTAAAAACACTTACAAGATGCAAGTGAAAAACAGGCATATCAATGAATCCATAATGTCCATCGGGATGCCTCCTGGGAGTAAAGACAGCTGCAGGTGGAATTTTCAGCCCACCAGTGGTGGTAAACACTGTCTCTGATCCAAGATGGCGAGCCGTGCTGTCAGGACAAGCATGGAATCCAGGCAACCGGAAGTGACGTCAGAGTGGGTGGGACATGTTTAGTAGCATGCTCAGTCCCTCCTTCTTCAAACCAATCTGGGCATGCTCCGAAACATGTCCCGCAAACCCTTTACCACCCCTGGTCTGCTGGAACTTCCACCTGCAGCTGTCTTTACTCCCAGGAGGCATCCCGATGGACATTATGGATTCATTGCTATGCCTTTTTTTTTTCACTTCCATCTTGTAAGTATTTTGAACCCTTCCTTGTCATTAAAGTGTTTTATTATTGCACTTAGAAGCACTTTCTTCTCTGCTCTGTTTTTCCTATAGAGTGTTCTTCCCTCTAATGAAGTGCTGCTGTGGTGCATTAATCACATTTCAAGAGCCAGTCATTTACTGTTTGTAAAAGTCTCCTTGTTATCCAGAGCATACTCCATACTCCTCACATTGCATCTGTGCCTTACCTACTCTGCAGTTATATCCCCCTACCGTTTTGGATATTGCCTCTTTGCCATATCTCTTGCATCTCTACCATCCTACACTGAATGCTGGTTCATGGGAATTGCCAACAAGTGCACCAACACTTCTTAAAGGGCCCCAACGATAGCTGGTAGAATAACCACTTAAAGGACTGCCCCTCCCATTGCACCACCCTACACATCCCTCCCACCACCCTACACACACCAGTCAGTCTAGGCCTAGCATAACTGCCATTAATGCACTTTGGCAGTATAGTCTTGTATTTGGTAGTTTAATTCCTTGTACACACGATCAGACTTTCCGCCAACAAAACCGTGGAATTTTGTCTGAAGGATGTTGGCTCAAACTTGTCATGTCTTGCATACACACGGTCACAGAAATGTTGGCCAACAATTACTAACGTAGTGATGTACTAGATGTACTATGTGGTTTGTCAGCTCTTTAGTGCCACCCTTTGGGCTCCTTCTGCTAATTTCGTGTTAGCAGAAGTTTGGTGAGTGTTGAGTCGCACTTTTCTTTTTACGTTTTTCATTTAGCTCTTTTCATTTCGTGCTTTTCAGTTAGTTTCTGAACGGCCGTTCGTCAACCAGACATGTTGTGGAATCGGAGGAGATAACGTGTTATTTATTATTGGCCTTGGAGTTATTGCTTTGACATTATTTTTTTGGTTGAATAATGATTTGATTTGGTATATTTTCTATATTTTTGGATGCATAGAATGCACTTTTTGGTTAAGTTCTATTGGCAGATAGCATGTCTCATTTTTTTTCTTTTTTTTAATGCACAATAAAAGAAATTGTGTAGAATAATACTTGGCTATGTGCTTTACTTCAAATGACAGTTTGGGAGTAGGCAGTTACATTTTAAAAAATACAATGTAAAATTAACAAGGGACACTAACATAGTTGTATCTTTGATTTTCTAAACTACGGAATAATGGCAATGTGGTAACTTGCACAAATATATAAAAAAAAAAAAAAAACATAATAATATTATTCTTGATATCACTAGAAAAAAAAAGCCTTTGAAAATTTGTTTGCAATAACTCCATCAGTATCACCAGTAAAGCAGCTTCATTATTATCCCATTAACGAAGAGAATTGTGCGCTGCATTTGGAGATTTCATAATTTGCCACGTCACGAATGTTAATTCTCCATTACAAACGCTAGTTTACAAGACCGACCGCTTCTGCTTCCGAGCATGTGTGTTTGTACTTTGGACTTTTGTCCGACGGACTTGTGTACACAGGCTCGGAAAATCCAACAACACACATTGGTTGGCGGAAAGTCTGAAAACCTGCTATCCAACATTTGTTGGCGGAACGTCCGACCGTGTGGAGTGTTCACACGGTCGGATTTTCCGCCAACAGCCTGTCATCCAACATTTCCCGTCGGAAAGTCTGATCGTGTGTACGGGGCTTTAGTTTCAATAATGCCCACTGCTGCACCTATGGTCGCTTTGCTACTGTTTTTGCTGATCTGGAAACCAAGAGTTACGTTTATATTTAGTCCTTGCCACTCACTGTATGCCAAGACAATTACATGATTGCTGCTGCCGCCATTGCTGGTAAGGGAGCCCGTCAGTAAAGACTTGTGGCTTCACAGCCTGGTCCCTACTGCGCATGCGCTCTCCTACTGACCTGATAGCAGGGGAAGGAGGAGGGAGCTCGACTTCTGATGTACCTCACTGTGGTGAGGTCCGACAGAAGTGGGGACAGGGTACCTGTCAAAAATAGGTAACTGCCAAATGTGGCACTGGAGGGGGGGAGGAATAAGATAAAACTCTGCTTTAATATATTATTTTTAATTTTGACCATAGATAGACTTTCAGCGCTGTCGCATTTTGAATGACAATTGTGCGGTCATACAACACTGTACCCAAACAGAATTTTTATCGTTTTTTTCCCACAAATAGAGCTTTCTTTTGGTGGTATTTGATCACCTCTGCGATTTTTATTTTTTGCGCAACAAATAAAAAAACACAGAAAATTTGAAAATGAAACATGTTTTTCTCTGTTTCTGTTAAAATTATTTGTAAATAAGTACGTTTTCTTCTTCAATGACGGGCACTGATATGGCTGCACTGATGGACACCGATAAGGCGGCACTGATAGGCACCGATGAGGTGGCACCAATGAGGTGGTACTGATGAGGTGGCACTGACATTCACTGATGATGGGCACTGATAGGCGGCACCGATGGGCACTGATAGGCGGCACTGGTATGCAGCACTGATGGGCACTCATAGGCAGCACTGATGGGCACTCATGGGTGGCACTTATGGGTACTTATGAGTGGCACGGATAGGTGGTATGAATGGGCACTGATGGGTGGCATGAATAGGCATCACTCGTTTTTATTGGTACATAAAGGTGCCAGTCAGTGCCCATTTGTGGGCACTGACTGGCACAGATTGGGCATCATTTGCACATGTGGATGGCCAGGGGGTACATACCTGGCCACCCACATGTTGCTCACTTCCCTGGTGGTCCTAGTGGAGTCCCTGGTGGGACAGTGTGGGCATCTGAGGGGGGGCTGCGCTGATAAACAATCAGCGCAGACCCCCCCTGTCAGGAGAGCCACCGATCGGTTCTCCTCTACTCGCGTCTGTCTGACGCGAGTGAGGAAAAGCCGATCACCGGCTTTTCCTGTTGACATCGTGATCAGCCATGATTGGACACAGCTGATCACGTGGTAAAGAGCCTCCGCCGGAGGCTCTTTACCGAGATCAGTGTAGCGGTGTGTCAGACTGACACACTGCTCCACCGACCGATGCGCGGCGGCATGTTATCCTGAAGGGCGTCATATGACGCCCAGTCAGGATATCGCAACCACTTCCCGGGCGTCAATATGCTATTGACCAGGCGGGAAGTGGTTAAAAAGTAAACGCCAACAACAAACTAACAATGAGCTCCATTTTGGAATTTTTCAATAAAACCATTTAACAAAACATTTTGACACGCACAGCAAAAAAAAAAAAAAAACTGTCAAAAGTATTGACAGTTGTTTATGTGAAAATAGAACTAGCTAATGGCTAACAGGGCTTGTGTACAACGATCATCACCTCGGGGGATCAGTGTTCCACATTGCACCAGAGACTCAGCAAAGATATTTGTTTAGCTAGTGTGGCTCCCCCAGGGAGAGCAATAAGTTCATGGACTCGGCACTAAGGACTACCAGCTTTGTTTCCTTCTAATCCCAGACAGACAGTTTTAAGGAGCTGTTTAAAGTTTGTTACTGAGGTTTTAGTGCCTAAATGGGTTGGCTTGCATGATGAACAAGAAATTAGATTTTTATATTTTGTCTTATGTTGCATGTTTGCTACTGCTAATGTGGTTAATGCATGTAGTTGTGCTTAATCCAATTTATATATATATATATATATATATATATATATATATATATATATACACACACACACACACACACACACACACACACACACACACACACACACACACACACAAACACACACATATATATACACACAGTGCCTTGAAAAAGTATTCATACCCCTTTACATTTTCCACATTTTGTCATGTTACAACCAAAAATGTAAATGTATTTTATTGGAATTGTCTATGATAGACCAACACAAAGTGGCACATAATTGTGAAGTGGAAGGAAAATGATAAATGGTTTTCAAATTTTTTTACAAATAAATATGTGAAAAGTGTGGGGTACATTTGTATAGCGCCCCCCTGAGTCAATACTCAATGTCTCTACCAGCTTTGCACATCTAGAGAGGGACATTTTTGGCCATTATTCTTTGCAAAACAGCTCAAGATCTGTCTTATTGGATGGAGAGCGTCTGTGAACAGCAATTTTCAAGTCTTGTCACAGTTTCTTTGGATTTGGGTCTGGACTTTGACTGGGTCATTCTAAAAACATGAATATGCTTTGATCTAAACCATTCTATTGTAGCTCTGGCTGTATGTTTAGGGTCATTGTCCTGCTGGAATGTAAACCTCCGCCCCAGTCTTATGTCCTTTGCAGACTCTAAAGCCCCATACACACGCTCGGATTATCCGCGGACCAGGTCGGTCGGATCCTGTCCGTCGTACTTTGTCCGATGTTGTTGTTGCGTACACACGGTCGGACAACGTTGTCGGAATATCCGGTCTGCAAGAACGTCGTGACGTAAGTCGTCTTCCACGAGACTAGAAAAGGAAAGTTCAGCACCACGTCAGGCACCCGTTGGGCTCCTTCTTCTGATCCCGTGTTTATCGCGAGTTAGTCGAAGTTTGGGGACTTACGATTCGCGCTTCTCAGTTTTCTGACTCAGATCGTTACTGCTCTTCAGTTTGTGCTTGTCGTGCGTATCTGTTTATTAGTGCGTGTAGTCAGTTCGCATTTGTTGGTCATTGCGGCCTAAATCTTGATATAGGACGCTTTGATTTTCACTGCTTATTGTCTGCTCGTTTCTGGTATTCATTTCGTTCTTTCAGGCCTTGCTGTTTATCGGTGCTTTCTGTTTGTCCGTTCTGACAAGCCGACCGTTTGTGAGCGATGTTTCCCGTACGTACTCGTCGCCGAGTTCGTGCTGTACGCGGAATTGGTGTCGGGCTTTTAGCTTTGAGCCAAGACCCGTCCATGAACAGAGTGACGAGGAGTATGTGGACCAAGAATTGGTTGCTTCAGCATGATCAGTTCTCGCACATGCCTTTGCTTCGTGAGATCCGGGAGAATAATCCTGATGATTTCAGGAACTTTCTCTGGATGACGGACCCCGTATTTCACCGTCTTTTGGCTTTGCTGACCCTTTTATCAGCCGGCAGGATACCTGCATGAGACAAGCCATCACTCCGGAGCAGAGGCTTGTTGCTACGTTGAGGTACTTGGCGACAGGGAGAAGCCTTCAGGATTTGAAGTTCTCTTCAGGTATCTCTCCCCAGGCCCTGGGAATCATTATTCCAGAGACCTGTTCTGCCATCATCCAGGTCCTGCAGGAGGACTATATTAAGGTAACATTTCTCCTTTACTATTCCCTTCTATGTATGCTCTGTTTGCTAATGTCTTGTATTTTTGACCTCCTTCCCTAATTACCATGATTGCAATATGCTCTAATATGATGTGCCCCTTTTCTCCTTCATGCATTTTTCCCTTCACTTACCTCCCCAGCATGCTCTTCTGGCCCAATAGACACCTATGGCCTACTCACTTAAGCAATGTATTTTGTCTGCTGCATAGTATTGTTTGCCCCCAAACACCCCCTAAAATATGCACAAAGGTTTGCTGTGTGGTTTACTTCATGTAGAGCCCCTTTTTTTTCCCTTTTTGTTGGTGGGGGGGGGGGGGGGCAAACTCATTCTGAACCCCCTCCCCCAACTGCTCTGTCAGATGGTACCAATCCTCTATCTGCTGGCTTTCCCAAGGTCAATACACACTATATACCTACCTCTTTATAGTGGGCATATTTAGGGATGAATTCAGCAAAGCATGTAGTGCAAGGGGCTGGCTCCATACTTTCCATTTCCTCTTTTTTTGTGTTCTTTCCCTCCTATTAGCTTGCTAGGTAATTTCAGAATGTCCAAATGTGCGTTCCTTTTTTTTGGGGGGGGGGGGGGGGGGGGGATTTGGAATGTTATTTTATCTTTCCTGTGGGCTGCCAATAGTGTTACGTAAGGAGGGTCTGGCCAAACTAGCACACATTATTGAGCCATTTGGCAATCAATGAAGTGCAGAGGGTTACCTGTCCAAACCCCCCCACCCCCAAAACCCTAGTTATTGTCAAAGGCCCATCAGAAGTGGGGGGATTGGTGGGGGTAAGTAATATGCTAGGGGGACCCTCTACTTTGCGTTGCAAATACTTTCCAGCTTAAAATGGTAAAAGTCTGATCTTGTTCCAAGATGTTTAGTGTCTAATCTGCTTGCAATGTTTATGTGCAAAGTGACTAATTTTTTTTTCTTGTTTCACTCCACAGTTCCCTTCCACGCCACAGGAATGGCAGACTGTGGCCTCCCACTTTGCCAGCCGTTGGGACTTTCCTAACTGCGGAGGTGCAATTGATGGGAAACACGTCCGCATCATCCCACCGCCCAACTCGGGGTCCTACTATTATAATTATAAGGGGTTTAATAGTGTAGTGATGTTGGCGGTGGTGTCGGCGACATACGATTTTTTGTATGTGGACGTGGGGATGAACGACCGGATCTCGGATGGTGGTGCCATTGCGCACACGGAGTTCTACTGGCGTCTCCAAAGTGGCAGTCTGTGCTTGCCACCACCAGAGGAGAATGCTGAAGGACTCCCCTTCGTCTTTGTCGCAGATGAAGCGTTTGCGTTGACTCCCCATCTGAAGAGGCCCTTCCCGATGAGGACCCTCACCCCAGACCAGAGGGTCTTCAATTACAGGCTGTCGAGAGCCCGCAGAGTGGTGGAGAACACCTTTGGGATCCTGGCCAGCCGCTTCTGCCTGTTTTTGACGGCTATTAACTTGGCGGAACACAAACTGAACCACATAGTTCTTGCCTGTTGCATATTGCACAACTTTTTGAAACGACACAACAGCAACTATGTGGTGCCCGTTGGCCCAGATATGGAGGGCCCTTCCAATGCTGACCTCACAGCCCTTCAAGCGGCACGTCCAGGCTTGCCCCCTCTAAATGCCCGCGAGGTCCGCGAGCAATATATGGACTACTTTGTGGGTAGGGGGGCCATTGCTCTGCCTGAAGATGTGTGAGAGGCATTTTTTAATAAATATATTTTTTAAACCAACCTATGATTTCTTGTAATTTCCGTATTATTGCTTATTTGACCTTGAAATTTTTGCCCTTTAGCTTCAACAGTGGGAATGCACTTTCTGGGCAAAAAGAGGTAACAGTCTCTTCTTCCCAAAAAGAATCTTCTCATGTTGTGTGTTTGATCCCTAATCTTTTGTCTAGAGAAGGTTTGTAGTGCATAACTGACATCCAAAATACTCCTTTTCATCACCATGACAGAAATGTGTGTATTCCCAAAAATGGTGTGCTACGTGTTTTCGTACAAATCACTGTGGGTGTCATTTACATAAGTCAAATCTACTATGCTCTAAAAGTGCAGTGCAAAAGTGCCCTGGAAAATACACTTGCAGTGCAAACTGTAATTGCCTTTAGTAAATAACACCCATTGCCCCCCAAATCCTTTACATTTGACATACATAATGCTTTTGTGTTTTTAAATAAGGAAGCCACACATTTAGAAAATTAAAAAAGTTTACTTGCAACACATTCACAAGTGCGTTTACAAACTTCTTGCCAAAACTCACAAGATCTTGGTTCTTTACAACATTGTTTACAAACATTCCGCATTTGTTAAAACCAGGCATGGAGCAAAACAGAACATAGGAACTAGGAAAGTTCAACTTTCTAAAGTGAAGACAAGATCAGACATGACTATATGTTCAAAGTGTGTTTGATCTTGCCTTCATCACATGGGGGGTCACCCCTGGAAACTGGAAATTTAGAACATGCACACAATTTGGGTCTGAAAATGGTCATTAGATGGTAAAACACATGCCTAGAATGTTCAAAAGTGCCATTTTCCATCATGGGGATGAATGGACATTTTTTGGGGGTGCAACCCCTTCACCACAACCACTTTAGTAGTTCGTAAAGTGGTTGCACCCCCAAAACAACGTTGTCATTTATCCACCATGATGGGAGCTAGCACATGTGGACACAATGTGTGCATGTTCCAAATTTCACACAGTTCTTAAGTTGCAAATGTGTTCAGAAACAGCCACAAATGTGTGTTAATTACTTGTTGCATTTTCAGATTTTTCCTAAAACATCAATGATGTTCTTCAATTTTTGTTGAACATCATTGATGTTTTGCTTTATGTCATCTAGATCTCGATTGCAGACCATTATCTCCCCGATGAGTACGTGGGCACTCTCTGTGGTAAAGTGCGATTCTTCTTCCACAACATCCACGTCACCTAAAAACAACCAAAAAAAACAAAAGTGTGTTTTGGAAATGAGGCAGGCATACATTGATTAGCTTACCAGTAGTTGTGTTCTCCCACACTCACCTGTTGTGGTGACAAGTTCTCCAATTTCTATGATCTCTCCTTCCTCCTCCTCCTCCTCCTCCTCTGCTTCTGGTCTTTCCCCTTCTTTGGGAGGTGTTGGTTTTGTGGTTTCCTCAGACGTACCGAGTTTTCGCTCCCCTATGAGAATGTACAAAAGGAAGATTTAGCACCACAATCTATTGAGGGCAGAAATAGGAAATGTCAAACATTGCTTGAAAGTGAGGGACAATATTTTTGTTTGGCCAGTTACAAAGGCCAACAACATGAATGTAGTCACTTTGTAAAGGTGCTAAACTTACTAGCTTTTTGGTAGAAGTTTGTCTGATGGAGACCCCCCTCTAGTATCCACTGAAGCACATGTGTGGAAAAGCATAATACAAAGTGGGTTTGGGTGTCCCAGCACTAGTGCTCTAGAGTCCAGATGGGTAAACAGCTACTGGGTGACCTCTCCTTTACATGGAATAAATTGGCTTTACATTCTTGGTGACATCTCTAGTGAGAACAAACTTCCTTTCCCCAAAAAAAACACCAAACATCGTATTATAAATGGCCGAACGATCGAGGCTGAGTACGATCGAATGGACACACATGAACATGACAGTGGCAGAAAGATCGAGGTTGAGTACGATCGAATGCACAGACGAACATGAAAGTGGCCATTTTCTAATGTACAACTTTGTAAAAATACAAACACATGGAGCAGTATGCAAGCAAGAAATCAAACACACAACACAACTACTTACTTTTATGAAGAACTCGCTTGATCTTTCTGTACTGATCGGGCTCCCTCAGTTTCAGGTCTGACCAGCGTTTCCTCAGTTGCTCCTTGGATCGTTGTACCCCAAAATGATTGTACAGCCTCCTCACAACTTTAGACATGATCTTGGCCTTGCGGACATTGGGGTTGAGGTAAGGCCCATACTTCCCATCATAGTCGCTCCTCTTTAATATGTCCACCATCTCCAACATTTCTCCAAATGACATATTGGAGGCCTTGAATTTCAGGCTCCGGGATCGGAACGTTTCTGCCTCCGGCCTTTCCTCGTCCTCCTCCTCGTTGCTGCAATATTTCGGGCGCACCTGCTGTGTCCCCGCCATGTGCTCTCACCACTGCGCCGTAAAGAGAAGGGGTGGGGAATAGACGAGAAAGATCGTCAGGGGGCGGGCGGAGTTTGACGCATGCGCACTGTATATAAAACGTCACACGCCTGTGTCGTAGCCACGATCTGTGAGACGAGGGGAGAGAAAGCTCACGCACGAGACGATCGCTATAACGAAGGTACAATTTGACGTTGGTACATAACTAGCCTAGACTGATTAGACCTTGGGGCTTCTTTATGGAGAAGATTAGGAGAGTTTAGCCTGACATTATTTATAGTGTTTTGTGTGGTGTTGTGTCTTGCAGAGATTATGGACGGCTTCAACGATGTGAGTTTTCTCCCCCTCTTCATTGATAAATATAGGGAAATGCCCCTATTATGGCAGGCGAAACACCGAGACTACAGCAGCAAACCAAAGAGGTACGCAGCCATGAAGAAACTTGTGGCATTTGTAAAGCCAAGGTTCCCCACGGCAACCGTGGAGAAGTTAAGAGTAAAAATTGGCAACCTGAGGAGTACCTATTTCAGGGAGCGCAATAAGGTCCTGAAGTCCCAAACATCTGGAGCTGGAGCAGCACAGGTCTATGTCCCCACGCTCTGGTACTATGAGAGGCTCCACTTTCTCAAAGACCAGGCTAATGTCAGGAAGTCACTCTCGACTCTTCCTTGCACG
This sequence comes from Lithobates sylvaticus, assembly GCA_028564925.1. Classification (NCBI taxonomy): domain Eukaryota; kingdom Metazoa; phylum Chordata; class Amphibia; order Anura; family Ranidae; genus Lithobates; species Lithobates sylvaticus. Next base: position 742,066,956 of record CM053026.1, on the reverse strand, counting down.
CGTCCTTCCACGCACGCCACCCCTGATGAGGCTTCCGAGGAGCAACCTGGGTCTTCCAGTCTGGAAGAGGTGGAGGAGCCCAGCTTGAGCCAGGTATAGTAGTTTTGTAACCATTTATGTGAATAATGAATGATGTTCACTTAATTCAGGATCCCCAATTGCTTAGTTCCTAACGTGATTGACATATCAACAGACAGTAGTGTTGGAGACATTTTTGGCAAGAATATAAACTGCAGGGCTGAGAATTGTATGGTTTTCTATTTGTAAACATTTTGCAACAGTGACGAGATGAAAATTGTGTGTGTTTGATGAACAAATAACTCAAACTATGTCCCTTTTCCATACACAGGAAGACCTCAGCCAGGAGGTGGCTGTGGAATGTGGCAGTCAGGAGGAGGCAGGGGTTAGTGGCAGCCAAGAGGTGGGTAGTGGCAGCCAACAGGGGGGTAGGCGTAGGAGCCTGACTGTCTCCCAAGTCCCTCCCCTCCAGCTTCCCTACAGAAGGGCGAGAAGGATGGGGGAGGTGGGAGAGTCAGCGCTCCAGCTGATCAGAGATGCTTCAGCCTCCCTATATGCCACACCCACCTACGAGGAGGCCTTTGGCTCCTTGGTTGCCACTAAAATGAAGGGTATGGAGGTGGGGCAACGCAGCATGTGTGAGGGGGTCATCCTCAAGGTCCTAAATAAGGGTATGGCTGGGGAGATGACCCCACTCACACATGTTTGTGATAGTGACCATGCTCCGCCTTCTCCTCCTCCTTCTGCCACCCCACCAGCACCACAGCCACAGCGTGCAAGGAAGCGTGGAAGGAAGACCTGAGAGTGACGACCTGGATTCAGTCTGGTCTGAGAGAAGATGGAGCCTCTCGTAGGACCAGAGCCTGGGGACCTAGATGGCATCTGCTGCAGTTCCGGATGTTTTGGACTTCAGGACCAGATTGCACTCCCTTATTATTTAGATACGTACTCCTCAGGCCCCCAATTTTAGACGCTTCAAAAATGATGTTTGCCGTGGGGGTCCAAGGCTTTGCTAATTCCCCAAGTTTCTTCATCGCTGCGTTCCTCTTTGGTTTGTTGCTGAGACCTAAATAAAGGTATTTTTGATTTGAAATAATCATTGCCTATGTGTTTTACTTTTCTACAATGACAGTTTATTTGTGAGGAGGCAGGTACATTTCACTAATCATAAAGTCCAATTAACAAGGGGCACCAACAACAAACAAACTCCTAGTAAATTTAAGCAACAAATAGAAATGTTAATAATGTTGTTTTGCTAAGTTGAGACACACAACCCCCCTCAAAAAAAAAAAAAAAATTATCCTTAAAATATGTATTCCAAACAAAATACAAAAATGACAAATCAGCCAAAAAATATAACAAAGATTATTTTACGATCTGAGTAAAAATAAACATGTAGTCTAGAAATCCTGAAAACTAATAAAGAACTAAGTTTGGGAGAAGTGCGGGTGAATAGGAGCAGCTAAAACATGTCATTCTTCTTGCATTGTAAAGAAAAAGAGAATGCGCTGCATTAAAGACATTTTAACATTGCAGCGTGACGAATGTGCTGTGTCGATTAGGAAAGGTAGTTTTACCTGACCGAGCGCTTCCGTCACAGAATTTCTTCTGAGCATGCGTAGCACTTTGTCTGTCGGACTACGCTACACACGATCGGATTTGGTGTGATCGGACCTTGTTGGCAAAAAATCTATCCAGCAGGAGATAGGACTTTGTCCGTCGGACAATCCGACGTACACTGTCCGATGGTGCCTACACACGGTCGGAATTTCCGACAACATTGTCCGATAGGACAGAATCCATCGGAAAATCCGACCGTGTGTATGGGGCTTAAGATTGCCCTGTATTTGGCTCCATTCATCTTCCCACCAACTCGGACCAGCTTCCCTGTCCCTGCTGAAGAAAAGCATCCCCACAACATGATGCTGCCACCACCACGGTGGGGTTGGTGTCTTCAGGGTGATGTGCAGTGTTAGTTTTTCGCCACACATAGCATTTTGCTTTTAGGCAAAAAAGTACATTTTTGGTCTCCTCTGACCAGAGCACCTTCTTCCACATGTTTGCTGTGTCCCCCACATGGCTTCTCACAAACTTCAAATGGGACTTCTTATGGCTTTCTTTCAACAATGGCTTTCTTCTTGCCACTCTTCCATAAAGGCCAGATTTGTGGAGTGCATGACTAATAGATGTCCTATGGACACCTGATCTGTGGATCTCTGCAGCTCCTCCAGTTTCCATGGGCCTCTTGGCTGCTTCTCTGATTAATGTTCTGCTTGCCCGGCCGGTCAGTTTAGGTGGATGGCCATGTCTTGATAGGTTTGCAGTTGTGCCATACTCTTTCCATTTTTGAATTATGGATTAAACAGAGCTCCGTGAGATGTTCAAAGCTTGGGATATTTTTTTTATAACCTAACCCTGCTTTATAGTTCTCCACAACTTTATCCCTGGCCTGTCTGGTGTGTTCCTTGGCCTTTGTGATGATGTTTGTTCACTAATGACCCATACACACTATCCGAATATCGTACGAAAACTGTCGTTCGAGGAAGAATCATACGATTTCCGGATCGTGTGTACACTACTTTTGACAGCCGATCACGACAGTTCATCCAATATTATTAGATCTGACATGCACGAACATTTTCCTTGTACGATTCCAGATCGCACGATTTTCGTTTAGTCAGTATAGTTGTCGTCCGAAAATACAATACAAATACATTACAACACATGACATCACTTCCGATTTTTTTTTTTCCTGTCGTACGAGAATTTTCGTGACTTTATTTTCATATTCAATTTCTACTTGCGACTATTAAGTGAAAAAGGTTGTACGATCAGATCTGTCGTTTTTGTTGTTTCACAACATTTTAATTAGGGGTATCAGAGTAAAGGAGGATGAATACAAATGCACGCCACACTTTTCAGTTATTTATTTGTAAAAAAAAAAAAATCAAAACCAATGATCATTTTTCTTCCACTTGATAATTATGTGCCACTTTGTGTTGGTCTATCACATAAAATCCCAATAAAATACATTTACGTTTTTGGTTGTAACATGACAAAATGTGGAAAATTTCAAAGGGTGTCAATACTTTTTTAAGGCACTGTATACACTGCTCAAATAAATGAAAGAAACGCTTTTTAATCAAAGCATAGCATCAAGTAAAAAAAGCTGGGAAACTCCTGATCAGTTAAGTAGAAGAGGGAGTTGTTAATCAGTTTCAGCTGCTTTGGTGTTAATGAAATTAACAACAGGTGCACTAGATGGGCAATATTGAGACAACCTCCAAAACAGGAATGGTTTTACATCATTTTTTCACCTTGATTTTCAGGGTGTCTTTGAATTCAGCCCTCTGTAGTTTGATCATTTTCATTTCCATCGAACGATGTTGCCGCCTTTCGTTCCTAACACATTGCTCAGTCCATATCAGTATAGATATCCTTCTGGAAGAATGGTCAAACATTCCCATAGACAAACTCCTTAGGGTGTAGTGGGTAGCACTCTCGACTAGCAGTAAAAAGGGTCGCTGGTTCGAATCCCAACCACGACACTACCTGCCTGGAGTTTGCAAGTTCTCCCTGTGCCTGCATGGGTTTTCTCCAGGTACTCTGGTTTCCTCCCACACTCCAAAGACATGCTGGTAGGTTAATTGGCTTCTGTCCAAAATTGGCCCTAGTATATGAATGTGAGTTGGATTTTGGGCTCCTTGAGGGTAGGGATTGATGTGTGTTATGTATTGGTGCAGCACTGTGTAAATTGACAGCGCTATATGGGTACCTTAATAATATAATAGATGGGCATCTTAATGAGACACAATGTACAGGGATAGGGACAGTTGTAGACACGCACCTACACTCACTCAGGATGGACTGGTGTCTTACTAACTATGTAACTCCTAAACCTTGTGAACAGCCTTCCCAGAAGAGTTGAAGCTAATATATATATATATATATATATATATACACACACACACAGTATCTCAAAAAAGTGAAGTACACCCCTCACATTTTTGTAAATATTTTATTATATCTTTTTATGTGTAAGAAATTACACTTTGCTACAATGTAAAGTAGTAAGTGTACAGCTTGTATAACAGTGTAAATTTGCTGTCCCCTCAAAATAAATCAACACACAGCCATTAATGTCTAAACCGCTGGCAACAAAAGTGAGTACACCCCTGAAAAGTGAAAATGTCCAAATTGGGCCCAATTAGCCCTTCTACCTCCCCGGTGTCATGTGACTTGTTAGTGTTACAAGGTCTCATTTGTGAATGGGGAGCAGGTGTGTTAAATTTGGTGTTATCGCTCTCACTCTCTCATACTGGTCACTGGAAGCTCAACATGGCACCTCATGGCAAAGAACTCTCTGAGGATCTGAAAAAAAGAATTGTTGCTCTACATAAAGATGGCCTAGGCTATAAGAAGATTGCCAAGACCCTGAAACTGAGCTGCAGCACGGTGGCCAAGACCATACAGCGGTTTAACAGGACATGTTCCACTCAGAACAGGCCTTCTCACGGTTGACCAAAGAAGTTGAGTGCACGTGCTCAGCGTCATATCCAGAGGTTGTCTTTGGGAAATAGACGTATGAATGCTTCGAGTCTTGCTTCAGAGGTTAAAGGGGAGGGGGGTCAGCCTGTCGGTGCTCAGACCATACGCCACACACTGCATCAAATTGGTCATCCCAGAAGGAAGCCTCTTCTAAAGATTATGCACCAGAAAGCCTGCAAACAGTTTGCTGAAGACAAGCAAACTAAGGACATGGATTACTGGAACCATGTCCTGTTGTCTGGATAAAGTTATTAGGTTCAGATGGTGTCAAGCGTGTGTGGCAGCAACCAGATGAAGAGTACAAAGACAAGTGTGTCTTGCCTACAGTCAAGCATTGTGGTGGGAGTGTCATGGTCTGGGGCTGCATGAGTGCTGCCAGTACTGGGGAGCTACAGTTCATTGAAGGAACCATGAATGCCAACATGTACTGTGACATACTGAAGCCGAGCATGATCCCCTCCCTTCAGAGACTGGACACAGGGCAGTATTTCAACATAATAACGACCCCAAACACACCTCCAAGATGACCACTGCCTTGTTAAAGAAGCTCAGGTTAAAGGTGATGGACTGGCCAAGCATGTCTCCAGACCTAAACACTATTGAGCATCTGTGGGGCATCCTCAAACAGAAGGTGGAGGAGTGCAAGGTCTCTAACATCCACCAGCTCCGTGATGTCGTCATGGAGGAGGGGAAGAGGACTCCAGGGGCAACCTGTGAAGCTCTGGTGAACTTCATGCCCAAGAGAGTTAAGGCAGTGCTGGCAAATAATGGTGGCCACACAAAATATTGACACTTTGGGCCCAATTTGGACATTTTCAAATACGGGTGACTCACTTTTGTTGCCAGCGGTTTAGACATTAATGGCTGTGTGTTGAGTTATTTTGAGGGGACAACAAATTTACACTGTTATACAAGCTGTACACTCACTACTTTACATTGTAGACAAGTGTCATTTCTTCAGTGTTGTCACATGAAAAGATATAATAAAATATTTACATAAAATGTGAGGGGTGTACTCACTTTTGTGAGATACTGTATATACAGTAAATATTCCAAATATATAAATACACACACACAACACTTTGCCCAAAGCTACTGGCATTCTGACAATACATTAGGAATGTGTAGCAATCATATGCAGTTTTGATTATGCGATGCTATTTATCCCTGATGTAATATTCGTGGCAGGATAACTGCTTGCTGTGTATACATATGTCATGTTCAGATTTTATATTTTCACTTAAAATCCTTCAGCTGGTCTGGTAATGTACAAATAAGTCATTATCAGATTTCAGTTTGATATTGTACAGCAATACTGCTTTTGTTAAAATAAATTGCCTGGGTTATAGCAGTAACTAAGCAGTCATACAACAAATAATGTACATGGCAGTAAACAGTGGCGGAGGTCCCTCTTAGCAAACAAGTGAAAGAAATCTGCCTCATTTGTAGGGGAAACATAAAGCACATAAAGCAAGCATACGAGCACCATTCTCTTTATGTCACAAAAGAAACCGTTCAAATCATGTCCAATCAACTGAATTTACCACGGGTGGACTCAGGGGCGGACTGACCATTCGGGCACTCGAGCACTTCCCAAGGGCCCCATGCTACTAAGGGGCCCCATCAGGGTTGCCAGCCTCAATAAAACCAGGGACAGTATGTAAAAATCAGTGTTTTTTGAAAAATCCCAAGATTTTAGCTGCCCCGCCTCTCCAGTACCTTTTCAGTGTGTGTATGTGTATTCTGTGTGTGTATATTGTGTTTCTGTGTGTGTATACTGTATATGACTGTGTGTATACTGTGTGGCCCCATAATCTATTGCCTGAGGGCCCCATAATCTCCTATTGCCTGAGGGCCCCATAATCTCCTATTGCCCGGGGGCCCCATAATCTCCTATTGCCCAGGGGGCCCCATGAGTTGTCAGTCCACCCCTGGGTGGACTCCAATCAAGTTGTAGAAACATCTCCAGGATGATCAGTGGAAACAGGATGCATATACTTATGTACATGGGATTATTTTTTTTTTTTTAATAAATTTGCAAAAATTTCAAACAAACTTCTTTCACGTTGTCATTATGGGGTATTGTTTGTTGAATTTTGAGGAAAATAATGAATTTAATCCATTTTGGAATAAGGCTGTAACATAACAAAATGTGGAAAAGTGAATCGCTGTGAATACTTTCCAGATGCACTGTACAAAAACGCTGCTTAATCTTCCTGTATATCCACTTGCCACCCGCCCATTGTAAATAGACGTTGGCAATGTGGTTGTCAAATCCTGACCGGACGTCATAGGACGTCCTCAGGATTTTGAGCCGATGCGCGCCCCCGGGGGGCGCGCATCGCGGCGATCGTTGTTGTGGTGTGTCAGTCTGACACCCCGCAACCACGATCTTGGTAAAGAGTCTCCGGCGGAGACTCTTTACCACGTGATCAGCCGTGTCCAATCACGGCTGATCACAGTGTAAATAGGAAGAGCCGGTAATCGTCTTTTCCTCACTCGCGTCTGTCAGACGCAAGTAGAGGAGAGCCGATCAGCTGCTCCTCTGACAGGGGGTGTCTGTGCTTAATGATTATCAGCACAGCCCCCCGAGGATGCCCACACTGAACCACCAGGGACGCCATCAGACCACCAGGGATGCGCAGCACAAGGTATGCCACCCTAGACCACCAGGGATGACACACAGTGCCCACAATGGATGCCAATCAACAATGGGCATCACTGATTGGCATGCATTATTGTTTGGCACTGATTGGCATCCATCAATACAAAACAATGCTGCATATCAGTGCCCATCCGTGCCACCTATCATTTCCCATCCGTGCCACCTATCAGTGCCCATCTGTGCCCATCTGTGCCGCCTATCCATGCCCATCTGTGCCGCCTATCCATGCCCATAAGTGCCGCCTATCCATGCCAATCTGTGGCAGCTATCAGTGCCAATTTGTGCCACCTATCAGTGCCCATCCGTGTCGCCCATCAGTGACGCCCATCAGTGACGCCTATCAGTGCCACACATCAGTGCCCATCAATGCCACCTCAGTGCCACCTCAGTGCCACCTCATCGGTGCCCATCAGTGCCGCCTTATCAGTGCCCATCAGTGAAGGAGAAAACTTACTTATTTACAACGTTTTGAAACTCAAACAAAAAAAAACATATTTCTTTTCAAAAATTTCGGTCTTTTTTTATTTGTTTAGCAAAAAATAAAAACCGCAGAGGTGATCAAATACCACCAAAAGAAAGCTCTATTTGTGGGAAAAAAAATGATAAAAATTTAATTTGGGTACAGTGTAGCATGACCGCACAATCGTCATTCAAAGTGTGAGAGCGCTGAAAGCTCAAAATTGGTCTGGGCAGGAAGGTGTTTAAGTGCCTGGTATTGAAGTGGATATACATTCTATGATTATTACATATACTTCTAAATAACACTAATATATTAAAACTGTTTGTTTTTCACACCTGAAATCAGACTGAGAGCATGAGGGGTTCAGCTTTAACCACTTGCTGACCAGGCCTTTTCTGGAACTTTTTGTTTACAAGTTTAAGGGCTCTTTCACACGTACGTGTCCGTGTACGGAGCCCTCTCTGCACAGCGGGGGATCGCTCCGTCGATCCCCGTTGAGCAGAAGATGACAGGTCCGTCTCTGCACACGGCGCAGGGACGGACCTGTCAGAGCGCCGCTCTCCCCTATGGGAGATCGGATGATGACGGACCGTAGAGTCCGTCGTCACCCAATCCGATCTGCAGACGGATGGAAAAATAGGTTTTTCCTCCATCACACTTTTTCGGATCGGAGCGGGTCGGATGTCAGCGGACATGTCCCCGCTGACCTCCGACTCTCCATAGAGGTCTATGGAGCGTCCGTTCAGGTCCGCCTAAAAAACTGACAGGCGGACCTGAACGGACCGTCCGTGTGAAAGGGGCCTAAGTCAATATTTTTTGCTAGAAAATTTACCTAGACCCTAGAAAAAAAATGGCAATCGTTGCAATATTTTATGTCACACAGTATTTGCACAGCAGTCTTTCAAACGCATTTTTTTGGAAAAAATACACTTTAACCACTTCCCGTCCGGTCAATAGCAGATTGACGTCCGGGAAGTAGTTCTGTTATCCTGACTGGGCATCATATGGCATCCTTCAGGATAACAGCCGCTGCGCGCCCGTGGGGACACGCATCGCGTGGTCGGTGGTGCGGTCAGTGGTCAGTCTGACACACCGCTACACCAATCTTGGTAAAGAGCCTCCAGCGGAGGCTCTTTACCAAGTGATCAGCCGTGTCCAATCACTGCTGATCACGATGTAAACAGGAAAAGACGTTGATCGGCTTTTCCTCATTCGCGTCTGACAGACGCGAGTAGAGGAGAGCCGATCAGCGGCTCTCCTGACAGGGGGTTCTGCGCTGAATGTTTATCAACGCAGCCCCCCCTCGGATGCCCACACTAGACCAACAGGGAAGTCCACATGACCACCAGGAAGGGGAGCAACATGTGGATGGCCAGGTATGTACACCATGGCCATCCACATGTGCAAATGACAGCCCAATCTGTGCCAATCAGTGCCCACAAATGGGCACTGACTGGCACCATCATATAACAAATGAACTCAGTGATGCCCATCAATGCCACCAATTAGTTTCATCAGTGCCACCCATCAGTGTCCAGCAGTGCCCACCTATCAGTGCCCATCAGTGCACTTTCCGAACGTGTGGACTTGCCCACACACGCCTGGACTTTTCCGGCGGGCAATCCGCCAGAGTTTTGGCGAAAGCCCGCGGGACTTTTGAAATGAACGGACTTGCCCACACACGGAGCAAAGTCCTTTCATTTAGAACGTGACTCCAGGTAGACGGGACTTGTGAAGGCAGTGAATGCCGCTGCGCTAGCCCCGTCACCTGGTATGGATTTAAAGGGGAATCCCTACGCCGAAAAAACGTTGTGGGGGTCCCCCCCAAATCCATCTCAGACCCTTACCCGAGCACGCAGCCCAGCTGGTCAGGAAAGGGGGAGGGTACGAGAGAGCGCCCCTCCTCCTGGATTTGGGGGGACCCCCACGCCGTTTTTTCAGCGTAGGGATTCTCCTACAAATCCATGCCAGGTGACGGGGCTAGCGTGGCGGCATTGACTGCCTTCACTAGCCCCGTCTACCTGGAGTCCCAATCTAAATGAACGGACTTTCCTCCGTGTGCGAGGCAAGTCCGTTCATTTAAAAAGTCCCACGGACTAGCACACAGACGGTGGGATTGTCCGCCGGACTGCCGAGTCCAGTGGACAATTTTAAGTCTGAACTTAAAACTGAACTTAAAACTTAGTTTGCCGGACTTTTGGGAGGAAAAAGTCCGCCGGAGCCCACACATGGGCGTATTGCCCGGCGGACTCTAGACAATCCTGCGGGAAAGTCAGCTTGTGTGTACGCGGCCTTATTGTAGAATAGATGGAGGCTGAATTTGTATGCAATTAGGACATGCAAAGAACCCATCTTAAACTGGGCATACCAGAGTTACGCTAAAAAAAGTGGAAATTCTGACAAGTAGTTGATCTGAACATTCTTTCTTACTATCATTGAGTCAACTGATTTTGTTCAAAAGCCTATAAAATGTCATCCAGACCTGCTATTATATGGGATCCCAAATGTAATAAATAGGTTTCATCACGATTTACAGATTAAAAATTTCCATCCTTCTCCTTCAAATTTTCTTTTCACTACAGTCAAACACAAATGTTGATTTTACTCATCTAACTATTAGAAAATCAAACAAACTTTTACCAAGAGTAAAACAAAATTTACCAAAAATTCCACTGTTGTATGGTCAGCTTTTCATTGGGGGAACACGTTTTGGTCTACAGAGGAGGTAAGGGGAGAAAATAATCGCTGGGTTATCTCATGGCACAGAAAGCGACCATTTGGAATAATCTAACCAGGGATACCAAGATTACTTCTCCAAAAATAGTCAAGAAATTTCAGGGTAGGAATACAGTCAGAGGATCACTGGATTTCCACATTTACCATATGGTACTGTAGGCCTCTGCCAATAAGTGAGAATGGAAAGGAGATGGTTTACCCAGTTATTGGCTACACATTTTCTTTCCATCATCAGTAGAAATGCATTCATAACTTACATAGTATCACCATTTTCTAAAACAGGTTAGGACCAGTAAAACAAGGTAATGTTTTGAATAAAGGATTCTGGTGGTGCAGGATTTTTATGGGCACTTAGTGGTCTATGCCTTCAGCCAGGGCCATCTATAATATTGATTGGACCCTGGGCAAACATTTTCTTGGGGCATCCCCTTCCATGTAATTTCGCTCTCCACCTGCTCTGGGAAACATAATAAATGGCAGCTAGACTCAAAATCAGTTTACTGAATCAGATCAGGCAACTATTGCGATTGGTTGCCAGAGGTTACAGTGTATCATTACTGCTCACTGACTGGCTGCTAGAGGTAACAGCACACATTATGGCTCACTGATTATTTGCTAGAGGTTACAGCACGTGACTTCTGCTTGTTGATTGGTTGCTAGAGATTACTGTACATCAATACTGCTCACTGATTGGTTGCTAGAGGTTACTGGACATCCTTACCATTCACTAATTGGTTGCTAGACGCTACTGTGCATTATTACTGCTCACTGGTTGGTTGCTAGAGGTTGCTTCATATCCTTACTGCTCAATCATTGGTTGCAAGTAGTTAATGCACATCATTACTGCTCATTGATTGGTTGCTAAAGGTTATAGCACATCAGTCCATGATGCCTGCACATTATGGACTGGGAAGGTGAGGGGACCCATCAATAGACAGAAAACTCCTAGGGATCATAGGAATCCTGGGATCAGTGGCAATCCTGGGGGGGGGGGTGATCAGGAGCAATGCTGGGGGGTTGATGGGATCAGTGGCAGTGGTGGGGGGATGGGATTAGTTAGGAGGCAGTACACTGTGGCAAATTCTGAATCATGTAGAGCAATGCTGGAAATCTTTGGCAAGTATATATTGGGGGGATTCAACCAAGAAGAGGAAGGTCAACCAACAGAGCAGAGTTTCTGTGTGTAACATTGCTGGAGACAAAGTAAGTATTGCAGCAAAAGCTGTATTTTTTCATTGGCCATTCATGCCTGGCTATTTATTTATTTAATTAAAATTTCAAAAACTGGAGCTCAGCTTTACATTAGTGATGTACGAACCCCAGTACTTGCTGACAAAGGCCCACTGAAATATGTGTAAAGAATGAAGGTAAAGTATGGAAAATGCTTGCATTCACACATGTATAGATGCGTAAACATCTGTTTGCTATGACATCCAAAAAAAACATTTTCTTACATTAATTTTTTTTAGCCAGGGATTACATTTACGCAGCGTGTGTGTCCCTCCCCAGCTCAGTGGTAGCTGGAGGAGCGAGCTTCCTACCCGCCCTCCCTGAAAAGGTTTGTATTGTTCACTGTTTTAATGCTAAACACAAGAAGTTTTTCCACAGAACAAGGACAAAGGATGTCGTGGCAGTGGTGGGTTGTTGGTCTTTGTGGGTTAAGGAAGAAACCTCGGATACGGAAGAGTTTGGGACCCATCGGTGGTATGGGTCCTGTTGGTGGTATTCCAGCTAACGGTGGTTTAGCTGGAATTTGGTTAATGGGTGCACTGCGGTCAGTGTTTGGTTGTCTCCGAGCTAGCATGTCAGCTGGAAGCCTATTTTAAGTTAAAGGTACCGCAGTGCCGATTTGGATCATGTGGCAAGCTTGGGATTTTCCTGCAAATATGTGACTGATGGGTGGTGGTTTTAACAGATGTGTTTTATAAAGTTATGTAAATTTACTGAGTTGTTAAGAAAAATGGCTGCTATGGCCAGTATTTACTCCAGCTTGATGCGGTCTCCATTCATGGGTAAGGGTAAGGTAAAAGTAGAGCTGGGTATGGGTCTGGCAGAGAGATGGTAATTATGTAGCATCTGTTATACAATGCCATGCATATATGCATGTACATGCAAATTACTGACCACTAATACAATTTTTTTTAATTTTGGGTAATTGATTTGAAGACAGCCCAGTTTTACTGATCTTTATGATCTTTGTGCACATGTGGTAGGGATTTATCAAAACTGGACTGGGCAGAATCTGTAACAGCTGTGAATGGCAACCTATCAGCTTCTACCTTTCATTTTGAAAGCTTAAAGTGTAAGTAAACCCCCCAATCGTTTTCAGCCAAGAAAGCGGCCATCTTTGCCTCTGTTTAATCTACGACTGCCATGATGCTGCACATGTGATCAGTTATGACACCATCCATTGGATGGTTTGACAGTTTGGTTGAGGTCACAACCAATGGGAGTGTTACATTTCCGGCACATGCCGGAAATGAAACTGTTTTATGGATGGGTTTACTTCCACTTTAACTGAAAAAAGTAAAAGATCAAGGCTGATTGATCGACATGCACATCTGCTCCAGATTCTCTCTGTTCCAGTTGTAAGAAATTTCCCCCCCATGATGAGTATTGACTCAAAGAAAACAATGCACTGTGTTCATATCTATAAAAACGAAAATTGGTCTACTGATAAAAATGCTTCATTTTCTGTGCAAGGACCCTTAAGCATCATAAAAGATTATGTTGTTTTCTGGAATATTCCTGAACAATACAACAGTCATCTCGTTGATCTCTTAACAATTCCCATTATATGCAAACAGGGAAGTTCAGAAATAATTCTCGGACCAGCGCTCAATGGGTTGAGGAGTAAACACAGCAGATAGTTGAACATGATTAGTCCTAGTTTATTCAGTAATGCATGTAAGAGAACAATCCTGTTGTCAGACAGGAAGGGATATGGTAAAGGTAAAGATATAGGTAAAAAAGAAGAAATCAACAGCTTACAGTTTTTACAGAAGATCCACGGAGCAACAAAGAGCTGACGGCATTGGGGTTTACAAAACTTCCTGCAGCATGGGGGGGCACCAATACCCCTGCCGCACTGCGGCCGAATTTGGAACACGCTCACCAGTGTGTGGAGAAGAGCTAGACGTGCTGGTAGAGAAAGTAAAGATGATTGACAGCGGAAGGTGGAGACCCGAACTGTAAGCTGCACGTGGCTGTGACGCCAAGTCCGCTGGCGTACTGACAAGTGTAAGGGAGAGAGCCACGTTGCTGCAGTGTGGATGACGCTATACGTTCACAGCATCCAAAGCCCAATGAATGTAAATCCCAGCTGCGTGGGAGTGTCCCAAAATGATGTAGACCTCAGGGCTGGATGGGCCGACGTGGATGTCAGTCAGCGTTGCTGGGGCTCTAGGGGTACTGGTCGTTGGAGCACCTCATGGACCTGGGTGACCTGTTGGCTGTGGTAGTTGCCTTCACAACGCGTTTCATTGATCTGCGCTTATTCAAAGCGTAACTTCAAACATTCAAAGCACCTTGTCCTCGTGTTGATTTTTTGAGGGGGACATTGTTTTTTTTTTAAATAAAGGCCCCTACCCTGTACGTCTTTAAGAGATCCCTGAAAACTAATTTATTCAGGGAAGCCTATCCCACACCCACCTAACAACTGTCCCAGAGCCACCCCCCCCAATTAATCATTCCCTGCAGCTATTACCTTTTGTACCACCTCCCCCTCCCTTTAGAATGTAAGCTCTAGGAGCGGGGCCCTCCTGTCCCTTCTGTATTGAACTGTACTGTAATTGTGCTGTCCCTACTCTACATTGTAAAGTGCTGCGTAAACTGTTAGCGCTTTATAAATCGTGTATAATAATAATAATTTTACACCTCTCAAATAGTTTTCAGAGGAGGCACATGTTCCCATGCGCTTACATTTTTTTATACCCATGTCCAGTAAATTTTCCATTTAATACATTCATTTGATTTCATTTTATTTTTTAAGTTTATTATTTTTTATTATCTCTGTTCATATAGCTATTTCTGAACTCATGTTCTCAAAATTAATTTTTGTTATGCTTATGTCTTTTGGTTCCACTGGGCCTTGTAGTCCCACAGGAGGAATTATTCTCTCTGTCGATCTGAGCTATCACACCCATAGTTTTATGTATATATATGTATATATATAGATCATTTCTAGACAGGGTAGGCAGGCTTGAGAAAGAGGCAGAGTGGCCTTGGAAATGCATAGCCATGCCCCTTCAATGCCTCCGGGATCTGACGTCATCCATGCTGTTAGTTTGACTTACCAGGCTTGTAGTTTACCCAGGGCTGGTGTTGCTGTCTCATCTTGGACAGGCTTCTCGCTGCATTGTGAACATCATAGAGATAACAACTTTGAGTAAACACAACAGGCGATTATATATTTTTATGTAAATATAAAAATAAAATTGCAGTGCTAATAATGAATTGCACCAAATAGTCCATATGAAGACCATATAAAGTACAGTTCTCCTTCATTGCAGGAGGTGCAGGAGCACTGCACTTTACAATGGTCTTTATATGGACTATTTGGTGTAATTCAATATTAGTGCTGCAATTTTGTTTTTATGTTTATTTGAAGGTTGTATATTTCCTCTATTGCTAGCAGCTATCCCTTTGTGTAGCGCTGATCATTTATTTATATTTGTTTATATTTGTATTACATAGTTACCATTCTTCCTTTTTACTAATAAATATTTGGTTTTCCTACACTTAGATTTTGCCCTTTCTTACTGCTACAGAGATTCCTTCTATCTCTTTAAGAGTTGCAATATGTTACTGGAAACCAGCTGCATTAACCCTTGATGTACCCATTATAGGTTTTGAAGTTTTACTAGGGATTCTAGTTTTGGAGGAACTACTGTTCACATCTTGCATTATAATGTAATTTTCTATGGACGTGACCCTAAGTACTTGCGTGATGCCCCGTACACACAGTCAGATTTTCAGACGGAAAATGTCCTATCGGACCATGTTGTCGGAAATTCCGACCGTGTGTGGGCTCCATTGGACTTTTTCCGTTGGAATTTCCGATGGAAAAAGTTTGAGATCCTGCTCTCAAATTTTCCTATCGGACTTTTTCCGATCTTGTGTAGCGAATTCCGACGGACAAAGTGCCCCACATGCTCAGATCACATTACAAGACCAAAGCTATTGGCTACTAGCCTCTACGTAGTCCCGTCGTACACAACGAACGTCACCACGTTCAGGATGATCGGTTTTTTTTCCGACAACTTTATCCGACCGTGTGTATGCAACACCAGTGTCGGACAAATTCCGTCTGAAAAAATCTGACGGATTTTGTGGTAGGAATTTCCGACCGTGTGTATGGGGCATAAGACTAAAAAGTGCTGCCCTGTCACCTAGTTAGAAATATCAGTGAAGAAGAGGCCCTGAGTACTGGCATAGGGGTAGGGAGGTGATGCCCTGTCCCCTAGTAGGAAATACAATTGGAAAGAAGGCCCTGAGTACTAACACTGGGATAGGGGGTGAGGTCCTGTCTTCTAGTAAGAAATATCATAGGAGAAGGAGTCCTGAGTACTGGCCTTGGAGCAGGGAGATCTTTGCCTCCTGGTTGGTCATGATGAGCACTTGGGGCAGCTATAATGCTAAAGCCTCAAGATAAAACGTTGTCCTTCCAGAAATATTTATTTCAATTTGTATTTCCAGGGAGAAAATAACACCTTACATAATACCTAAGGATGAGCCCGGTGTTCGATTCGAACCCATGTTCGAATCGAGCACCGGGTGTTCGCTCGCTCGGCGAGCCCAGAACTATTGGGGCCGCTCGCATCAAATTCGTGTGATGCGAGCGGCCCCGCAATGCATTGCGGCCCGCGCAGTGCAATGCTGGCTGATGATTGGCCAAGCATGCACTGTGACCCCGCATGCTTGGCCAATCACAGCGCCGGCAGCGAGGAGAGCCATAATTGGCTACAGGCAGGATGCCTGTAGCCAATTATAGCTCAGGGGCTTTAGTACACGCCCCACGGTATAAGAGGCCGCCGCGCCGGCGGCCTCGCATATTATGTTTCAGACAGTGTCAGCGTGTCAGTGTGCTGCTGACTGCTGACAACAATATGTGCTTTATTTCTGGGGATATGTGTGTGCATGCTGTTAGAACAGCATTGCAGTATCACATCTGGGGGGTGTCTATAGGTGGCCTGTGAAGGAGGGCAGGTTTCCTGTGCTTAGAACTTTCCCTACAAAAAAGTGTCATTTTTGCAGGAAGAAAGCTATTTAAATCACTCGCGGCTAATGAATTGATGGCTCCTGTAACACAGAGAGCTGTCATTCATTAATAAAAAACAAAAAAAAAAAGCGTAGGGGTCCCCCCAAATTCAATAACCAGGCCCTTCAGGTCTGGGATGGATATTAAGGGGAACCCCAGCCAAAAAAAAAAAAAAAATGGCGTAGGGTCCCCCTCAAAATCCATACCAGACCCTTGAGGTCTGGTATGGATTTTAAGGGGAACCCTAGCCAAAAAAAATGGCGTGGGGTCCCCCTCAAAATCCATACCAGACCCTTATCCGAGCACGCAACCTGGCAGGCCGCAGGAAAAGAGGGGGGGACGAGAGCGGCCCCCCCTCTCGCCTGAACCGTACCAGGCCACATGCCCTCAACATTGGGAGGATGCTTTGGGGGTCTAAGACCCCTAAAGCACCTTGTCCCCATGTTGATGAGGACAAGGGCCTCTCCCCCACAACCCTGGCCGGTGGTTGTGGGGGTCTGCGGGCGGGGGGCTTATCGGAATCTGGAAGCCCCCTTTAACAAGGGGACCCCCAGATCCCGGCCCCCCCCCCTGTGTGAAATGGTAAGGGGGTACAAAAGTACCCCTACCATTTCACCAAAAAAGTGGCAAAAATTGTAAAAATGACAGGAGACAGTCTTTGACAATTCCTTTATTAAAATCTTCTTTCTTCTTTCTTCATCCTTCGGTTTCTTCATCTTCTCCTTCCTTCATCTTCTTCCATCTTCTTCTTCCATTTTCTTCTTCCTCCGATCCGCTTCTTCTTGCGCTGGTCTTCTCGTCCTTCTCGTCCGGCATCTTCTTCCGTCGGCGTCGGTGTCTCTGTCTCTTCTTGGGCCGCTCCGCGCAATGGGAGGCTCCCACTGTGTGAGGCTCCGCTCCGTCTGACAGGTCTTTTATAATGGAGGGCACCTGGTGACCCCGCCCCCTCTGACGCACAGGGACGTCATGGGGAATTCCATGATGGCTTTCCCCATGACGTCAGAGGGGGGCGGGGTCACCAGGTGCCCTCCGTTTTAAAAGACCTGTCAGATGGAGCGGAGCCTCACACAGCGGGAGCCTCCCATTGCGCGGAGTGGCCCAAGAAGACACCGACACCGACGCCGACGCCGACGGAAGAAGATGCCGGACGAGAAGGACGAGAAGACCAGCGCAAGAAGAAGCGGATCGGAGGAAGAAGAAAATGGAAGAAGAAGATGGAAGAAGATGAAGGAAGGAGAAGATGAAGAATCCGAAGGATGAAGAAAGAAGAAAGAAGATTTTAATAAAGGAATTGTCAAAGACTGTCTCCTGTCATTTTTACCATTTTTGCCACTTTTTTGGTGAAATGGTAGGGGTACTTTTGTACCCCCTTACCATTTCACACAGGGGGGGGCCGGGATCTGGGGGTCCCCTTGTTAAAGGGGGCTTCCAGATTCCGATAAGCCCCCCGCCCGCAGACCCCCACAACCACCGGCCAGGGTTGTGGGGAAGAGGCCCTTGTCCTCATCAACATGGGGACAAGGTGCTTTAGGGGTCTTAGACCCCCAAAGCATCCTCCCAATGTTGAGGGCATGTGGCCTGGTACGGTTCAGGCGAGAGGGGGGGCCGCTCTCGTCCCCCCCTCTTTTCCTGCGGCCTGCCAGGTTGCGTGCTCGGATAAGGGTCTGGTATGGATTTTGAGGGGGACCCCACGCCATTTTTTTTGGCTAGGGTTCCCCTTAAAATCCATACCAGACCTCAAGGGTCTGGTATGGATTTTAAGGGGGACCCTACGCCATTTTTTTTTTTTTTTTTTTGGCTGGGGTTCCCCTTAATATCCATCCCAGACCTGAAGGGCCTGGTTATTGAATTTGGGGGGACCCCTACGCTTTTTTTTTTAAATTTTTTAAATTTTTTTTATTTTCTATCAATTACTTTTTTTTATGAATGAGTTTCAATGAATCACTGTTCTCTGTGTTACGGGAGCCGTGAATTAACATTAGCCGCGAGTGATTTTAAATAGCTTTTTTACTTTCAAAAATGACACTTTGCGCAGAGACAGTTCTAAAGACGGGAAACATGCGCCCCTTTACAGGCATACTATAGACACCCCCCAGGTACGAAATTTAAAGGAATATTACACTTTTATTGTTTCAATTTAAGCATTATTAAAATCACTGCTCCTGAAAAAACGGCCGTTTTTAAAAAAAAAATTTGCATTGATACATGTCCCCTGGGGCAGGACCCAGGTCCCCAAACACTTTTTATGACATTAACATGCATATTAGCCTTTAAAATGAGCACTTTTAATTTCGAACGTTCGCATCCATTATAACTAATAGGGTTCTAAAGCTCGCACGGACTTTAGGTCCGTTCGCGGGTTCTGGTGCGAGCCGAACGGGGGGGTGTTCGGCTCATCCCTAATAATACCAACAGTTTGCAATGATAGTGAAGCTCTATGTTCTGTTTAATTATAGAGCACTTCTTAATGTCATCATTGCTGCGTGGTAGAATTCAGAGGTTTTTCACAGTTCGCCGAATCCGTGGAAAGCGTAGACATCCCATAACAAGACATTTTATTTTGAAAAGTGGAATCACGGAGTTGCAATATCATCAGGATCTTCTAGTTCATTTACTTCCAGTGTTTTCAAGTCTTAAAATACATCTGTTGAAGGAGAATTCTAGGTATGGATATTTTATAACTAGTTACATGGATCCAGCTTGGAATAATTTATCTATGTGTAGCAAGGTCCCAGGCCTCCTTCGGTCCAATGAGAACCTCCAGGGCCAGAGATAGCTGACATCCTTCTGTATATGGTGGCTTGTAAGGCATAGTGGGTGTAATGCAAGGTAGATTTATTAGGCGCCAGACACTTCTTGAATGCGAACTGTGAACAGAACTTTGGGAGAGAGAGTTAGGGCCAGGACACCCTTAGGTAGTTGCAAGATTAATTGGCAGACCGAGACTTCAACAGGAGGACAGCCATGCAGGGAAAGGCATCCAGCAAGACGCCACATCTGCAGGAATGATGTCTCCTATGGCAACAGTCTTTAACAGTTCCTAACACAAAGCTTAACAGTTCCTTCGCTTTCACTACAATCACTTCCTGTAAGTCTTCAGCCCACTGAGCTCCCGGTCTCTCTCACTAGAATAGATGATTCACAGCCACTGAATCCCTTGAGCTCCTCCAATCTTCAAGGTAGTATCTTCCTCAAGCATCACCCCCACTTCTCTGCTGGGTCCCTAGCTTGGCACTCAAGATACTTCTCAAGCTTCACCCCACTGGCCTGCTCAGTCCCTGGCTTGACACACAAGGCTGCTCTGCAAGCGTCACCTCCGCTGGCTGGGTCCCTGGCTTGATACCCACTGAAGTTTCCCGATTCTTCACCGTCCCGGTTGGTGAGAATACTGGTCCGGTATTTCCTTCAGTTACTCACTGTGGTCCCTGGTAATAAGGCAGATGGTGCCTTACTGGCGACAGCTTTACCTCTACCTCCGACCACGACAGGTTCTCCGGCCTGCAGAACCGTCACTCCTGGTTGGACTGCAAGCTGCAATCCCAACCCTGCGCTGCTCTCTTGCTTCTGGATAGGCCCTCAGACAGATGTGCCTGGGATAGGCCCAATCTCTGGCCTAGCAGCCCAGGCAATACAACATACGTCCACCCAGATAGCCGTCCAGGTGGCACAGAACACCGATCACCTGACTCCACCCAAATATATAGGTTCCCCCAGCAGGCCAAGGGATTTAAGAAAACCCCTGCCCATTGGCTGGGATACCCCATATACCCATAACCTGACCTTGCATTGCCCCTCTCATATCTAAAGCCACCAGGTACCCGGTCACCTAGTGGCAAAAGAGAGAAGTGCAGCAACTACAGACTTAAGCCCCATACATAAGCGCGGATTATCCGAGGACCAGGTCCGTCGGATCCTGTCCGTCATACTTTGTCTGATGTTGGTTTTGCATACACACGGTCGGACAAAGTTGTCGGAAAATCCGATCATTCTGAACGTGGTGACGTTTGTTGCCTACGACGGGACTACGTAGAGGCTAGTAGCCAATAGCTTTGGTCTTGTAATGTGATCTGAGCATGCGTAGCACTTTGTCCATCGGACTACCATACACACGATCGGATTTGGTGTGATCGGACCTTGTTATCCAAAAATCTATCCAGCAGGAGATAGGACTTTGTCCGTCGGACAATCCGACGTACACTGTCCGATGGTGCATACACACGGTCGGATTTTTCGACAACATTGTCCGATCGGACAGAATCCATGCGAAAATCCGACCGTGTGTATGGGGCTTTAGAGGGAAATCAATTGATCCTCAACAATTAGCCAAGGCAGCTATACCTTGCAGGTAAATTTAGGAGCAAGCCTGCCTAAACACCAGGGTGCTACATATGTATATATCATTCCTTGCCAATGCCCCTGGAATTGGACACCACCACTTCAGTGACCTCCAGTAGCCTCTCAGTCCCATGCTGAGTGGCTGGTTTGCTGAATTCTGAACACAGGAAGTTGGCAGCTCATGGCGTCATTCATGGAATTATTTGCAACTTCAATAAGAACGCAAAGCATTCCCTAAATGGACAAGGTGGAGATATGGGCCAACACATTCTCTGATTGGAGCTCATGCCAAGCTGCTGACCTCTTATGTTCAGAATTCAGAAAGCCAGCCTTTCAGCATGGGACCCGGAAGGTAGGGGAGATCACTGAAGAAGTGTGTCTACTTCAATGATTTCCAGCTTCTATTGGCCAAGTATGGCATATACACACACGCCACCCACTTTATTAGGTACACTTAGCTAGTACCAGGTTGGACCTTCTTTTGCCTTTAGAACTGCCCTAATTATTTGTGGCAGAGTTCAAAAAGGTGTTGGAAACATCCATGATGCAAAGATCTGGTGACTGTGAAGACCATTCTAGTACAGTGACCTCATTGTCATGTTCAAGAATCCAGTGGTGAGATGATTAGATCTTTGTGACATGGTTCAGAAGATGGGTACACTGTAGTCATAAAGGGATGGACATGGTCAGCAACAATACTCAGGTAGGCCGTGGCATTAAACGATGCTCAATTGGTACTAAGAGGCCAAAAGTGTGCCAAGAAAATATCCCCCACACCATTACACCACCAGCCTGAACCGGTAATACAAGGCAGGATGGATCCGTGTTTTCATGTTGTGTATGCCAAATTATGACCCTACCATCTGAATGTTGCAGCTGAATTTGAGACTCATCAGACCAGGCAACGTTTGTTGTTTACAAGTTAAAAACTGTTTTTTTTTTGCTAGAAAATGACTTAGAACCCCCAAACATTATACTTTTTTTTTTCTAACACCCTAGAGAATAAAATGGCGGTCGTTGCAATACTTTCTGTCACACCGCATTTGCGCAGCAGTCTTACAAGCGCCCTTTTTTTTGAAAAAAAAAAACTTTTTTGAATTAAAAAAATAAGACAACAGTAAAGTTAACCCAATTTTTTTTATATTGTGAAAGATAATGTTACGCCGAGTAAATTGATACCCAACATGTCACGCTTCAAAATTGTGCCCGCTCGTGGAATGGCGACAAACCTTTACCCTTAAAAATCTCCATAGGCGACCATTAAAAAATTCTACAGGTTACATGTTATGAGTTATAGAGGGCTAGAATTATTGCTCTCACTCTACCGATCATGGCGATACCTCACATGTGTGGTTTGAACACCGTTTTCATATGCGGGCGCTACTCATGTAAGCGTTCGCTTCTGCACGTGAGCTCGTCGGAACGGGGCACATTTAAAATTTTATTTTTTTCTTATTTATTTTACCTTTTATTTTTTATTTTTACACTGTTTTTAAAAAATAAATAAACAATGTTGTCACTTTTATTCCTATTACAAGGAATGTAAACATCCTTTGTAATAGAAAAAAAGAATTACAGGACCTCTTAAATATGAGATCTTGGGTCAAAAAGACCTCGGATCTCATATTTACACTAAAATGCAATCAAAAATAAAATAAAATTGTCATTTACAGAAAAAAATAAAAATGTCTCTTTAAGCCCCCGTACACACGGTCGGAAATTCCGACGGAAAATGTCCGATTGGACCATGTTGTCGGAAATTCCGCCCGTGTGTGGGCTCCATCGGACATTTTGAGATCCTGCTCTCAAATTTTCCGACAACAAAATCCGATCAGACTTTTTCCAATTGTGTGTAGAGAACTCCAACGAACAAAGTGCCACGCATGCCCAGATCAAATTAAGAGACCAAAGCTATTGGCTACTAGCCTCTACGTAGTTCCGTCGTACGCAACGAACGTCACCACGTTCAGAATGATCGGATTTTCCAACAACCGTGTGTATGCAACACCAGTTTCGGACAAAATCCGTCTAAAAAAAAAAAGAGACGGATTTTGTGGTCGTAATTTCCGACCGTGTGTACGGGGGCTAAGAGCTATGGCGGAAGTCATGTTTTGAAGTCGCTTCCGCCCCGCATTGTTATGTAGACAGATGGGGGCCATCTTCCCCCTCACTAGTCTCCATACCCAGCTAGTGACAGCATCCGATTGCCTCAGCTCTGGTAAGCGGCGGAGGGCACCGGAGCGCGGCGGGAGGGGGGTGCCCTCTCCCGCCAATGATAAAAGTGATCTTGCGGTGAATCCGCCGCAGAGACCACTTTTATCTTAAACTGGACCGATATTCCTCTACAAACAGCCGACGAACAGCGACGGTGGGCGGTCCGGAATTAAAGCGGAACTAAACCCAATAATTGAACTGTTTCCTAAGACAGGTAAATTCAAAGCATGTTGTCAGTGTTAACTGTCGCGGGGTGCTTGTTCTCTCAACTGAACTGTCAAGCCATGAAATGGCTGGTGTCATATCTTTATTACATGTGCAGCACTGTGGCAACTGCAGATCATGATAATGATATAGTGCCGCTATGCCAAAAAAATATAAAGACTATCAGAAGCTGTGTGAATGATAAAACTCAATAACCGCAGTAATGAATAACAGTAAAGTGAATCATATCACAATTTACATATAATGTACATAAGTGCCTTAAGTCATTTTCATCATTGTCAAGAGAATAAATATCAAATAAAGTGTGTTTGTGCGACTCCAAAGATAAAGTTCTTATAATACTTCTCAAATAGTAATGTATCAGACTTGTGACACCACAACTATAAAGAAGGGGTTAATGTTCTGCAACTGGCTACTGATGCCTTAGTGACCAGTGACAGTAATTTAACCCCTTTGTGCTGCATTAGTGGCACCAGTGTCAGGGGTTAAAGGTGTTAAAAACACGGCCAGTGGCCACTAATACAGCACAAAGGGTTTAATTAACTCCATCAATACCCACCAATGAGGAGAGATTAAAGTAGAATTTCCAGTTTAAACCTAACTACAGGGGATCATGTGACCAGACCGGAGCAAGCTGAGAATAGGTAGGTCCACGGGCAGGGCAGGGACAAGGGGTGGGCAGGAGGGGCGGCTGCCCCTGGCACAATGGTGTATTGCAGGGGTGGGGGGGGCATGCTGACCCTAACCCTTAGGGAAAGGGGGGCGCAGTTTGGCATCTTTGCCCTGGGTGACCTTGTCCCATCACTGTCCACGGGTTACGGGCCTCATATTACCTGCCTTGCCCAGGGTGCTGACAAACCGCACTATGCCCCTGGGTAGAGCAGGGTGCTTCTTGTGAAGATTTGTTTTCTCTTGCTGCCAAAAAAAGTGATTAGGTGCTCAATGAACAGTAGTGTGGTACTCAAAAAAAGTAAATTTCTGTTTTGAGACCACATATTCATTATTTCATCTTTCTTATTTATGTGTGGGTTTCACTTTGGAACTCCACAAATGATCTGATGGCAGGCATCTGGTCCAACACACTTTTAACTGCTGTGAAAGCCACCATCTTGCTGCATGTTTCTGTATTTTATGGTTTTCTATCGGGCCAGAACAGTTAGAAACAGGGAAAAACAGGACTTTAGCACTCCCTATAAATACAAAAAAAAATGACAAAGCTTTTATTTATTTATTTAATTTTTTATTTTATTTATTATGATATTTAAAAAATCATTCTATGCGCTACATAAACACAATAACTGTATATATAAAGGGTTAAAAACACATAATAAACCACCACTTGAAATGCATCTTTGGTATTTCAAAGGGAGTGCCAGATGTATATTTATAAACTTCAACACGTTTCAGCTTGCAAATAGCATCTGTCTTCTTCAGGGTGTTATTGTCAGTAATGGTTTAGAAAACAGTTGTACATCAAAAAGAATACAGTATAATAGAGTATAATAGGTTGGGTGCCTCCAAGTCAGATGACCTCCAGAGGCAGAGATGGGCCCAGGACTGCACAAGAGATAAAAACAGGCTGCCCCAGATAATCAACCTAGTAGATAGACAATGCCTGTGACCTGTTTGCTCCTAGCCCTTGGCTTTTTGGGACTCTCCTTTTTCTCGGACTTCCATTTGATAACTTCACATTGGAGAACATAAATGCCATCCTTAACTGTGGGAGTCATTCTACTGGGTTGATTCTGTGGGGCAGCCTGTTTTTATCCCTTGTGCAGTCCTGGCCCCATCTCTGGAGGTCATCTGACTTGGAGGCACTCAACCTATTATATGCTTTTTGTGTACAACTGTTTTCTGAACCATTAGTGACAATAACCACCTGAAGAAGACAAATGCTATTGAAACGTGTTGGAGTTTATGAATGTACATCCGGCACTCCCTTCGGAGTACCGAAGATAAGCTTCAAGTGTTTTTTGTATGTCTTTTTAACTCTGTACACATACAGTTATTGTGTTTATGTAGCCCGTAGGGTGATTTTTTAATATCAAGATGTTAAAAAAAGTTTCGTAATTTTTTTATTTTTTTTTTGTCCCATTCTTTTACTACTTTTACAAATATTTTGAAAAACTCTGTTACACCCCAACCTTCATCCATGCAGATAGCAAGTCCCTTTTCAACCTTTAAATCAGACCCTTCTAACCCCTTCCCAATATAGAATACCCTAACTTATGTTATTCTGCCTCTTGTTCATAAATCATCAGCCATTTTTTTTTAAAGATGTATTTATTTTTAAAAGAATAAGGTTTTATTCAGCTGTCAAGTATAAAAGTACATTCATAATAAAGGAACATAGAGGACCACCACTTGGTGGTCCCCACAAGGGTCTCCATGACATACAGTATAAGCAAGAAAAGAAAACTGGAACAGCAACATATTGAAGGGGATCTCCACCCAAAAGGATAACTTCTGCTTTAAACACCCCCCCCCCTCCCCTGCTACATTTGGTATGTCATTTTTTTGGAGGGGTGCAGGTACCTAGTTTTGACAGGTACCCGCTCCCACTTCCATTTGGATGGCCTGAGCAGAAGTTTTTCTCTCCGTCTCGCTTTGTCTCCCTCCCTGCAGCCTTCTGGGACACGTCACGTGTACCAGAAGACTAACCGACCACTCAGCAGGCGCATCCGGCTGTGAACCCGCAAGCTGTCACAGCTAGGTGCCCACAGTAGAAATTCCAGTTCCGGAGAGAGGAGAGGGCGAGAAGGATGGTTTGGGCAACCACATCACTGGAACCTGGGACAGGTAAGTGTGCATTTATTAAAAGTCATTAGCTACACTTTTTTTGTAGCTGCTGACTTTTAATAACACACAAACGACTGGAGCTCCACTTTAAGATGTAAATTTTTAAAAGTGACCCTGATCGCCCTTCCTTGGTTCCTCAAGGCAGTGGTGATGTAGCCTGGCTGCAAAGATGTCTCCTGGGAAGGCCAAGTCACCAATGCTTTCCCAGGAGATCTTGTTTCAAAGTTGTGAGATCTTGAGGAGGGAGAAGATGTGTGAAGTGAGCAACGGAGCTCTTACATAGTAATGAATGAATGAAAATAATCCTGTGAGATTTTGCGCACGTGTCATTGGTGGGCTGGGAAACCAGAAAAAAAGATGCTGGACTGCGATGGCGTAATTTTTTAAAAATGGCAGCAGGTGGACAAGGGAAGGGGGAAGTCAAGCAGAGCAAATGCAAATAAGGACTACAGCACATGTTATGCCGCGTACACACGATCGGACTTTCCGCCAACAAAACCGTAGATTTTAGTTCGAAGGTTGTTGGCTCAAACTTGTCTTGCAAACACGGTCACACAAATGTTGGCCAACAATTACGAACGTGGGAACCCGGTTATGTACAAGACGTACGACGAGTCGAGAAAAAGGAAGTTCAATAGCCAGTGCGGCTCCTTCTGCTTGATTCCGAGCATGCGTGGACTTTTGTGAGACGGACTTGTAAACACACGATCAGACTTTTCGACAACGCTTTGTTGGCGGAAAATTTGAGAACCTGCTATCAAACATTTGTTGGTGGAAATTCCGACAGCAAATGTTCGATGGAGCATACACACGGTCGGACTTTCCGACAACAAGCTCACATCCAACATTTCCCATTGGAAACTCCGACCGTGTGTATGCGGCATTAGTTTAATGTTCAGACTAATTTGATTTCACTTATATATGCAGGTTTCAAAAAGAAAGGGGAAGCAGGAAAGGTCCACTTTAATAGTGAGGATGACATTAGCAGCCCTGGACATAGACATGTTTGCTGTGGTTACTAACCAATTTCTGTAAGTCATTAGGTGTTCCCTTAATAACACTTATGTAGCACTAACTAGACATGTGCACAACAAAAAAATTTGTTTATTTTCGTTTCGTTTCCGAAAAAAAATTGTTTATTTTCGTTTCGTTTTTTTCGTTTCCATTGATTCGTAACGATTCGTACATTCGTAAGTCGTCGGTGTTTGTATTCGTAACGATTCGTACAT
Organism: Lithobates sylvaticus; assembly: GCA_028564925.1. Taxonomy (NCBI): domain Eukaryota; kingdom Metazoa; phylum Chordata; class Amphibia; order Anura; family Ranidae; genus Lithobates; species Lithobates sylvaticus. Next base: position 742,039,468 of record CM053026.1, on the reverse strand, counting down.
TCGTAAGAGTTATTTTTTGTTGATTCGTTTTTTCGTTAGTTTAATTTTCGGACGCATTCGTATTTATTCGTACATTCGTACATTTGTAAACATTCGTAACATTCGTAGATTCGTAATCGGAGCATAATTCATAATTTTATGTAATGTGTATGCTATTATTACATTTTAATAATTTACGAATCGAAAAAAAAAGTTACGAATCGAAAAAAAAGTTACGAATGTACAAATTTTTTTGTTCAATCCATTCGAAGCACGTTAAGCAACGCCATTGTAAGAGACACGGAAAATTACGAATCGAAAAAAAAAAAAAAAGTTACGAATCGAAAAAAAAAGTTACGAATGTACGAATTTTTTTGTTCAATCCATTTGAAGCACGTTAAGCAGCACCATTGTAAGGGACACGGAAAATTACCAATTCAACAAAAAAAAAAGTTACGAATGTACGAATTTTTTCTTTCATTTTCGTTTTTCTGATTTTCTTCATTAGTACATTCGTTGTTTCTAATTAGTTTTTTTTGGATTTTCGTTGTTTTTCGTATTCGTTCGATTCGAATGATTCGTTAATCGGATTCGTACGATTCGAACGATTCGTTATTCGGATTCGAACGATTCGTTCATTCGTACGAAAACGAACGTACGAAAAACGAAAAAAAACGAAACGAATTCCACATGTCTAGCACTAACCCCCGAAGGAGCTGCTGTTTTGATTTGGGCTTACCGTTACCTCTTTGACCTCGTGTGCGTCTAGGATTTTCCCAAAGTAAATGGCCCAAAGAACTGCAGAAGCTGACACTGGGTCCGCTTTGGGATTTTTATTTGCAAAAAGGGTAGACAAACACAGTCTCTAAATGAGGGATTGAGGGTTTAGGTAGAAAGTCCAGGTACTCTTGGAACTGCTCAAAACTGAAAGTCTCTCACTATAGAAATACAGAGAGTAGCCACTCACAACTGTATTGTCACAGCTACCGGATAGACCTCCTCTCACTAGGACTAGCAGCCGGTGAAGTGTTAGATAAAGCAAAGTCTCTGCCACAGACTTGTTGTAGAACCCTTGTAGTAACTGAAGGATGTAGACAAATTTAGAGAGCCCTCATACGGTACCAGTATCTTGCAGCCGGTCCGGCGATACTGTACGAGTGTAGATTCACTTGGTGTCTTTCAACTAAGCCTCCAGGCTCTTTCTGAAAGACCAGCCTTACGTGTGGGCTTCACCCGAAGAGTCCTCCCCTGGTTGCTTCCTCAGTTGCTGGGCCTCTCCACAGATGAGAAGGGCACTGGACCACCTTTGAATTCTCCTTCCAGTTACTTTGCCTTGGGCTAGCCAGCCCAGAGACTCGGAATTGGATGGATCCGCACCCCAGGCCATGAGGGCCCTGATGGCTGGTAAGGAGGACCAGGACCAAACAGACAGAAAGATCTTCTGGACCGTAACCCAGAAGCACGTGATTTCAGTACTTTAAGTACCCTCTCCCAGAAAGCACAGCAAGACGACACTCCCACTGGGCTGGTTCCAAGAGAGATCGGCACCCAATATGTCTAGCCAAACTGCGTTCTCACACTGGCCAGAAGTGACAGCGACACCTGTGGCCAAGAGGAACCCAGTGCAATCCAGCTAGACTGGTACTGAAACCATAATTTGGTATAATCAAACCCAAAACCAAAGTGCGGTTTTAGGAAGTTTAAATAGAAAAACACATAGCGCGTGCTCTTCAGGAGCCGGCGCTACACTTACTATAGGATATCTACTGACCAGTGGTGGCTAGTGGTATATTTTGGGGGGGGGGGGGGGGGTGGCTGCAAACAATCACACAACTGGGTGGGCTTTTTTGAACCCAATTACAGCCTCGGGCTTCTATCAAGTGCTTCTAAAAAAAATCTAAAAATGAGCATGTAGATTAGGGGCTGGGCGCATGGATTGGGGGGGGGGGGGGCACTGTTACTGACAAACCCACACGAGTTCTCAAAGAAATTCAAAATTTACTGAAAAAAATTAGCCACCATATAAAAGATAGTAATATGCTTAACAACCTTCTGTGCAGATCAGTATCTTCGGCATTGTAAGTTGAATTTTGCAATGGTTTGAGAACGCTAAATATTAAAGAGAAAAGTTTTCCACAGTAGACATTACTTTCATCCAGACGCAGGGTAAATGGTTTCCTTCTCACAGTATCAGTGGGAGCACGGGTACAGTTTGGTGCCAGTGAATTATTGATTATGGCTGTGCAGTTGCAGTTGTGATGTCAACATGAATATCACTTTGTAATTACGGAGTCTGGGAACACTCTTCTGAACAGTGGACCGGCGTGGTCAGATGCCACCAGGGGTAGGTTATGTTTATTTCAAAAAACCTGTAAAGAGTGTTTCAGTCTCAATAGATTGGTAAAAGAAATTACAGTTTAAACTGCAAAAATAAATTCTTTGCCAAGCTCTATGCTCTCTCACAGATGAATTCTTTTTATGGACTCTACTCTTTAGGTGAGGGCTATTGAACTATCAGAGCAACGCACCGAACAATAAAGGAATTTCTTCCCTTTTCTCAAGTTTTTATGAACTGGGTATACTAAAGTATAACTTTCTTTGTATGAACAGGAATAGGTTATTTTTAACATTGTGCAAACACTGTTAAGGCCCGTACACGCGATACGAAAATCGGAAGTAAAATTTTGTCCGCCGAATGATCTGCCAATTTTTGGATCGTTAGTATGGTGCTTTCGACAGCCGATTCCGATTTTTCGTACTACAAAAGCTGGATGTGCGGGCTATAAAATTTTTGTCGGATGTGAACACTACATCCGATTTTCCTTTAATTAGTACGGTTTACTTCCGAAAAAAATCGTAAGAGCAAGACTGCGCATGCTCAGAAACGAAAGAATACATACAAAACTATTTAATAGATTACGAAACTTCTGAAGTTGAATTCTGTCGTACGAGAATTTCCGTATAGTGAGTAAACCAGGGGTGCCCAACCAGTGGCCCGGGGGCCACATGTGGCCCGCGGAGCACTCTGATGTGGCCCGCGACCTCCTGCTCTGGGATGGAATAGCATAGAATACTGTTATTAAAGCGGGATTCCACCCTAAAGATGAACTCCCGCTTTTCGGAACCCCCCCCCCCTCCGGTGTCACATTTGGCACCTTTCAGGGGGGAGGGGGGTGCAGATACCTGTCTAAGACAGGTATCTGCATCCACTTCCGGGCATAAACTCCCACGGGAGTTTACGCAGCTTACTGTCCTGGCGCGCTGTCTGCCGGGACACACACGTGTCCCGGCAGACAGCGCTGAAGATTCTCATTGCGCCGCGCGACTCGCACATGCTCAGTAGGGAACCGGGAAGTGAACCCGCAGGCTTTACTTCCTGATTCCCTCACCGAGAATGGCGCCGGCAACAGCAGAGAGCTGAGCGATCGATCGGCCTCTGCAGCCGACATCGCTGGAACTGGGAGACAGGTAAGTGTCTATTTTTTAAAAGTCAGCAGCTGCAGTATTTGTAGCTGCTGGCTTTTAAAAAAAAAAATTTTCAGGTACAGTCCCGCTTTAATAGTAACTTTATTACTAAAATCACAGTGTATATATGGGCATATCTGTTCTGCAGTGGTTACTGGGTTGCTTTCAAACTGATCCGCAGGTGAAGACCCTCCATTCACCTCTAAGTAAGTAGAGGGGGCTCTATAGAGTAGAGTGGGCTGCCATGCACCCGCTCCGCTCATTGTGGCCCGCGACCGGTTTTCAAGTGGCTTAGGTGGCCCTCGCTCTTCAAAAGGTTGGGCACCCCTGGAGTAAACACTTCAATTTTAACATGAGACTAGTGTGCCACAAAAAATTGTCCGAAAATCTGATCGTGTGTATGAGGCTTAAGTTTCTGATAACTGTGAATTTCTATGTATTGCTGCACTTCACTTTCAGTTTTACCACAGTATTTTGGTTGTCTGTCCTAGAAATAAAAAATAAAATAAAAAAATGTGTATATATTTATATATATATATATACTGCTAAAAAGAAATCAAAGGAACACTTTGAAAACTCTTCAGATCTCAATGAGGAAAAATCTCATGCTGGATATCTATACTGGTATGGACTGGGTAATGTGTTAGGAACGAAAGGATGGCACATCGTTTGATGGAAATGAAAATGATCAACCTACAGAGGACAGAATTCAAAGACACCCTGAAATTCAAGGTGAAAAAATGATGCAGCAGGCTAGTCCATTTTGCTGAAACTTCATTGCAGCAACTCAAAATGTTTCTCAGTAGTTTGTATGGCCCCCACGTGCTTGTCTGCATGCCTGACAACATTGGGGCATGCTCCTAATGAGATGACGGATGGTGTCCTGGGGTATTTCCTCCTAGATCTGGAGGTACAACCTGACGGCGTCGGAAGGACCGAAACATAATGTCCCAGAGGTGTTCTATTGGATTTATGTCAAGCAAGCGTGGGGGCTATTCAATGGTATCAATTCCTTCATCCTACAGGAACTGTATGCAATCTCTGGCCACATGAGGTTGGGCATTGTTGTGCACCAGGAGGAACCCTGTGGAATCTGTGAAAAGCACAGGGCACCAATGGCGGACCTGCCAATTCTGGTGTTCAATGGCAAATGCTAATTGAGCTCCATGGTGCTGGCAGTGAGCACAGGGCCCACTAGAGGACATCGGGCCCTCAGCAAAATATCATTGTTGTCAGTGTTTAATTATCAGATAAACAGAAAATACTTATTGTTCAAGGAACCACTAGCAACCTTTGGAGGAACCCTAATACACACAATCGGACTTTCCGGCAGACTAGGTCCGGCCGACCGGAATCCGTCGGACAATTCGATCGTGTGTGGGCTCCAGCAGACTTTTTTCTCCCAAAAGTCCGATGTACCTAGAAATAAAACATGTTTCAAATCTTTCAGACGGATTCGAGTCCGGTCGAAAAATCCGCTCGTCTGTATGCTAGTCCGACGGGCGAAAACCGACGCTAGGGCAGCTATTGGCTACTGGCTATGAACTTCCTTATTCTAGTCCGGTCGTACGTCATCACGTTCAAATCCGTCGGACTTTGGTGTGCTTGTGTGTGGCCAAGTCCGTTCATTCGGAAAGTCCGTCGGAACTCTGCCGAAAGTCAGTCGGGAAGACCGTCGGACCTAGTCCGTCGAAAAGTCCGATTGTGTGTACGCGGCATAAGGCTCCATGGTTTAGAAAAGCTGCACTAGGGTAAAAAAGTATTAAATCTTATTTACAATGTGTTGTTCTGTCCAGCCTTAGTGATGGAAAATGTTGTCTTGAAGTAGGTCAATGTACAGAATATATACAGTTAATTTGTGTGCCATTGAAAGTAATTCAGAATTCATGGAGAAAGCACTTTTCTCCTGGATAACTGTAAGAGAAAAAGAAAAAAAAACACAGATAAAGTAACCTGCAGATGAGCGTGACCATGATGGACAGGAAAAATTAAATGTTGGTGTGTGTGACAGGTCTGAGCTTCGGCAGACTCTGGCAAGAGGCAGATGTAGGCTTGACTGTGGGCACAAGGTGCAGCAACGGTCCTCTGGATAGCATAGGCAAGATTCCAGGTGAAGGCACATGATACTTGAATAACTACAGGAATCACTGTAGGAGTGCAGCACGTTCTCCGGCCTCCTTCAGTCTAATGAGAACCTCCAGGGCCAGAGATAGCTGACATCCTTCTGTATATGGTGGGTTGTGAAGCATAGTGGGTGCAAGGTGGAAAAAGTTATTTGGCGCCAGACACTTCTTGAATGCAAAAGAGATGTTTATTTCCCTTACAGACTTTAATGGGGGAACGACGGTTAGGGCCAGGACAACCTTAAGTAGTTTCAAGTTCAATTAGCAGACTCCAAGACTTCAATAGGAAGACAGCCATGCAGGGAAAGGCCTCCAGCAAGACGCCATATCTGCACGTGCAGGAATGCTGTCTCCTATGGCAACAGTCTTTAACAGTTCCTAACACAAAGAGTAACAGTTTCTTAACTCTCACTACAACTTCTCCTGGTAGTTCTTTGGCACACTGAGCTCCCGGTCTCTCACTCTGATTCACTGCCACTGAATCCCTTGAGCTCCTCCAATCTTCACGGTGGCATCTTCCTCAAGCGTCACCCCTGCCTCTCTGCTGGGTCCCTGTAATGTCTTATTCATCCACTGGGGGCTCAGTCATCTCCATTATCCCCTCAGCACATTGATGAGGTCTCAGCCACATCACCTGATACCTCCTCTTGTTCCTATTTAAACAGCTGCCGCCAATGACTAGACATGTGCGATTAGTTTCTTATGAATCGGAAATTCGTACGAATTTTTCGAAATTCTTACATTCGTACGAATCCGAATTACGTATTTTTACGAATACGAATTCTGTACGAAATACGAAATTTCGTTTACGAATTTCGGATCCAAATTATCCGAATCCAAACTACCAAAGGACGAATTTCAACTAATATGAAAGAAATTATAGCGGATATAAGGAATGAATCGAATGAATTTGAGATTCAGTATAACGAATAACGACACTCTACGAATAATAACGAATTATCCGAAAACGTATTAACGTTACATAACACAAGTCTATCTTCTATTGTTCACCAATCACTCAGAGGAAGTACGAAATACGAAAATTCGTATTCGTAAATGAAATTTCGTATTTCGTACTTCCTCTGAGTGATTAGTGAACAATAGACTTGGGTTATGTAACGTTAATACGTTTTCGGATAATTCGTTATTATTCGTAGAGTGTCGATATTCGTAACGATATTAACGATTCGTAACGATTCGTACGAAATTCGTATTTCGTACGAATCCGAATTAAATTTCGTACACGAATTACAAATTATTTTTTATACAAAACGGAATGAAACAAAACAAATTTTTTGACGGCTCCCATGTCTACCAATGACTCATTGTTCGTGCTAGGAACCTGTTACCAGGCTTAGTGCACCAGCCACAAGTTGCTGCTTACTTCTCCAAGTTTGGGCCGGACAGAGCCCCACTTCATCCTCTTTGTTTGGGCTTGTTTGGAGCCCCACTTCCTCCTCTTCGTTTGGGCCAGACAGAGCCCCACTTCACCCTCTTCATTTGGGCCGGACAGAGCCCCACTTCATCCTCTTTGTTTGGGCCGGACAGAGCCCCCACTTACTACTCTTCGTTTTGGGCCAATGAACGCTTCATCACCATCTCTCCAGACCTACGGAGTGTCCCTATCAGCATAACGCAGCTCACTGCAAGTATACCTGAACTGCATAAACTTTGTACTTCTGAACTGCTAATGCCTTGCTGACCCTCCTGATACCTAAGTTATGGCTGTATATAAACTCTCTAAATAAACTCCAGCTAATCCTTCAAGATACCTTCGTTCCTTTGTCTGTAATTTGCCATAAGGTGTAACCACTTAACTACATAGTATGTATATAAGTCCGAAGCTGTGATCCTCTACAAAAACACTACTGGCTCACTGCCTGAGACATTACAGTCCCTAGCTTGGCACTCACAGATACGTCTCAACACAGATCACCTGACTCCACTCGAATATATAGGCACTTCCAGCAGGGAGATACCCTGTATACCCATAACCTGACCTTAGGTTGCCCTTTTCATATCTAGTACCACCAAGTACCCGGCCACCTAGTGGTAGAAGAGAGAAGTCCAACAAGGCCAAAATTAGGGAGAAAACAATAGATCTCTCTCTAACAATCAACTAGGATAACTACTCCTGGCAAGTAAATTCGTGAGGAGAAACCCTGCCTAAACTCCAGGATGCTACAGGAGAATTAGGAAAATGTCAGAGTACCATCAAATGAAAATGACCATTAAATACAGGGACAATTGAATACTCATCAGCTGATATTGGCACACTCTGTCAAGTGGCAGATGTTTGACTGCAGGTAAATGGAAAGGTAAAGTGTACGCAAACGCGTTCACGTACGCGCGCCTGTCACCAAGACTGGCGCCAAATGGCCTATTTAAACAGGGCTTCAGTGCAGGCTAATTGCTGCTTAGTCTACAGCGTTTGTGTTCTTGATTCCTGTGTTTGACTTCTGATCCTGATCCGGCTCGCTCCCGACTATTCTTGTCTGCTACCTGCTTCGACCTCTGGCTTTATTCCAGATTCTGTCTCTGCCTGCTGCTCCTGTTTATCCTGCATCTGTTGCCAACTCTGCCTGTGACCCGACTACGCTACTGCCTGCCGTTTATGCCTGATCTGCCCGCCCATTACCGACCCGGCTCGCCTGACCCTGCTACCAGCTTCTTCAGCCTGCTACAACTCCTTCAGTCCAGCTCAGCACCTGCAGGACCCTGCATCTTGTTCGAGCATCCACAGTCTGTCATCAGCCAAGCCTGCCAGCCTGTCTGCTGTCTCATCTGCCTGCTATCAGCCAATCCTGGCTTTCTTCCCGTGGGTTCCTGGCTGCTACTTGCGCAGACTACTAGACTGATCCTAGGTGCTATTACCCTGTCGTGCTCCAGTGGCTGCTGTCTCACCATCAGTGGTCCTTGAGCCGGAGCTATAAGAGAGGCCTTCCTCTGCACATCAGACTCACCAAACAGGTACGTGACAATTTGTTTTGGGGGCCAATGCACCCCCTTCATCAATAAACATTGAACTTTAATAAACTTTAGCTTGACTTAGTAAAATGATCCTTGATCTTTAGCTTGCTGGTAAATCACTGGAACAATTGTGCTGCATATGTCAGCTTAGGCAGAGACTGTCCTCTCTTATTCAGGGCAAGCGAGACGTACACTCTGACATCTGGTAATAATGGGATTTGGTAATGCTGATGTGGGCCCCATTGATTCAGGTGCAGTGAGGGTTTTAATGATTGTTCCAATTTAACCACTGCAGACCTGGTAGAATTTACCCCCTTCCTGACCAGAGCACTTTTTGCGATTCGGCACTCTCCTGCTTTAACTGACAATTGCGCGGTCGTGCAACGTTGCACCCAAACAAAATTGACGTCCTTTTTTTCTCACAAATAGAGCTTTCTTTTGGTGGTATTTAATCGCCTCTGTGGTTTCTATTTTTTGTGCTATAAACAAAAGAAGAGCGACAATTTTGAAAAATAACACATTTTGTACTTTTTGCTATAATAAATATCCACTTTTTTTTTTTAAAAAAGGCTAATTTTGGTCTCAGTTAAGGCCGATATATATTCTTCTACATATTTTTGTTAAAAAAAAAAAAAAAAAAAACGCAATAAGCGTATATTGATTGGTTTGCCCAAAAGTTATAGCGTCTACAAAATAAGGGATAGATTTATAGAATTTTTATTATTATTATCTTTTTTACTAGTAAGTCTGCGATTTTAATCGTGACTGCGACATTATGGCGTACACATCGGACAATTTTGACACATTTTTGGGACCATTGTCATTTATACAGCGATCAGTGCTATTGATTACTGTAAAAATGTCACTGGCAGTGAAGGGGTTAACACTAGGGGGCGATCAGGGGGTTAACTGTGTTCCCTGGGAGGTGATTCTAACTGAAGTGGGAGGGGACTGACTAGAGGAAGTGATAGATCGTGGTTCCTAGCGATTAGGGACACACGATCTGTCACTGATCTCAGAACAGGGAAGTGTGTGTTTACACACACTCATCCCTGTTCTGTGTCTCCTGCTCACAATCGCTCGTGGCCGGCAGTCATCGCGACCGCCGGCCACGAGCATCGGCACCCGTGCTGTGCAGCGTGGGCGCACGCGCCTGCTATCCTGGCCCTGCGAGACGACATATAGCTACGACTGCTCACGCAGAGGAGCCAACCTGCTGCAGTATAACAGTGGAGGCTGGTCGGGAAGCGGTTAAGAAAGGACATGCTCAGATTGTCCTGCTGTTGACTGAACATCATAGCAGGGCATTTTAATATCTTGCCTAGGATGAAAAATAGACAATTTGTCTCTACTTCGTTTTTTTTTTTTCCATACTTTTTTTTTTTTTCTAAAGTGCATATTACTCATACTAGACAGTTGTAAACTTTTTTTACAATTCGGTAAGGTAAATGGTTAGCAAAACTGGCATTTTCTATAAATCACAGAGATTTAAACATCTGTGTCATAGGGGGAAGTTGAAAAAAGGCTCCTGGTGGGAAACAGAAATCACACTACTTGGGTAATATAAGAAGCAAGAAAGTAATGCAGACTTCCTGCATCCACCTGTAAGTGAATCAAAGCTTATCGGTGGACTAAATCTTAACAAATGAACAGTCACCAATAGGTATCTGTAATAATCAGAATCTTAATTTCTGTTTTTTTTTTTTTTTATCCTTACCTTTCAAGGATAACATGATTTCTCAGTGCTCATAAATTCAAATACTTCTTCCATGAGCTGTGTGAAACACCCCGTGCTCCCCTCCTATGTTTCCACACTCACCAGAGCTCAAACGAGCAAGCGCTTTGTATATAGAACCAGTGATCTCTTTCCAGGCTGTTTCCCCTATCTTGTTATTAAGGTAAATGGATTTCTCTTAGTAGTGCTCCATCATGCGTGCATATGTAAGGAGATAAACGCCAGGCGAAGCTCCACAGCATAATTCCGTTTATTTAATTAAAATACATTAAAAAACAATAAAAAATACACTCACATTTAGCAAATGCTCACATTATGCAAGCTAAGATCGCATACAACAATGTTTCCAGTATGTATTAGTCATCTGCATTTCAAAGGCCGAAAGTTGGTCAGCAGAAGTGACATCAGCAAGCCCCGCCAAATGCGTTTTGTCACAATGACATCATCAGGAGTGGCCTGATATCATTGTGACAAAATAGAACTTTCATATAACAAAAAGCTTTGCCAGAATTACATGTAATAAAATGTTAAGGCTTTGTAAATTGAAAGTTTTATCAGCCTCCTTATGTTCCAACAGTGAGAAAATGCAAGTGAATAACAGCACACAGAGCTGTCCCTGAGTGTAAATAAACTAGGTATAGCAAAAAATAGGGAGAGGGATATAAAAAGGTTATTTAACTATTAAAAATGTGATCAACACAAAGAGGAGTGATGCAGTGGTGTTCAAAAACAGTTGTATTAAGAGGGACAGAGACACAACCATCCATGTTTCCCTAAGGTGTCATCAAAACTGATAACAGTCAGTGCTTGCATACATAGGATAAGTTCTGATGTGAGTGTAGAGCCTGCCCTAAGTTAAAGTTAAAGCATAGCTAAACACAGGATCAAAACTTTAATATATTCCAGCTTACCGATCCTTTTCTGTGGCGGCTACAATCGCTTAAAATTTTTTTGTAAGTACTGTTCTGTCCCCGTTACATGTTTCCCTATGTCTAGCTCGACATGCAGCTAAACCCTCATATTCTGCAATAAGCCAGATTGAGTATTGTTTTGAAGATTTATTAACAAAGCAGGGTGGGGTGAAACTATTGAGAAAAAACAAATATGAACACATATAACCATTATATGAATTATACAGAAATACAATGAATAAGCTAGGCTGTAGATGAGGTTAAGTAATTCCCACCAGCGATTCTGCATTTAGGGGATGCAAGTTTTAGTCCAACATGTGCTCTGATAACTGATTCCTGCTTTCAGTCTCTAAGATGGGGTCTGAGTTCCCAGGATGCACCTGTCTCTCTTCCTTATACTGAAGAATGATGGGCACTTTTGTTAAAGGTAAACAGTTTCTAGTTTCTGCAAAACCAGTACATTTACCACTGGCTCCATCTTGTGGTCAAACCTGATATTGCAGGCAAAACAACTTAATGATTATGCTACTGGAGGCAGAAAATACATATTGATCCTGCGAGAAATACAGTGTGCTTGTCACTTCCTGTGAGATGAACTGGAAGCAAAAACAATCTTATTATATTAAACTCTCCATCCCCATTACATGGGACAGACATGGTAAAAACAAGTGACAAAGACAGAGTCCAGCCTGGGTGAGGACCATGGCACCCTCTGTATATACAGTGCAGGAGTGAGCATAGTAATCCAGGACATGAAATGTGTTATTCACAGAATTAACAGGTCAAAATAAAGGCTAAAATAGCCAGCTAAAAGAAAACAAATTCGCCCACCACACCTAAGGACTGGTAAGCTGTAATATTTTCATTGTTGGGTTTATATACAGTACCTCACAAACGTGAGTACACCCCTCACATTTTTGTAAATATATCTTTTCTTCTCTTTCATGAGACAACACTGAAGAAATTACACTTTGCTACAATGTAAAGTAGTGAGTGTACAGCTTGTATAACAGTGTAAATTTGCTGTCCACTCAAAATAACTCAACACACAGCCATTAATGTCTAAACCGCTGGCAACAAAAGTGAGTACACCCCTAAGTAAAAATTTTCAAATTGAGCCCAATTAGCCATTTTCCCTCCCCGGTGTCATGTAACTTGTTAGTGTTACAAGGTCTCAGGTGTGAATGGGGAGCAGGTGTGTTAAATTTGGTGTTATCGCTCTCACTCTCTCATACTGGCCACTGGAAGTTCAACATGGCAAAGAGCTCTGAGGATCTGAAAAAAAGAATTGTTGCTCTACATAAAGATGGCCTAGGCTATAAGAAGATTTCTAAGACCCTGAATCTGAGCTGCAGCACGGAGGCCAAGGCCATACAGGGGTTTAATAGGACAGGTTCCACTCAGAACAGACCTTGCCATGGTCGATAAAGGAAGTTGAGTGCACGTGCTCAGCGTTTTATCCAGAGGTTGTCTTTGGGAAATAGACGTATAAGTGCTGCCAGCATTGCTGCAGAGGTTGAAGGGGTGGGGGGTCAGCCTGTCAGTGCTCAGACCATACGAAGCACACTGCATCAAATTGGTCTGCATGACTGTTGTCCCAGAAGGAAGCCTCTTCTAAAGATGATGCACAAGAAAGCCTGAAAACAGTTTGCTGAAGACAAGCAGACTAAGGACATGGATTACTGGAACCATGTCCTGTGGTCTGATGAGACCAAGATAAACTTATTTGGTTCAGATGGTGTCAGGCATGTGTGGCGGCAACCAGGTGAGGAGTACAAAGACAAGTTTGTCTTGCCTACAGTCAAGCATGGTGGTGGGAGTGTCATGGTCTGGGACTGCATGAGTGCTGCTGGCACTGGGGAGCTACAGTTCATTGAGGCAACCATGAATTCCCACATGTACTGTGACATACTGAAGCAGAGCATGATCCCCTCCCTTCGGAGACTGGGCCGCAGGGCAGTATTCCAACATGATAACAACCCCAAACACAACTCTAAGACGACCACTGCCTTGCTAAAAAAGCTGAGGGTAAAGGTGATGGACTGGCCAAGCATGTCTCCAGATCTAAACCCTATTGAGCATCTGTGGGGGATCCTCAAATGGAAGGTGGAGAAGCGCAAGGTCTCTATCATCCACCAGCTCCGTGATGTCATCATCGAGGAGTGGAAGAGGAATCCAGTGGGAACCTGTGAAGCTCTGGTGAACTCCATGCCCAAGAGGGTTAAGGCAGTGCTGGAAAATAATGGTGGCCACACAAAATATTGACATTTTGGGCCCAATTTGGACATTTTCACTTAGGGGTGTACTCACTTTTGTTGCCAGTGGAAACAATGATGAAGGCACTTTAAAAGCGCCATAACATGCAAGTCATAAAAACATTTGTTTATTGTGCTTTAACATTAAAAGTCGTATGCACATAATACTGGCAAAACATGTCGAGCGAAGAGCATTTGTCAACAACATAAGAATCTGTATTTGATATTCCTTGCCTATTTTTAAAGTTTAATATTTTTTGCATACTACTTTTAATATTAAAGCACAATAACCAAATGTTTTTATGACTTGCGTGTTATGGCACCTTTAAAGTCCTTTCATCATTATTTTCAAAAATTGGAGAGCAAAGATCCCAAATGATATGATCATGCTGTGAGTTCCGTACTTGTACTTAGACATTGTTATCTGTCACTAAGGGCTCCTTCATACTGAAACTTTGTGTGCTGCACCGTACACATTTTCATTAGTTAAGGCATGTAGGGCAGCTTGTTCAAAATGAATGGGCTGTCAAGGCACATCAGAACATGAAAAATAGGTCCTGTACCATTTTATTTAAGCACTGCACACAGAGCATATGTATCTGTTCATTGTGGTTCACTATAACCCCTTTGTAGCACACTGTAGATGTGTGTTTGAATGCAATTAACTTTGCATTGCAATGTAAATCTAAATTCACATTATTACATGGGTCATGACCAGTGATGTAAGTAACTTAGTTAAAATAAACAGAGTTACTTAACGCAGTTACTTTAGAGGGTAACGAGTAATCTAACTGATTACTTTTCCCCTCATGGTAAAGCAGTTCCCATTAATTGGGCGGCAATACCGCAATTACATCTACCGCCACTAGATGGCAGTAGTGTAATTCCGGTGTCCTGTCGAAAAAGTTCCCCTGCCGGATAAGAACCCCCTGTACTGCACAGGCGCAGCGCTTGCGCAGTACGAAGGACTACGGAGCTTGCGAAAATTGCTGAACCTAAACAGCTCTGAGTGAACTCTACACCGCGCAGGCGCAGTTAACATGTAATTGTACGAGGCGATGCCGCACGCTCCTGATGTTCGTGCTACTCTGCAAAGGGCGTCTATCGTGTAACTAAGGGGCGGGTCTAGTATTACTGTAACCAAGGGGGGCATTTATTATTATTGTTATATATTGAGCTCTGCCCATTAATTTAACATTCGCCCTCTTCTGTAGCCATCCGCCCCTTACACAATATAATAATAATAAACCCGCCCCTTGCTTACACGCTATAACAGATCTGCCCCTTGGTTAGAGTAATAATAGAGCAGCCCCTTGGTTACACGATATATAACAATAATAATAAATACGCCCCTTGCTTACAGTAGTACTAGGCCCGCCCCTTAGTTACACGTATAGAATATTAAAAAAAAAGTCAGTTACTTTGCTGCGTAACTAATTACTTTTCCAATGTAGTAACTGAGTTACTAACGCAATTACTTTTTGGGAGAAGTAATTTGTAACTTAACTAATTACTTTTTAAAGTAAGATGACCAACACTGGTTATGACACACATTACAGTGCATGTTCAGTTCAAAAAATGTGCTTCTCAGGATCTACGGTTGAGAAACAGAATACACAACCAGTATTCTGTAACATTCTCAATCAGTTTTCTGTAGAATTCTCAACCAGGGCTCCATGGAGTTCTTAACCAGGGTGCCATGAAATTTTCAAGCAGGGTTTAGTGGAACCCTGGGGTTCCTCTAAAGCAGGGGTCACCAAAATGTCTAAACAAAGGGCCAGATTACTGTCCTTCAGACTTTGGGGTGCCAGACTGTGGCCAGTGGTAATAGAAAATGCCCCAGTGTCCGTGGGAGTAAATAATGAATCAGGCTTGGTTGTCAGTGGGAGTAAGAAAATGACATAGTGCTTGTGGTTAGTTGGAGGAGAAATAGCGCCCCATTGTTGGTGTTAGTGGGAGGAATACTGCCCCATCATTGGAGTAAGGGAAATTAATAGTGCCTTATTGTTGGTGTCAGTGCAAGCAATGGTGCCTCATCGTTGGTGACAGTGGGAAGAATAGTGCCTTGTATCAATGAGATCAATAGTTCCCAAGGGGTCAGATATAGACAAGCATAGAGCATGGCTGTAGCTTGGAGATCACTGTTCTAGAGCAATGGTTCTTTCATTGTTTCAGGAGTTCCTTCATCTTGCACAGGTGCTTTAAATTAATGTCAGTGGCTAGGTATTTTGTGAGTTTCCCAAAACATGACCTGATGTAGGTAATTAAAGCGGAGGTTCACACAAAAATTGAACCTCCGCTTTTCGGAACCCCCCCCCCCCTCGGGTCACATTTGGCACCTTTCTGGGGGAGGGGGTGCAGATACCTGTCTAAGACAGGTATTTGCATCCACTTCTGGGCATAGAGTCTACGTCTCTTCCCGTCCCCCCGCGTGTGTGGGCGCCGGCGGACAGATTTTTTTGCCATAGCACAGTACCGAAGTTGAGCGGATAATCCCCTCGTGTGTGGGCGCCGGAGGACTTTTTTTGGCCAAAGTACGGCGGACTAAAGTTTTAAGTTTTGTTTTAAAATTATCCGCTGGACTTGGCAGTCCGGCGGACAATCCCGCCGTGTGTAGTATGGTCCGGCGTACCAAAAAGGACGCATGCTCAGTAGCAAGTATGTCACGGACTCGCTCGGTCTGGTAAAACTAGCCTTCGTTTTGAAGCTAGCACAATCGTCACGCTGCTGATCTTTTTTTGGTATTTTCTGACAGCGGAATTTGTATGTTATCGTACTTGAAGAATGATTTTGCCTTGCTGCTTGTATATTCACGCAGAGTACTCCCGAACGTTTTTTCTTCAGCATTCTTTAGTGAAGTTATATATTTGTATATATATATATATATATATCTATATATATATATATATATATATATATATATATATATATATAGATATAGATATAGATATAGATATAGATATATATCCAAATCACCAAATTAAAAATATATCTATATATCTCAATAGTAAAAAAAAATATATATATCTATATATACACATATATATATATTTATATATATAGATATATAGATATATATATATATATGTATATATATATATATATATATATATATATATATATATATATATATATATATATATATATGTAGATATATCTCTATTTAGATATATTTTATTATTTGTTGGTTATCAAAAGGATTTGTTATTACACATGATACAATTGTGGAGTCAGCAGAGCTTGCCCTTAATTCAGATCTTAACCCTCACCTTTCCAGCGACTGCACTTGCAGTTCCATTGAAGTTGCACTTTACACTTGTATTGTCAAATGAATGTGCGTTTTGGAAATGCCCTCCATATAATTTAGACATGTACCTGCCTACTCCTAAATAAACTATGTTTTTGAATAACAAGCACGTATATCATTATTTTCTTGAAATCAAATTACCATTTATTGTGGTTTAAACAAACAAGGCAAAACAAAATAGGAAGGCAACACTGGAGCCACTTTGAGATTTTGAGAAGACTTTTTGCCCCAACGGCAGACATCAAGTTTGTGAAGCCAAAAATTAAGCTTGGGCATATTTGATCCAATATAGGGAGCACAAGAAGATTGACCAGGAATCACACAGACCAGGAACAGCAGCAGATGACATCTATGTCCCCAAGCTGTGGCACTACAACAGCCTGTGTCTTCTGTGAGACCAGACTGAAGCCAGGCAATCACTTCCGACTCTTCCCACCACGCTGCCCTGCACTCTTCCCTGCAGTCTTCCCTGCACGCTTCCTTGGAGGCTGACTTGTGGGAGGAGGAGGAGGAGGAGGAGGAGGAGAAGAAGGAAGACGAGGAGGAGGAGGAGGAGAAGTTGCTGTCGGGCCTTCATGTGTCAGGCGGGTGGGTTCTCTTAATTGACCCCTCAAACCCCCCTTAATAGCTTCAAAAATTAGGCACTCGCACAGGTGCCGTTGGCCCTTCTCCATTTCCAGCAACCTGCTGGCCAAGTAGGTGGCATAGGCCTCTTCTGGAATGGGGGGTCTTTGGAGAATCTCACTCGCCTGCCGAATAAGGTTGAGTGATTCCTCCTCAACTATGGTCATCCTCCTGGGCCTTCTTGGGGGTAAGGGCAGGGGTGGAGGTAGACTTCTTACAGTCTGGCTGACAGTCTGGCTCGTGCTGGGCCCAGCCACCTCCTGGCTCTCGCTGGTCATGTCCTCCTCCTCCATACCACTTGTCCCGGCATCATCCTGGGTCAGCTCATCCTGTGTGGAAATAAAAACAAAAATCAAACACCTGTTTTTTGGTTTATGGCCTCCTCAATCATCCAATTGTAAACTTATGAACGAGCAGATAAATTTAAAAAAAGATACAAAAGGCTATCATTTGGACCCCTGCATTTTCCAAGCAGATCACCAATGTTGTATAAGGCATTTTTTGCCACTACTGGATGTATGTATACACTATATATGTATCGATATGTAGCACCAACACTTTTTAGAAGTGTGCGCAATTTTTGGCTGTTTTTTTTCCCAATTCTGAGTTCAGGGTGTTAATTGTTTCACATTTTTACGTTGACATCATTAATATTCACCCAATCACTATTTAGGCTACAAAATATATACCTGGCTCCAGCTGGGCGCATCAGCCTGCTCCAAGGTGGAGGGGTCTTCTCCTTCCGTGGAAGCCTCAGCTGGGGTGGAGGGAAGAGTGGAGGGAAGAGTGGAGGGAAGGGTGGAGGGAAGAGTGGACAGTGATTGCCTGGGTTCCATCTGGTCACCTAGAAAAGCCAGTTGGTTGTAGTACCACAGCTTGGGTACATAAACATTCTCTGCTGCTGCTCCTGATCTGACTGATTCCTCAATCTTCTTGCGCTCCCGCTTGTACATGTGCCTTAAACTTGAAATTCTGGCTTCAACAAACTTGATGTCTGCGTTGGGGACTTGAGTCTTCACAAAATCCAAAAATGGCCCCAGTGTTACCTTCCGGACATCCCTATTTCCATATAAAGGGTTCTTGAGCTGCCACAGGTTGGCATTTTTACGGTACAGCGCAATGAATTCCGACATGAACTGCTGGTCCTTAAATGGATTTAACTGGGCTGCTGACATGTTTGTTTCTGTTTTGTTAGTAATGGCAATACAAAAGACCAAAAACACAAATGTTACTAAAAACGCACATCCAGTTTTTCAAACAAAACATTACACAACACACCCACACACAGGCAGCAACACACCCACACAGGCAGCAACCCCTACACACAGGCAGCAACCCCTACACACAGGCAGCAACACACCCACACAGGCAGCAACACACCTACACACAGGCAGCAACCCCTACACACAGGCAGCAACACACCCACACAGGCAGCAACCCCTACACACAGGCAGCAACCCCTACACACAGGCAGCAACACACCCACACAGGCAGCAACACACCCACACAGGCAGCAACCCCTACACACAGGCAGCAACCCCTACACACAGGCAGCAACACACCCACACAGGCAGCAACCCCTACACACAGGCAGCAACCCCCACACACAGCACACCCCACACACAGCAACACACCCACACAGGCAGCAACACACCCACACAGGCAGCAACCCCTACACACAGGCAGCAACCCCTACACACAGGCAGCAACACACCCACACAGGCAGCAACCCCTACACACAGGCAGCAACCCCTACACACAGGCAGCAACACACCCACACAGGCAGCAACACACACATATCCTTAAAAAATGCAGGCCCAAAACCCAATAAACCACAGTAATGCATCCTAGAAAACACTTACCTTCGTACAGAGCGCTCGCTACTTCCGTTCGGGAACACGTGGGGCCCTCAAACAGCCTTATATACACTGCGCACGCGTCGAAGTCCGCCTGCGTCCTCCGCGTCGCCCGCCCATGACGTTCCTCCTGACGAGTATTCCCCGCCCCGCTTCCCCTCGTTGCATTGTGGGTGAATAAATTCATGAAGATGGCGGACACATTCTCAGCCAGTAGCGCGGAGGAAAGCCCAGAAGCGAACACATCTGCATCCAGCAGCAGATATAAGGCCACCAATATGGCCTTTGAAGAGATGGTGGAGATGGTGGACATCCTCCAAAGGGAAGATTACGACGGGGAAAATGGCCCGTACCCTCGACCCAACTTGCGCAAGGACAAGATTCTCACTACAGTCGTCAGCACCCTGGAGCATAAATTCGGCGTACGAAGGGGCAAGGATCAACTGCGCAAGCGATGGTCCGACATCAAATCCAGGGAGCACGATCAGTACAGGAGAATTCGAAAAGCCATCAAAAAAAGTAAGTCAAGCACGTGCGCTACTATGGTTATACTTGATATGTCTAATCTTGTGCAGATGTTCTTAGCATTCGTACGTGAAACTTGCGCAGATGTTCTTAGCATTCGTACGTGAAACTTGCGCACATGTTCTTAGCATTCGTACGTGAAACTTGCGCACATGTTCTTAGCATTCGTACGTGAAACTTGCGCACATGTTATTAGCATTCGTACGTGAAACTTGCGCACATGTTATTAGCATTCGTACGTGAAACTTGCGCACATGTTCTTAGCATTCGTACGTGAAACTTGCGCACATGTTATTAGCATTCGTACGTGAAACTTGCGCACATGTTCTTAGCATTCGTACGTGAAACTTGCGCACATGTTATTAGCATTCGTACGTGAAACTTGCGCAGATGTTCTTAGCATTCGTACGTGAAACTTGCGCAGATGTTCTTAGCATTCGTACGTGAAACTTGCGCACATGTTCTTAGCATTCGTACGTGAAACTTGCGCACATGTTATTAGCATTCGTACGTGAAACTTGCGCACATGTTCTTAGCATTCGTACGTGAAACTTGCGCAGACTTGATGAAAGTTCGTTTGTCTTCATAACGTTTATTCTGTTTACCTGGCTTTGGGTTGTTGGAGTTGTAAGGTTGTTTATTATTGTCACTATCTATACTATTACTGCTGTAGTAAGGGTTTTATGGGTAACTTACACAGGGACTCCAGAAGCTGTTTTGGGGGGGGGGGGCGGGGGACAAATCTGTTAAGCAGGGTGTCAAGCTCCAAATTCCCTAAAAATGCTCATCATCTACAAATACTGTAGGTGGTGACTTTTCTAAGAAGTACACTCACCTGTCCCTTGGATGCTGCAGCTACAATCTTTGATCTTGGAATCATGAAATTAATCTTTGCGGCTTCACTTCCCGGGTCACTATTGGGCATGTGCCAGTTGCGCAATGCAATAGGACTGGTCCGCGCGAGCTATGGGACCCCTGTGTGTCCCAGCAGACAGCACGGTGGGACGGGATGTGGCGTATACTTCTGTGGGAGTCTAGGGCCGGATGTGTGTGCAAATACCTGCCTTACACAGGTATCTGCAACCCCTCCCCCCTAAAAGGTTCCAAATAAGACACCACAGGGGTGCAGGGATACAATGAGCGGAAGTTCAACTTTAGGGTTGAAGGGCGGTTTAAGTATTGGAGTTTCATTAGATAGACATTTCAATTCTGTCTTCAAGTAGGATCTTCTAACAAACTGCTAATAATTGGACAACACTTTTAAACAATGTTTAATAATCATATTTTGGCACTCAAATATCAGTGTGATTAAAAGTGTACCTTTTTGTGTTCCATTACCATAGGGGGCAAAAGACTCAGACGTCAATCAGAACCTACGAGGACCTCCCGGCCTCACCAGACTAATTGGGCAGTTAGCCCAAGCCCACGCGTGGATGTGGAGGAAGAGGTGGT
This sequence comes from Lithobates sylvaticus, assembly GCA_028564925.1. Lineage (NCBI taxonomy): Eukaryota > Metazoa > Chordata > Amphibia > Anura > Ranidae > Lithobates > Lithobates sylvaticus. The sequence continues at coordinate 742,018,266 of CM053026.1, read as the reverse complement.
TGAAGTGGATCAAATCTGCACCCCACCAAGTGAGTGTCTCAGAACACAGATTGAGCTAATAAATTAAGGTCTGCGTGTTTTTGACACTTTTTTTCTTGTGTTTTATCTACCCAACTTTTAGGTGATGCTGATCTGTTTGTGGAAGGACAAGCTGCGGAGCCATTTTCCACAGACAGTGCCCACAGGCTTATTGGCCAGATCATGGCCTGGAATCTGCAGCTGGAAAAAATGCAGAAGGAGATGGCCACCATGCAGCAGGGAATGAAGGACATGATTGATGTTTTGGGGAGAATCTAAAGACCCCTTTTCCATTTCCTAACATCAATCATGTCCTTCATTCCCCTTTTGATGCGCTATTGTTTCAAAATTTTAGAGGCCAAATTTTTAATATGCACATGGTGTGTCAACATGTGCTATGTGCCATCAGGGGATCTCAATGGACGCATTTGGTGTTTGCAACCCCTAATGCTAGTAGGTGAGAGGGAAGGGGTTTCACACACAAAACACGTCCATTGATTCCCCATGATGGAACATAGCACATGTTGACATTACCCATTTTCATGTTAAATTAGTGTGCATATTCTAAATTTGGCTTCTACTGTTCATGGGTTACCTGTTGAACTTTGTAAGTTCCCGACTTTTAAATTGTGTAAATATTTTCAAATGCTAACCAAAAAATTTTTACAATTTTAAAACATGTTTTTATGTTTGTTTAAAAAAATAAATCACAAAAAAAAAAAAAAAAATGTTGTGAGAAAAAGACCAAAAAAATATTTACAAAATAACAAAAAAAAAAAAAAAATATGTTGTTAAAAAAAAAAAAAAAAAAAAAAACATATTACCAAAAATCACCAAAAAAAAAAAAGGAAAACAACAAAAAAAAAACAAAAAAAAAAAAGGTTTGGATGTGCACTAGAATAAAAAAAAAAATGTTTGCACAAATTAAACAATGTGTGGCTTCTTCTTTTTAAATACTACCAGTTTGACCAAAACATGTTGTGGTTCATTGACAAAGGGGCTTATTTACTAAACGCAAACCAAGTTTGCCACTATTAATAAGTGCACTAGGACAACATATAAAACAGGCAAAATTAAAAGCAAAACAATACGAAAAAAACAATCTTTCATACATAAATAACTGTATTTATTCTTTCAAAAAAAAAATGATGTTTTAAGGGTCTGCTGCCATTGCAATGGCCCCCCTACCATTAAAATAATTTAAATAACGGTCCCGCACTTGCTGTGCTGATTGTGGGGCCAAACCAAGACGGCGATTATCCAGCCCTGTCATGTCGCCTTCCACTCCGGCCTCAGGCCCGATAGGTAATGTGTAGCTTCCAGAATGTTTACGTAGATAATTGTGCATTACACAGCATGCAAGAATAATAGTATTCAGTTTGTACTCTGCCAGATGTATGGATGTAAGCAGCAATCTGAAACGGTTGGCCATAATACCAAAGGCATTTTCCACAACCCTTCTTGCTCTGGCCAACCGAAAATTAAAAATCCTCCTCTCAGGGGTGAGGGATCTTTGGGGAAATGGCCTCATCAAGTTGTCACCCAGACCGAACGCCTCGTCGGCAATGAAAACGAACGGGAGTCCCTCCACATTATCTTCATCTGGTGGCAGCTCCAGGCCACCAGTCTGGAGACGATGGCCGAACTCCGTGTGGTTGAAGACTCCTCCATCCGACATCCGGCCGTTTTTCCCCACATCCACATAAAGAAAGTCATATTGTGCCGACACCACCGCCATCAACACTATACTATGGAACCCCTTATAATTCCAATAGTAAGACCCCGAATGGGGTGGGGGCACAATTCGCACATGTTTGCCGTCAATCGCCCCTCCGCAGTTGGGAAAGTCCCAACGGGCAGCAAACTGGGAAGCCACAGTCTGCCATTCCTGTGGCGTGGAAGGACACTGTGAAGTCAAACAGAAAGATACAATTCGAATTAAAAACCAGGCAAAACACCAAACTAAATCCAACAAATTTACAAACAATTTGGAACAACATATGTATTTATTTTGTTAGTCCTTGAAATAAAGCCACAAGATTAAGGATAAGGGACAAATCTCTGATTGATGACCCCTCTGATGGCCCAGAGAAGATAATAATGGGGATGTGGGTGGGGAGTAATTAATTGTAAGGTCACCCAAACCACATGCAATTAATTAAAGAGGGTGAGTGTGGGGGTGGGGGGGTTAATTACAAGCTGACCCAAACCACATGCAATTAATTAAAGAGGGTGAGTGTGGGGGTGGGGGGGTTAATTACAAGCTGACCCAAACCACATGCAATTAATTAAAGAGGGTGAGTGTGGGGGTGGGGGGGTTAATTACAAGCTGACCCAAACCACATGCAATTAATTAAAGAGGGTGAGTGTGGGGGTGGGGGGGTTAATTACAAGCTGACCCAAACCACATGCAATTAATTAAAGAGGGTGAGTGTGGGGGTGGGGGGGTTAATTACAAGCTGACACAAACCACATGCAATTAATTAAAGAGGGTGAGTGTGGGGGTGGGGGGGTTAATTACAAGCTGACCCAAACCACATGCAATTAATTAAAGAGGGTGAGTGTGGGGGTGGGGGTGGGGGGGTTAATTACAAGCTGACCCAAACCACATGCAATTAATTAAAGAGGGTGTGTGTGGGGGTGGGGGGGTTAATTACAAGCTGACACAAACCACATGCAATTAATTAAAGAGGGTGAGTGTGGGGGGGGGGGGGGGGGGGACCCAAACCACATGCAATTAATTAAAGAGGGTGGGGGGGGGGAGTGTGGTGAGGTGGGGGTGGGGGGGTTAATTACAAGCTGACCCAAACCACATGCAATTAATTAAAGAGGGTGAGTGTGGGGGTGGGGGGGTTAATTACAAGCTGACCCAAACCACATGCAATTAATTAAAGAGGGTGAGTGTGGGGGTGGGGGGGTTAATTACAAGCTGACCCAAACCACATGCAATTAATTAAAGAGGGTGAGTGTGGGGGTGGGGGGGTTAATTACAAGCTGACCCAAACCACATGCAATTAATTAAAGAGGGTGAGTGTGGGGGTGGGGGGGTTAATTACAAGCTGACCCAAACCACATGCAATTAATTAAAGAGGGTGAGTGTGGGGGTGGGGGGGTTAATTACAAGCTGACCCAAACCACATGCAATTAATTAAAGAGGGTGAGTGTGGGGGTGGGGGGGTTAATTACAAGCTGACCCAAACCACATGCAATTAATTAAAGAGGGTGAGTGTGGGGGTGGGGGGGTTAATTACAAGCTGACCCAAACCACATGCAATTAATTAAAGAGGGTGAGTGTGGGGGTGGGGGGGTTAATTACAAGCTGACACAAACCACATGCAATCAATTTAAAAATGAGGGGCAAGGGGGTCAAAGGGGTGAGGGGCAAGGGGGGTGAAAGGGGGGGTGAGTAAAGCAGTACAATGGAGCTGGTAATATACATTTTTTAACAAAGAAAGTGACTAGGCTAGGGGTGTTTAGGGGGCCAAGATTCCATGCTGGGGAGGTTGGTGCAAGGAAATATGCATGTGACCCACTAAATAATACATTCTTAAAGCAATTTCGATAGGTCAACCATAAAATACTATACAAAACACTAAAAAAAAAAAAATATACTGGAATAGGGGACATTCATAGAATAGTCCTATCATGGTAATTAGCTAATGATGACATTGATGCACTACATTAGCAAACATACAAGACATAGGTAATTTGAAAAGAGAAGACTTACCTTAATGTATTCCTCCTGCAGGACGTGGATAATGGCAGAACAGGTCTCTGGAATAATGAGCCCCAGAGCCTGGGGGGAGATGCCTGTCGTGAACTTGAGGTCCTGCAAGCTTCTCCCCGTCGCCAAGTAACGCAACGTGGCGACTAGCCTCTGCTCCGCACTGATGGCTTGCCGCATGCAGGTATTCTGCCTGGTAATATAAGGGGACAGCGAAGCCAACAGACGGTGAAAAATGGGGTCCGTCATCCTGAGATAATTCCTGAAATCATCAGGATTATTCTCACGGATCTCACGGAGCAAAGGCATATGCGAGAATTGGTCACGCTGGCGCAACCAATTCTTGGTCCATGAACTCCTCCTCACCCTGTTCATGGACTGGGCTCGGGCCAAGGTGTTAACCGCAACACCGAGCCCCTGCACAGCACGAACTCGTTCCCGAGTACGTCCACACTCCATGGCTTCAAAACGGTCGGCTGATCAAACAAACAACTTAACCGAACGCACTGAAGAACAGCAAGGCCTATGAAGAACGACCTGAAAAACAGGAACGAGCGGACCAGAACGGCCTGAGAACAGGTAGGAACTGATCCACACGCACTGAAAGACAGATACAAACCTCACAATCACAAACTGAACGGCAGAAGCGAGCGAATTAAGCAGAAGTCTGAGAAGCGCGAATCGTCTCTAACCAAACGTCAACTAACACGCGATACACACGAGATTAGCTGACGGTGCCCAAAGGGTGTCGTTTGGGATCTCGAGCTTCCTTTTTCTAGTCCCGTCGTACGTGCTGTACGTCATCGCGTGAACCGCCGGACTTTTTGCGTGATCGTGTGTGGTCAAGTCCGTTCGCTTTTTAGTCCAGCGGACCCATCTGGAAAGTCCAGCGGATTGTCCGCTGGACTTAGGTCCGCCGGCAAAAGTCCCTTCGTGTGTACGCGGCCTAAGTGATGCATTTCTGAATTTTTTTAGTCCTCACCGCCCAGGGCTGTCCACATCCCATCGGCAGCATCTGCATCACATGGTGGATAATTATCTAGGGGTGAAAACAGAGATGGAGAGCTTTCCAGTCGACGATCCACTGGCTTACTGGGTCATAAGAATCGACCACTGGCCAGAACTTGCCCAGTATGCTACTGAGCTGCTGGGCTGCCCTGCATCCAGTGTGCTTTCTGAACGGGCATGCAGTGCTGCTGGAGGTTTTGTTACTGATCATAGAGCACGTCTGTCCACAGACTACGTGAACCGTCTTTTATCAAGATGAATCAGTCCTGGATTACCAGCAGCTATGAAGCCCCTGATGCCGATGCCGCCGACTAAGTGTTTTTGGGGTGTGGAATCTCTGCAGGACTTCTAGGCTGCCTAGTGTTGTGGGTGTGGATTTCATCTGGGGGAATTGTTCTTGGTGTAGGTTTCATGGGCACAATTAACACCCAAAGACCATTTTTTCCACACCTGTTTGACAGGTGCATATCATTACAATTTTTGACAGCAAGGCCAATTCTTGCTTTCATCAAGAGTACCTCTATAGGGTTACGGTGTGAAGGCGCCACCCACACCCAAGAGAAAATTTGTCTGTACCTGTTTGACAGGTGCATACCATTAAAATTCTACATTTTATCAAGAGTACCTCTATAGGGTTATGGTGAGAAGGCGCCACCGACACCCAAAAGAAAATTTTTGCGCACCTGTTATAGAAGTAGAAATCCAAAGTCTGTGGTAGAGACCAGAATTTATACAAAAAATCTCTAATCTTGTTTCCCGTGCACTACATTGTGGCCTCATCATAAAGACTGGCTTCCCAAGCCGTTGCTTACAAAATAAAGAAAGCTTGCAGGGAAAATTTCATTTTTTGGGCTTTATAAATGCAATTATTGCAGCAGCTTCTATACACAGTAAAGATGTGCCACTTTACAGGTAGACTAAGGAGACCCCCCCCCCCCCCCCCCAGGCACTATGTTGAATGGAATTAAAAAAAATTATTATTTCACTTTAAACGTCAATAAACCACTACTCATTTTGTTCATTGATACATGTCCCCCAGGGCAGTACCCGGACCCCCATAACCAATGTAGGCCCAGTTACTTGCATATAAGCCTTCAAAATGGACACTTTTGATTTTTCATGTTCGTGTCACATAGACTTCAATGGGGTTCGATATTTGGTTGTGAACTTTTCAGATTTTTGAAAGTTCTGGTGCGAACCAAACATGGGGTTGTTCAGCCCATCCATCCTACTGACCACCAATGTAAGGAACATTCTTCCTACTGACCGCCAATGTAAGGGGCATTCTTACCCCTGACCATGAATGTATGGAGCATTCTTTCCACTGACCACCAATGTAAGGGGCATTCCTCCCACTAAACACCAATGTAAAGAGCATTCCTCCCAATGACCGCTAATGTAAGGGCATTTTTTCCACTGACCACCAATGTAAGGGGCATTCTTTCCAAATGACCACCAATGTAAGAGCATTTTTTCCAGTGTCAACCAATGTAAGGGGCATTCTCTCCAATGACCATCAATGCAAGGGCATTTTTTCCACTGACCACCAATGTAAGGGCATTTTTCCACTGAACACCAATGTAATGGGGCATTCTTTCCAATGACCGCCAATGTAAGGGCATTTTTTCCATTGACCACCAATGTAAGGGGCATTCTTTCCAATGACCACCAATGTAAAGGCATTTTTTCCACTGACCGCCAATGTAAGGGTATTTTTTCCACTGACCACCAATGTAATGGGGCATTCTTTCCAATGATCACCAATGTAAGGGAATTTTTTCCACTGACCACCAATGTAAGGGAATTTTTTCCACTGACCACCAATGTAAAGCCCCATACACACGGTCGGACAATCCGCGGACCAGGTCCGTCGGACCATGTCCGTCATACTTTGTCCGATGTTGGTTTTGCGTACACACGGTCGGACAAAGTTGTCGGAAAATCCGATCATTCTGAACGTGGTGACGTTTGTTGCCTACGACGGGACTACGTAGAGGCTAGTAGCCAATAGCTTTGGTCTTGTAATGTGATCTGAGCATGCGTGGCACTTTGTCCGGTCGGACAACCGTACACACGATCGGATTTGGTGTGATCGGACCGTGTTGACGGCAAATCTTTCCAGCAGGAGATAAGACTTTGTCCGTCGGACAAACCGACGTACACTGTCCGATGGTGCATACACACGGTCTGATTTTTCAACAACATTGTCCGATCAGACAGAATCCATGAAAAAGTCCGACCGTGTGTATGGGGCTTAAGGGTCATTCTTTCCAATGACCACCATAGAAAGGAGCATTCTTTCCATTGACCACCAATGAGTTGGTTCTCAGAGACCTGAATAATACTTTAAGGGTTCCTAGGGTAAAAAGGTTGAGAAAAGCTGGTGTAGGGTTTATGCCCAAATATTTGAACCAATTTCTCTAAACTAAGATTTTTTTACATACACATTACATCTTTTCTTGACAACATGGTGAGGCTAGATTTTTGTATCCAACAGGGAATAAACCTTTTGTTTTATGGATTTTGGATGGAAGTAATAAATGGATAACTCTGGGCGATGTTACCGTTCTGTTTACTTTTAAATTTACTTTGTTCTTTGCTGTAATAATTTTTTTTTCTCAAATTCAGTACAGGATAACGCTCCTGTCTGGGTACATAAGCTTTTTAATTTGACATAAAAGAACCAATTTGTGATTCACACACTCATCAGCCGCTTCTGCGTCATCGTGCTCTTTAGAGGGACCTCTGACTGATTCCACTCATCAGGTCCTTGTCTCGGAGGAAACACAATAGCTTGTTGCTTGTAATGGTAAATCTCTGTTGACAAAAGGAGGAAAACAAATTTAAAGGAGGAGTGTTATCTTTTTTAAGCAAAAGACTCTGATGATGACTTGAAGTCCCAGAATGCTTGTTTGTTTGTAAAAAGCCAGTCGGAAAATCAGTTCTTTGTAGACAGCAATCTTTTTCAATCGTTTTCAAAATGGAATAGGTACACTAATGCCGCGTACACACGATCGGAATTCCGGCCAGAAAAAGACCGATGAGAGCTTTTCATCGGAAAATGCGACCGTGTGTAGGCGCCATCGGAATTTTGCTGGCCGAATTTCCGACAGCAAAGAATTGAGAGCATGTTCTCAATTTTTCTGACGGAAAAGGTTTCTATCGGAAACTCCGATCGTCTGTAGCAATTCTGCCGCAAAAAATTCCTAAGCATGCTCGGAAACAATTCGACGCATGCTCGGAAGCATTGAACTTGGCTCGTTGTAGTGTTGTACGTCACCGCATTCTCGACCATCGGAATTTGGTGTGACTGTGTGTAGGCAAGACAGTTTGAGCGGAATTATGTCAGAATTCCATCGTGAAAACCGTCAGAGCTTTTTCCGACGAGAATTCCGATCGTGTGTTCGCGGCATTACTCGATTTTTGCTTCAGCATTTAAATGTTTAGGTCGGAATTTGGCAAGATGGATTCTTGGGTGTAAATTCCCCTCTCAGGAAGATTTTCCAAAAAAAAACCTATGCAACTCTAAATACAGTGACTACTACATGCCAGAGCTCCTCCTATTGGAAAAAGTGAAGGATCCCATTACAGGTGGTCCTCCATAGAAAAAGCGCTGGCATCTCATTTCTTTCCATTCCGCCTTTTGCAGGGCAGGGTGCTTTTCATAATAATATGCCCCCTAGTGGCTGGGAGTTTGAATGACCTGGAGCGACCACTACTAAGTTAAGCTGGAACTGGAGGAGGAGACAGTGTGGAGCACCCACTGGAGGTGCATTATTCTGAAATTCACAGTACACTTGGCGCTGATTTGCACAGGCTGGCTGCTGTGCCTCCTGAATGGGTAAACACTGATGAGTGGGCCTGTGCGTATTTATACAGCTATTATACATGACAGCTTCTTTTTTGTCAGTGTTTATTAAGGAAGTGGCCAGTGCCAACACCTGCTACATCTTTAGCAACCAATGACATCACCTGGCTTCATTCATTTACTACCTGGGAATCCTTAGTAATGTAAATAAAGGTTCAGCAATAATGCTGACATCACTGACCAAATATGCCCACACAACCATATTTGGGCAAATATGACCATGCCCAGGGCCGGTGCTACCACTAGGCAAACTAGGCAGCCGCCTAGGGTGCCCTGCTGCCTAGGGCGCTCAGCCACTAGTTTTCCTACTCTCTTCTCTTTGCAGCAAGCAACTAATTCTCAGCATCAGCAGGCAGCAACCACTCCGTTCGCACATAGTGTCAGAGGCGGAGGACTGTGTCTGTGTCCCGACATTTGAATGATTGTAAGCAAGCTAAAACATTCAATGATGGGCGCTGGTAGGCTGCATTTGATGGGCGCTGGTAGGCTGCATTGATGGGTGCTGGTGAGGCTACATTTGATAGGGGCTGGTGGGCTGCATTTGATGGGCGCTGGTAGGCTGCATTTGATGGGCGCTGGTGAGGTTACATTTGGTAGGGGCTGGTGGGCTGCATTTAATGGGCGCTGGTGAGGCTGCATTTGATGGGCGCTGGTGAGGCTGCATTTGATGGGCGCTGAAGAGGCTGCATTTGATGGGCGCTGGAGAGGCTGCATTGATGGGCGCTGGTGAGGTTGCATTTGATGGGCGCTGGTGAGGCTGCATTTGATGGGCGCTGGTGTACTGTATTTGATGGGCGCTTCATTAAAAAGGTGGGGTTTATATGGGCAGGGTAAATGGGGTGGAGTCAGGGCTGGAGCCAAGGGGGCGGCAAAATGAGGTTTCACCTAGGGTGTCAAAAATCCTTGCACCAGCCCTGACCATGCCCATTTTTAGTCAATGACATTGCCTGGGAGACCCCACCAATGTGTATACATTAGAAGATGTAACTCAGCATGAGTAGCAACAGGAGCAGATTGTGTTGGCGTGTTCATCTTTTTTTGACATGGATCTGCATTTCTTGACAACATATTTGATGATGAACTTACTTTGTGAGACTTTTTTTGCCAAAAAGTATAAAAGTGGGGCAGCACAGTGGTGTAGTGGTTAACATTTTTACCTAGCAGCAAAGGGGTCACTGGTTCAAATCCCAACCACGACACCATCTGCCTGGAGTTTGCATGTTCTCCCTGTGCCTGCGTAGGCCTCCTTCGGGTACCCTGGGTTCCCCCCACACCCCAAAGACATGCTGGTAGGCCAATCGGATCCTGTCTTAATTGGCCCTAGTATATGTATGAATGTGTGTTAGGGACCTTATATTGTAAGTTCCTTGAGGGACTGATGTGAATGTACAATGTATATGCAAAGCACTACTTAAATTGACAGCATTATATAAGTAACTGAAATAAATGGTGTCATTATTTAAGTTTTTTTGTGATTTAGGAGGAATACTTTGCATCTCCTACTCAATTAAATAGGGAGGCGGGTATTCTGGGGCCTCCTTATCCTAAAAGTGGCTTTCAGCAGGCCAGGATTGTAGGGAAGAGGTCCTTGCCCTCATCAACATCCTGGCAAGTTACCCCTCCATGTTGAGGGCATGTGGCCTAGATTGCATCAGGGGCTCACAATCCCCTTTCCTGGCCAGTCAGGCTGCATGCCCAGATAAGGGTCCAGTATTTATTTGGGGGGTGGAGGCACATGTGTTTTTTTGGGGGGAGAGGGGGGTGCCTCTTGACACCCATGCCAGATCTTCTTCAAGCCTAAGAGTCTGGTATGTAGTTTAAGGAGGAATCCCATGCTGTTTATGTTTATTTTGTGAGGTCTCCTATTAACATCTATACCAGACCCGTATCTAGGATAAGGGTCTGGTATAGAAGGGAATCTCCAGACACTTTTGTTTACAAATAGAAGTAAGTAGCCAGGAGCTGTAATTTACCAGAAATGTAATCTACACGCATTTCTTTGTAAATATCAGTATTGCTGTTGTGGTTTGTATACATCGGAAGGCCCCTTTCACACCGACTGACCAATCGGTTCCGCCTGTCTGTTTTTCAGGCGGACCCGATTGGACCACCCATTGTTTTCTATGGGGCTGTGGATGTCAGCGCACATGTGTCTGCTGTCATCCGCCGGCATCTGATCTGGTCTGCTAAAAACTTATGACATTTCCATCCGACCACCACATAGAGAACTGTATAGCGGAGTGGACACGGACCTCTCATCTGCCTGCTCAGCGTAGAGTTCCCCCACTGAGCAGGCGGATCTGCTTGGACGGACGTGCCACTTCAAAGGCATGTTAAGGTCATGTTATTTAAATGAATTTTGCATTTTTAATGTTTCACTTTAAGTATTATTAAAATTGCTGGTCCTGACGGAATTTAGAACATTCAGTTCACAAAACTGGAGTTTGAAGACTCTGTAAGTCCCTTTCTCAATCTTGACTTACTTTAGTAAGCAAGCCTCCTGCAGATTAGGCTGTCACTATGAAAGGTACCGTGGTTAGCAAGTCATGATACTGCCGAGGGAGACTCGCCATCCACAGCAGATCAGTCTGTTAAGACGACTTTAATACTTTGCAGTGTCTTATTGAATGTTGGGAGCTTCTGATTGACCGAGACACTGAAATACAAATGTCAGAGATTATCTTTCTCACCACAATCTGAAGGTCAAGTACATAAGACAAATAGACTGCATCCTTGTTAGAACACAACACAATAACAGCAAGCTGTCTGTCTGTCTGTCTGTCTATCTATCTGTCTGGATCCCTGGACAAGTGAGTGTCTTATTATTAAAAGTCAGCAGCTACAGTATTTGTAAAAAAAATAAAAAATACCATTCTGCGGGTAGAGAGTCTTTTTATAGGGCTTGAAGGGCAACATTGCAAAATACACAAAACTTGCTAGGGGATCCTGGGAAAGTTAAACCTGGTACCATGTAGTACTAAATAAAAAATGGTAAAACAGATGTAGGGTTCCCATTAAATGTCAATTTAGAACCTTATCCATACATGCTGCCCGGGTGGTCAGGAAAGTGATGGCAGTGACCATGCAGCTCCGCTTCCTGTATCAGCCCAAGTCACATGATAAAAAACAATGTAAAGCCTCGTACACACGATCAGATTGTTGGCCAACAAAACCGTGGACTTTTGTCCGAAGGGCGTTGGCTCAAACTTGTCTTGCATACACACAGCCACACAATTGTTGGCCAAAAATCACGAACGTAGTGACGTGCTACATGTTTTTTCAGCTCTTTAGCGCCACCCTTTGGGCTCCTTCTGATAATTTTGTGTTAGTAGAAGTTTGGTGAGTGTTGATTTGCGCTTTTAATTTTGCGCTTTTCATTTTGCGTTTTTCATTTAGTGCTTTTAAGTTCGTTTCTGAACGGCCGTTCATCAACCAGATATGTTGCGGAATCGGAGGAGATAACGTTATTGGTCTTGGAGTTATTGCTTTGACATAATTTTTTTGGTTGAATAATGATTTGATTTGGTATATTTTCTATATTTTTGGATGCATTGAATGCACTTTTTGGTTAAGTTCTATTGGCAGATAGCATGTCTAATTTTATTTGTTTTCTTTTTTTATTGCACAATAACAAAAATTGTGTAGAATAATAATTGGCTATGTGTATTACTTCAAATGACAGTTTGGGAGGCGGCAGTTACATTTAAAAAAAATACAATGTAAAATTGACAAGGGACACCAACATAGTTGTATCTTAAAAACTACGGGATAATGGTGTTGTAGTAACTTGCCCAAATAAAAAAAAAAAACACATAATAATATTATTCTTGATATCACTAGAAAAAAAAAAGCCTTTGAAAATGTGTTTGCAATAACTCCATCAGTATAACCAGCAAAGCAGCTTCATTATTATCCCATTAAAGAAGAAGAGAATTGTGCGCTGCATTCCGAGATTTCATAATTTGCCGCTTTACGAATGTTAATTCTTTATTACGAAACGCTAGTTTACAAGACCGACCGGTCTGGCTCGTCCTTGTTTCCGAGCATGCGTGTTTGTACTTTGGACTTTTGTTCGACGGACTTGTATAAACACGCTTGGAAAATCTGGCAACAATCATTTGTCCGCGAAAAATTTTAAACCTGCCATCCAACATTTGTCCATGGAAAATCCCACAACAATTGTCCGATGGAGCGTACACACGGTCGGATTTTCTGGCAACAGCCTGTCATCGAACATTTCCCCTCGGAAAATCCGATTGTGTGTATGCAGCTGAAGGTTTGTCTTAAACTTCCACCTACAACCTCATCCAGGCATGCTGCCTGGGTGGCAAGGAAAGTGAGGGCAGTGAGCATGTATCGGACCAGGTCACATGTGTTTCAACACTGACGAAGATTTTTTGAAACTAGCACGGGTAGACCGGAAGTGATGTCAGGTCATCTCTTCTGAGTTACCATAGCGGAGACCCAATCAAAGACGATCCCGGCTTGCAAAGGGTGTCTGACCAGACGGCAGATGCACTGGCTGGTGACTCAGTTCGCTCTGTGGGATGGAAGAGCCTGAGTAAGCCACGGAAGGAGGTGGGATGGGGGGAACGTTGGGGGGTAAACACTGCTTGTAATAACAATTGCGCGGCTAGTTAGCCGTTATGATTACTATTTTTTTTTTTAACAGAAGGAATGTTTATTAAATTTACAGAGACATTACACTTGAAAACATCACACACACGTTACAAGGGTAGACTTGGCAACATTATAAATATAACCAAATAGTTGAGAACGTCCATTAATCATAACAGTTAATCCACATATGTTGTAAACATGTCTTGATGTTATGATTACTATTACATGAGAGCTGACCGGTTTTAAAAACGGCTGTAGGCTAGACATGTGCAATTAGTTTTGTTCTGAATTTGTTTTTTAATGGTTTTCGACAAATTAGTTAATTCGAAAGCTCAACAAAAACGATTTGAAAATTTTACCGTAAATTACAAAAATTCTGAAATTCGAAATTCGAAAACCTGAAAATTTGAAAATCTGAAATAATAACTAACTATTAAATTATAGATATTGGAATTTCCTTTCAAATTTGGCTGTTAGTGAACTTAACGAATTTATCTGAAGTTACAAATCATCCGAAATAACAAATTCCGTATCTAAATGAATGGAACGTAACAAATTAATGATAATAAATAACAATAAAAATAATAAAAAAAACTTTCATTATTATTATTTATTATTAATTTGATCTGTTCCATTTGTTTAGATGTGGCATTCGTAATTTCGGATAATGCATAACTTAAATAAACTTAGATAAATTTGTATTCGTTACGTTCACTAACAGACAAATTTGAAAGGAAATTCCAATACCTATAATTTAATAGTTAGTTATTATTAGTTAGAATTTTCGGATTTTCAAATGTTCGTATTTATGAATTTTCTAATTTATGAATTTCGACCATAACGAATGACCCGAAAAACAAAAAAAAAAAATAAAACATTTTCGGCAGTGCACATGTCTACTGCAGGCTTCATCCAACCACTTGCAGACCAATGATGTATCAGGTACATGGCGTGGTCGGCAAGTGGTTAAACATGCTCGCCCTGTGCTGCGCTTTTTATATAAGATATGTACTTATTTGTATTTATTTTATATCATTCTTTTTTTTTTACACTTTTTTGTTTTATTTTTATTACATTATTGCTTTCATAAGTGGGCTAACAAGCCCCCTACCTGATAGCGTGGGAAGATGACAAGTACTCTTTAAAGACAGTTAGGGTCTATGTCTCCCCTGCCCTCAAATGCAGCTATTTGAGCACAGATTGTACTTGAATAGCATTACACTACACTAGCCGAGGAATGACAGCTGTGACCACGGAAGTGTCATACAAGTCGCTTCCAGGGGTCATTGGTAGCAGGAAAGATCGGGGAATGGATGTTCCCGGTGTTCCTTCTGCTTTCACTGTGTAAGGAGTTTTCCTGGAGCAACGGGAGAGCCCAAGAACCACCAGAGGTGCTGCTGGCAGGGGGCACACTTTCGAAAGCCTCATAAAAGTGATCAGGCAGCTCCGGAAAGCCATTTGCCTCCTCATACAAAGCTTGTCTACCATGGTGTTTATGCAGTGCCTTGCAAAAGTATTCACCCCCCCCCCCCCCCCCCTCTGGCATTTTTTGTGTTTTGTAGCCTCACAACCTGGAATTAACATGGATTGTTTGAGGATTTGCATCATTTAATTTACAGAACATGCCCACAACTTTGAAGATTTGTTTTTATTATTATTGTGAAGCAAACAACAAATAGGACAAAATAACAGAAAAAGTCAACGTGCATAACTATTCACCCCCCTTAAGTCAATACTTTGTAGAGCCACCTTTTGTGGCTATCACATCTCCAAGTCGCTTTGGATAAGTCTCTATGAGCTTGCCACATCTTACCACTGGGATTTTTGCCCATTCCTCCTTGCAAAACTGCTCCAGCTCCTTCAAGTTGGATGGTTTGCTCTTGTGAACAGCAATCTTTAAGTCTGACCAACGATTGTCTATTGGATTGAGGTCTGGGCTTTGACTAGGCCATTCCAACACATTTACATGTTTCCCCTTAAGCCACTCAAGTGTTGCTTTAGCAGTGTGTTTGGGGTCATTGTCCTGCTGGAAGGTGACCTTCCATCCTAGCCTCAAATCACACACAGAGTGGTACAGGTTTTGCTGAAGAATATCCCTGTATTTAGCACCATCCATCTTTCCCTCAACTCTGACCAGTTTCCCTGTCCTGACCATGTTTCACTGTGGTGATGGTGATCTTTGGGTGATGTGATGTGTTGGATTTGCGCCAGACATAGCGTTTTCTTTGATGGCCAAAAAGTAAAATTTTAGTCTCATCAGACCAGAGCACCTTCCTCCATACATTTTGGGAATCTCCCACATGCCTTTTCACAAACTCAAAACGTGACATTTTGTTTTTTGCTGAAAGTAATGGCTTTCTTCTGGTCAATCTGCCATAAATCCCAACTCTATGGTGCATACGGCCTATTGTCGTCCTATGTACAGATACTCCAGTCTCTGCTGTGGAACTCTGCAGCTCCTCCAGGGTTACCTTAGGTCTCTGTGCTGCATCTCTGATTAATGCCCTCCTTGCCCGGTCTGTGAGTTTTGGTGTGCAGCCGTCTCTTGGCAGGTTTGCTGTTGTGCCATGTTCTTTCCATTTGGTTATGATAGATTTGATGGTGCTCCTAGGGATCATCAAAGATTTGGATATTTTTTTATAACCTAACCCTGACTTGTACTTCTCAACAACATTGTCCCTTACTTGTTTGGAGAGTTCCTTGGTCTTCATGGCAGTGTTTGGTTAGTGGCGCCTCTTGCTTAGGTGTTGCAGCCTCTGGGGCCTTTCAAAAAGGTGTGTATATGTGATGACAGATCATGTGACACTTAGATTGCACACAGGTGGACATCATTTCACTAATTATGTGACTTCTGAAGGTAATTGGTTGCACCAGAGCTTTGTATGGGCTTCATAACAAAGGGGGCGAATACATACGCACATGCCAAGTATCAGTTTTTTTATTTCTGAAAAATAGATTTATGTATATATTTTTCTAATTTCACTTCACCAACTTACACTATTGTGTTCTGATCCATCCAGGGCCGTCTTTAATATTGATTGGACCCTGGGCAAACATTTTCTTGGCTCCCCCCCCCATACAATTTTGCTCTCCACCTGCTCTGAGAGATACAATAAATAGCAGCTAGACTTAAAATCAATTTAGTGTATCAGGCAGCGATTTTGATTGGTTGCCAGAGGTTAAAGTATATCATTATTGCTTCCTGACTGGTTGCTAGAGGTTACAGCATACATTACGGCTCACTGATTAGTTGCTAGATGTTACAGCACATGATTTCTGCTTGTTGATTGGTTGCTAGAGATTACTGTACAGTAATACTGCTCACTGATTGGTTGCTAGAGGTTTCAGCACATCATCTCCTCACCTCAGGGGACATGATATGCATATTTAGCTATTTACATATGAATGCCGTCCCCATTTACATATAATTGCCGGTTATTTACATGTATACACAGGGTTTGCAGTACACAACAATAGGGCAGAGCTGGGCAGCATTAGTAGCAGCACTTCACACTGAGATATCAGGACACAGCACAGGACTAAAACTTCAAGGGACAAGGAAATTTAAACTGGGATAGTTGGCAAGTATGAGGCAGCAGCTTTGGGCCCCAGAACAACGGCAGGGCCCAGGGCAGCTGCCCATTTTGCCCTGCCTTAAAGACGGCCCTGGATCCATCACATATAATTCAGATTAAAAAAACATTGAACTAAAGGCTGTAATGTAACAAAATAGGTAAAAAGCCAAGGGGGTGAATACTTTTGCAAGGCACTGTAGACAAGTGGTAAAATAAGTTATATCATAAACACTTCTGAGATTCATAAAAACCCTAATTATTGGAGAACCTAAATCTCATGTTTGTTACAACACAACAGGTGTTTTTTTTTAACTACAAAAGCCTCTTAACTAGGTTGGGTTTTGCCCACACTCAAGGGAACAAATACCTGTGAATTGCGTATTTGCGACAATAGAGCCGAATAATCTCAGAGCTTTCCGCCGACACCTCCCCAGTCTGAGCGGCTGTCCTCCTGGGTACAATTCCATGTCTATAATTTAATTTAGATTCCGTACTGTCAGTCAGAGCTCCTACAGGAGGCAGATTTGCGGTGGGGAGATGGAGATTAGCGGAGACATGAAAGGGTTAATGTCACACCGCATTACGGTGGGAAAAGGCTTTCTGATCAGTGCCGGTTTGATCTCGCTCCACCAGAAAAAAGCTTTTATGCTGTAATATCATCAGTGCTGACGGGCTGGTTTTAAGTCATTTCAGGCACAGCACAGAACCGGGAATCTACTGTCAGAGACATATAATGAGGATGAATAAAACAGGAGGGGAAAAAGAAAAAGTGATTTCTGCTTAAGCCGAAATTCCATCTTCAGTTAACCCCTTAAAGTAAAAAAATAAAAAATAAAAAATCTTTTCTAGATAAACTACACATGCCAAAGATTTAAGCTGAATGTATTTCAGATCATGCTCAGCTTCTGCTCTGTAGATACCAAGGTCGGCCATTACAGCATTTAAAAAAAAAAAAAAAGGAAGATTGCTAAATGGGGGCTGGTTGGGTTCAGCTGTTACTTAAATCAAATGATCAGTCCCAGTGTTGTAATGAGAGACCACTGAGAGTGTTCCGTCCAACCTATATGTATTATTTCTGACTTGCATCAGGTTATTATTGTTCTGTAGTTTGCTGGCATCTAGTGGCAGTTTAGAGCCACTACAACTTGTTTATTTATGCAATTTGGTATCTTCCTCTGTCCTCCCCTCCTTTTTAGTGCTAGTTATTTTCATCCTAGCTAGTCTCTCCCTGTTTCTTCCATATTCAATCTGTCAATGTTAGTACTTTGCAGAGACAGGGCTCAGGAAAGTTATTGTTTCCTTACACGTGAAAGCAGTGCCGATCCTGACCTCCCTGGGGCCCTAAGCAAAATTCTGCTAAGGGGCCCTCTACTTGACCCGTGATGCCGTGAGCTATGTAAACTATTTGCCATTGCCACACAGTCACACCTGACACTTCAGTGCTCCCAAAACAATCCTCCCTCCTTTAAACAAAACAGTCAAAGAATAAGTACAACAATATAGAACAGAGTGAGGTCCCCAGAGAGCCCCCTTACATCAGGGTCCTCAGAGAGCCCCTCCTTACACCAAGGTCCCCAGAGAGCCCCCCTTACACAAGGGTCCCCAGACAGCCCACCTTAAATCAGTGTCCTCAGAGAGTCTCCCCCTACATCAGGGTCCCCAGAGAGCCTCCCCCTACATTAGGGTCCCCAGAGAGCCTCCCCCTACATTAGGGTCCCCAGAGAGCCTCCCTCACATTAGGGTCCCCAGAGAGCCCCCCTTACATCAGGGTCCCTAGAGAGCCTCCCCCTACATTAGGGTCCCCAGAGAGCCTCCCCCTACATTAGGGTCCCCAGAGAGCCTCACCTTACATCAGGGTCCCCAGAGAGCCCCCCCTTACATCAGGGTCCCCAGAGAGCCCCCCCTTACATCAGGGTCCCCAGAGAGCCTCCCCCTACATTAGGTTTCCCAGAGAGCCTCCCCTTACATCAGAGTCCCCAGAGAGCCTCCCCTTACATCAGGGTCCCCAGAAAGCCCCCCTTACATCAGTGTCCTCAGAGAGCCCCTCCTTACATCAGGGTCCCCAGTGAGCCTCCCTACTTACATCAGGGTCCCCAGAGGGTATCCCCCTACATCAGGGTCCCCAGAGAACCTCCCCTCACATCAGGGTCCTCAGAGAGCCTCCAACTACACCAGGGTCCCCAGAGAGCCTCCCCTTACATCAGGGTCCTCAGAGAGCCCCTTCTTATATCAGGGTCCCCAGAGAGCCCCCCTTACACCAGGGTCCCCAGAGAGCCCCCCTTACACCAGGGTCCCCAGAGAGCCCCCCCCTTACACCAGGGTCCCAAGAGAGCCTCCCCTTACATTAGTGTCCCAAGAGAGCCTTCCCTCTTAAATTAGTATCCCCAGAGAGCCCCTCCTTACACAGGGTCCCCAGAGAGCCCCTCCTTACACAGGGTCCCCAGAGAGCCCTCCCTCTGACATTAGTGTCCCCAGGGGGCCCCCTCTTACATCAGTGTCCCCAGAGGGCCCCGTCTTTACATCAGTGTCCCCAGAGGGCCCTGTCCTTACATCAGTGTCCCCAGAGGGCCCCGTTCTTACATCAGTGTCCCCAGAGGGCCCCGTTCTTACATCAGTGTCCCCAGAGGGCCCCGTCCTTACATTAGTGTCCCCAGAGAGCCCCCCTCTTACATTAGTGTCCACAGAGGCCCCCTTCCTTACATTAGTGTCCCCAGAAAGCCCCCCCTCTTACATTTGGGCCCCCAAACAGCTGACTCCCCCCCTTGCAGAGGTTCCCCTGTACCTGGCTGGTGGAGGTGGGAGGCGGCGATCGGCAGCTATATGGTGTCCACAGGCAGGGGGATCTCCCTGGGGCTAGTAGTTCTATCTCCGAATGTATACAGCGGAGAGGGGAGGGGCCTCTGACCCGGGCATCAGCAACAGTGTTCAAGCAGAGTGAAAGTGAAACTGGTACCTGCCTGGGTCAGAGGCCCCTCCCTTCTCCTCTCCACTGTATACACTGAGAGTTCTACAAACCCCAGGGAGATCCCGCCGCCCACGCAGGCACCATAGAGCTGCCGATCGCCACCTTCCACCTCCTCCCACCTCTCCTCACTGCACTCTAAACGGCCAGCCAGAGGTGCAGGGGGGGATGCTGGGTCTTGGGGCCCCCCCCACTGCGGCGGGGCCCTAAGCAGCTTGCATAGTGTGCCTATAGGGCCGATCGGCTCTGCGTGAAAGGGCTGGAAACCATCTAGCTGCTGTAGCAGATTGGAGCGTGCTCTGCTGTTTTTTTTTTTTTTTTTTGCTTTCCTCTGGATCAACTGTGGGTATAGAATTGGGTATTTTGGATTGTACGATATTTTTTATTTTATTTTGGTTGAACTGGATGTCTTTTTTCAGCCTAGCTAACTATCTAACTATGTAACTATCAAAACAA
Organism: Lithobates sylvaticus; assembly: GCA_028564925.1. Taxonomy (NCBI): domain Eukaryota; kingdom Metazoa; phylum Chordata; class Amphibia; order Anura; family Ranidae; genus Lithobates; species Lithobates sylvaticus. The sequence continues at coordinate 741,998,035 of CM053026.1, read as the reverse complement.
TAATCTCCTGCGCTATGGTGTTTTGCTATACACAAATGGTGTAATCCACTCTTTGGTTTAAGGCAAAGTCTACGATCTTTCAGCCCTCCTCAGAACAATGGGTGTTCATGAAACTGGGAGAAAAAAGAAAAGAAAGAGGGCGCCCCGACCTAGTGCGTTACCAATATAAAAGTTTTATTAAAAATATATAAAAGCAATGGTACTACTCACAAACAAGCATATATAAAGGCTTTTCCTATCAGTCAAACTGCATCTCTTGGCAACTGCAGACAGGACCTGATGACAGGAAGATCGGATGGTACCCCAAATGACTGAAGGGCTGATGCGTTTCAGGGGCGCACCCCTTTCCTCAGAGCCTAGGCAGTAACTATCCTCTGTACTGCAGTTATCTGAAGTAATTTTTTTTTTTTTTTATTGAAGCGTTAAAGCGGAGCTTCACCCAAAAGGGGAAGCTCCACTTTTTTGCCCCCCCCCCCCCTTTGCTGCCACATTTGGCACCTTTCGGGGGGAGGGTGGAGAACGTACCTGTTTTTGACACGTACCCATCCCCTCTTCCCCTCATCCCCATCCCCTCTTCCGAGAGACCATGGTGTGGCGTCGCATACAACTATGTTGGTGTCCCTTGTCAATTTTACATTGTATTTGTTTAAATGTAGCTGCCGACTCCCAAACTGTCATTTGAAGTAAAACACATAGCCTAGTATTATTCTCCACAATTTTTTTTTATTGTGCATTAAAAAAAGAAAACAGGGGGCGTGGCTTGGCGCGCAGCGAGGATGGCGGCTTGTTAGAGGAGCTCCGGAGAACCCGCGGCCTCAAGCCGACCATTCTGCACTCTAGCTCCCAAGAATGAGCAAACAGAACAACCGAACACCGCACACCCGATCCCGCCGTTCGGCGACGGCCTCACAAGGCAGGAACATTTCGGATCTCTTCAGATCGCAGGCACTATCCAGGAGCAGCGTGGCAGAAGCCAAGATGGCGCCGGCTCATGCTGAGGACGACTTCAGTGAGGACTCCCAGTCCGCGGCGGAGGACAATGGTAGGAGCCACTTACACTCCCAGCACCCACTAACATACGCCGACATGTCCATGTTTGCAGCGGACATAAAATCCACGTTCTCTGCAGCAATAACGGACCTAAAGTCCAACCTGCTAGTGCTGACAGAGAAGATGGCGGCAGCTGAAACGGCGGGGAAGCACAGGGAGAAAGCCATACATAGACTGGAGAAAGTCACCTATTCACACTCCAATCATTTTATAGAGATGAATAGACATTTGGAGGACCTTGATAACAGGGGGAGGAGGTGTAACATACGGGTCAGAGGGGTGCCGGAATCGGTGGATAATGACCAAATTGTACCTGCACTACAGAGGGTCTTTAATAGCTTACTGGAAAGGCCTGAGGACACTGAGATAGAGTTTGTAAGAGCGCACAGGGCCCTGAGAGCACGAGGCCCAGACAACATGCCCCCACGTGATGTCATCTGCTGCTTACAGAGCTTCACACTGAAAGAAGACATCATGCAGAAAGCACGCCGCTATCAGGGACCTGGTCCGCCGCGCACCCCAGTGCGCAGGCGCACAGGTCCGGCGCTGCGGCGCACAGTAGGAGACAGAGGCACGCTGTGGCGGAGCACGCGCGCTCGCGGCCCAGCTGAGCGGCTCTTGCTTACACCTGACCATTCTATCTGGACTTGCCCACCTGTGTTGACCTTCTGCTTGTGCCTGATTAATCTTGTGTTTGATCCTCAGCCTGCTGCCTGTTTACCCATCAGTGTTGGAGCCTCCGCCAGTCTTCCAGTTTATCCCAACTATACCTGGATCCACGCCTAGCCACCATCCAACAGGTGGCTTGTGCCTCTTGGTGCCAACTGTCCCCTGTACCATCTTCAGGGGCGGTAGGCGCTGAGTCGCAAGGGCAACCGCTCTCGGCATCTTGGCCTCGGTGAGTACTTTAGTTCCTGATAGTACGAACCAGCCATGACAGAGGCCAACAGAGCGGGATCTCCTCTGGAGATGCTATGCCAACAGGTATCTGCCCTCATGGAAGCTGTACAAAAACTGCAAGAAGGCTATGTACAAGTGGACAGCCGCCTCCAACAGTTGGCAACGGCCTCCCTTCCGTCAAGCCCAGCTCCTGGACCAGCCAGTGGAAGTTCTGCACCACAGGCCCAAGCTCCACCTGCCATGATGATGGCTGTACCCGAACCCAAGGTTCCAGTACCTGAGCGATTTTCAGGCGATCGCAGGAAGTTCAGGTCTTTCAAAAATGCCTGCACCTTATACCTTGCCTTACAGCCCCGAACCTTCTCTTCAGAGATTGTAAAAGTGGGATTCATCATGTCACTGCTATCAGAGGAACCCCAGACCTGGGCCCACGGTCTCATGGAGCAGAGGAACCCCCTGCTAAACACTGTAGACTCTTTCTTTGAAGCAATGGGCCAACTTTATGATGACCCTCAGCTTTCTGCCACAGCCGAAGCCACACTACATACTCTCTCCCAGGGTAAAAGGCTAGTGGAGGACTACACGGCAGAGTTTCGCAAATGGTCAGCCGACACTACCTGGAACGAGGCAGCCCTCCGTTATCAATATAGGCTGGGGCTTAACGAGACCCTGAAGGATGAGTTAGCTCGGGTGGAGACCCCCACAACCCTGGAAGAGTTAATCCAACTGGCCACCAAGCTGGACCGACGCATGCGGGAACGGCGTTCCGAGCGCCTACAAAATCCCCGACCAGTGTGGGTACCCCCTAGGGCTCCGCCTACATACACTGCCTCCTCATTTTCTCCAGGTACGCCGGCTCCGGAGGGGGAGCCCATGCAACTTGGCCTAGTTCGCCCTCGGCTTTCTCAGGAAGAAAGACAGCGCAGACGCAGGTCTAATCTGTGCCTCTACTGCGGGGGTTCCGGGCACTACCTACTGAACTGTCCCATCCGGCCCAGTAAGTTGCCATCTCAAACCACTATCAACTGTCAAACCATTAACCTTGTCCAGGCTTATGTGACTCTTTCTGTCTCCCTACAGCTGGCGGGAAAGAAGATTCGGCTCCCGGCCGTAATTGATTCGGGCGCCTGCAGTTGTCTTCTGGACATTTCCATCGCCAACGAATGGCATATCCCTTGTCTAAATAAAGAAAGACCCTTACTGGTCCACTTGGCTGACGGGTCCCTTCCACACTCAGGACCAGTAGTCCAGGAGACCCCGCCTATCCTCACCACTACAGACTCCGGCCATCAGGAACTGTTACGATTCGATCTGATTTCCTCCCCAATGTTTCCCATCATCCTGGGACTCCCCTGGTTACAGGCCCATGATCCCCAGATCCATTGGGACCGGAAGGAGGTCTCCTTCTCTTCCCCCTACTGTCATCAACATTGCATCTCCCCGGCTCAGAGCTGTCATCTGGCAGTCATCTCGGCACCAGAGAATCTCCAGCACATTCCGCCTGTCTATCAAGACTTCAAGGATGTGTTTGATAAAAAGAAGGCCGACTATCTACCACCTCACCGGGCTTATGACTGCCCCATTGAGCTTTTGTCTGGCTCCGAGATTCCTTTCGGGCGCATATTCCCGTTATCTGAAACTGAATTAAAATCGTTGAAAACCTACATTGACGAAAACCTTGAAAAGGGCTTCATTCGGCCCTCTACCTCCCCGGCTGGGGCTGGCATTTTTTTTGTAGGGAAAAAGGATGGGTCACTCCGACCCTGCATCGACTATAGGGAGCTTAATAAAATCACGGTGAAGAACCGGTACCCACTACCCCTAATTCCCGAGCTCCTCCAACGTTTCCAATTGGCCAAAGTTTTTTCCAAGCTTGATTTAAGGGGCGCTTATAATCTTGTCAGGATCCGCGCAGGTGATGAGTGGAAAACAGCCTTCAGGTCCAGGTTTGGCCATTATGAATATTTGGTGATGCCTTTTGGCCTGTGTAATGCTCCAGCTACCTTCCAACATCTGGTGAATGACATCTTTAGGGAGCACCTGGACGACTTCTTGGTCGTATACTTGGACGATATCCTTATTTTTTCAGCCACCTTGGAACTACATCGGAGACACGTTAGGAGAGTACTTACCATCCTTAGAGCCCATCAACTATATCTTAAGGCCGAAAAATGTGAATTTGAGAAAACTTCTGTACAGTTCTTGGGGTTTATCATCTCTACCGAAGGCACTGCAATGGATCCCCAAAAGGTCAAGGCAGTAATAGAATGGTCAGCTCCCAAGGACAAAAAGGCCGTCCAACGTTTCATTGGGTTTGCTAATTTTTATCGGAGGTTCATCATCGGGTTCTCTTCTATCGTTGCTCCCATCACCCGCCTAACTCAACAACATGGCCGTTTCCAATGGTCCCAGGAAGCCCAGGATGCCTTCACCAAATTAAAGACCCTCTTCACCTCTGCTCCCATTCTACGACATCCGGATCCTCTACTTCCCTTTGTACTAGAGGTTGACGCCTCGGAATCTGCCACAGGTGCCATCCTGTCACAACGCCACGGGCCAAAAGCCCTCCTTCACCCAGTGGCCTTTGCCTCCCGGAAATTGAGCCCACCCGAAAGAAATTATGATGTCGGTGATCGTGAGTTATTAGCCATTAAAGCCGCTTTGGAAGAATGGAGGTACCTTCTGGAGGGGGCAACTCATCCAATTACTATTTTTACTGATCATAAGAACCTCGAATATTTACGTACCGCCAAACGGTTGAGGCCTCGTCAAGCCCGCTGGGCACTTTTTTTTTTCTAGATTTACCTTTCATATTTCCTATCGGCCGGGGTCAAAAAATGGCAAAGCAGATGCCCTCTCCCGAATCTCCCCGGAATCTTCTCAAGTGTCGGAACCAAGTACCATTTTGGCCCCCCAAAATTTTCTGCTTCTTACTCCAGCAGATCTGTCCACCTCCCTCCTCACTGCCTCAGCTCATTGCCAGGACCCCATTGTGTCTACTCTAGAGAAACGTGAAGACCTATTCTGGTCTCGGAATAAAATTTTTGTACCCCTAGAAGTAAGACTTTTGGTCTTGAAGACTCTCCATGACCACAAACTGGCAGGTCACTTCGGGAACCGGAAGACGGCCGAACTCATCTCGCACCTTCTGGTGGCCAGGCTGGAGGCGGGACTGCCGTACTTACATCTCTTCCTGTGTCCCGTGCCAACGAAACAAGGGTCCAAAAACCAAGCCCTGGGGGTTATTGAGGCCATTACCCATCCCGGAACGTCCATGGGCGGACATTTCAATGGATTTTATTGTGGAACTACCCCCCTCAGAAGGCTTTTCCACCATACTGGTAGTGGTTGATCGACTGTCCAAAATGGCCCACTTCTTGCCCATGGTTGGTACTCCCTCTGCTCTCGAAACTGCCAACATTTTTACCAAAGAGGTCGTCAGGCTCCATGGGGTTCCCAGGAGCATTGTCTCTGACAGAGGTTCCCAATTCACCTCAAAGTTTTGGAAGGCACTCTGCAAAACCTTAGGAATCAAGACCTGTCTTTCTTCAGCCTATCACCCACAGAGCAATGGCCAAACAGAGCGTACCAACCAAACGCTTGAGCAATATTTACGTTGCTTCTGCTCCTCTGCTCAAGATGATTGGTCCTCCTTGCTGGCATACGCAGAATTCGCGTACAACAATTCTTCCCACTCAGCTACCAACCAAACTCCCTTCTGGGCAAACTGTGGCTTCCACCCATCATTTCTCCCAAACTCGTTTCCTGAATCACCAGTTCCTGCGGTACAAGAGCGTCTAGAGGCCATTCAAACCAATTTCCGAAAACTCCAGGAGACCATGCAACAGGCTCAAGAAGGGTACGAAAGATATCACAACAGAGGAAGGAGGGAGAACCCTCATTTCAAAATTGGAGAAAAAGTGTGGTTGTCAACGGCTCATCTCAGGCTCTCTTGCCCCTCTTGCCCCTCATGCCAGGTACTCAAGAATTGATTACATTTTCATTTCACGAAAGGACCTACATTTAGTGGAAAGGGCAAACATTGGCATACAATCCTTCTCGGACCATGCCCCGTCTCTCTTTCGCTGGCCTCTGATGTACCCACACATAAGAGACATTCTTGGCGGCTGAATTCCTCGCTTCTGACAGACTGTGAACTATTGCCGAAACTCACCAAGCAATTGCAAGAATTTTTTGGCTTTAATTCAATACCAGAGACAGACCCCTTGATGACATGGGAGGCACACAAATGTTACATGCGAGGGGAATTGATGAGGGCGGGAGCTAAGCGAAAGAGGGACAGGGAAAAACAGATCTCAAAATTAATAGATAGAATCTTACAACTAGAGCTACAACATAAGCAATCCCTCACCAAACAGACGGCGACTGAATTACTCGACACCCGAAAATCCCTACAACAAATATTAGATGCCACCACTAAACGGTTCCTGTTTTTCAGGAAAAAAGTATATTACGAGCATGGGGACAAAACAGGCAAATTCTTAGCCAGAGCCCTAAAAGACCCCCGCCATAGCAACAAAATTAAGGGTATACGAAATAAACAGGGAACGTTAGATCAGACGGATGAGCAGATTGCACAACATTTCCACTCTTACTACTCCAATCTCTATAACCTACCGAGCCCCCACAAACCACCCGACATGCCAGGAACCAGAACACAAGCAATTCATGAATACTTGCGCGGGGCAGAAATGCCCTCACTACACACCACTGACACTGAACTCCTTGAACGGCCCATTGAGGAAATAGAAGTTAAAGCGGCAATAAAAGATATGAAGAATGGGAAAAGCCCGGGTCCTGATGGCTTCTCCTCTATATATTATAAGACCTTTCTAGACAACCTGACTGGCCCACTTCTAAAAGCTCTAAATTCATTTTCTACACCCAGGGAAGTGCCTCTGACGTTCCTTGGGGCACACATAACAGTCCTGCCCAAACCAAACAAAGATCCAGAACACTGTCCTAGCTATAGACCAATTTCGCTACTGAATCTTGATGTTAAAATTCTGACCAAAATATTAGCGAACAGACTTAAACCCCTCCTTCACACCATCATAGGCCCAGAGCAGGCAGGATTCATGCCAGGCAGAGAGGCAAAAGACAACGTAACAAAGGCACTAAACCTTGTATATGCAGCTAGGGAGCGAAAGATCGAGGGCCTTCTCCTGTCTACAGACGCGGAGAAGGCCTTCGATCGAGTAGCATGGGACTACATGTTGGCAACGTGCGAACATGTTGGCCTAGGTACCCACATGATGAATTGGATTTCGGCGATATACCAAAACCCGTCAGCAAAACTACGAATCAATGGAACCTTATCCGAAACGATAAAAATAACCAATGGTACAAGACAGGGGTGTCCCCTCTCGCCAATCCTCTTCATCATCTCGTTGGAACCTTTTATTAGGAAAGTGAAGTTATCACCAGATATTGAGGGTTTCTGGGTGGGTCAACAGGAATTTAAAATCGCTGCATACGCCGATGATTTGCTATTCTTCCTAACGAAACCTCTCACGTCAATTCCCACATTGCTGAGGGAGTTCACGGTGTACGGATATGTCTCCTACCTAAAGATCAATTATACAAAGTCAGAGGCGATGAATATCACCATGACAGAGAATACACTATATAGCGCACAATTAAATAGCACCTTTAAATGGGTATCCTCTGCCATGAAGTACCCCACAGCTGTCTCAAATTTTCGAGAGAAACTTCCCACCCATGCTCAAAATCATAAGACAAGATTTGTTGTCCTGGCATACTAACAAAAAATTCTCATGGTTCGGGAGGGCAGCCATCTGTAAGATGTCGATATTACCCAGAGTGCTGTATCTATTCCGGACCTTACCCGTCCTGATTCCACAGTGTTTTTTCAAAACTCTACAAACAATCCAGCTCGAGTTTGTCTGGGCACACAAGCGCCCGAGGATCAAATTTGAGTTAATGACTAGGGCAAAAGAGAGAGGGGGAATAGGCTTACCCGACTATAAACAATATTATCACGCCTCACATATGACAAGAATCCTGGACTGGCATTGCCACCAGGACACTAAAGACTGGGTCCCCCTAGAAAATGAGTTGAGCCCGATCCCCCTGAGGTTCTCCCCATGGGTCTCGATGAAAAATTACCCTGCGACAACATCCCCTTCTGAATACCACCCTATCTATATTCCATTCAATCATTAAAAAGACAAACGTATCCTCACCCTTAAGCCCCTTGACGCCACTTAAAGACAACCCGGACTTTCCACCAGGGGTAGCGAACCGTGCGTTACAGAAACAAGGCGAGAATACACCTTTGCTCACCAGCCACTGTTTTGAGAACGTCCTTATTAAGGACTACCAGAAACTGAAAGTAGAGGCCCATGTGCAGGATCTGCCCCTATGGACATACTTTCAGATACGAAGCTATGTAAACGACGCACGACGCAAAATGCACTTTACTAAACAAATGACAGATATGGAATCAGTGTGCCTGGAGGGGGCCCCAATTCCCAAAGCTACTTCTTTGGCATATGCCTGGCTTCAGGCCTCAGTACCGCACGCCCTGGACAGATTTCGGAAGAAGTGGTCGGAGGAACTTAACATGGAAATAACAGATACACAATGGCAAAAAGCCTGTATACTAGCACATAAGTGCTCCCTGAGCACCAGAATGCAGGAAACTGCATATAAATTGCTTACACATTGGTATGCCACACCGGCCAAGCTACATAAGTGGTTCCTCCAAACCTCGGATCTTTGCTGGCGATGTGGACAAGACAAAGGTACGATTTTGCACATCTGGTGGCATTGTCCTCATATCACACGATTCTGGGAAAAAGTGGTGACAATTATTCGCCATGTCACAGATACCTCGTTGAAACTGGATGCGGCCGGCTGCCTCCTTCATGTTACCGACTTCTCACTCTCCAAATACAAGAAATCCTTGTCCAAACACCTGCTTAACGCGGCTAAAACGCTCATACCATTATACTGGAAATCTACTAAGGTCCCCTCCGTTAAAGAGTGGCTCCATAGGATAGGGGACATATGTAACATGGAGGAGACACGGGCCCAGTCCAATGATGATGTGGATGGATACCACAAAACTTGGGCCCCTTGGGTTGCTTTTAGATTCTCTGAAGAATATGAAAAACTTAACCTACCCAACCTTGGCTGAAAGATAATACCCCACTTCTGGGGAGGTATGCGAACAAACTGCCCATCATGCAAAAGCTTAGATAGTGAACTGAATTACAGATATAACTGAAATGTGCCCCAATACTTAGGCTACCACGTATGACTACCAACCCTCTATTCCTCTCTTCTCTGTCCTATACATCTAACTACTCTCTTCTTTTCTCTCACCTTTTCTATACTCATCTATATCTCCTGACATTAAATGTCACCTGTTTCAATCTTACTCGCCACCATAATGCTGACATAGAAGGTAATTATAATGCGATCAATCTGAGAACTAGACATGTGATCTGAGCATCGAATGATATAACGAAAAGACCTCTTTAGGCCGCTCACAGCTAATGTTGAATGTTAATCTGTTTTGAATCTTAAATGTTCCTGGTTTATTATTGACTGCCAACACAAAAATGTACAGACAGGATTGTACCTGTCTTCAAGTTATGTGATCACCTGTAATGTAACTTACCTTCAATAAACCTTTTGAATGGAAAAAAAAAATAAAAAAAGAAAACAAATAAAATTAGACATGCTATCTGCCAATAGAACTTAAACAAAAAGTGCATTCTATGCATCCACAAATATAGAAAATATTACAAATCAAATCATTATTATTCAACCAAAAATATAATAAAAAATAATATAGGGGGTCAGCAATGCCAAGAGTTTGGTGAAAGCAGGGGTCCGCAATCTGGAGATAATTCCGAAAATCATCTGTATTATTCTCCTGGAGCTCCCACAGCAAAGGCATATGACATAATTGGTCACGATTAATAAAGCAACCAATTTTTGGTCCAAGAAATCCTCCTCCTCCTGTTCCTGGACTGGACTTGGGTCAAAGCAATAACTCCAAGGCCAATAATAAATAACACATTATCTCCTACGATTTGGGATATTTGGGATATTTTCACCATAGAAAATTTCACCTAAATTTATGAAGAAGATTATTTATTTGGAAAAGTTTATAACAGAAACAACGAAAAATGCATATTTTTTTTACATTTTCAGTTTTCTCATTTATTTAGCAAAAAAAACAAACTGATTGGTCGCTAGAGGTAACTGCACATCATCACCGCTCATCCATTGGTTGCTGGGGCTACAGGGAGTGTGATCAGTGGTGCAGGGGGTGGTTGAATGATGGGGGGGTGTGATCATTAACAGTGCTGAAGGGTTGATGGGATCTGTGGCAGTGCTGGGGGGATGGAGGTGTAGGATGAGTAAAGACAGTTCTGGTTGGGATGGGATGTCCTCGGGGGCCGCTGTCAGAGCTGGGAGTGGAGAGAAGGGCGGGTGGCAGTCCCTGGCTGCATGCATCTCCCGCCGGTCCTCACGGGCCCCGATCCACCTGTCGTCTGGGCAGCTTTCAGAGCTGGGAGTGGAGAGGAGGGGGAGTAGCAGTCCCTGGCTGCATGCGCCTCCTGTCGGTCCTCGGGGGCCCCGATTTTCCTGTCCTCGGGGGGGCCCAATTTGCCTGTCCTCTGTCACTGTCAGAGCTGGGAGTGGAGGTTGGACGAATCCAGACTCTGGGTGGCGCTGTCGCATCAGGTATGCTGCGCCTGCTGCTCCTCACCTCTCCAGTGGCCAGGGAGCTCTTCTCCCGCTCTCGCTTCTCCCTGCTCCCACTGGCACCAGTCCAGGGCTCCCCATGAAAAGGGGCTCAAGGGGCAGCTGCTTGGGGCCCCTTAACAATGACTGGGCCCTGGGAAGCTGCCCCTTTTGCCCCACGTTAAAGACGGCCCTGGGTACAGTGTTGTATGACCACACAATTGTCATTCAAATTGCGACAGTGCGACAGTGCGACAGTGCGACAGTGCTGCAATTTGGCCTGGTCAGGAAGGGGGTGAAAGTTCCTGTTATAGAAGTGTTTAAATATTTATGTGCATGCAACTTCATATTATTATTATAATAAAGGATAGACATGTGCAATTCGTTTTGTTTTTTTTCGTTTTTCGTTTTTTTTTCGTTATATTCGTTCATTCGTTATCGTACGAATGAACGAACGATTCGCTAAAAATTTTAACGATTAACGAATCGTTCGAATCGAACGAATCCGAAAAACAACGAAAATCCGAAAAAAACAAATTAGAAAAAACGAATCTACAAAAGAAGAAAATCCGAAAAACGAAAACAGGAACAACGAAAATCAAAATGAACGAAAAAATTTGTACATTCGTAACTTTTTATTTTTTTTGGATTCGTAATTTTCTGTGTCCCTTACAATGACGCTGCTTAACGTGCCTCGCATGGATTGAACGAAAAAAATTCGTACATTCGTAACTTTTTTTTTTTTTTGGATTCGTAATTTTCCGTGTCTCTTACAATGGCGCTGCTTAACGTGCTTCGAATGGATTGAACGAAAAAATTCGTACATTCGTAACTTTTTTTTTTCGATTCGTAATTTTCCGTGTCTCTTACAATGGCGCTGCTTAACGTGCTTCGAATGGATTGAACGAAAAAATTCGTACATTCGTAACTTTTTTTTCCGATTCGTAATTTTCCGTGTCTATTAAAATGTAATAATAGCATACACATTACATAAAATGATGAATTATGCTCCGATTACGAATCTACGAATGTTACGAAAGTACGAATAAATACGAATGCGTCCGAATTTCGAATAAACGAATAAACGAAAATTAAACTAACGGAAAAACGAATCAACGAAAAAATAACTCTTACGAAAATACGAATTGTTACGAATACGAACACCGATGACTTACGAATTTACAAATCGTTACGAATCAACGGAAATGAAAGAAACAAAACGAAAATAAACAAATTTTTCTGTTGTGCACATGTCTAATAAAGGATTTATATAGCGCCAAACATTTACACAGCGCTTTACAGTGTATGCATATTTGCATTTCTTTTATAATAAAATCAGTTTGTCAGCGAGCACTATGGATTGTCCTTTTGTTTTGAGACCCAGATAACCATTAGGGATTGACATGACATCCCTACTGTGCACCTCTCCTCCATTGGGGTGCTTTATGTGATTTTGACCTTTGTAGTAAGGGTCAGATGGTCAGGTGGGAGCACGTGTTTGGGGGACCTGGTGGAGGATTGATCACATCATTATTCACAGCAGGTTTTTGTAATTTCAAAACTGGTTCACATTCATACCTCCCAGGGGTCAAGTCCTGGGGAAAAAAGTGTGGGAACTCCCACCCAAGATCCACTCGCCCACCAAAAAAATAAAATAAAAAAATGATCCTCTCATATGCACGAACGCTTCAAAAGTGGTATTTTTCATCCAATTTTCGTATTGTGTGTATGAAGCTTAACTGTTAGTACATAAAAGAAAAACAATCCTCAATAAACATAAATCCGGTAATTCTCTGAATAATCTGCATTCATACAATTGTGCTTCCATGCAAATGTGAACATCATGTTCTGATCTTTATTGGGGAATTGTATTTGGTATATAGAGTGTTTATGTGGTGAGTTTACACTGAACAGAGTTTGGATAACACAGGGTTATACGGAAAGGTCATAAATGAACTGCACATTATCTGGACAGAATGCTTGGGGAGATAGTGATGTGTTCCTGCTTAGGAGATGTATGTTAGCTTGGGGGGGCTGCAAACTCTGCAGGGGCTCCAACACACACTCGCTGCTATTCCAACCCTTCACATATTTCCACATAAACTTCCCTCCTGGCATTAAACTTTGCCAGGTATTGTGCTCAGCTTACCACCCCAAACTGATGTTCCTCCCTCAGCTCACCTCTCTCCCTGCATGTCCTGTGGCAGAATAGCTGTGCTCCTCCTCTGGGTTCTCTCATCATATGGCACTGAAGATAGAGGAGGGGGGGATTCAGCGGGACACACAGAGCAAGTATGCTGGAGACTGGGGGGGGGGATAAGGAGACAGAAAATCAGGAGGGGCCGGCGGGGAGGAGCGCATCACGAGAGGTCTGACTAAATACAATCTCTTAGCAGCAGGGACCTGATCTACCCATCAGCTAGCTGTGATTGACAGGTAGATTGAAGCGGAAGCTGTCATGGGGCCCCCTACTGGCAATGCCTGAATGGTCAGGTGTGCGGCACTTACTATTGCGAGCTGTGTCGGCAGCTGCTGGTGTAGCACCTGCCACACAGCTCACATACTTCAAAGTCTTCCAGGACACGGCTGTTAATGGGAACTGAGTTCCTGTTGTGGAAAAAGTACAGGAACACCGTTCCCATGCGTTCCCGCAGGACTTGAGCCCTGATACCTCCCAACTTTTTGAGATGGGAATGAGGGACACCTATTACCAAAAGTATGTAGACATAGGACACACCCCCCTGCCACACCCCCTTAAAGGAGATTTACACACAAAAAAAAATGTTTGCTTTAAACCCACAAGTACTTTTTTTGCCACTACTGTTCCTTTACATTGGCTTTTGAAATTTACAAATGCAGCAATTTAGAAATTGGATGAAAGGTTTAGCGCTGGTCCCCACCTTTATATGTGATTGTCGTTACATTTTCCAGTAATATAGACCTTATCCTGCCCTTATTGTGTTGGGCTCTTCCTTTTTATTTTGTTATTTTTTAATTTTTTGTTCGTGACCCAAATCTGCTAGCTGCTGCCATAACCCCGGTATTTAACGTCAAAGTACCTACGTATGGGTACGTTCATTTGCGTGAAGTGGTTAAAGGAAAAGTCCAGACAAAGCTTGTTTGGCTGGGCTTCTCCTATGGATCACAGGAGTGCTATTCGTTTTGCACTCCTCTGACCTGTTTTCAGCAGAGAGCGGACTGAAGTGCGCTCTCTGCTGACGTCATATCAGTGCAGGCACCACATCATCCCGACAATGGAACTCTGGATACACCAGGTGCCTGGACTGACACCCGGCTCAGCCTCTCAGCGAGCTGCTGCCCCTCCACGCTTCTGCCCCTCCACATCCCGGCACTCCAGTGAGTGAGGAGGGAGCAGAGCAGAGAGCTGTGACTGACAGTCTACAGTTCTCTGCTCACAAAGCTCTGAAAACCGAGTGATCAGCGATGTTCAATCGCCTGGTTCTCAGTGCAGAGGCGCAGAGGGTCCGATGCTGCATCCACCGAGGTAAGTATGAATATAAAAAAAAGAAGACGAAACCCTTCTCTTTTAAAGCCCGTAGGAGGAGTTTTCTTTCTCCTCTGACTGTCCTATGAGGCGGCATGACCCCTGACCCATTGTCTGGGCAGTGTTAATTGGCCATGTGCTGATCACATGCACCCCCCGCCCCCCAAAAAAAAAAAAAAACTCTCTAGTAATACACACCAAACTGAGCATGTGCAGAGTGCCCCCAAGGCTCTGTAACATCAGGAGATGGAGTGGGGACAGTGAAAGAAGGAGAGGATCGGAGAAGACAGGATCAAACAGCCTTTTTACACAATGCAGAGGATTAATCCCTTAGATCCCACAGCGAGTATAAGACCCCTTTCACAGTGGAGGCGTTTTTTCAGGCTAAAAATAGCGCCTGTAAAGCGCCTGAAAAAAAGCCTCATCTGCAATCCCAATGTGAAAGCCCGGGTGCTTTCACACTGGGGCGCTGTGCTGGCAGGACGTCAAAAAAAGTCCTGCAAGCAGCATCTTTTGTGGTGCTGTAGGAGCGGTGTATACAGCGCTCCTATCCTACAGCGCCCCTGCCCATTGAAATCATTGGGTAGTGTCGCCGAAGCGCCTACGAAGCGCCTCGGCAGCGGTGCTTTGCGGGTGCTTTTAACCCTTTATTCGGCCACTAGCTGGGGTTAAAAGCGCCCCTCTGGCGCCCGAAAAGAGCCGCTAAAACTACCGGCTTTATCGCCAATGCCCCCCTGCGCTGGCAGTATGAAAGGGCTCTAACAAGCATGATTTACTGCATATACACATAGTAACACTTTAAATAAGATGCACTGGGGGTTATTTACGAAAGGCAAATCCACTTTGCACTACAAGTGCAAACTACAAGTGCAAAGTGCACTTGAAATTGCACTGCAAGTGCACTTGGAAGTGCAGTCGCTGTAAATCTGAGGGGTAGATCTGAAATGAGGGGAAGCTCTGCTGATTTTATTATCCAATCATGTGCAAGCTAAAATGCTGTTTTTTATTTTCCTTGCATGTCTCCCTCAGATCTACAGCGACTGCACTTCCAAGTGCACTTCCAAGCGCACTGGCAGTGCACTAGTAGTGCAAATGGAGTTTCCTTTAGTAAATAACCCCCATTGCATATCCCTGTATGGTGCTTACCGTATATACTCGAATATAAGCCGAGATTTTCAGCCCTTTTTTTAGGGCTGAAAGTCCCCCCCTCGGCTTATATTCGAGTCACCGCCGTCTGCCTACATGAACAGCGTGTCATGCAGACAGACGTCAGTTTTCAAAAGCCGCCCCTCCTCCTCCCCGTCCGTGATAGGAGGAACACTAATTTTCCCAGCAGTAAGTCAGTGTGCAGTGTTCCGCCTATCACGGACGTCCTGTCATTCTCATCTCATGGACGAGGATGAGAGGACGTCCGTGATAGGCGGAACACTGCACACTGACTGCTGGGAAAACAGCGTTGCTCCTATCACGGACGAGGAGGAGGAGGAGGCACGGCTTTTGTAATTTTGGATTGGCGCCTTACGCGCTGTGGGGGGACAGAGCGAGACTGCATCGGCGGAAGACAGATTGCACAGGACACAGGACCCGCAGATCGGCAGATCGGCACAGGTAGGCTGCAATGGGGACACAGGGGGGGGTCTGTACAGGGGACATGCAGCTGCAGATGGGCATTGCTGACCCTCTTTTCCACTTAAGTAGCTGCTGCATTTTTCACCCTCGGCTTATACACGGGTCAATACGTTTTTCCCAGTTTTTTGTGGTGAATTAAGGGCCTCGGCTTATATTCGGGACGGCCTATACTCGAGTATATACGGTATCCTTGCATGTCCCCCTCGGATTTACAGCGACTGCACCTCCAAGTGCTCTTTCAGTGCAATTTCAAGTGCAGTTTGCACTTGTAGTGCAAAGTGGATTTGCCTTTCGTAAATAACCCCCCTATGTATCAGTACATTCAAAGCAGCGTGCATAAAAAAAAAAAAAAACTACAAATGCCCCTCTTAGTTTCATAAAAAACTGTACCGTCCAGAATGTTCTCACTATCTACAGAATAAAATGATCTGCTATAAAATTTACTACATTTCTTACAATCTTATTTAGCCGACTTGGAAGGAATTGCTGTTATTTTATTTATTTTTTCCCTCCTTCCTCACAACAAAACTGTTGTTTCACTTTAAATTTCAATATTCATGCAGTGTTTGAGAAAAGGCAATAAAACACGTCCTGGTGAATTATAGAAATACATAACAGGCAGGCGATTGAACAAGTAGAGAGCAGATCGGAAAACTGGAGTAAATCAATTTCCATTTCAGAGAGACAACTCATCGCTTGTCATTTCAGCGTGAAAGGAAGATGCGTTCCTCCATTATAGTTGTGAACAATTTAATAACCAATTTAATGTCAGAGTTAATTGTGACCTGCAAGCTGGAGAGAAGAATAAAAGGGACCGGCCCCTTTTCCACCATTAGGCCATCAGTACGAGAGGGGGGTGTGTGGGTGGTTATACGAGAACGCTAAAGCCCCATACACACGCTCGGACAATCCGCGGACCAGGTCAGTCGGACTTTGTCCGACGTACTTTGTCCGATGTTGGCGTTGCGTACACACGGTCGGACAAAGTTGTCGGAATATCCGGTCCGGAAGAACGTCGTGACGTAAGTCGTCGTCCACGAGATTACAAAAGGGAAGTTCAGCACCACGTCAGGCACCCGTTGGGCTCCTTCTGCTGATCCCGTGTTTATCGAGAGTTAGTGGAAGTTTGGTGACTTAAGATTCGCGCTTCTCAGTTTTCTGACTCAGATCGTTACTGCTCTTCAGTTTGTGCTTGTCGTGCGTATCTGTTTATTAGTGCGTGTAGTCAGTTCGCATTTGTTGGTCATTGCGGCCTATATCTTGATATAGGACGCTTTGATTTGCACTGCTTATTGTCTGCTCGTTGCTGGTATTCACTTCGTTCTTTCAGGCCTTGCTGTTTATCGGTGCTTTCTGTTTGTCCGTTCTGACCAGCCGACCTTTTGTGACCTTCTGAGCGATGTTTCCCGTGCGTACTCGTCGCCGAGTTCGTGCTGTACGCGGAATTGGTGTCGGGCTTTTAGCTTTGACCCAAGACCCGTCCATGAACAGAGTGACGAGGAGTATGTGGACCAAGAATTGGTTGCTTCAGCGTGACCAGTTCTCGCACATGCCTTTGCTTCGTGAGATCCGGGAGAATAATCCTGATGATTTCAGGAACTTTCTCAGGATGACGGACCCCGATTTTCACCGTCTTTTGGCTTTGCTGACCCCCTTTATCAGCCGGCAGGATACCTGCATGAGACAAGCCATTACTCCGGAGCAGAGGCTTGTTGCCACGTTGAGGTACTTGGCGACAGGGAGAAGTCTTCAGGATTTGAAGTTCTCTTCAGGTATCTCTCCCCAGGCCCTGGGAATCATTATTCCAGAGACCTGTTCTGCCATCATTCAGGTCCTGCAGGAGGACTATATTAAGGTAACATTTCTACTTTACTATTCCCTTCTATGTATGCTCTGTTTGCTAATGACTTGTATTTTTGACCTCCTTCCCTAATTACCATGATTGCAATATGTTCTAATATGCTGTGCCCCTTTTCTCCTTCATGCATTTTTCCCTTCACTTACCTCCCCAGCATGCTCTTCTGCCCCAATAGACACCTATGGCCTAGTCACTTAAGCAATGTCTTTTGTCTGCTGCATAGTATTGTTTTCCCCAAACACCCCCGAAAATATGCACAAATGTTTGCTGTGTGGTTTACTTCATGTAGAGCCCCCTTTTTTTGTTCTTTTGGTGGGGGGGGGGCAAACTCATTAGGAACCCCCTCCCCCAACTGCTCTGTCAGATGGTACCAATCCTTTATCTGCTGGCTTTCCCAAGGTCCATACACACTATATACCTACCTCTTTATAGTGCGCATCTTTAGGGATGAATTCAGCAAAGCATGTAGTGCAAGGGGCTGCCTCCATACATTCCATTTCCTATTTTTTTGTCTTCTTTCCCTCCTATTAGCTTGCTTGGTAATTTAATAATGTCACACTGTGCCTGCCTTTTTGGGGGGGGGGGGGGGGGTTGAAATGTTATTTGATCTTTCCTGTGGCCTGCCAATAGTGTTAAGTACAGAGGGTCTGGCCAAACTAGCCCACATTATTGAGCCATTTGCCAATCAATGAAGTGCAGAGGGTTAGCTGCCCACCACCCCCCCCCCCCAAAACCCCTAGTTATTGCCAATGGCCCATCAGAAGTGGGGGGATTGATGGGGGGGTGAGTAATCTGTGAAGGGGAGCCTCTACTTTTCTGTGCAAATACTTTCCAGCCTCCAATTTTAGACAATGCTCTTGTTCCAAGATGTTGATTGTCTAATCTGCTTGCAATGTTTAGGTGCAAAGTGACTAATTTTTTTTTCTTGTTTCACTCCACAGTTCCCTTCCACGCCACAGGAATGGCAGACTGTGGCCTCCCACTTTGCCAGCCGTTGGGACTTTCCTAACTGCGGAGGGGCAATTGATGGGAAACACGTCCGCATCGTCCCACCGCCCAACTCGGGGTCCTACTATTATAATTATAAAGGGTTTAATAGTGTAGTGATGTTGGCGGTGGTGTCGGCAACATACGAGTTTATGTATGTGGACGTGGGGATGAACGGCCGGATATCGGATGGTGGGGCCATTACGCACACGGAGTTCTACTGGCGTCTCCAAAGTGGCAGTCTGTGCTTGCCACCTCCAGAGGAGAATGCCGAAGGACTCCCCTTCGTCTTTGTCGCAGATGAAGCGTTTGCGTTGACTCCCCATCTGATGAGGCCGTTCCCGATGAGGACCCTCACCCCGGACCAGAGGGTCTTCAACTACAGGCTGTCCAGAGCCAGAAGAGTTGTGGAGAACGCTTTTGGCATCCTGGCCAGCCGCTTCCGCCTGTTCCTGACGGCATTTAACTTGGCGGAATACAAACTGAACCACATAGTTCTTGCCTGTTGCATATTGCACAACTTCCTCAAAAGACATAACAGGAACTATGTGGTGCCCGTTGGCCCAGATGTGGAGGGCCCTCCAAATGCCGAACTCACAGCCCTTCGAGTGGCACGTCCAGGCTTGCCCCCTCTAAATGCCCGTGTGGTCCGGGACCAATATATGCAGTACTTTGTGGGTAGGGGGGCCATTGCTCTGCCTGACGATGTGTGAGAGGCATTTTTTAATAAATCTGATATTTTAACCAACCTATGATTTCATGTCATTTCAGTCTTCTTTTTAGCTTATTTTACTTTGACATTTTTTCCCTTTGCCTTCGACAGTGGGAATGCACTTTCTGGGCAAAAGGAGGTAACAGTCTCTTCTTCCCAAAAAGATTATTCTCATGTTGTGTGTTTGCTACCTAATCTTTGGTCTAGAGAAGGTTTGTACTGCATAACTGACACCCAAAATACTCCTTTTCATCACCAGGTCTGACATGTGTGTATTCTCCAAAATGCTGTGCTCCGTGTTTTCGTACAAAGCACTGTGGGTGTCATTTACATAAGTCAAATCCGCTATGCTCTACAAGTGCATTGAAAAAGTTCCCCGGGAAAGAAAATTGGAGTGCATAGTGGATTTGCCTTTAGTAAATAACACCCATTGCCCCCCATATCCTTTTCATTTTACATACATAATGCATTGTGTTTTTTAAATAAGGAAGCCACACATTTAGAAAAATAAAAGTTTACTAGGAAAACATTCCCAAGTGCGTTTACAATCTTCACGCCAAAACTGACAACATCTTGGTTATTTACAACATTGTTTACAAACATTCCGCAATTGGTAAAACCAGGCATGGAGCAAAACAGAACCTAGGAACTTGGAAAGTTCAACTTTGTAAAGTGAAGACAAGATCAGACATGACTATATGTTCAAAGTGTGTTTGATCTTGCCTTCATCACATGGGGGGGTCACCCCCGAAAAGTGGAAATTTGGAACATGCACACAATTTGGGACTGAAAATGGTCATTAGATGGTAAAACACATGCCTAGAAGCTTCAAAAGTGCCATTTTCCATCATGGGGATGAATGGACGTTTTTTGGGGGTGCAACCCCTTCACCACAACCACTTTCGTAGTTCGTAAAGTGTTTGCACCCCCAAAAAAACGTTGCCATTCATCCACCATGGTGGGAGCTAGCACATGTGGACACAATGTGTGCATGTTCCAAATTTCAGACAGTTTTTAAGTTGCAAATGTGTTCTGAAGCTGGCACAAATGTGTGTTAATTACTTGGTGCGTTTTCATATTTTTCCTAAAACATCAATGATGTTCTTCAATTTTTGTTGAACATCATTGATGTTTTGCTTTATGTAATCTAGATCTCTATTGCAGACCATTATCTCTCCGATGAGTACGTGGGCACTCTCTGTGGTAAAGTGCGATTTTTCTTCCACAACATCCACGTCACCTAAAAACCACAAACAAACAAAAATGGGGTGTTGGAAATGAGGCAGCCATACATGGATTAGCTTACCAGTAGCTGTGTTCTCCCACACTCACCTGTTGTGGTGACAATTTCTCCAAGTTCGATGATCTCTCCTTCCTCCTCCTCCTCCTCCTCTGCTTCTGCTCTTTCCCCTTTTTTGGTAGGTGTTGGTTTGGGGGTTTCCTCAGACGGCCCAAGTTTTCGCTCCCCTATGAGAATGTCCAAAAGGAAGATTTAGCAACACAAGCTATTGAGGGCAGAAATAGGAAATGACAAACATTGCTTGAAAGTGACGGACACTATTTTAGTTTGGCCAGTTACAAATGTCAACTACATGAATGAAGTCACTTTGTAAAGGTGCTAAACTGACTAGCTTTTTGGTAGAAGTTTGTGTGATGGAGACCCCCCTCTAGTATCCACTGGAGCACATGTGTGGAAAAGCATAATAAAAAGGGGGTTTGGGTGTCCCAGCACTAGTGCTCTAGAGTCCAGATGGGTAAACAGCTACTGAGTGACCTCTCCTTTACATTGAATAAATTGGCTTTACATTCTTGATGACATTTCTAGTGAGAACAAACTTCCTTTCCCCAAAAAAACACCAAACATCGTATTATAAGTGGCCGAACGATCGAGGTTGCGTACGATCGAATGCACACACACACGACCATGACAGTGGCAGAAAGATCGAGGCTGAGTACGATCGAATGCACAGACGAACCTGAAAGTGGCCATTTTGGAATGTACAACTTGGTAAAAATCAAAACACAATGGAGCAGTATGCAAGCAAGAAATCAAACACAAAACACAACTACTTACTTTTTTGAAGAATTCTCTTGATCTTTCTGTACTGATCGGCCTCCCTCAGTTTCAGGTCTGACCAGCGTTTCCTGAGTTGCTCCTTGGATCGTTGTACCCCAAAATTATTGTACAGCCTTCTCACAACTTTAGACATGATCTTGGCCTTGCGGACATTGGGGTTGAGGTAAGGCCCATACTTCCCATCATAGTCGCTCCTCTTTAATATGTCCACCATCTCCAACATTTCTCCAAATGACATATTGGAGGCCTTGAATTTCAGGTTCCGGGATCGGGACGTTTCTGCCTCCGGACTTTCCTCGTCCTCCTCCTCGTTGGTGGGATATTTGTGGCGCACCTGCTGTGTCCCCGCCATGTGCTCTCCCCACTACGCCGTAAAGAGAAGGGGTGGGGAATAGACGAGAAAGATCGTCAGGGGCGGGCGGAGTTTGAAGCATGCGCAGTGTATATAAAACGTCACACGCCTGTGTCGTAGCCACGATCTGGGAGACGAGGGGAGAGAAAACTCACACGAGACGATCGCTACAAACGAAGGTACAATTTAACGTTGGTACATAACTAGCCTAGACTGATTTGAACTTGAGGCTTCTTGATGGAGAAGATTAGGAGAGTTTAGCCTGACATAATTTATAGGGTTTGGTGTGTTGTTGTGTCTTGCAGAGATTGATATGAAGGGATTCAACGACATGAGTTTTCTCCCCCTCTTCATTGCCAAATACAGGGATTTTCCCATATTGTGGCAGGGTATACACCCACATTACACCAACAAACCAAAGAGGCACGCAGCCCTGGAGGAACTTGTGGAATTTGTCAAGCCAAGGTTCCCCACGGCAACTGTTGATGATATTAGAAAGAAAATTGGCAGCCTGAGGAGTGCGTATATCAGGGAGAGGAAGAAGGTCGTGAAGTCTGAGGAAACTGCAACTTCAGCAGATGAGGTCTATGTCCCCAAGCTCTGGTACTATCAGAGTCTCCATTTTCTGAAGGACCAGGCTGATGTCACGGAGCCAACCTCAACTCCTCCTTCCACGCTTCCTTGCGCACAGCCCACCCCTGATGAGGCTTCCGAGGAGCAACCTGGGCCTTCCAGTCTGGAAGAGGTGGAGGAGCCCAGCTTGTTCCAGGTATAGTAGTTTTGTTACCATTTATGGGAATAATGAATGATGTTCACTTAATTCAGGATCGCCAATTGCTTAGTTCCTAACGTGTTTGACATATCAACAGACAGTGGTGTGGGAGACATTTGGGGCCAGAATCTAAACTGCTGGGCTGAGAATTGTATGGTTTTCTATTTGTAAACATTTTGCAACAGTCACTAGATGAGAATTGTGTGTGTTTGATGAACAAATAACTGAAACTATGTCCCTTTTTCCTACACAGGAAGACCTCAGCCAGGAGGTGGCTGTGGAAGGTGGCAGTCAGGAGGAGGCAGGGGTTAGTGGCAGCCACCAGCTGGGTAGTGGCAGCCAAGAGGGGGCTAGGCCTCGGAGCCTGACTGACACCCAAACCCCTCCCCTCCGCCCTCCGTACAAAAGGGCGAGAAGGGGGGGTTATGCGGCACAGTCAGCGCTCCGGATGATCAGAGAGGCTTCAGACTCCCTACATGCCACACCCGCCGACGAGGAGACCTTTGGCTCGGTGGTTGTCACAAAAATGATGGGTATGGAGGTGGGGCAACGCAACATGTGTGAGGGGCTCATCCTCCATGTCCTAAATAAGGGTAGGGCTGGGGAGATGACCCCACTCACACATGTTTGCCATAGTTACCATGCTCCGCCTCCTCCTCCTCCTCCTCCTCCTTCTGCCACCCCACCAGCACGACAGCCACAGCGTGGAAGGAAGCGTGGAAGGAAGACCTGAGAGTGACGACCTGCAATCAGTCTGGTGTGAGAGAAGATGGAGCCTCTTGTAGTACCAGAGCCTGGGGACCTAGATGGCATCTGCTGCAGTTCCGGATACTTTGGACTTCACGACCAGATTGCACTCCCCTTAATATACGTACTCCTCAGGCCCCCAATTTTCTACGCTTGGACAATGATGGTTGCCGTGGGGGGCCAAGACTTTGCAAATTCCCCAAGTTTCACCATGGCTGCGTTCCTCTTTGGTTTGTTGGTGTGACCTAAATAAAGGTTTTTTTGATTTGAAATAATCATTGACTATTGTGTTTTACTTTGCTACAATGACAGTTTTTCTTGGAGTAGGCTGGTACATTTCACTAATCCTAAAGTAGAATTAACAAGGGGCAACAACAACAAACAACCTCCTAGTAAATTTAAGCAAGAAATACAAATGTAAATAATGTGTTTTTGGTAATTTGAGACACACAACCCCCCTCCAAAAAAAAAAAAAAAAAACATTCAAATATGTATTCCCCAAAAAAAAAAAAAAAAGACAAATCATGGTAAAAAAATAACAAAGATTCTTTTCCGTTCAGAGTAAAAATAAACATGTAGTGTATAAATGCTGCAAAGTAATAAAGAAGTAAGTTTGTGAGAAGTGCGGGTGAATAGGAGCAGCTAAAAGATGTCATTCTTGTTGCATTGTAAAGAAAAAGAGAATGCGCTGCATTAAAGACATTTTAACATTGCAGCGTGACGAATGTGCTGTGTCGATTAGGAAAGGTAGTTTTACCTGACCGAGCGCTTCCGTCACAGAATTTCTTCTGAGCATGCGTAGCACTTTGTCCGTCGGACAAGCGTACACACGCTCGGATTTGGTGTGATCGGACCGGGTTGACGGCAAATCTTTCCAGCAGGAGATAAGACTTTGTCCGACGGACAAACCGACGAACACTGTCCGATGGTGCATACACACGGTCTGATTTTTCAACAACCTTGTCCGATCGGACCAAATTGATGAAAAAGTCCGACCGTGTGTATGGGGCTTTAGACAAACAGAATTATGCCAAATATTTCCCCGCTGTCTGCTTTCTTCATTTCGATGTACTGGTTGGATGAAAACAATAATGCGGCGTACACACGGTCGGAATTTCCGATGGAAACAGTCCGATGGGAGCTTTTTATCGGATTTTCCGACCGTGTGTATGCCCAACGGTCTTTTTCTGTCGGAATTTCCGACGGACTTTGGATTGAGAACCTGTTCTCAATTTTTACGACGGAAAACCTTTCTATCGGATTTTCCGATCGTGTGTAGGCAATTCCGACACGCAAAATTCCGACGCATGCTCGGAAACAATTCGACGGATGCTCGGAAGCATTAAACTTCCCTTTTATAGTGCTGTCAAACTTGTTTTATGCCGCTGTGTTATTGACCGTCGGAATTTGGTGTGATCGTGTGTAGGCAACACAGCTTGAGCGGCTTGAGTTTTTTCCGACGAGAATTCCGATCGTGTGTACGCCGCGTAATATTCCTAAAAATGTCAGTCCTGCTAGCAGGATACCAACTCCCACCAATGACCTCAGCCTGTTTTTGTGGCTTCTGATCAGCAAGCAAGTCATTAAATGCAAGAACGTTTTTTTTTTTTTCCAGCAGTGAATTCTACCCAGTCATGCTCTCACCTGCATTATATATTATATATTTATATATAATATATAATTCTATATAATTCTATATATTATTATAATTATATATATATATATATATATATATATATATATATATATATATATATATATATATATATATATATATATATATATATACAGTGGTGTGAAAAAGTGTTTGCCCCCTTCCTCATTTCCTGTTCCTTTGCATGTTTGTCACACTTAAGTGTTTCGGAACATCAAACCAATTTAAACAATAGTCAAGGACAACACAAGTAAACACAAAATGCAATTTGTAAATGAAGGTGTTTATTATTAAAGGTGAAAAAAAATCCAAACCATCATGGCCCTGTGTGAAAAAGTGATTGCCCCCTAAACCTAATAACTGGTTGGGCCACCCTTAGCAGCAACAACTGCAACCAAGCATTTGCGATAACGTGCAATGAGGCTTTTACAGCGTCCTGGAGGAATTTTGGCCCACTCATCTTTGCAGAATTGTCCTAATTCAGTTACATTAGAGGGTTTTCGAGCATGAACGGCCTTTTTAAGGTCATACCACAACATCTCAATAGGATTCAGGTCAGGACTTTGGCTAGGCCACTCCAAAGTCTTCATTTTGTTTTTCTTCAGCCATTCGGTGGTGGACTTGCTGGTGTGTTTAGGATCATTGTCCTGCTGCAGAACCCAAGTTCGTTTCAGCTTGAGTACACGAACAGATGGTCGGACATTCTCCTTCAGGATCTCTTGGTAGACAGCAGAATTCATAGTTCCTTTTATCACGGCAAGTCTTCCAGGTCCTGAAGCAGCAAAACAGCCCCAGACCATCACACTACCACCACCATATTTTACTGTTGGTATAATGTTCTTTTTCTGAAATGCAGTGTTCCTTCTACGCCAGATATACTTGGACACACACCTTCCAAAGAGTTCCACTTTTGTCTCATCGGTCCACAGAATGTTGTCCCAAAAGTCTTGGGGATCATCAAGATGTGTTGTGGAGAAATTGAGACGAGCTTTGATGTTCTTTTTGCTCAGC
This sequence comes from Lithobates sylvaticus, assembly GCA_028564925.1. Lineage (NCBI taxonomy): Eukaryota > Metazoa > Chordata > Amphibia > Anura > Ranidae > Lithobates > Lithobates sylvaticus. The sequence goes on along the minus strand of CM053026.1, from coordinate 741,972,036 downwards.
AGTGGTTTTCTCCTTGAAACTCTGCCATGCAGGCCATTTTTGCCCAGTCTTTTCCTGATGGTGGAGGCATGAACGCTGACCTTAACTGAGGCAAGTGAGGCCTGCAGTTCCTTGGACGTTGTTGTGGGGTCTTTTGTGACCTCTTGGATGAGTCGTCGCTGCGCTCTTGGGGTAATTTTGGGCGGCCGGCCACTCCTGGGAAGGTTCACCACTGTTCCATGTCTTCGCCATTTGTGGATAATGGCTCTCACTGTGGTTCGCTGGATTCCCAAAGCTTTGGAAATGGCTTTATAACCCTTTCCAGACTGATAGATCTCAATTACTTTCTTTCTCAATTGTTCCTGAATTTCTTTGGGTCTCGGCATGATGTGTAGCTTTTAAGGATCTTCTGGTGGACCTTACTGTGTCAAGCAGCTCCTATTTAAGTGATGCCTTGATTGTGAACAGGTGTGGCAATAATCAGGCCTGGGTGTGGCTAGAGAAATTGAACTCAGGTGTGGACAACCACAGTTATAGTATGTTTTAACAAGGGGGGCAATCACTTTTTCACACAGGGCCATGATGGTTTGGATTTTTTTTCACCTTTAATAATAAACACCTTCATTTACAAATTGCATTTTGTGTTTACTTGTGTTGTCCTTGACTATTGTTTAAATTGGTTTGATGTTCCGAAACACTTAAGTGTGACAAACATGCAAAGGAACAGGAAATGAGGAAGGGGGCAAACACTTTTTCACACCACTGTATATATATATATATATATATATATATATATATAATATTTACCCCCCCCCCTTCATGACCAGGCCATTTTCTGCTATTTAGCACTGTGCTACTGTAACTGGCAAATTGCTCGGTCATGCAACTCTGGACACAAACAAAGCTTACTGTACATTTATATCACTCCCCACCCCCCCCCCCCCCTCATAAATAGAGCTTTATTTTGGTGGTATTTGATCACCACTGTTTTTTTCTTATTTTTTTTTATTAAATAAACGAAAAAAGACCAAACATTGTGAAAAAAATAAAAATAAAATACCTTTTTTACTTTCTAAAAAAACGAATCCAATAATAAAAATTTAAATGAAAAAGAATTGCGTCATACATTTAACCACTTTAGCCCCGGAAGGATTTACCTCCTTAATGACCAGGTAGTTTTTTATAATACGGCACTGCGTCACTTTAACTGACAATTGCGTGGTGGTGCGACGCTGTACCCAAACAAAATTGATGTCCTTTTTTTCCCCACAAGTAGAACTTTCTTTTGGTGGTTTTTATTTTTTGCGCTATAAACAAAAAAAGAGTGACAATTTTGAAAAAAAATATATTATTTTTTGACTTTCTGCTATAAAAAATAAATAAATAAAAAAAAAAAACGAATTTATTCATCAGTTTAGGCCAATATGTATTCTTCTACATATTTTTACATTATTTTTACATATATTTTTATTATTTATTTTTACATATACTTCTACATATTTTTACTTTTATCTACAAAAAAACCTGCAAAATGTATATATTGATTGGTTTGCGCAAAAGTTATTGCGTATACAAACTATGGGATAGATGTAGGGACTTTTATTTATTTTTTATTGTTTTTACTGGTAATGGCGGCGATCTGCAATTTTTAGCGTGACTGCGACATTGTGGCGGACAGATCTGACCCTAAATTACACTTTTTGGGGACCTGTGACATTATTACATTGATCAGTGCTATAAAAATGCATGGAATCTCACATGCATGGACCGACGTACGGGTACGTTGGTTCGTGCAGGAGAGCCGACCTGACAGAGTATATGTGTGGTGGCTGGTCGGCAAGTGGTTAAGCCAAAATATATTCTGTTACATGTCTATGGTGAAAAAAATAAAATCCCAATAAGTGTATATTGATTGGTTTGTGTGAAAGTTATAGCATATACAAAGTTAAAAATTCAAATCCACATACAGTATTAAAATATAAGTTCTGGTGTGACCCAATTTACAAGAAACTGACCTATAGACAAAAGACAGGTGACATTATTTACAGGAATTTCCAACAACTTGTCCATTGGGGTTTTCATGGTTTTCATGGTACAGAGAAAATATCCAGCGAGTGGCAGTTGTGTGGACGAAAATGCCTTGTTGATGTCAGAGGAGAATGGGCAGACTGGTTCTAGATGATAGAAAGGCAACAGTAACTCAAATAACCGTTACAACCAAGGTATGCAGAATACCATCTCTGAACTCACAACACAGCAAACCTTGAAGCAGCTGGGCTACAGCAGCAGAAGACCACACCGGGTGCCACTCCTGTCAGCTAAGAACAGGAAACCGAGGCTACAATTCACACAGGCTCACCAAAATTGGACAACAGAAGATTGGAAAAACATTGCCTGGTTTGATGAGTCTCGATTTCAGCTGTGACATTCAGATGGTCGGGTCAGAATTTAGTGTAAACAACATGAAAGCATGGATCCATCCTGCCTTGTATCAACGGTTCAGGCTGGTGGTGTAATGATGTGGGGGATATTTTCTTGGCATACTTTGAGCCCCTTTGTACCAATTGAGCATTGTTTAAACGCCACGGCCTCCCTGAGTATTGTCGCTGACCATGTCCATCCCTTTATGACTACAGTGTCCCCATCTTCTGATGGCTCCTTCCAGCAGGATAATACACCATGTCACAAAGCTCCAATCATCTCACCACTGGTTTCTTGAACATGACAATGAGGTCCCTGTACTCCAATGGCCTCCACACTCACCAGATCTCAATCCAATAGAGCATCTTTGGGATGTGGGTGGAATGGGAGATTCCCATCATGGATGTGCAGCCAACAAATCTGCAGCAACTGTGTGATGCTATCATGTCACTATGGAGCAAAATCTCTGAGGAATGTTTCCAACACCTTGTTGAATCTAGGCCACGAAGAATTAAGGCAGTTCTGAAGGCAAAAGGAGGTCCAACCCGGTACTAGAAAGGAATACCTTATAAAGTGACCGTGGGTGTATATATTTTTTTGGGGCTGGAGTTACACATAAAAAAATGTGCCTGTTCCAACTTACAACCAAATTCAACTTAAGGACAAACCTACAGAACCTATCTTTTTTGTAACTCGTGGGCTGCCTGTATACTGTATTTACACCGATCAGCCATTACATAATGGCCACTGACAGGTAAAGTGAATAACATTGATTGTCTCATTACAATGGCTTCTGAAAGTGAGTGGGGCGACTGGGTCTGAGCAACTCCAAAACTTCAGCTCTTGTGGGCTTTTCCCGGTCTGCAGTGGTCTGGACCTACTAAAGGTGGCCCAAGAAAGGCAAGCTGGTGAACCAGCAACAGGGTCATGGGAGCCCAAGGCTCATTGATGCATGTGGGGAGCGAAGGCTGGCCTATGTAATTCGATCTAATAGAAGAGCTACTGTAGCTCAAATTGCTGAAAAAGTTAATGCTGGTTTCAATAGAAATGAGTCAGAACACACAGTACCTCACAGTTTGTTATGTATGGGGCTGCGTAGCCATACACCGGTCAGGATGGCCATGTTGACCGGTGTCCACAGCCAAAAGCACCTACAATGGGCACAAGAACACCAGAATTGGACCACAGAGCATTAGAAGGAGGTGACCTGGTCTGATGGGTTCAAGAATTATATGAGGAACAAAACAAGTTTGAAGTGTTGACTTGCCTCCAAATATTCCAGATCCAATCGAACATCTATGGGATATGCTGGAAAAAAAAAGTCAGATCCATGGATACCCCACCTCCCAACTTACAAGACTTAAGGGATCTGCTATTGATGGCTTGGTGCCAGATAATACAGCATACTTTCAGAGGTCTAGTGGAGTCCATACTTCAACTTGTCTCCCTAGGTCCACAGTTTTGCGCTCCCCACTTTTACCCCTGTGGACTGACTGTCCCTAATATCCCACTAAAGTGGACCTGGCATCAGATATATATTTTCCTGAAATACCTCAATCAGGAAAAAACTGCATTATGACCATAATGTGGATCTAGCAACCATAGGAATTAAGAATATTAGAAAAAATACCAGCAGTGAGCATGCGTGGAGGACTCCAAGATGGCCGCTTGAGCCTAGAGCTCCGCATCACCCTGGCCTAACGGCACACACAGCGCCCGACTGCTGCCACCAGGACGTCCTGGACCACACCACCAGCTGGGGGAACCACCCGGGAGCAGATTCATGCCCAGGGACTTGGCCAAGTGTGACCTACGCGATTCAGCCCGATCACGGAGCCGATCGAATCCAAGATGGCGGCCACAGCACATTCCACAGCATACCCCGGAGCTGACATGGAAGAGGATCTCACTGAGGATTCAGCTCATGGCTTCCTGCTGATGCCTCCTTAATTAACAGTAAGTCCCCGACATGATGGGGCACCCTCCCCTACCTCCACAGAGTCGCTCATAAGCCGCACAATGGAGGACTATATGCTATCACCCATGAGGCCTGATGAGACCTACTCGACCTACCCACACCACCAGGGTAACTCAGAAATCCTTATCAACACAGCTGATCTTTTTAACAAACTGTCAGAACTGCTGGACAGGGGGCTAACCACTACAGCAGCTAAAATTACCGGGGACATTAAAGCAAACTTTCAGAGACTAGGAGACAGGATGGAGGTTATGGAACACAAGCTGGAAGACACAGTTGCCAGAATCAAAACTCAGACCACGTTCAGGTCTTGCAGGAACAACTGGAAGAAGCCCTGTCCAAAATTGATGATCTCGAAAATCGTTTGCAAAGGTATAACTTCAGGATAAGGGGGCTCCCGGAGTCGTTCACCGACATAACGGCAGCTGTACAAGACCTCATCAAGGGCCTTATTCCAGACCTCCCCTCGCATAAACTGGAGCTGGACAGAGCACATAGGGCCCTTGGACCCCTGAGAAAAGACAGGGCTCCTAAAGACATTGTGGTGAAGCCTCATTTTTACACGATAAAAGAAGAGGTCATGAAAAGAACTCGCAAGTAAACACCTCTCCTATGCCAAAAGCACGCAATCCAGACATCTCCCCATCGACCATCCAAAAAAGACGATCTCTAAAACCCCTACTAGTGGTCCTTTCACAGAAAGAAATTAAATATTGGTGGACATTTCCATTTGCCCTCAGGTTTACCTTTAAATCCAAGACAAACTGTACTCCTTCTCTAATCTCTGATCACATTGGGCCCGCTACAAACCCCACCGAATCTCCACTTGGGAGCCACGAAACCACAAACACCCTCCAGCCCCATCTCACCGGTATGGAACAAATCCAACTTCAAGCGTTCCAAGCAAGGTAGACCCCCCTAATACCGCAAGGGGACTGACTGCACACTCATCCTTATTTTCAGGCCTGCTCAGGCTTTGTTCAAGGCTATGCTTCAAGTTATTCTTCTCTTCACAAGATTTATCACTTTGAACAGTTTATAACTGTTTTTGAATTTTTTTTCCAGGAACTCATTAATGCAACTACGAACCAAAGACTCCCTATATAGTAAACCTGATCCGGTCCAGGATTCCAAAGGCAAAGGACCAAATTTCCTGTGGCAGGACTCAACCCTGGGATCTCCCGCCTAATCTTATATTACTGACTCTGGGCCTTCCCTCTAGAACCCCTCTAAATAACCCAACTCCCCCTCCCCCACCCCCCTAACTTACCTGCTAAGCTCCCATAGAACTCCTTTCCCCCTCCCCTTGTCCCCTCTAATCACCACCATGCATGTCCAACGCAGTCTAACTGCTGCATTGAATGAGTCGTAGTCTGAGCTTTTGTCTTTACCTTTCTACAGTTATATGTTTTGGTGCGCCTCGGCCGGGGTGATACGATGTTGCACCCCACCTACCCAATGGTTTTGATTTTTCTAAGGCCATTCAGTAGGACCGCAACCTCTCAAGTAGAGGCTGAATCTACTGTACATTACACGGACAGCAAGTCAATGCACTACTTCTATCCGTCTGGGCTTCTAGAGGGCCCTGCCCCTCCTCTCCTGTCTCTTCTCCTTCTAATATCTTCTCCTAATCTTCTCTTCCCGTTTTGCCAGCCTCCGGGACCCTCCTGCTCATGCCATGAGATCCACGAACGTCTCTGAGGTAGGTGACAAGGTAACGACAGAGGGCCTTCCATCCCTGCTTAATGGCTGATAACACTATACCCTCTCCTCCCCTGCGGGTTGCTTCACACAACACGCATGGGATGAACTCCCCGGTCAAGCGCAGAAAAATCTTACATTTCATGCATTCCCAAAAAAATAACATAGTCCTACTTCAGGAGATCCACTTCCAAAGCGGCTTAATGCTTCCTTTCTACATGCCAAATTCCCAGTGTTTTTCTTTGCCCACACTGAGGACAAAACCAAAGGCGTGGCAATCCTGATATCCAAGAACTGCAAGTTCACACCACAACTAGAACACAGGCACCCAGAGGCCAGGTTCATCCTTATAAAGGGCACAGTGGACAACCAACCATACACGCTTGTCTCCTATTATGCACCCAATCAGAGCCAGGCGACATTCTTTCAGGCTATGCTTAAAACACTGGCCCCTATGGTAAGCGAGACTGTCATTTATGGGGGGGATTCCAACACCGCCTTCGATCAGGGACTAGAGAAAACCATACCCCCAGGATCCCAGCCCATTCGCCCACCCAAAAGGAGCCTTAAAATAGCTAAAATTATATACCAACATGGTCTAGCAGACGCGTGGAGGGAACTAAACCCAAACAAAAGGGATTACACACACTATTCCCACCCGCATCAATCCTATGCTAGGATTGATCACATCTTTATTTCCACATCTAAAACCCCAGACATGATCAAGTCATCTATAAGGGACACAGCTTGGTCCGATCACGAAGCTCCAGCCAGCCCAACCTCCTTCAATGAAGACTAAACAAATCCCTACTCAGCGATCCAGTCAGGGTCTCAGAAATAGAAAAGGCCATTAAGAAATATTTCCACTTCAACACAACAGCAGAGGTATCGGCGGAAACCCTTTGGGCCGCTCACAAGGCCACCATTCACGGCACATTGATCAAACTATCCACCCAGGTGAAAAAAAGAACACATGATTGATATAGAAAGACTAGAAACAGAATTTAATAGTTTGTGCAATCTTCACAAACAAGACCCCAAACAGGTCCCCAGATACAAACCAGTGGAATGGAGCTAAATTCTACCACCAGAGGAACACAATTGGCTCTATGCTAGCGGCCAAACTGAAACCCCAAGAGACAGCAAAACCTACCTAAAATATGTGTCACGGGCAATCATCACACTTCAAACCCACAACGCATTATGGAAACCTTTCACCGTTTCTATGAGAAATTATACAGCGCATGTAACAATGATGACGAGTCCTACTTGAACTCTTTCTTGGACTCACTTCCAATGCCGAAGTTAGAACCCAGACATTGCGACATCCTAGAGTCCCCGATTACAGCAGAGGAAGTGCTAGATGTCATCAAATGTCTAAAGTGAGGCTCCGCCCCTGGACCAGATGGATTTTTCATACCCTACTATAAAATACTCGCACAGACTCTGGCCCAGCCCCTCACACGCTTCTTTAAGGCTAATACAAATGGGGAATCACTAGATAGACACCTTAATTCGGCTTACGTATCCATAATACCTTAACCGCAAAGGACCAAGGAGAGGTAGGAAACTATAGAACTATATCACTAATAAATAACGATATGAAAATTCTAATAAAAATCCTTGCGGACCTCATAGCCTCCTTTATAAGCCTATACATTCACAAGGATCAAGTGGGATTTAGCTCAGGCAGAAAGGGCCCAGACCAAATTCAAAGAACGATAGATATCATTCCGATTTTGCAATCTGGATGGACCCAGGGGACACGCCAGGAAGGGATGCTCCTTTCACTCGACCTCCAAAAGGCATTTGTCTTGGTCTCCTGGCCATACTTGTTCACCATCTTGCAACGCTGGGGTTTTGGTCAGAATTTCATGGGCCTAATGGCAGCACTATATTCCAACCCAGTAGCGCAAATAAGACTGCAGGGTTATTACTCTGACAACATAAAAATAGCCAGACAAGGATGCCCCCTGTCACCCCTTATATTCGCTATAGCCATAGAAACCCTGGTAATTGCCATTCGCACCAACACGGATATACAAGGGGTGTCATGTGGTCCTCAAACACACAAATGTGCACTATTTGTGGATGATCTATTGCTATTCATAATGTCACCAACCACCTCTCTCCCAAATATCTGTAAACTGCTGGACCAATTCTCCAGGGCCTCAGGCCTGACAGTTAACCTCTCTAAATCCCACATTTTTAATGTGACTGTACCCCCTGTAATTGCAGAAAACCTCAAAAGCTCCTTCCAATTCGAGTGGAGTAGCTCTACCATTAGATAACTGGGAGTTGAACTTCTCACGAGGGTGGAGCTACTATACGCGGCCAACTTCCCCCCAATGTATGACAAACTTAGCGCAGACCTAAAAAACTGGGCTCTCCACAACCTTTCTTGGCTAGGTAGACTGAACTCAACTAAAATGACACTGCTCCCAAACTGCTTTATCTCTTTCGATCTCTACCGATCCCAATCAGAAAAGATCATCTGAGAACATTTCAAAGCAAACTGATAAAATTTATTTGGGGCTCTTCAGGTCACCGCTTTTCCAAGCAAGTGCTCTACAGGCCAAGGAAACAGGGAGGACTGGGAGCTCCCAACCTTCTATGGTATTACCACGCAGCTAGACTCGCACAATTATTGATCATTTACACACGCATGGGAAAGCCTGATTGGGTGCAGATAGAGAGACAGGCAGTACCAAAACACACATTATACTTCCTCCTCTGGTGCCCAACAAAATATCGCCCTCCAATTATGTCCCCAGTACTCTCTAACTCCATCTCCCTCTGGGATAGCCTGAAAAATCACCCTCCCTGTCATCAGACATGACACCACTTGCACATATTTTCCATAACCCCAAATTCCCACTGGGAATGGACATCACAGCCTTTAGATGGTGGCTGAACAAAGGATTATACCGCATTGGACACTTCCTTACACTCCCCAAGGCCCACTCTCACTCCGCTACTGCAAAAGCAAGCTGGAGATGCCCAGACGTTACAGATACCTGCACATATCCCACTTCTTAACTACGCTTTGGCGCAACAAGCCCATGCCCCCATCCACGACAACATTTGAACCACTGAGCAGAGGGGGCCATCTCGGTAATTTACCAGTCACTTGCCTCAGACAACTTCAAGCTCCCATATATGCTGACCTGGGAAAAAGAGACCCAGATCAGCTGGAGCGAGGACAAGTAGCACAGGAACATCTTCCGGTCATACAAAAACATATGCAACACAGCTCTGATCGAAGCAAACCTTAAACTGATTACTAGGTGGTATCTTGTTCCAGCGAGATTGGCAACGATGTTCCCTTTTGCCAGGAACTGCGACACATATGGTTCCATGATACACATTTGGTGGGAATGCCCAAAAATCAGGGGATTCTGGAACAGAATTTGCTATATGATACGCAAAGTAACGGATAGCCACATCCCCAAAAATCCCTCCATTGCCCTACTCAATGAAAGGATTCCTGACGTGACCAGAGCAACCCAATCATTGATTTTCTTCATCCTTCTGGGAACTAAATTAACCATAGCTAAAGCAAGGAAACAACATAATATATCCTTTGTCGCAGCCAAAAGAAAAATATCCTGGTGAATGGCCCAAGAAAAAATGGTAAGCTCATTGATAGACAGGGCGGCAAAATTCGAGTCAGTTTGGGAACCATGGGCCACATATGTAGGAGCCTCCCGATAACCAATACTAGACATAATGAAGCAGACGGGGGTCATCGGGGATGGCAAGATGGGAACATTTCTATTCCTCCTCTAACTTCTTCCCTTTTGTACCTACTTTTCTACTCCTCACTATCTTATCTTCTTACTTCCCTGTAGTACTCTCAACGTTGAGTACGCTACAACGAACTCAAGGACCATATATCCTATGGCCCCCCAGGATTAATAGTCTGATAAAGTCTGAGGTTTAGTTTGGTAACCATCCCTCTGTCAAGTTAGATATTTGCTTAGTCCCCATTACCTGTAATTTTTCCTTCCACTTTCCAAGGATTTCCGGTAGACTAAGCTTGATAGCATTAGGTATACGTTTTCACAATACTTTATTCGCCTCTGCTAGAATGACCTCCACAATCTCTATTGACATACACTCGGATATCCAAACCTTGACCAATTGTTATATCGTTGTACTGTGTTGCAATTTCGCAAATAAAATAAAACATATTGAAAGAAAAAATACCAGGATCATTTGTAAAGGCCGTGCAAATGCTTGTGACAGTGAATTTTTATAATACTAGATATACTAGGGTCAGGAGCCAATTATCCTAGCATTTTCATTATCCTAGCAGCAGGTCTTTGAAGTGTGGGAGTTACACTTTAAAACATACTTTTTCTTTTCAGTTTTTAAAGCAAAACAGTTGAAGAAACCCATTTTGTGAGGACTCCGTTTTGGCTAAACGCAAGATTACCTGTCTAAAGTAATGCAAGTACTTCAAAGGTGTTAACACTGGCTATAGAGCAGTTGAGATTGCCAAATTGGGCAGGAAGATCGGAGAAGGAGTAGTAAGGCAAAGAGATCTTAGGGGGGAGTTGACCAGTTATGTTGAATCTCCTGGGTAGTAGGGATGGTCCTGATGTTCAAATCGAATGTAAGTTTGACTCGAACATCAGGTGTTTGTTCGCAAAAGAGCCAAACATATGGGGCGTTCGCAGCAAATTTGAAAGCAGCGGAGCGCCCCATAATGCACTGTGAATTGACGGCTGCTGATTGGCCAAAGTACGCACCTGACCTGCATGCTTTGACCAATCACAGCGCAATCTGCTGTGAGAGCCATGAGCAGGGCAAGGGCAGGGCCCCCCAGTGATGTAACCGGGTGACCCCGCCCCTTCTGACATCACGTGATGTCATGTGACATCAGAGGGGTGGGGTCATCCGGTTACATCTAAATTCCTTGAGCCTGGCTCCCACTCTAACAGGAAGGACAGGCGTATCCTCAAAAAGATTTCTGGTGTTCACCTGTTGGGGTGGTCTTAGATTTTTGGAGCCTCAGAAAGGATAAATGTGGGTTCCTCCAGGTTCTCTTACACTCTCTTCCTGGCCTATATGTTTTTGCCTCTCTGTACCTTTCCGGAAGGTTATGTCTAAAAGAAGAACCCTTCTGCGGTTTGGGCTTCCTGTCGGAAGGGATTAGTTCTGATTTCCCTCCTGTCACTTTAGAGATTGCCAAATCCAGTTTTGAGCCAAAGAGGTTAACTCCATCATATATATCAGGAATTTTGCACCAATTGGTCTTTGACACTGCATCCGCCACAGGGCTCTCCTTGCCATTACTGATGCCAGCATAGCCCTTCCAGAAGACCTGATGATATCAACTGAGGCTTCTGCGACAAAATCACCCGCCAGCCTCAGTTCCTGAAGAGAACTTATTTTTTTCTCCTGGTTGGCCCCTTCACGAATAGACTTTTCTATACTGGCAGACCATCCCGAGATTGCTTTACCAACTGCTGCTGCTGCGACTACTGGCCTACAAGCACCTCCTGCAGTGCAATATGCTTTCTTCAGATCTAGGTCAATCGTACGGTCCAGAACGTCCCGAAAAGTTACTGCATCCTCTATTGGCAAGGTAACGTGTCTTGCAAAATGCATTAAAGAGGCATTGACAACAGGTGGGTTAACCAGTGGGTTTATTATAGGCTCCTTTAGAGGATATAGCTTCGCTAGCTCTATTATTAAGGTTGGATCTCTTATCTGATCTTTGCCATTCATCTTTAATGAGGTCTTCCAATTCTTCTATAAAAGGGAAGGACTCTGGTTCCTTCTTCAGGTTGGGAAAATACTTTGACCTTGTAGGGGACCTCTTTAGTTTCTTCCCATCCTATGGCTTCCTTTACTGATCTTACAAAAGGTTCGACAAGGGTAAATTTGAAACGTGTAGAGATCTCTGGGTCTTCATCCTCAGAAGATAACTCTGGATCAACAGAAGGATTGGGAGCTATGGAAGATGTGCTTGGGCCTGCCCTGTCTGCTTCAAGAGCTGATGTCTCTAGAATAGACTCCCGCACAGACTACCTGATGAGATCCGTTACCTCCCTTGCATCTGGCTCCTTCTCCCTGGTTGCTTTCTTGAAGCATGTGTGGCAGGCTAGTTTATCTGGCAAGGCTGGAGCGCTGCATACCCAGCAGGCATTTGCTGTGGGGGCGGGTATGATAGCTCCTTTTGTGACGGATCGATGGTGACCTTCTGTGATTAGTACTCGCCTAGTGGACAACTATCTTCCAGCCCAGTCTTCTGTCCCAGGCCACAATGTCAGGTGTGAGGCCCTGGAGCTGGGTTACAGTGAAAGATGGCAATGTGGAGCATCTGGAATATTGTAGTGAATAACTTTGCCTTGCTATAGTGTAGTTGCTACTGAAAATATGGCTCTCTATCTGTAAAGATGTCCCCAGAACTCTCATTACATATTTATGTCCTACAAAGTGATCCTACAGGCCTACTAGTCAGGGCATCTTTTCAGAAACTTCCTTTGAGCATCTAATTAGAAGAATAAATCACTATCTGTAATAACAAAATATTCTGTGGAATTCTAATACGCATAAACCTGGCTGTCAAAGTATGGTTTAGATACTGTTTTTCATTGCTCTAATTTCCCATTTTAACATGAACTGGATAAATCCATGTTAATGAGTAACCTCTTCAACTTTCTCCATCGATCGGCGAGATAGCCCAGCAATGTATCACCTGGATTCTGACACCGGTGGGATTTGTAATGCTCCTAAAACAATATTCACACTGGGTGGATTAATAGTTGTGAAGTGACTGAAAAGGTCAGCTAATAATTAAATAGATTACATCCTTTACATTTAACACTCACAGAATGATGGCACGTGCGCCTAACAAAAACGGAAAATTGTATAATCCCCTTTACGTAATTTTCCTTTCCTGACGCATCTTCATGGCAGCACACACTGGGTTGTGACTCCACACCCACAACCGGACAGGATTGGTTAACTATAAATTTGAAGGAGCAGCACCCAACTTAATTCTCTGTAGCTATCATCTAAGAAAGGGTGGGATGCTGTGTGCTGCCATGAAGATGCGTCAGGAAAGGGAAATTACAGAAAGGTGAGTATACAATTTTCCATTTTGCTGATGCATCATGGCAGCACACACTGGGAAATAACTCTCCAGTCAGGTGGGTGCAAGTAAAACGTAATATTTATTTTATCATGTAGCGGGCACACTTTAACAAGTGTGCGCTATACGTGGAAATTTAGTTTTTCCCTCAGAACAGTAATGGGGTTCTGAGGGTTAATTGTGCAGGTTAACTTTGGCATCAGTTTGGCTGGGCTGTACTAGGGTTCTGCCTGGTCATGGGTGCAGTGAGGTACCCATGACAGGCCTAGAACCAGGCCTGGTTGGACGTCTTAGGTATCGATCTTCCCCAGAGCCAATCAGTGGGTGTGCCTGGCCCCGCTGTGTAGTCTAGGGAAGGGTTCTTAAGGTGCTGAAGTCACGTGTTTGGGGTTCGGCCGCAGTCCTGTTCCTGGTTCTGGACCGGGGTAGCCCCGTGAGGGGTCCCGGGCCTGGGAGCGCGTGCCGTCCCGCAACATGGTCAGGTTGACTAGCCCCATAGACCCGCATGGTCTGGGGCAGGGATCCGTCTGTTCCTGAGTCTCGGAGCCGGTTAGCCCGAGGCCCAGTAACTAAAGGAGGATTCAAGGCGTCCCTGTCTGCTCTCAGTATTGGAGGGGCACCACAGCTCATACAAGTGACTGGGGGAGGACTCTTCGGAGGAGGGCCATTAAGCTGGCATCTCAGTAAGAGCCTGGAAGCTGAGTTGTATGGACACTAAAGAATCCACACTTGCACAGTACTGTCAAGGAGACAGAGAAAGTTCCAGGTACTATGAGAAAGGTTCCTATTTACCTTCGGTTGCAAGTTTATTCTGTGTCAGAGACTTTTTGCAAGTTTCCGGATTTCATTGTTGGCTGCTAAACCTCTGGCTAGAGGTTTATCCGGCATTGAAGTGCCCAGCTGCGAGTGGCTACTCTCTGGGTTGATTAAAAGACATTCTGTGGATGTCAGCAGTTCAAGGTGCCTAAGTTTCTTCACCCTTGCCCTCTATTCATATCTGAGACTGTGTTATGTTGGATGTTACCACTGCAGAAATAAAAACCTTCAAAAGGAATTTTATTGTGTCAGCATCCAAAGTTGTTGGGTACTAACCCTGGGAACCCCTGGAAATTCACTGACAAGCCAAGAGGAGGTAACCGGTAAGCCCAAAAGTCAAGGCCGCCCCTCTGTGGGTTATGGCCGCTACAATCATATAGCTGTAGAATTGTCCCGAACAATGGATCTTCAGAAATCTACTTTTGATAATTGGGCCGAGTCCACCCTATAGTGGGACATGAACGTATGCCTGGAAGACCAGGTTGCTGCCCTGCAGATTGTCTCCAGCAAAACCCTTCAATACGCTGCCCATGAAGCTGCCACTGCTCTCGTTGAGTGAGCTCTAATGCCTCCAGGTACCGGTAGATCTTGAATGTCAAAGGCTTTCTTGATGGTTTTGACCAGCCATGACATGATCGTGCGAGATGAAGCCATGTGACCCTTTCTGCTTCCATGAAGAATCACTAATAGATTATCCGTACTTCTAAAAGAGGCTGTAGCTGCCAGGTAGTAGCTAATAGTGGACTTTATATCCAAGGCATGTGGTTGTCCCTGTTCGTTAGTAAAGGTCGGAAGATTATGTTCCTGATTGTAATGAAAGGATGATGCCACCTTCAGAGTGAAATGGTCCGAAGGTTTCAGTACCACCCTGTCTAGGTAAAAGACCATGTAGGGTTCTGTAATCATTAATGCCTGCATCTGAGACTTTCTCTGCTGACGTGATGGCGATGAGAAATGTTAACTTCAGAGTTAAGTCCCACAGTGAGATAGAGTCAGCTGGATGAAAGGGGGAATTTGACAGTGCATTTAGTATTACTGATAAATCCCACACTGGAAATGTTGGTCTTTTTGGAGGCCTGATTTTTATACATGCCCTCATAAACTGGATTAGAAGGGGATGTGAGCCCCACCTGAAACCCGTTTTTGCAGATAGAGCTGAAATTTGTACTTTAAAAGGTACTTGAGCTTAGTCTTCTAGTTAGGCCTGCTTGCAGAAATTCCAGGACCTGTGGTGCCTGGAGATAGTGGATCCCAGCTATTCTGCTGAGCCATTGATGTGAATCTTTCCCATATCCTATCGTAGGTGACATTAGTCATGCATTTCCTAGCCTGGAGTAAAGTTGAAAAAACCTCCTGGAAACAGCCTTGCTCTTAAAACCTATTCCTCTTAACCTTCATGCCATTAAGTGCAGTCTCTCCAGAGCCGAATGAAAGAACTGTCCTTGGTAAAGTAGATCCTGAGTCAGCGGGAGTGGTAGAGGACCCTCTAGGCTGAGCTGGAGTAGGGTCGTGAACCAAGGCCTCCTGGGCCAGAAGGGAATCACTGCTATTACTAATGCTGAAGACCTCGTGAGTCTGGAGAGGAATCTCACAATTAGTGGAGTCGGGAATAAGTACCCTACTCGAAAGTTCCATGGGTGAAGAAGGCAGTCTACTTCTTCGGCTGAACGGTATGCTGCTCTCAACAGGAACCTCTGGCACTTGGTGTTCGTAAGAGTCGCAGCCAGATCAATATCCGGATTTCCCCAAGTTTTGGTCGGGAGACTGAAGGCTTGATGGTTCAGAGACCATTCGTTGTTTGACAGGAACTTCCTACTCAAACAATTGGCTAGTAGGTTCTGTGCTGCCGGAACATACACAGCTCGTAGATCTGTTGGGAACAACATTAGCCTCCTTATCTTCCGGATTAAGGGAGCTACCTTTGCCTGAGGTAAACTGACTCTTTTTGATAGGGTATCCAATTCTGCCCCTAGAAAGGTCATGATTTGTGTGGGCTGAAGATTGCTCTTTTCTCAGTTGATTAACCACCCGAAGTTCTGGAGTGTGGTGATTAGTACCTGGCAATGACGAATCAATGGCTCTCTGCTGTCTCCCAGGAGTAGAATGTCATCTAGATAATGATGCAGTCTCAGGTCTTTCTTCCTTAGAAATGCGATTACCAGAAGTAGAGTTTTGGTAAAGGTCCTGGGGGCAGAAGAGATGCCGAATGGGAGGCACTGAAATTGGAAATGCTGGTTGTTGACTGAAAATCAAAGATATTTCTGAAAGGCGGGTGAATGGGTACGTGTAGGTAAGCGCCTAATAAATCTACGGATAGCATCCAGTCTCCTAAGTTTATTGCTAAAATGATTGACTAGAGGCTCTCCATTTTGAAGGTTTCGATTTGGATTTTTTTGTTGAGGCCTTTTAGATCCAACATGGGGGACAGATCCCCTGTCTTCTTCTTTACCAGGAATAGAGAGGAATAATACCCCTTCCCTATTTGGGGTGTTGGAACTTCTAGGATTGCTCCTTTCTGCTCTAACTCCACCACATATTTGAGAAGTACCCTTCTCTTTTCTGGTGATGTTGGTAGTCTGGTTGACTGAAAGTGCTTTATTGTGGACAGTATCCATGTGTCTTCTATGTTTTCCGTCCAGACCTGTCTAAATTCCTTGAGCCTGGCTCCCACTCTCACAGGAAGGATGGTTGTACCCTCAAAATGATTTCTGGTGTTCCCCTGTCGGGGTGGTCTTAGATTTTTGGAGCCTCAAAAAGGATGACCATGGGTTCCTCCAGGTTCTCTTCCTGGCCTATATGTTTTTGCCTCTCTCTACCTTTCCGTAAGGTTACGTCTAAAAGAAGGACCCTTCTGTGTTCTGGGCTTCCTGTCGGAAGGGATTCGTTCTGATTTCCCTCCTGTCACTTTAGAGATTGCCGAATCCAGTTTTGAGCCGAAGAGGGTAACGCCATCATAAGGAATTTTGCACCAATTGGTCTTTGACGCTGCATCCGCCACCTATGGTTTGAGCCACAGGGCTCTCCTTGCCATGACTGATGCCAGCATAGCCCTTGCAGAAGACCTGATGATATCCACTGAGGCTTCTGCAACAAAATCGCCCGCCAGCTTCAGTTCCTGAAGAGAACTAATTATTTTCTCCTGGTCGGCCCCTTCACGAATAGACTTTTCTATACTGGCAGACCATCCCGAGATCGCTTTACCGACTGCTGCTACTGCGACTGCTGGCCTACAAGCACCTCCTGCAGTGCAATATGCTTTCTTCAGATCTAGGTCAATCGTACAGTCCAAAACCTCCCAAAAGGTTACTGCATCCTCTATTGGCAAGGTAACGTGTCTTGCGAGATGCATTAAAGAGGCATTGATAACAGGTGGGTGAACCAGTGGGTTTGCATTATGCTCCTTCAGAGGATATAGCTTTGCCAGTCTATTATTAAGGTTGGATCTCTTATCTGATCTTTCCCATTCATCTTTAATGAGGTCTCCCAATTCTTCTATAAAAGGGAAGGACTCTGGTTCCTTCTTCGGGTTGGGAAAATACTTTCTGACCTTGCGGGGGACCTCTTTAGTTTCTTCCCAGCCTATGGGTTCCTTTACTGATCTTACAAAAGGTTTGACCAGGGTAAAGTCAAAACCTGTAGAGATCTCTGGGTCTTCATCCTCATAAGATAACTCTGGATCAACAGAAGGATTGGGAGCTATGGAAGATGTGCTTGGGCCTGCCCTGTCTGCTTCGGAGGCTGATGTCTCTAGAATAGACTCCCGCACAGACTCTGATGAGATCCGTTACCTCCCTTGCGCCTGACTCCTTCTCCCTGGTTTCTTCGTTGAAGCATGTGTGGCAGGCTAGTTTGTCTGGCAAGGCTGGAGCGCCACATACCCAGCAGGCATTTGCTGTGGGGCGGGTATGATAGCTCCTTTTGTGACGGGGTGATGATGACCTTCTGTGACGTGAGCGACTATGGCATGAGTGGCTGTGACGTGAGTGGCAATGACTTCCTATGGCTTGAGGCATGGTTTGAGTGACCTTGATGTCTGGAACTCACTGATCTTGACCTGGAAGAGCTTCCAGAAAATCGCAGCGTTAGTGGTCATGCTCTCTTTTTCCTCTTTACTACTTACCCATAAAGAGGGACACCTCTTAGCTTTCATGCTGAGGGTGGTCTGCTTGGGCAGTGGCCTCCATGAGCAGTGTGCAGGAAAAGGTATCTAAGTTAGAAATGAAGAAGTTAGTACAAGCAGTAAGGTACAAGGTACGGCACATACCTGAGACTGAGTGGCAGCAAGGATATCAAAAACCCCAAGAAATGTTGTCCGTAAGCCCTCAGTTTCCCACTGACAGCATTTCAAGATTTTTAACATCCGGCGCCATTGTCACGGTGGAAATTACGCGAAGGACGCGGTCACCATGTTGGAGAGGTCTCTGCCTCTCGAGGAACTACAGGGCCCAGCATGGCCTGCATAAAAAAAATAAAGAATTAATATGACAGTACCTGGTGCAGGAAGTATAGGTAGGAGGCCACTGCAATAAATAAACTTCTTTAAAGCTTGTCAAAATGCCAGAAGGTGTGCCCCCGAGACCATCAGATTGGGGTTCTCTTCATAAAGGCTCCTTTAGAGACTGCACAGGAGAGACATCCAACCAGGAGAGGCTTAACCTGGAGGGGTGACTGTGGTAAGAGTTGTGAAGTCCATCTCAATCTTGTCAGGTGAGGATAAAAAATAGAATGAAGTGGGGTGCTTCTCCTTCAAATTTATATTTAACCAATCCTGTCAGGTTGTAGGGGCGTAGTCACAACCGAGTGTGTGCTGCCATGATGTGTCAGGTAACTAAATTCTGGAGATCAGTTGACTAGTTGGCTACTTGCAAGATGTCATAGACAATGTAAGAGGTGTCATTGACCAGAAAGCTATTAAGGAAGACCTTACATGAAAATAATGACATTTTAACAATCTAGTCTACATTATTAGAAAGTGAAAAGTGTAAAATCAATAGTTGTCTTACATTAGAGCACAGAATGATCTTGTTTCCAGCTTAGTATATATTCCTACACTGAGAGATAGTAGCACTGGAGCCAATCGGCCCAGTTGTATCAATAGTCCATAGCTACGGATAAATGAAACTGAGAGTTTTCATTCCCCCCCAAATTTTGTCAAAATCAGGAAATGTAGATGTGACGAAACGTCCCTACACTCCGCTTGAGTGCTTTCATCATATACCACTTCCTCCCAGTCTGAATATAGATACCAGATATTCCAACCGCTCCCAAGCACAAAACGAGACTTGTTTCACTGCTGACATGGACTGATTTATTAGAACCAAAATTACAAATATTTATAATACAGTAGAAGAGGAGGTCCCCCCTCCTGCTCATGTTAATTCTGTTTCTGGCTACATTTATATTTTTAGAATAATATGAGCAGGAGGGGGGACCTCCTCTTCTACTGTATTATAAATACTTTTTTGGTTTTAATAAATCAGTCCCTGTCAGCAGTGAAACAAGTCTCGTCTTGTTTTGTGCTTGGGAACTGTTGGAATATCTGATATCTATATTCAGACTGGGAGGAAGTGGTATATGACGAAAGCACACAAGCGGAGTGTAGGGACGTTTCGTCACATTGGTGGCAAGCAGTGGGACGCTTCCTGCAGTCTGGGACATCCAAACTTCTAAATTTGCCATTTTGACAAAATGCAGTGGAGATACATAGGGGAAAGCAAAATGAAATTGTTTTTCGGTATAGCTTATTAGGTGCAATTTGTATAAATTATTTCTGGGGGTTCTGGAAGCTGCTTTCAATTGACCTGAACCTGTTCTGGTGCCAGAAATGGCTCCTCATAAGCCTTCTTTTTCCCACACCCTCTAAATAAAGAAAAACAAAATCACAGGTAGTAATGGCACCTAAAACTATGCCAGTGGTGCGAGTTTCCTCATTGGTGTTTGAGCAATGAGGATGGGGTAATATCACATATTACATCATCTTTTTCTGTGTTGGCCTAGTGTGGAAATACTTCACCATTCAGAGAAAGTCATGCAGTCAATGACACTTCTTGGGCATATACTGTAACTACCTACTTCCATAATGTTAGACCTTTCAGTTTGCTGCAGTGTACCACAAATATTGGTACTATTTAATTGCATGCCACAAACATTACAAACATTACAAACATTTTGGTGCATGCTGATATATTGGCTCCAACCTCTTATCCATCCAACAGGGAGTAGGGGTTAGTGGGGTGATAAGTGTGTGTGTGGGGGGACGCAGTTTCCCATTTTCGCCCTGGGCACTGGATGACCTTGTCCCAGCACTGATACTAAGAGGCAACTTGCATAAACCATAGCCTCTTCTGGTCAAAGGTCCTCATGAAACGAACGCAAGACATTGGAGACATTACTTGCATTTCTCTTCTTGATGACAGAAGGTCACAAGCAACCAAAGAAGGGGTTAGAATATCTGCTATGTTTGTTTTGCAGTCAATGTTCATGTTGGGGCTTTATCTCCTGGTCACAAGTGGTCACCAGAACATGAAATGAGGAGAACATTTATATTACTTCATTGAGAGTAGGCATGAAATCTGATGTTATACTTTAGATGTGTAGATAGATAGTCATATACCCTATTTATTTGAACTACATGTATAGAATTCAGCAGATGTTTCTATAAACATCCTGCAATCAATCATATTCTCGGAACTTCAATGTCACTTCTATTTGCAGTCAACCCTTCCACCCACGTATTGTGAATCAGTTAACAGTGAAATCAATCTCTCAATTGTGGTTGTTCAGGTATAGTCATACTGGAGGGAAACAGCACATTTTTGCTGCTATGTTTGAGTCCGTGGTGTCAAGAGCAAGGTTGGTTTGTAGCATTATAAAGCTGTTTTATTGTATAATTGCACCACAAATGTCCCACAAATCCTCTCTGTACTGGAACCATAAAAGAGAATTTGGAAGCACCTTTTGGAAAAAAATTATTTCATTGGGTAGCTGCAGTTAAATTCCCCACTTTTCCCATCAGACCCAACCAGCACTAAACAGGCTCAGCAATGTACATGTATGTTGCCAGCTTTCTTCCGGGTTTGGGGCATGCATGCACACACCCTCTGCTGATTGGACACAGCACAAGTTTGTTGGCAGCAGATTTCAGCCAAAAGTGGCATTTTACAAAAAAAATAAAAAAAATACTATTTTTTTAAGTTAAAGTTCCCTGCTGACTCTTTTTTAAAAAAAAATGACATAGGGCATGCCGATTTTTACAAAAAATAAATAAAAACTAACCAAAAAAATTAACTTTCAGGGAAATGTTAATTGCCTTCAATTTAAATGTATTTTTTTTAAATGTTTCTCAGTAGTATATTAGCAGGTTCAGGGCATCATCCAGATAGGTTCCTAAAAGAATTGAGAGTTTTGAATGTTTTGCTTTAAGAAATGTTAAACCACTGTTCCCCATCAAACTGCATATAAAAAAAAAATGTTTGCATGTTTGCACCGAAGGCAGTGCCCAGCTCCACATGATATTTGTTTGGCAATCCCTCAACTATTAATCTAGAAAATGCCCTTTACTAATTTCTAAGATTCAGCTCCCAATCGGATTTGACATACAAACTTGAGTAAAGTTTGCTGAACCCTCCCTGACACAAAGAAAAACCCAGGTTTAGCTCATCACTACTGGAGAGATAGGAAGATGTATGAATTGTAAGGGGAAGTGCTGTGATCTTTATTAAATACTTATGTCACACTTTCATATCACATGCATATGTTTAAAGTGGTTGTAAACTCCCTTCCATCAATTTAGCCCATATAAATCTGCATTAAAAGCACTATTGATGGCTGTCCTCAAATGCCGTCATCTTACTTGCTCGGTTTGCTGGTAATCCATCTAGTTATCTGTAATGACGTCACCGGCGCATGCGCAGCTCTCCCAAGACTCACTGCACGGTCTTTGTGCTATCAGTCCATTGAGCAGTGCGCCGTGACTGTCATATCCACTCCCAGCGACACTGCGCTCCAATACTGCGAGAATACATGCTCAGCATCTGGAACTAGAAGGAGGCTTGGCTGAGAAATGTACGCACACGTCCGAGATTTAAAGAGGGATTGCACCTGAGATTTTTTTTTTAAAAGCCAGCAGCTACAAATACTGCAGCTGCTGACTTTTAATAAATGGACACTTACCTCTTCCAGGGTCCAGCGATGTCGGCAGCAGAGGCCGATCAATCACTCGGCTCTCTGCTGCTGCCGGCGCCATTCTCGGTGAGGGAATCAGGAAGTGAAGCGTTGCGGTTTCACTTCCCGGTTCCCTACTGCACATGCATGAGTCGTGCAGTGCAATGAGAATCGTCTGCACTGTCTCTGGGACCAGTGTGTGTCCTAGCAGACATCGTGGCGGGACAGGAAGAGGCAAAGACACCCGTGGGAGTCTATGCCCAGAAGTGTGTGTAAATACCTGTCTTAGACAGGTATCGGCACCCCCCTCCCCCCTGAAAGGTGCCAAATGTGACACCGGAGGGGGGGAGGGTTCCTATAAGTGGAAGTTCCACTTTAGGTTGGAATCCCACTTTAAGCAAAGGGTGGAAGTAATTTCTACTACAGACACGGAGAACAACAGTTAATATGGCGCTGGCTTACCACTAGAGAAAAACGAATTTATAAACATCTTCAAACACGGTAAGGAAAATGCGATGGGGGCTAAATTATATTGTATATGTGTTAAGCCCCATACACACGCGCGGATTATCCGAGGACCAGGTCCGTCAGACCATGTCCGTCATACTTTGTCTGATGTTGGTTTTGCGTACACACGGTCGGACAAAGTTGTCGGAAAATCTGATCATTCTGAACATGGTGACGTTTGTTGCCTACGACGGGACTACGTAGAGGCTAGTAGCCAATAGCTTTGGTCTTGTAATGTGATCTGAGCGGTACACACGATCGGATTTGGTGTGATCGGACTTTGTTGTCAAAAGATCTATCCAGCAGGAGATAGGACTTTGTCCGTCAGACAATCTGATGGAAACTGTCCGATGGTGCCTACACACGGTCTGATTTTCCGACAACATTGTCCGATAGGACAGAATCCATCGGAAAATCCTACCGTGTGTATGGGGCTTTAGAAGAATTGAATATAATGGTCTAATTGAAAAGCAGCATAGGAGAAGGAGAGTTTACTTCCTCTTTAACACAATGAATATATCTGGAGCTATGGCCATTAATGTTTATACATTAGGAATATTCTATAAAAGAAATCTGGTTACCCAAGACAGTCTCTAATGAGTTCCAATGGGTGCAAGATGTTTCTATACACAATATATTATATACTGTATATACATATCCCTCGTTGGTGAGCAGGAACAGCTTACATAGTTACTGTACATAGTTGGTAAGGTTGAAAAAAGACACCAGTCCATTGAGTTCAACCTGTGGTGTGTGTGTGAGTTTATGTCAATAGTACATTGTATATCCCTGTATGTTGCGATCGTTAAGGTGCCCATCTAAAATTTTTTTTTCTATCAACTAACTATCAACACTCCCTGCTGATACCACCGCTTGTGGAAGGGAGTTCCAAATACTCATCGCTCTGAGAGAACCCTCTATGCAGTTTAAGGTTAAACCGCTTCTGTTCCAGTTTCAATAAATGGCCACATGTCTTTTTAAACTCCCTCCCCCTGAAAAGTGTTTTCCCTATGCTAGGGTCACCAGTAAGGCATTTGTATATCGTGATAATACACAGTCTTTCCCCATAACTGAGGTCCTCCAGTCCCTTTATTAGCTTTGTTGCCCTTCTCTGGACTCTCTCCAGTTCCAGCACATCCCTCCCGAGGACTGGGGACCAGAACTGGATGGCATACTCCACGTATGGCTAAACCAGAGTTTTATAAAGGGGCAGGATTATACTTTTATCTCTGGAGTAAATCCTCTTTTTAATACATGCCAATATTCTGCTGGCTTTGCCTGCAGCAGCTTGGCATTGCATGCCATTGCTGAGCCTGTCATCTACTAGGACCCCCAGATCTTTTTAAATCCTAGATTTCCCCAAAGGTTCTCCCCCTAGCGAGTAACTTGCATTCCTATTTTTACCACCCAAATGCATTACTTTACATTTTTCAATATAAAAACATCATGTGCCATTTTGTTGCCCATCCCATTATTTTATTGAGGACCTCCTGTAAGGTTTCCACATCCCGTTGTGAAGTTATTGCCCTGCTTAGCTTTGTATCATCCACAAACACTGAGATTGAGCTGTTTATCCGAACCGCTATATCATTTATAAATAAATTAAACAGAATTGGTCCCAGGACAGATCCTTGGGGGACCCCACTTACCACCCCAGCCCAGTGCTCGCTATTTATTACCACCCTTTGGACATGCCGATAGAACTCAGTTTGTAAAGTAAACATTTATGGGGGACTGTATCAAATGCCTTTGCAAAATCCAGATACACCACGTCCACAGGCCTTCCTTTATCTAGATGGCAGCTCACTTCCTCATAGAATGTTAATAGAACAATCCTTCATGTATCCATGCTGATTACTACTAATGATTCAATTTTCATGAGCAATCTTTTTTTGGGATATGGTCCCTTATCATCCCCTCCAATAATTGACATACTATTGATGTTAGACTGACTGGCTTGTAGTTTCCAGGTATATGTCTCTGCCCCTTCTTAAATATTGGTACCATGTTGGCTTTTCTCCAATGAGGTGGTACCATTCCTGTCAGTAAAATGTGCATAAAAATTTGGAAAAATGGTCTAGCTATAACCTGACTGAGTTCCTTAAGGACTCTCGGGTGTAAGCTGGTCCTGGTAATTTGTTTATGTTAAGTTTTTCAAGTTGTTTTCTGATACTGTCTTCTGTTAGCCACGAGGGTACATACTGTGACGTGTTATTAACATTACAGTCTTGGCTACTATATCCCCCATTTGCCTTCTCCTTGTCTTATGGAACCAAATTCCCTTCATCGTCTCTTATGGAGCCAATATAATCTGGCCTCACTTTCTGACTGTTAATATATTAAAAACATTTCTTGGGATTTTTTTTTTTTTACTCTCCTCCACTTATATGTCTTTCGTGATCTATTTTAGCTGCCCTGAATGTTGTTTACAGCAAAAGAGGGTTGCACACACAGGACCATGCTGCAGCATTTATTTTCAGAAAAAGGTTTGCTGCATTTTTTTTTCATAGGCAGCGGGGACAAGTACAATTGCATGCAAATGTTTAGTAAAAGTACAGTTATACAATTACATGATAAAAACTATAAAATATTTGAGACTCCAGCATTTCAGTGCTCTGATTCAAAGTGCTATTGTGGATTCTGGAATGGAAGAGAAACCCTTCAGGGTCTACGTTCAAGTAAAGTGCACATTATTAATGTGTTTATTCCTAGTTATGTGAAGGTTATGGTGCTGCGCTGGCAATGAGGGTTTATTCTGTTTATTTATTGTGTTCTATTGAGTTTAAAAATCGCAATAAATATAAATTAATACATACATAAAAAGTGTAGTTATCTATTGGTTTTTGGTTTATTTGCATTTGTAAATGAAAGTATTAATAAAGCCTAAAAAAAATAAAATAGTATTACTTTATAACATGATTGCTATATTTTATTATTTTTTAAGTATAGAAGGGTTTTATGTAAACCAGGGTTGCATTGATACCGATACTGGTATCGGTGTCAATACTAAGCATTTGCATATTGATACTTGTGCAAATGCTCCGATACCTGAAACCGATACTTTCAAGCTCGGTTCCTTCAGCTGTCAGCGGGATTCCCCCATTGATAGCTGAAATGTAAAAAAAAAAAAAAAAAAAACCCGTCAATTATCAGTTGTTAAGGAGCGGGGCCACCGTGTCCTTAACCACTTTCAGACCGGACCATTTTGCTGGCTTAAGACCAGAGCACTTTTTGCGATTCGGCACTGCGTTGCTTTTACTGACAATTGCGCGGTCGTGCGACGTGGCTCCAAAACAAAATTGACGTCCTTTTTCCCCCCACAAATAGAGCTTTCTTTTGGTGGTATTTGATCACCCCTGCGGTTTTTATTTTTTGCGCTATAAACAAAAAAAGAGCGCCAATTTTGAAAAAAAAAAACGCATTCTTTTTTACATTTTGCTATAATAAATACCCTCCAAAAATATATAAAAAAAACATATTTTTTCCTCAGTTTAGGCCAATACGTATCCTTCTACATATGATTGGTTTGCGCAAAAGTTATAGCGTTTACAAAATAGGGGATAGTTTCATGGCATTTTTATTAATAATTTTTTTTTTACTAGTAATGGCGGCGATCTGCGATTTGTATTGTGACTGCGACATTATGGCGGACACATCGGACATTTTTGGGACCATTGTCATTTATACAGCAATCAGTGCTATACAAATGCACTGATTCCTGTGTAAATGACACTGGCAGTGAAGGGTTTAACCAGGAGGTGGCAGTGTAGGGGTTAAGTGTGTCCTAGAGGCGTGTTGCTAACTGTGGGGGGCGTGGCTGTGTTTTACTGATCACTGATCTCTGCTCCAATCACAGGGAGCAGAGATCAGTGTCACTTGTTGCTAGGCAGAATGGGGAGATGCTGTTTACATCGGCACCTCCCCGTTCTTCCTCCCCGTAAGACGTTTGTGGGTATACCGGCGGGGATCGAGTCCGCAGGACCCGCGAGCGGACTCACGGAGGTCCCGACCGGCGCGCACGTGATGGCACGTCGGCAAATTCAAAGGGACGTACCTGTACACCCTTATGCCTGTCCGTGCCATTCTGCTGACGTACATCGTTGTGCGCCGGTCGAGAAGCGGTTAAAAACCGATGACTCATTCAGCTCTCAGTGGGGTTCCCCCACAACATTGCTCAGCAGCTGAAACAGAGAGATAAAAAGAAACATTGGTTCTTTTTGTATCTGTTTCTTGATCTACAGATCAAAGGGATGAACTTCCCTCTGCAGATTAAGTCAGTTTAAACCTGTCAAGTAAAAAAATAATATATTTATATATATATATATATATATATATATATTTTTTAATTAAATGTTACTCTGTTTTAACCCCTTATTAACCCTTAATTTACTCTAATCAGCCTTAAAGTGGTTGTAACCCTCCCCCCCCCCCCCGGAGACATTTTTACATATAGGTAAGCCTATATTAACTATATGTACTGAAAATATCTTCTAAACGAGCGCCGTTCAGGACATATTTACCTAGTAGCGCGCCGATGAGGTCTTCAGTGCATGCGCAGTGAAGAAACCGTGTGCCGTGACTGCCGATGCATATTAGTCCATTATGCTTTTACTTTGGATGAGGAATAAGGAGAAAGTAAAAAGCATCAACTCCTTATTCTCCTTCTCCTTTTTATTTATTATTTTCCTTCTGATTTTTTTTTTTTGTTCACTTCTATTTTATAAACTATTAATAATTTTAACTTTTTTTTGTTTGCTTTGTTCATTAATATTTTACACTTTTAACATATATTTACACATTGTTAGTTTCACGTTGAAAAAAGCGCGAAAGAAAATTGCATTTGTAAATAACTTTTCAATGCTTTGTACCATTGGTGACAGTTGAAGTGTAAACAAAACAAAACTAAAAAAAAAAAAAAAGTATCAGTACTAAAAAATGCTATCGGTGCATCCCTAATGTAAACCCTAACTATGATCTTCTCTTATTCACCGTCTTTAGTTCTGCAAAATAAAACATTTAATCCTGCCAGAAATCTAGTGAGCTGATACCTTTCTGAGCTCTCTGCCAGTGTTGACAATGTGAGGAGAGGGGGAGGTGTTCTGGGACAATGCTGCTACTCCATAGAGGCAGTATGGTGAGTAAATATTGTCACCCTAGGACAGGAAGTGTATTACCAGCAGGCAGTGCTGGTCCAAGACATTGAGCTGCCTGGGTCCAATAATGAAATTCTGCCCCCCCCCCCCCACACACACACACCCACAAAAAAATATCACACCCCCAAAGGGCCCCCACATCTATTATTTTATATCATTATAATGATATAGGAACCATGAATCAGACAGAGACAGAAAAGGCAGTAAAAATCACACATTTTAACATAGTGGTAAAAATGGTACAAATAGTAAAGGTAGTCAAAACATAGTCAGGGTGCAAGCCAGTAAATCAGGAAGCCAGAGATCAGCGTAGTCAGAGACAGCAAACAGGATCAGGAACCAGAAGGGACGTCAGCCAGGCAAGTCTTTAACAGGAACACAGCAGAGAATCCACAGATATTTTGACCAAGGCGAAGGCATGGGAGAAATGAACCAGGCAGTTTAAATAGCCAGAAGGGGCTGGCTGACTGACACGCAGGAAATGATCACCAGGTGAGGCACTGTGGAGCGATGAGTGCTGGCAATTAACTGACAGCTGAGCAACCTGAGCACTAAGAAGGGAGGGCTGAGAGCCCAGCCCTGCCAGCTTGTAAACACAGAACTCAGAAGGTATAGAGCCACACTCATTGGCTGAAACCTGCTGCCAAACTTGTGCTGTGTCCAATCACAGCACAGTTCAGTAGGAGGCGGCCTCGTGCGTGCACGAAAACCTGGAAACAGGCGGCGACGTAGCTACTGCCGACCTGCAATAAATGTTCTGTGGGCAGATGGCAAGTGGTTAAAAGCCTTTACAGGTTACCAGTTTTGGGTTAAACAGGAGGTCTGGCACTTGAATTATTGTTCTCACTCTGAAGTTTGTGACGATACCTCACATGTGTGGTGCAATCATCATTTACATATGCGAGTAGGACCTACTTGCGTGTTCATATTTACATGTGGGCACAGGGAGGTGGGAGCACTTTATATATATTTTTTTTCAATTTCATTTTATTTAATTTTTTTTATTTAAATGTACTTTTTGACACTGTATCTTTATCTTTTATTGTTCTACTTTATTGCTATCAAAAGGGATGAATAACATCCCTTGTAATAACATGGGCCGTAACAGGCCCTCTTTATGGAGAGATCTGGGGTCTATTAGACCCCAAATCCTTTCTCTGCCCTCCAAAGTAGTTGGGGAATGGAAGTTCCTCCTTCATCTCTATAGTCAACCGACGTTACTGCCAGTAGCAGCCCCAGGCTCCCTGGTCAGACAGGGAAGCCCGGAAACGACAGCACACAGTGGTGAAATTGTTGGATATAAAGAATGATATCTGGTTGATGATTGCAGCTATCATCCAGATTTCACCACCACTTCCCATATACCCACCACCCACCTTATTAGGTACACCTGTTCAATTGCTTGGTAACACAAATTGCTAATCATGGCAGCAACATGGCAGCAACTGACTGCATTTAGGCATCTAGATGCAGTGAAGCCGACTTGCTGAAGTTGAAACTGAGCATCAGAATAGGGAAGAGAGGGGATTTAAGTGACTTTGAACGTGGCACGGTAGTTGGTGCCAGACGGGCCGCTCTGAGTATTTCAAAAACTGCTGACCTACTGGGATTTTCACAGGCACAATCATCTCTCGGGTTTACAGAGAATGGTCCAAAAAAGAGAAAATATCCAGTGAGTGACATTTGTGTCACTTGAGCATCATTTAAACACCACGGCCTACCTGAGTATTGTAGCTGACCATGTCCATACCTTTATGACTACAGTGTCCCCATCTTCTGATGGCTCCTTCCAGCAGGTTAATGCACCATGTCACAAAGCTCCAATCATCTCACCACTGGTTTCTTGAACAGGACAACGAGGTCACTGCACTCCAATGGCTTCCACAGTCACCAGATCTCAATCCAATAGAGCACCCTTGGGATGTGGTGGAACATGAGATTCACATCATGGATTTGCAGCCGACAAATCTGCAGCAACTGTGTGATGCTATCATGTCACTATGGACCAAAATCTCTGAGGAATGTTTCCAGCACCTTGCTGAATCTATGCCATGAAGAATGAAGGCAGTTCTGAAGGCAAAAGGGGGTCCAACCCGGTACTAGCAAGGTGTACCTGATAAAGTGACCGGTGAGTATATATACAGTGCCTTGCGAAAGTATTCGGCCCCCTTGAACTTTTCAACCTTTTGCCACATTTCAGGCTTCAAACATAAAGATATAAAATTTTAATTTTTTGTGAAGAATCACCAACAAGTGGGACACAATTGTGAAGTGGAACGAAATCTATTGGATATTTTAAACTTTTTTAGCAAATAAAAAACTGAAAAGTGGTGCGTGCAAAATTATTCGGCCCCTTTACTTTCAGTGCAGCAAACTCACTCCAGAAGTTCAGCGAGAATCTCTGAATGATCCAATGTTGTCCTAAATGACTGATGGTGATAAATAGAATCCACCTGTGTGTAATCAAGTCTCTGTATAAATGCACCTGCTCTGTGATAGTCTCAGGGTTCTGTTGAAAGCGCAGAGAGCATCATGAAGACCAAGGAACACACCAGGCAGGTCCGTAATACTGTTGTGGAGAAGTTTAAAGCTGGATTGGGATACAAAAAGATTTCCCAAGCTTTAAACATCCCAAGGAGCACTGTGCAAGTGATCATTTTGAAATGGAAGGAGTATCAGACCACTGCAAATCTACCAAGATCTGGCTGTCCCTCTAAACTTTCAGCTCAGACAAGGAGAAGACTGATCAGAGATGCAGCCAAGAGGCCCATGATCACTCTGGATGAACTGCAGCGAACTACAGCTGAGGTGGGAGAGTCTGTCCATAGGACAACAATCAGTCGTACACTGCACAAATCTGGCCTTTATGGAAGAGTGGCAAGAAGAAAGCCATTTCTCAAAGATATCCATAAAAAGTCTCGTCTAAAGTTTGCCACAAGCCACCTGGGAGACGCACCAAACATGTGGAAGAAGGTGCTCTGGTCCGATGAAACCAAAATCGAACTTTTTGGCCACAATGCAAAACGATATGTTTGGCGTAAAAGCAACACAGCTCATCACCCTCAACACACCATCCCCACTGTCAAACATGGTGGTGGCAGCATCATGGTTTGGGCCTGCTTTTCTTCAGCAGGGACAGGGAAGATGGTTAAAATTGAGGTGAAGATGGATGCAGCCAAATACAGGACCATTCTGGATGAAAACCTGTTGGAGTCTGCAAAAGACCTGAAAGTGGGACGGAGATTTATCTTCCAACAAGACAATGATCCCAAACATACAGCAAAATCTACAAAGGAATGGTTCACAAATAAACGTATCCAGGTGTTAGAATGGCCAAGTCAAAGTCCAGACCTGAATCCAATCGAGAATCTGTGGAAAGAGCTGAAAACTGCTGTTCACAAACGCTCTCCATCCAACCTCACTGAGCTCGAGCTGTTTTGCAAGGAAGAATGGGCAAGAATTTCAGTCTCTCGATGTGCAAAACTGATAGAGACATACCCCAAGCGACTTGCAGCTGTAATCGCAGCAAAAGGTGGCTCTACAAAGTATTAACGCAAGGGGGCCGAATAATTTTGCACGCCCCACTTTTCATTTTTTTATTAGTTAAAAAAGTTTCAACAATCCAATAGATTTCGTCCCACTTCACAATTGTGTCCCACTTGTTGGTGATTCTGCACAAAAAAAATAAAATTTTATATCTTTATGTTTGAAGCCTGAAATGTGGCAAAAGGTTGAAAAGTTCAAGGGGGGCGAATACTTTCGCAAAGCACTGTAAGTACATTGGTTAGGAAGTGGTTAAACTGCAACTTTTTTATGCCTAGTCCCTGAGAATTAAAATCAACAGAGCAATATATGAAAAAAAAAAAAAAAAGTGCTACAATTCTGTTTTTAGAACCTCTATTTCTTTAAACCTTTGTCGGTTTGGAAATGCCAACATTTTGGCCCCTGTCACAGGGGATCTGAAAACATAGCTTTCCAAAGTTAACTGCAGTCATCTACTGAATGGCCACCCAGATGCAATGTTCCATACGGCTATAATTTGCCCAGCTTCCATAGCAACAAGTACAATTTCTACATTTTCTGTTTGGCAAGGTGAATATTTCAAAAGCCTGCGCAAGCCTAAACAAGCAAAACAAATAATTTCATGACACAATTTCAATTTATACTGCATATATTACTGTCTTTAAAGGGACCATGCTGGGAGATAATCATGGGAGCTTCCACTGGTGGATTGTCTCTAAAGGTGTCCATACACTAGATAAAAAAATCATTCGAAAATCTGTCATTTGAACAGTTCATTCACTTTTCATACAGTTAATGGGCACAAATTGAAAATTGGATGAGCCAAAAAGTTGAAGTTTGGAAAACGTCTGCTGAATGGGCGATAAATTGAAGGGTTAATGTGTTTCTCGCCCGTTAACCACCTGATGACCAGCGGTGTACCCATCCTACGCCAGATTTCAAGTGGTTATACCAGGATGATACCTGCAGGTGCCATTTTTTTACTGGTACCCACCCCTCGGGGGCGTGTGGTGATCAGTGGTGAGCTGTGTCACACAGGACACAGCACATCACCGATCGGGGTAAAGAGCCAATCGATCAGTGTAAAGAGCCAATGACAGCGGCTCTTTACCACATGTAAACACGCAGTCATGGAAAGACTTCAACCAGTCAATCACCTCACCCTTTCAATCTGGCTTCATTCCAAATAAACAGATCACAGATAATATACGTTTGGCCACAAATATCATACAAGATGCCAATCTTTTCTCATAAGAGATTTTACTAGTAAGCCTAGATATTAATAAGGCTTTTGATAGTGTTACTTGGCATTATCTTTCTTTACTCCTACAATGATATGGTTTTCAAGGCGAATTTCTTCATGGTTTTCAAGCCCTATATGCCGCTCCTAAAACCTGAATTCGTCTTCCCGGTTGTAAATCTGTGTTCTTCCCACTTGGTAGGGGTACAAGGCAGGGGTGTCTTCTTTCCTTTTTTCACCCCTGCTTTTTGCATGAGAGTTAGAGCCGTTAGGTATTGACTAAATTTTCAGCTCTAACAGGCCTTATGGTCAACCTTACGAAATCCATGGCTTTGCTCATTAATGTGCCCCCTTATAAGTAGGTGCCCAGAGAAGTTCTCTTCATTTGGTCTACTTCTTCTATATCAAATGGGATTTGAATACATATATTTGGTATAACAAACCACCCAGATATGCTATATCTATTTTATATCATTCACATAAACAGGGAGGTCTGGCTTTACCATGAACCATTCCTTCATGGTTTTCAAGTCCTATATGCCTCTCCTAAAACCTGAATTCTTCTTCCTGGTTGCAACTCTGGGTTCTTCCCACTTGGTAGGGGTACAAGGCAGGAGTGTCTTCTTTCACCCCTGCATTTTTGCATGAGGGCTAGAGCCGTTAGCTACAGCTATCATTCACCACCATGATAATAAGGGTTATTCTAAAGGTTAAGATGATTTCAAGTTAGGTATTGACTACGTTTTCAGCTTTAATAGGCCTTATGGTCGACCTTACGAAATCTATGGCTTTGCTCATTAATGTGCCCCCTTTTAAGTAGGAGGTGCCCAGAGAAGTTTTCTCTTCATTTGGTCTACTTCTTCTATATCAAATGCGGGCATTGCCCTACCCTCAATGTTCCAAGCTCTTTTTCAATGTATGTACCATCCTATTGTTACTAAAATCCTTTTGCATCTCCTTTTTAGGGAAAGTCATAGCTGTTAAAATGAATGTTCTCTCCAAATTACTCTATTTGTTCAGAGCCCTACTGATTAGAATCTCTAATGCTGCGTACACACGACCGGACTTTCCGTCAGAATAAACTCTGACGGTCTTCTCGACGGAGTTCCGACCGAACGGACTTGCCCACACACGATCACACCAAAGTACATTAGTTTAGAACACGATGACGTACAACGGGACTAGAAAAGGAAGTTCAATAGCCAGTAGCCAATAGCTGCCCTTACGTCGTATCTGGTCTGTCGGACCAGCATAGAGATGACCGGTTTTCCTGATAGAAATTGATTTTGTCGGAAAGATTTAAAGCATGTTCTATTTCTAGATCCGTCTGAATTTTTGAAGAGAAAAGTCCGATGATGCCTACACACGATCGGAATATCCGACGGAATGATTCCGTCTGACCTTTTCTGCCGGAAAGTCCGGTCGTGTGTACGCGGCATTAGTCTTATCTATCTCATATTCAGTGGGATTTGAATAAATATATTTGGTATAATAAACCACCCACATATGCTATATCTGGCTTTACCACAGATATGGCTTTATTATCTGGCCTTGCGACTAACGCAATAGGCTCAGTGGAACATTATGGACTCTAAAGTCCCTTGGCTTAAATTTGAGTGTAATTCTATCTTATCATATTTTCTACCAGGGTTGCTTTGGTCTAATATAGCTCCTATAAAGGAACAATTATTACATTATGCGCCTTCTCTGTCCATTTCTCCTACCACTTATGAGTGCATTTGCCATAAATATACTCAGGGGAAGGGACTCATTTAGAATCTCTATAATTGTGTGTCAGCTATTGAGATGGTCACCAAACTCTCATATATGGCTTGTTAGGAGGAGGAGATTGGAGAGCAATTTTTGGACCAGGAGTGGAACACTATGTGGCACAATCTCTGGAAATGTACTAAATCCCTAACAATTAGGTAAACAGCACTTAAATTGTTCACCAGACGGTATTATACTCGGCTTATAATACATGCTATTTACCCACGGGTCCCACAATCCTATTTCTGTGGTTTCTCCCAACCTTTTACATTTATTGGGGAGAAAGTAGCTCCAGTCTGGTCTTTAATTTAACAGCTACATGTTGGCAAACAGATCACTCTGACACAGGCAAACTGCCTACTGTTCCCTACTATCCCGGACCTTCCATGTCCCTTTGAACATCTGATACAGATACTCTGTGTTGCTTGACTAGGGTATTAAATATGTCTTGTTACTGCTATACCAAGAAAACCCCACCTTTACCCTTAGAGACCACACCACACAACATTGGCGATAAATTGGCCATAGCAGCCTTTTTATTAAACAAATATAAATAACCAATAATTAACATTAATAACATAAAAACCAGATGAGACTGTTTATTAAAGAGAAAAAGCTACAAGGTCCTAATAGGCATAAAACCCAGGACAGTACCTGCTTGTCACTTTACAGGCTTCCAGCCACAAAAAAACACCAACAGACAACTAGCAGGTACACATCCACCACCTGGGAGCCATACCTCAGGCGGGTCCCTACACCATACCTTTTGGTGCCCATATAATCTAAAAAAGGAACTCGCACCCTGCCACCAAAACGTCTGGCTTAGAACGACCCCCTGATTCCTTAACCTGTTCCAAACCACCATATTCAGGGCGGGAGGGTGGGAAGTTTCTCCACTCGCATCTCCGACTGGAGCCCTCCCCTTCCTGTACACTGCTTAATTACCCTTTACTCCTCCCAGCTCAAACCCTGCCCCCTGCAGCCTGCTAACCTATCCTGTAGCCCTAGACTCAGTAACTTAACAAGCCCCTTTAACCCCTGTCATGCCGGCCTACGTCTATTGCATTCTTTCTTTTACTCAGGGCCTTTCTTTGCCATAGGTTATCGCATACCATTGAAAATCCTCTGATATCCCCTTCTTACAACTCATCTCTAGAGTGGGTGCAATTATGTTGAGGAAAATAATACTTCATACCATTAAAGAGTTTAAATCTTGCTTTGGTGCCAAGTGGGATCCTTGCTTTCTTTATTGCTTCTCTACTGTAGATCAATCATGGCTGTTAATGCTGTACTTCACTTGCACTGTGAATGCTTTATCCTCTTCCAAAATTTGTTTTACTTATACATAAGATACACCTGTAATTTTTATTTTTTATGTGAATAATTCAAATGTGCCCTTTTGATTGTTCTTTATTTATTTTGGTACATGTATATTTTATACAGGGCTTTTTTTTTATCAGAGAATAGGTGCAGGAACTCCCCCCTTGCAGGTCACCCCTTGTCTCTGCCTTCTACCCACCTCCAAGCACAGTCCCTTGGTTCCACCCCCAACCCACCCCCCACTACCACCCCTTTTAGAGAATACAGAACCAAGTATAATTTGGTGATGCTAAGTAATGTGTATGGCATTTGTTAATGCTAACAAGAAAAGCAGTAAAATAGATCCCCTGTAGCTAGCAACGATTCACCCCAGTAACAATGGACTCCCAGCAGCCAGTATAAATAGACCCTCCAGCCTGCCGCATTCCTGCAGAAAAAAGTCCTGGTTTTATATCTTTAATATGGTGGACATATACTGTATGTTTCTTTTTTTTTTTTTTCCACATCAGCGAACATTTAAGAGATTGTTATTCAACTTAACGTTCATTTATATCTCTCGTAATTTTTCACATCATTGTGGATTTTTCTTTTTCTTGCGTTTATTTATAGACAATAAAATCTTGATTTAATCCTATGTGTATTATTGTATTTGTTTCATATAAATATTAAGTACTTCCTTTATAGGTACAGATCCTTATCTCCCCCCCCCCCCCCGAGCCACCCCTACCCTTCACCCAGAAATACCTCTCATCCTCTAACTTCCAAGGAAGCCATGGTAGGCCTTTCCATGGTTTTACATGATAGTTTCAGCATAACTCCACGTCCGTTTGAATTCCTGCCAGCACTTCCATTTGCTTATATCTCCTCCGTTCCCTTCATGTCCCGTCGATCTTAGTTTTTCTAACTGGTATATTTCTTCGATCCTCAAAATCCATTCTCTTTTGGTCGGTGCTTCTTCGAGATCCCATTTTTTAGGGATTAATCCCTTTGCGGCGTTTAGCATCTGAGGAGTCAGGGTTTTCAGATATTGTTTGATTGGTTCCCCTGATCCGTGGAATAGACATATCCA
Organism: Lithobates sylvaticus; assembly: GCA_028564925.1. Taxonomy (NCBI): domain Eukaryota; kingdom Metazoa; phylum Chordata; class Amphibia; order Anura; family Ranidae; genus Lithobates; species Lithobates sylvaticus. Next base: position 741,935,292 of record CM053026.1, on the reverse strand, counting down.
TGGTTCTTCTTGCAACGTCACTCCATTTATTTCTTTTATGGTTTCCAAAATCTCCCTCCAAAATGTCTTTATTTTTGGGCACTCCCACCAAAGGTGTGCCATTGTGCCTCGTTCCAGGCACCCTCTCCAACAATTTTGCGAGCTATCTGGTTGAAATTTATTTAGTTTATCCGGTGTCATGTACCATCTGGAAAGGAATTTGTAGTTCATTTCTGCGGTCGGAGTGTCAATTGCCGAAATGTGAGTAAGTTTTAAAATTTTATCAATCCTATGCTTATAATCTTGTGAGCCTAGTTCATTTCCCCATTTTATAAAGAAGGGCGGCACCTCCAGGTGTCCTTCCATCAGAAAAGCTTTATACAATCTAGATACGACTTTTTTTTTCCCCTTTTCCTCAATTATTTTTTCTAGTGACGTATATTCCTTTTTTGTTCTAATTGGTTGGGGTAGTTTTCTGATGAAGTGTGACAGCTGTAGGTAGCGCCAGTCATATATTTTTATTTGTGCCATGTTTTGCTGTATATCTCTAAGTGTTTTAATATTGCCTCTTTCTGTGACATCCTTCAACTGTGTATTTTGCCCTATCCAATCCCCACCCCCTTTGTGTGTTTTCCCAGGAGGGAAATAGTCGCTATCTCTTAACATCATTAAGGGTGAATTATATTTCCAACCGAATCGCTTGTGCAGTGAATCCCAAATTTTAAATACATGCTTTGTAATTTTTTGTGTGTTTATACCTAAACCCATTTCCATGGAAAAAAACAGGATTAAAATATTTAGGGATAAAACTTGCTAATTCAGTCAACAAACTTTATAGAGAAAACTATATCCCATTACTCGACGAAATCAAAATTGAAACTAAGAAAATTTCTTCAAGACCCCTGTCATGGTTTGGACGTATTAACTCTGTTAAAATGATCATTTTACCGAAGATTACTTATAAATTCCAAATGCTCCCAATCCCTCTCCCAGATTATTATTTTCAAACCTTAAAATCGATTCTAAGTAAATGTATATGGCAAAATAAAAAGCCTAGGATCTCGCATATCGTCCTGAGAAACAGTAAAGAGCAAGGAGGCCTAGGGGTCTCAGATCTGAAAATGTACTATCAAGCGGTTGTAGTGTCAAGAGCCATTGAGTGGTCACAGGAGACAACAGATAAGCAATGGGTAAACATAGAGAGTAGCACAAGTGGGGTAAACTTAAGAACGGCAATTTGGAACCCACCGCACTTAAGGGGTTTAGGTATAAACACACAAAAAATTAAAATATACTGTATGTTTCTTATGTTTTTTTTTTCTTACCGCTCTTCCCTGTATACATTCACTGTATGATATCATTTTTTCCTGTTACATTCATACTTAATAAAAAAGTTTGCAAAAGAAAAAAAAAAAGCATTCAACTTCACCCCTCAGCAGGGAAGATTCCTGCATCAGTCCATGCGCTAGGCCTAAGGAATAGGAGAGTCTGAACGGTTTAGGAGATATTCCTCGTGCAATGCACCGCTGACTGCAGCGGCGCATGCGCGCGGGGGATTCTCGGCTGAAAGGCCGGCAGAATCCGAACCTTGCCGGGAAGAAGTATCCCGTGCGCATGCGCGGGAGTGACGCATCGCAGTTCCAGCAACTCACACCGGAAGACACGCCGAGGCGTGGACCAGGTGCATTACCGACGCCTCGTTCTAAGGTAAGTATTTCATAATGAGCTAGTATGCGGTGCATACCTTTTCCCTTACTGGTGTATAAAAAAAAAAGTTTCAGCGGGTATATAACCGCTTTAAGGAGTCACAGTTAAGGTTCCACAGTTGAGGTACAGTTAGCTTGACTACAGAAACCAAAAAAATGTAAACGTAATTTAGCAAAAAAGAAACCACATCCTGACACATCCCTAACTTGCATTCCCCACACAGATTGTTTTGTTGAGCTTCCATATTTGAATCTCCATGGAGCACAAGGATAAAGCTTAATTTACTTATCTGGTGTGCCCTGACTGCTTCTGAAATCTCATCAGACTTCTGACAGATGGAACTTGAAGCCGACGATCGGGAAGGAGAAGAATTGCTGACATCTTAACAGGTTGTCATTCTCTAAAGGCAACGTAGATGTTATTGTTCGGATGTATTTTTTCACGCATGATGTGCTTTAAAGAAAATCCATAGTCTTATCTAAACTTCTGTTTTATGTGAAGAGCATATATAATCCAGTTATATTTTATTAAAGTCTTTCAATACATTTTTAAATATAGATAGTGCCCCAAAACCCTTTGCATGTGAGTGTCGCAACTATCACGTTATCACATGTTTGGGAATTTAAACAACTGTCGATCGAGTCACTCAAACTAAAAGTGAAATTGTATGAGGTGACAAAATGTAGCAGTTAACTGAAAGCATCACAAAGCAAATAATATATATTATGTGTAGCACCCTCTAGTGTGTGCTAGGTGTAAAGTATTTTTTTTGTAGAGTAGGCTTGTTAGTGTAAGTAAATTTATTCAGCTCAGTGCTATACCTGAGTTGTGAATCTGGGTCAGGGTTCAGTGACACATCCTAGCAGCCCCCACTTGTTTTCTGGGACATTGGAGAATTTTCTAGACATAGTGGGTGGAGACTAGGATGAGCTGCTTGGAATATTTACTAGGGCCTCAGCCAATCCCCAGTAAAGGGCTGTCAGGGGGCAGGCCACTTCATAATTGGGCATGAGTCATGCCAGCAGGGTGTGTCGTGTGGAGGATGGAGATGGAGTGCTGAGGAGGCTGCCGGTGGCCCTTAAGGGTGTCCCCTAGTCTGGGGGGTGACCTTGGACCGGTGCCAGCAGGGTGTGTTGGGTGGAGGATGGAGATGGAGTGCTGAAGAGGCTACCGGTGGCCCTCAAGGGTGCCCCCTAGTCTGGGGAGGGTGACCTTGGGTCGGGGCTCAGGTGCTGGAAGGATCCACCATAACACATGGAGGAAGCCCTTCCTGGGGGCACATGAGCTAGGAGAGAAGACAGCAGGAGCAGGCAGCACTACTAGGAGATCTCCTGAGAGTCAGCCAGGTGGTCTGGTAAGTGTCAGTCTGGAGGACTGTTGGGAGAATTTAGCCTGGATGGTTAGTAAATGGCCAGCTGAAGCCAGGTGGGTTGGTAGTGCCAGAAGAGATGGTGCTGGGATCAGTAGCCACAGGAGGAATAGTTTTTATGTATTCTCTTTTATTGGTTGAACTGGATGGACTTGTGTCTTTTTTCAACCTGACTAACTATGTAGCAAGCTGGACACTGTAATCTTTGCTACAAAACCAAGGGGTCTCGGGCTTCTGCCTGTAATGGGCCATTACCTTTAATTGGACTGAGTGACTGTCAGATCTTCACACAGTGATCCAGCAGGGTTCTACAAGCAAGTGTGTGCTGGAGGAAGAAGTGGAGCTGTATGTAGAGATTGTATATAGGAAGAGTGTCCCTTTAAGTTCTGCTAAAGTTATGTGGGCATCCCATAACCTTCCATCCCTATCCAAGTTATTACCCTCAATAAATAACAAAAGTAAAGTCACAGACTTTTCTCTGTCTACAGAGTGCCTGTGAAAATTAAGTGTGCCTGGCTGTGGAGGGTGGGGGATCCCAGTTTTATGCGGCTCCTAAGGGAGTGCGCTTCATATGCAAATACAAGTACAAGCCATGTCTGGTGATGTAGGTATAAACATAACATTTTTTTTTTTTTTTTACTTTCAATGATTAAGGTGTAAACCCAAGAACCAGTCCTTAGACGTTGTGACTGCATTAAATTTATTTATTCCATTCCTTTTTTTCTTTATTTTCACCTAGTGATCCAGTCAGTAATGCACTTCCTGCCTAGGGGTGGCTATGCTCACTATTACACTGTATCTACGAAGTAGAAGCGTTGTCATCTTTGGACAGCAGCATTGTCAACTAGAGATGTGCACAACAAAAAAATTTGTTTGATTTCGTTTCAGATTCATTCTTATCAGTGCCCATCAGTGCCACCTTATCAGTGCAAATCAGTACTACCTCATCAGTGGCCGTCAGTGAAGGAGAAAACGTACTTAGCGCATCGTTTTTTCAGGAGCTACAACGCTAAAAATAGCGCCTGTATAGCGCCTAAAAAAAGCGGGTCCTTTAACTCCAGTGTGAAAGCCGGAGGGCTTTCACACTGGATCGGTGCGCTAGCAGGACGGTAAAAAAAGTCCTGCTTGCAGCATATTTGGATCGGTGAAGGAGCGGTGTATTCATCGCTCCTATACCGCTCCTACCCATTGAAATCAATGGGACACCGCGGGGATACCGCGGTAATACCGCCGGCAAATCGCCGGCAAAGTGCCGCTGGAGCGGCGCTTTGCGGGGGGTTTTAACCCTTTTTCATCCGCTAGCGGGGGTTAAAACCATCCCGCTAGCGGCCTAATACCGCGGCTAAAACGACGGTAAAGCAGCGCTAAATATAGCGCTGTTTTACCGTCGCCGCCTGCACCGCCCCAGTGTGAAACCGGCCAAACAGAAACGAAGAAAAAATTATTTTTTTCAAAATGATCTGCCTTTTTTTTATTTGTAGAGCAAATACCACCAAAAGAAAGCTGTATTTGTGGGAAAAAATTTTGTTTGGGTACAGTGTCGCATGACCACGCAATTGTCCTTCAAAATGTGAGAGCGCTGAAAATTGGTCTGGGCAGGAAGGTGTATAAGTGCCCGGTATTGAAGTAGTTAAGGTAATAATTTGGATCCATCATATTCAATATGTTAAAATGATTTGTTTTCAGAATTTGTTTCGTATATTCAGATTTGTTGTTCCGAATTGATTCATAGTTTTCAGAAGTTTTTTTGGATTCATTTGTTAAGTTGTTTGAAAAAAATAATAATTTTGCGGAATAACTGGTTGTTAAGGAGTGGGACGCTGCCACATCATAGTTTCATAGTTTCATAGTTAGTAAGGTTGAATAAAGACACCAGTTCATCCAGTTCAACCTGAGTGAGTGTCTACAATTGTCCCTATCCCTGTACATTGCACACTCACATCGGTCCCTACCCTCAAGGAGCCCACAATCCAAGGTCCCCATTCATATACCAGGGCCAATTTTTTGGACAAAAGCCAATTAACCTACCAGCATGTCTTTGGATTGTGGGAGAAAACCAGAGTATCCGGAGGAAACCCACGCAGGCACAGGGAGAACATGCAAACTCCAGGCAGGTAGTGTCATGGTTGGGATTTGAACCAGCGACCCTTCTTACTGCTATGTGAGAGTGCTAACCACTACACCACTACACCACTGTGCTGCCCAATCCTTAACCTTAACCCCTTGCCGCCTGGCCTATGACGATGCGGCACAATCCATCACTGGCTGTGTCCAGTGGATGACTGATTACTGTACCGTCTCACTGCCGGTACCATGTGACGGCTGTAACCAATCACAGCACTTCACATAACAGTTGTAAAACAATGGATGGCTTCCTTTCAAGCCATCCATTGTGTACAATTGTGTTGTTATCTGTGATTGGTTACAGTGATCACATGGTACAGACTGGGCCAATCACAGCCCACCCGTGCCATGTGATCAGCTTTGGACAATCACAGGTAATCACAACAAAACAAACTGAATGAATCGATTTCATTCAGTAAAATGCTTGCATATAGCAATAAAACTCATTGCTATAAGCAAACATAATGTGTAAAAAAATTAATAAAATAATGATCACTTCCCCAGAGTAGTACAATGTTACTATGGTAAAATTATATCGCTCTGGTCAAAGTGTTTTTAAAAAAAAAAAGAAAAAATGTATAATTAAAGAAAAAAAATTGAATTCATTTTTTATTTTATCCCACTGTCACCAGTTAGTGTCCCTACCACCACCACATCAGTTATATGATGACGCTGTAAAAAAGAGCTTCAATTGCGCAACCTAGGTGAGGTTAATTGGTTAATTAAATAAAAAAATAAACCATCAAATAGGAATAAAAATAACAACTACCAACAAATCAATAAATAGTGTGAGTGACAAATTGTGCCGTTCATTTCCCCTAAAGGGAAATTTAGAACAAATCACCCAATAACTGAATACATAAATAAATAAACAAATAGTGATTGTGTGAAAATAAATTAAATTCATTTAAACAAATGTCCACAGTGTATGAAAAAAACAATTGGATGAATCAGATGGCTATGGTTATAAGTCCATATATTCTAAAGCAAAAAACTTCAAAGAATTCCTTCCCAAGTAGCGGAAAAAAAGGGCCAACATTAGCAGAACGGCAACAGTTTTTCTTTGCTTTGTTTCTTCTGATACAACCACCACATATATTCCCGCAGATGATCAGCTCCCAGAAACGGTATATATAAATGACCAAATGGCCGCTTACCAGATCCAAGGATCGAATGGGCATATATCGGGATGAACCCACCCCACAGGGCGATATCCCACTCTCTTCCACGGCACGGATGACCTGCTCTCCAATCAAAGGTGATCACTCTCCTGCTTCGTGCTCAGCTGTTTTCCGTCCACACTACTCGCCTTCTTCACTAGCTAAACTTCCTCGGTTCACCATATAGGGCAAAAAAAACGTATATAGTGAAATAGGTTTTAGCACATCAAAGTTTCTTTATTAAAAAGCCCACACATGGCTAAGAACCAAAGGGGTATATAAAAAACAAAGCAACACTGCAGCATACAAAAAAGAAATTTTCCTTAAAATAGGTAAAAAAGCGTTGTATCGATATAATATTTAAGCAGAATGTAAACAAAAAGAAGAGTTAGAGTTAAAAAAACAAAAAAACAAAAAAAAAACAGAGTGAGGATACCCCCCAATCCATACCAAGCCCTTAGGTCTGGTATGGATTTTAGGGAGAATTCGACCCCCCCAAAAAATGGCATGGGGCCCCCACCAAAATCCATACCAGACCCTTATCTGAGCATGCAGGCTGGCACTTGGTGTCCTATGTCAGAAAGCTAGTGTCAGGCTCCAGACAGTGGCGGTGTGTCCATTAAGGGTGCCGCCCCCTCTCTCCAGCCACCCCCTCTGTGTAGTATGGAGAGATTCATGCATTTCATGAATTTATCCATGGGCACTGTAGCCACCCCCTATTCAGGCATCCGGACCCTTTTTGGACGCCAAGCACCTGAATTACAGCGGCGGGGGGGTATTTTTGAAGCACCTGATTAGAGCTATATTCTCTATTAGGCTTCAAAAATGGTGAACCCAGGTGTGTTAGCAAAGCAAAGGAATATTTGCTTTGCTTACACAGAACAGCCTCTCAGCCAGTCAGGAGGCGCGGATGTAATAACGGTCACCTGATTGGCTAAAGGCAGAGGAGATCCCATTGGCCACCTAGCAGAATGGGTAGAAGACTTTCACGGAGCACACAGGAACCATTGCCGCGCTACCCGTCCCACAGCTTGCCGCCTGACTCGCCACCACGATGGGGTAAGTGTCGGGCAGACAGCGGGCGGGCAAGCAGGCGGGGGGGCCACAGTGGCTGCATATTATTGGGACACAGTTAGCTGCAGTTGCTGGGCATAGTGACTGCATATTATGGGCACCAAGGCTGCAATTGATGGGCACAGTTGGCTGCATTTGCTGGGCACAGTGGCTGCATATTATAGGCACAGAGGCTGCAATTGATAGGGCACAGTTGACTGCATTTGTTGAGCAATGAGACTGCATATGATGGGCACAGAGGCTGCATATTATGGGAACAGTTGGCTGCATATGATGGGAACAGTTGACTGCATATGATGGGCACAGTTGGCTGCATAAATTTGGGCACAGTTGGCTGCATATGATGGGCATAGTTGGCTGCATATGATGGGCACAGTTGGCTGCATATTATGGGCACAGTTGGCTGCATTTGCTGGGCACAATGGCTGCATATGATGGGCACAGTTGGGTGCATATGATTGGCACAGTGGCTGCATATGATGGGCCGAGTTGGCTGCATTTGCTGGGCATAGAGGCTGCATATGATGGGCACAGTGGCCGCATATGATGGACACAGTTGGCTGCATATGATGGGCACAGTGGCTGCATATGATGGGCACAGTGGCTGAATATGATGGGCAGTGTGGCTGCATTTGCTGGGCACAAAGGCTGCATATGATGGGCACATTTGGCTGCATATGATGGGCACAGAGGCTGCATATGATGGGCATAGTGGCTGCATTTGCTGGGCACAGTTGGCTGCAACTGATGCAGCAAAACTCATCTCCACCATCAGGAGCTCTGGTGAAGACCAGCTAATGCTTAGACTCCATGCCTTGGGTGAGCCTGCATCATCCTGTATTAATCCAGCTGACTACTCGTGAATCTTTTAACTGCTAAAGCCACTGGCCTCCGAGCCTGACTCCAGACCGAGACAGCCAGAACGTATAGTAAAACCCAGATGGAGTTTTTGTTGGGGGTTCCACTTTAGACCAATAGAAGCCATCAGTTAAACAGATCTTGACGTTCCCCTCCCTTGGCGTAAGCGAAACCCCACTTTTTTACATCTTTTGTTTAAACAAAAACAAATGCATCTGCTTTCAATAAAAGCCAAATGGCTACAAGGAGAGAGAGCGTAGTGCAGCTACATCATGACAATGACAGCACAAAGTGTGCGCGCACTTCTGTGCGATCGGCTTCGCTTTATTAAACCGAGCAAGAAACATCAGACAAGTGTTACCATCTGTTGCTTATGATTTCTGTTTAGGGTTATCATTGTGTCGAGAAAACAAGCAGATTAAGCAGATTACTCCCGCAATATGCTACTTGGCTAAACACATGAATATATAATCATTGATATGGTAATCCTTAGGAATGCATTACAAAAGTAACAGACTGTAACTTAAAGGAAACCTATCATGGGACAAAAGTGTTACCAATTCTGACCTTAAAGGCTAGCCTCACTTTTGGACGCTGTTGTGTGTTGTACTCATATTTAGAGTGTAATATGTAACGTGGTGTCTAGCGGACCTCCCTCCCTCAAACCCCCCCCCCCCCCAACAGCTTGTAAAGGCCCTTCTCCCCCACAGCAGCTGGCAGATTTGGATCCATGAAAGCAAAAAAATACTTCCTTCGTAGTGATGACCACACTTGTAGTCCATTGGCACATCCTCCAGGTTACTAACTGAAAACCTATACCCCGGTACAGACATAGACCAGGATTAGAGTCTGCAGGAGCCTGCCGTTGCACCTGAAATTCATTGTTTATAGTTCCAATGCTTTGCTGGTTCATTTGCTAACAAAAGTAATAAAAAAGTAATAAATTTTCTGCAAATATATGTGTATTTATTGATTGTTGCTGTCCCCTCAAAATATCTCAACACACAGCCATTAATGTCAAAACCACTGGCAACAAAAGTGAGTGCACCCCTAAGTAAAAATGTCCAAATTGGGCCCAATTAGCCCTTTTCCCTCCCTGGTGTCATGTGACTCGTTAGTGTTACAAGGTCTCAGGTGTGAATGGGGGAGCAGGTGTGTTAAATTTGGTGTTATCGCTCTCACTCTCTCATACTGGTCAGTGGAAGTTCAACATGGCACCTTATGGCAAAGAACTCTCGGGGGATCTGAAAAAAAAAATTGTTGCTCTACATAAAGATGGCCAAGGCTATAAGAAGATTGCCAAGACCCTGAAAATGAGCTGCAGCACGGTGGCCAAGACCATACAGCGGTTTAACAGGACAGGTTCCACTCAGAATAGGCCTCGTTATGGTCGACCGAAGTGGTTAGACGTATGAGTGCTGCCAGCATTGCTGCAGAGGTTGAAGGGGTGGAGGGTCAGCCTGTCAGTGCTCAGACCATACGCTGCACACTGCATCAAGTTTGTCTGCATTACTGTCGTCCCAGAAGGAAGCCTCTTCTAAAGATGATGCACAAGAAAGCCAGCAAACAGTTTGCTGAAGAAAAGCAGACTAAGGACATGGATTACTGGAACCATGTCTTGTGGTCTGATGAAACCAAGATAAACTTATTAGGTTCAGATGGTGTCAAGCGTGTGTGGCGGCAACCAGGTGAGGAGTACAAAGACAAGTGTATAAAGGAGATAGTAAAAAATCAAACAGAGGTTCCTGTAACATAAAATACTAAAACAGCGCTGAAAATGACAAATAAAAGATAATAAAATCTTTCTGTGATAAGTCCACAAGTCATAAAATAAGGTCAAGAAATCATGCAGCAGAGGTGGTCCTTTTTGGTGTATCTGAAAGATATAGTGCACAGTTCCAAAAAGGTAATTATAGGTGACTTTTCATGTGGCTAAGGTGTTCCAGATGTGTATCCAAGCACCGCTTTAATCCCTCTAGACAAATCCACCATGTGAGGCACGCTCCCCTCAGGGGGTTAAACTCACCAGAAGTATAAATCAAATAGGCCTTGAGATATAAAACCACATCGTAGTATACACTGCACACGGTACGTCAGATATCCAGAAACTGCACCAATCCCAACGCTTCCTCAGCATAGGTGTCACCAGGGTATTAATATATATCACCAGGGATAAATCAACTCACAGAGGTATCTCGTTCCCGCCAGCTGCGCACTTGGTCGCAGGGCAGTATTCCAACATGATACCGACCCCAAACACACCTCCAAGATGATCACTGCCTTGCTAAAGAAGCTGAGGGTAAAGGTGATGGACTGGCCAAGCATGTCTCCAGACCTAAACCCTATTGAGCATCTGTGGGGTATCCTCAAACGGTCTCTGACATCCACCAGCTCCCTGATGTTATCATGGAGGAGTGGAAGAGGACTCCAGTGGCAACCTGTGAATCTCTGGTGAACTCCATGCCAGGGAAGGTTAAGGCAGTGCTGGAAAATAATGGTGGCCACACAAAATATTGACACTTTGGGCCCAATTTTGGACAGCTGTGAGTCTTTACATTGTAGCAAAGTGTCTGTTCTTTTTTTTGGGGGGGGGGGGGGTGATAAATGAGCCATCTTTGGTAGTATCTTCAATTTTTTTTTTAAATCTATTTAAATCTATTTTAACGGCAACAAGGAGTAAAAAAATAAAAATAAAAAAATTCTAGTTTGAGCAGTTCTCATTTTAGAAAGCACAATTGTTACTCTTGATATAAAGTGCTAATTTTGTTCTGTGTCATTTATCTTGACTTGAATTATCTTTACAGAACAAAGCCTGGAGAAGTTAATTTGTGTGTATATGTGTTTTTTTTTTTATGATAATGCTACAAAGAATAAAAGAACAACACAAAAGAAAACATAAAGCAGAAATATGTATAAACTTTATAAAATAAATGTAAAAAATAAAATCTGATGAACAAACTAGCCTTGAAAAACAAGGATAGGAATGAGTAACTAGGACTAGTTTAGGATAACAAGGTTATACATGGGGATACAATTATATTAATGGAGCGGTGATAAATCTAACAATGATTCCTAAATAGACAGCAAAGAGAACTATATCATATATATTAAAGTGGAGGGCCACCCTGAAAAAAAAAACTTCATAAAAATGTAAATAAAAATGTAAAAGGAAAAAAAAAAGTGTTTGTAGCTGCTGACTTTAAATTTTTTTTTTTCCCGGATGGCCCTCCCCTTTAATACATCTACTAAAGTGAAATATAATATAATGCAAACATAAAATAGTGAAACAATGTATCCACAATAGATAGTGTTGCAAAAATACAGTGTAAAAACGTGAATAAACACGATGATTAAAGATCTTGGTGAAATGCTTAATAGTTCTTCCAAACAATCCCGCTGAAATATGAGCAATCACATAGTCCAGTGCTCAATCCAAGAAAAGAGACAAACTTCACCACCATGTGCAATGTTCCGCTATTTCACCTTCAAGTAAAAGGTAACACGCATCAACTGCAAACTCGATCTCCGTATAGTGAATGAAATAAATTCTAAAATAAATAAATATTATCCGAGGGTGGTTACGGATTCCCTCTATTTATTACATATATGTATTAACTTGTCTATTCCTATAGTTAGCTAGTCTATTAAAACTCCAATAATATCACTGTTGATAAGCATAATTATATAAGGTTAGCTATGAAAACAAACACACTGCTTAGTAAAACAACGTCTTATTTATTTCCCCAGGAAATAGGAAAACGTTAACATGAAAACACTAAAGGAAAAATATTACAGAGCACATAACAAAAGAACATCAAATACACTTATCGCAAGGCTGTCCTCTAGATATTGTCTCATCAGCCGGGCTCAAAAATGGTAGATATCGCTCTCTGTCTCGGTCAGACGTTTTTATCCTTCAATCATACATCGTTCAGACCCAACCCCATTGCCAGCCCATCTAGATCTTTGACGAATCAAAGTATTTACGGGGCAGTCCTCATCAATATATTATATTACTGTCCGTCCTGCTGTATTGGCCTCTAGGGGTAGCATTGTCCATGTCATGGCCCTCCTTGAAGCTCGCTTGCATAGCGTTATCACACCAGATGATCAGGAGCTAAGCTTTTGTTCAGCCTTGCTTCTTTCAGTTGAGTAATCTGATCTACTACAAAGTTTTGATGTGCAACTTATTACATTCCAGACAGGCCCCAAGAATGCGAAGGCCTGGTATAGCCATAGTTCATATTTCAAACACCTCTTGTATTTATGAAATAAAACATGTTGCCTTCCAACAGTGTATGTCATTCAGTAGTTGGTAGTAATCAATCGACTCACACATGAAAATCATGTCCCTCTTTCCCCCTCATTTGTCCCTCATTTTGGTCTGATCTATATAGGTGTATATAAAATGCACTTCTTATTTTTCAAAAAGTGTTTCCCAGTGCTAACTAAACCTTTCATCCAATTTCTAAATGGCTGCATTTGTAAATGTTAAAAGCCAATATAAAGGAATAGTAGTGGTAAAAAAAAAGCCCTTGTGGATTTAATTAACCTTTTTTTTTGGTTAATTCTCCTTTAAGGGGGTGCGGCAGGGGGCGTGTATTATGCCTGCATACATTTGCTAGTAGGTGTCCCTCATTCCCATCTCAAAATGTTGGGAGTTATGGCTAAAACCAAGAGCAAAAACATAATCTATGGCGGGTTTCCAGTCATTAGATGTCATGGCTACACACATTTTCTTTTTGAAAGCAATAATATTCTCAGAGCCTTATGCCCTGTACACACGACCGGTTTTGCCGTCGGAAAAAAAACTTCCGCTCAAGCTGTCTTGCATACACACGGTCACACCAAATTCCGACCGTCAATAACGCAGTGACGTACAACATGTACGACGGTACTATAAAAGGGAAGTTCAATACCAAGTGCACCACCCTTTGAGCTCCTTCTGCTAATCTCGTGTTAGTAGAAGTTTGGTAGAGACGATTCGCGCTTTTCAGACTCATGCTTTTCAGATCGTTTTACTGCTGTTCAGTTTGTGATCATTTTTCCAATAATCCAAAAAAAGGACATCTTGATGACATTCCAAAAAAAAAAGATCACTCTAAAAAATAATTCTAAACATTATTATGGAGATCTGGCTTTAAAAAAATAAACGATTATTCATGAGATCATGAGCAATAATAAAGAAATAAGTTTGTCAGAACTCTGTGTGAATATCAGCAGCAAAACAACTTAATCTTTATAGCATTCTAAAGAAGATGAGAATGCTCTGCATTAAACTATTTAAAAAATGTCAGCATGACGAATGTGCTATCTCCATTACGAACGCTAGTTTTTCCAGACCGAGCGACTCAGTCTCGTACTTGCTTCAGAGCATGTGTGATTTTTGGTGCGTTGGAACAGCATACAGTCCAGCGTTTTTTCCGCTAAAAATTTTTCCGTCTGAAAAATTTAGAACATGTTCTCTATATAAGTCCATCCGAATTTTCGACGGAAAAAGTCCGATGGGGCATACACATGGTCGGAATATACGATGAAAAGCTCCTATCTGACTTTTTCTGTCGGAATGTCTGACCGTGTGTACACGGCATAAGAAAGATGATGAAGAGGCATATCTGGAGCTATGAAGAAAGTGAATTAAGCTCAGGGTATACATGACTGGGTGGAACTAAGTAGTGTGCAATTAATTGGTTTAAAAAGAAAAAGTAGTGCCACCTACCAGAGAAAGCAGGTGGATGGGGAGGAGCATGGGAGGATAGTTTACTAGAAGGAGTGAGGATGAACCATTAGAATATCTGAAGATATCAGGTAAACATCCCTCCCATTTGCGCTATTTGTGGGTTTTTGATGGTCTTGATCCAGGTCATAGCAAAGTTGGTGGTTTGGGGTCCTTGAAGTTGGGTATAATCTGGTGTTTTTGTGAAAACAGTGGGGACCCATCTTCGGTAAGGCGTCCTCTAGTTGGCCCAGTCAAGTCATAGTGATCAGGTAGTTGTAGACCTTTATGTGTCTAACGTCAGCTGGGACAGTACCCGGGGTGGTGTTTTTTCTGCCTAGGGCATGACTTGCCTAACTAGGGCCACAGAAATAAGGTTTAGTTCTATGGTACCTTCAAGGATGTTATGTTTTGTTGTTGAAATGTTGTATGTTATTTATAATAAAAGGCAGCTATGGCTATTTAAAGTGGTTCTTAAAGTTATATTAAAGTCGTATTTTCTTGTTTAGCCACTACAGCCACGGAAGGTTCACCCCCTTCCTGACCAGGCCCTTTTTTGCAATTAGGGCACTGCATTATTTTAACTGACAATTGCATGGTCGTGCAACGCTGTACCCAAAAAGAGCTTTCTTTTGGTGGTATTTGATCACCTCTGCAGGTTTTTATTTTTTGTGCTATAAACAAAAAAAGACCGACAATTTTGTAAAATAAAAAAAACGATATATTTTTTACTTTCTGCTACAAAACATTTCCAATAAAAATGGAAAAAAAAATCAAATTTCTTCATCAATTTAGGCTACATATTTTTGGTAAAAAATCCCAATAAGCATATATTGATTGGTTTGCGCAAAAGTTATCGCGTCTACAAACTATGGGATATTTTTATGGAATTTTAATTTATTTTGTTTATTTTACTAGTAATGGCGGTGATCAACGATTTTTAGCGGGACTGTGACATTGCGGTGGACAAATCGGACACCTAACTGACACTTTTGACACTTTTTGGGGACCAGTGACATTATTACAGGGATCAGCGGTAGAAAAAAAAATGCACTGTTACTGTACTAATTACACTGGCAGGGAAGGGGTTAACATCAGGGGTGATCAAATGGTTAAATGTGTCCCTAGGGGGTGCTTTCTAACTGTGTGCTTTGACTGGGGGAAAACAGAGATTTCCATTTCCTCCTCTGGCAGACCGCCGTTCTGCCTATTCTCATAACGATCGGCGGGTCCCGCCGGATTGTGTCCAATCACAGCAGAAACAGGTCGCCGGTGGCGGGCACGCGTGCCTCAGACCCCGTGCACGAAATCACGTACAGGTACATGATTTCGCTCAGGAGGGCTGCCCTGCCGCCGTATATCTATGTGGGGCACTCTTCAAGTGGTTAAAAATAACAACATGTTATACTTACCTGCCCTATGCAGTGATTTTGCACAGAGCAGCCCAGATCCTCTTCTTCTTGGGTCCCTTTCCAGCGCTTCTGGCCCCTCCCTCCGGCCGAATGCCACCACTGTAAGCAGCTTGCTATGGGGGCACCCGAGCCGCTGCTCTGTGTGTCCATTTAGATCGTGCAAACCGCTGGATGAGATCTGGAGCAAGCCTGCTTGAGTGCCCCATAGCAAAAGGCTTGCCATTGGGGTCACTTGGCGAGGGGGGAGGAGCCAGGACTGCCAGTGGGACCCAAAAAGAATTGGGGCTGCTCTGTGGAAAACCATTGTAAGTATAACAAAAAGGTTTAATGACAGGGTGACACTGTAGCAATGTGCCAACGTCCCGATAATCAAGTTAAAAAAAATTGGAATTGCAAAGATGGACTTTATAGGCACACACATAGGATAAAAAAATTAAAAATTTAACTGGATAAAGTTAAAATCATAATTTACAAAACATAAAAAAGAACACATCATAATAGTACATGACCCCAAAGACTCAAATAGAACCTCCAAATATTATATTCTTTTCAATTCTTTTTTATTGAGTTTCAATAAGGACAATAAAATAGAGAGTACAATAGTAGCATACGGAGTAAAACATTCAACTTTGATATAACACAGGTGTAAATTGCAATATGTTACATACCAGCACTTTTTTTTTTTCTATTAGTTGGAGGGATAGCGCATCCTACTTCACAATG
The DNA here is from genome assembly GCA_028564925.1 of Lithobates sylvaticus. NCBI lineage: Eukaryota > Metazoa > Chordata > Amphibia > Anura > Ranidae > Lithobates > Lithobates sylvaticus. Next base: position 741,919,170 of record CM053026.1, on the reverse strand, counting down.
TGGATGCCACGGTTCCCTGTATAGATAAAGTGCAGGAGGGTTATATATTTTATCAGAAAGAGAATAAATTGTATATATTACTTGTCTCTAGTAGGAATGCCATTGTATTGTGAACCATAGAAAAATAAAAGTATAGAGTATAAAAAATTAAAAGGTGAAAACAAATATAACTGTACCAGAGTTGGAGGAATTCTCATATCTGAGTTGGTTAAGGATTATCCATTACTGAGGTTAAAAGTTTTCAGGAAATCTAGAGGTCCAAGGTGACCATTGTTCGGTAAAGGCCTGAATCGAGTTAGACTGAATAGCAAAATGATTTTCGTAGGAATGTTGTGTTACAACTCTTTGGACAACCTCCCTAGCATTAGGAACTAAGGTAGTTTTCCATTTGGCCGTAATTGTCAGCTGGGCTGCAGTAAGTATGTGGGTTACTATGGGGTTGATTTACTAAAGGCAAATCCACTTTGCACTACAAGTGCACTTGGAAGTTCAGTCGCTGTAGATCTGAGGGGCGCATGCAAGGAAAATAAAAAACAGCATTTTTGCTTGTACATGATTGGGTGATGAAATCAGCAGAGCTTCCCCTATTTTTAGATCTTCCCCTCAGATCTACAGTGACTGCACTTCCAAGTGCACTTGTAGTGCAAAGTGGATTTGCCTTTAGTAAATCAACCCCTATGTTCCTAAATTGGGTTGGTACCATCTTTATGGCGAGGTTATGGAGGGCCAATTAAGGATTCGGTTTAACCACTTCCCGACCGGCGCACGACGACAGAATGGCACAGACAGGCATAACGGCGTACAGGTACGTCCCATTTAAGATGCCGCCGTGCCATCGAACTCATGTCGGTCGGGACCCCCATGAGTCCGGTCGCGTGTCCGCGGACTCGATTGCCGCGTCTCATGGGAAGGCTGAACGGGGAGATGCTGGAAGGCTGAACGGGAAGCTCACGGGAAGGCTGAACGGGGAGATGCGGAAATACACAGCATTTTCCCGTTCTGCCTAGCAACTAGTGACGCCGATCTCTGCTCAGCATTCACTAGCTCAAAGCCACGCCCCCCCACAGTTAGAAACACGCCTCTAGAAACACTTAACCCCTACACTGCCACCTAGTGATTAACCCCTTCACTGCCAGTGTCATTTACACAGGAATCAGTGCATTTAAATAGCACTGATTGCTGTATAAATGACAATGGTCCCAAAAATGTCCGATGTGTCCGCCATAATGTCGCAGTCACAATAAAAATCGCTGATCGCCACCATTACTAGTAAAAAAAATTATTAATAAAAATGCTATAAAACTATCCCCTATTTTGTAAACGCTATAACTTCTGCGCAAACCAATCAATAATCGCTTATTACGTTTTTTTTACCAAAAATATGTAGAAGAATACGTATCGGCCAAAACTGAGGAAAAAAAATGTTTTTTATATATTTTTGAGGGATATTTATTATAGCAAAAAGTAAAAAAGAATGTGTTTTTTCAAAATTGTCGCTCTTTTTTTGTTTATAGCGCAAAAAATAAAAACCGCAGGGGCGATCAAATACCACCAAAAAAAAAGCTCTATTTGTGGGGAAAAAAGGACGCCAATTTTGTTTGGGAGCCAAGTCGCACGACCACGCAATTGTCAGTTAAAGCGACGCAGTGCCGAATCGCAAAAAGTGGTCTGGTCTTAAGCCAGCAAAATGGTCTGGTCGGAAAGTGGTTAATGAAAAAGCCAGTTATGGAGGAAATTAGTTTAAAAGCTGTGAATGCTTTTACAGTCCCATAGTATGTGACTAATGCTGCCCTTTGCGCCGCAGTGCCTCCAGCAGGAGTTTGATTCTAAAGGGAAGATTAATGACATTCTAATCGGGGTGAGATAAGATCTACGTAAAGGTTTTAGCATGAGATCCCAGTGATTAGTGCAAGGGAAGTATCGATAACATGTTTGGATTGCGTCTCTCCATTCAGTGTGTGAATGTGCAGCACCTAGATCCTTTTCCCAATTAGTCATGTTAGAGGTTTTGGTGAAGTTATTCTTATTTTGAAGGAGGGTGTAGAACAAAGACAAACCTTTAGGTTCATTGTGCTTAGTCAGAAGGTATTCCCATACCTCTTTGTGTAGTTCATAGGTTGTTGCTGGATGGGTGATTTGGAATGTAGCTGAATCAGGGTGTAGGCATGTGATGCTGTTTTTTTGGAGAGTACAACTCTATATGTTAGTATATTTTTCTGTAGTCAGGAATTAATCTTAAGGTACGGGATTAGATGTTCATAGATTTGGAGATGTGTTACCTCTTGGCGTATTTTAGTGTCTGGATCTAGGTTTGCCTGAATCTTTTCCCACACTGAAAGGGTCGCTGCAATTGAACGAATTTAGGGCAATTCAGTGGTATGTTTGTTAGTTTAGCTAAAAGTAAGGAAGGTAGGTCTCTATTGTTTAGGGTGGATTTTTCGATTTGTACCCATTCTGGTTCAAACCAGGCCTTCATTTGGTCCAATATGGCTGCTCTATAATAGTGACGGGAAGCCAGCGCCTCCTGTAGACCTATGTCTTTGGATAGTGGAATATGGTATGCATTTTACTTTTCCATATAAATTGTCTGAATAGCTCTGTAAGGTTGAAAAAGGATTCTGGCAAGCAAATGGGGATGGTTCTAAAGTAATAGATGAGTTTAGATAGGAGGAGCATTTTTAGGGCTGCTATACTGCCTAACCAGGAGATATGTTTTTAGTCACTTTTGATAGTGCCTAATAGAGCAGGGAAATTGACTTCAAAAAGTGGATGAATTAGGGGAAGCTAATTTGATGCCCAGGTAGGGAATTGTTTTCGACATCCATTGGAAGGGGAACTGGTCCTTAAGATGGGATATTTGCTTTTTAGGGATATTTATAGCAATATACAAGATTTAGTAATATTCAATTTATAGTATGAAATTGCACCATAATTTTGCAGTACTGCTTTTACTCTAGCCAGGGAAGAAGCCAGATTTGTGATTGTCAAGACTACGTCATCTGCGAAAAGGCCAATCTTATGTACATGCCCTGCAACATTGATCCCTGATATATTGCTGTCATTTCTAATTGCCTCTGCCAAGGGTTCCATCATTAAGGTAAATATCATGGGAGACAATGGACATCCTTGGCGGGTTCCATTAGTGATATAATATTTTTCAGAGATGGCATTGGACGAGAAAACCCTGGCTGAAAGTTTAGTGTATAATGTGGAAACCACTGAAAGTATAAGGCCTTGGAGGCCAAATTTTTGTAGGGTTGCTTTAAGGTATCCCCAATGGACCCTATCAAAAGCTTTTTCTGCGTCCAATGCCAAAATTGCCGTAGGTGTTTTCCTGGTTTCTACAATATGTAGGAGGTTAAACAATCTCCTTGTGCCATCTGGAGCCTGTCTCCGTTTGACAAAACCTACTTGATCTGCTTTTACTAAAGACGGGGTGATTTTGGCTAGTCTGTTCGCTAGGATCTTGGCGTAGATTTTTAAATCTGTGTTCAGGAGAGTAATTTTGTGGAGTATCCGGCTTCTTGCCTGGCTTCGGCAAAGTGACAATAGTTGCTTGTAACATTTCCTCAGGGAAGGAGGCTGATGAGGCAACGCTGTTGAACAGGGCACTCAGGTATGGGACCAAAGTTTGAGAAAAGGCTTTATAATATTCTGAAGAGAAGCCATCTGTGCCAGGTGACTTATTTTTTGGTAGGGCGTGGATGGTATCTAGAATTTCTTTAGGTAGTATTGGTGCATTGAGTGAGGTTAGATGTTCTTCAGTCAGTGAAGGTAGGGTTACTGTGCTAATAAATTAGTTAATAGCCTGATCCGTGGGCTGTGGTGTGTTACTATATAGGTTGAGGCTATTTAGGTCTCTACAGTATTTCATGAAAGCATTGGCTATCTATCATTGTTGGGGGTATGTTCCACTTTACCTGTATGTGGCTCTATGATATTGTTCAGTTTTGCCCATTGCTGTCATTTAGTAATATAATTAGCTAATAATTTTCCTGCCTTGTTTCCCTGTGCATAGTACATTGCTTTTGTTTGTCTCAGATATCTCTGATAGGTTGAGATAAGTGACAAACAAACCTTTTGTCTGCATTTAAATAAGTCGGTTTCTATTTTAGGGGAGGAATTGTGTTTATGTTGTACTTCCAGCTCTTTGAGGTCCTCGAGTAGGGTGTTCAACAGCCTTGCCCTCCTCCTTTTTTCCCTTGCCGCTGCTTGGATAAGTTAACCCTTACTGAATGCCTTATGGGCGCTCCACAAGGAGGCTATATTTCCTGTCCGTATTATCATTTATCTGAAAAAATTCCATAAGTCGCTGATTCACTTTGTTGACATGTACTGGATTGGAAAGCAGATCAGTGTTGTTTCTCCAAAGGTAGGCCGGGAAGGCTGAGTTTTGTTCTTTTAATGCCGTGTACACATGACAGGAGTTCCACTGAAATTGTCTTGCCTACACACGATCACACCAAAGCCGGTGACGTACAACACGTACGATTGGACTAGAAAAAGGAAGTTCAGTATCCAGTAGCCAATAGCTGCCGTCTCGTACTTGCTTCAGAGCATGCATCATTTTTGGTCCGTCGGAACAGCATTCAGACGAGCGGTTTTCCTGATAGGAATTGGTTCCGTCTAAAATATTTAAAACATGTTCTATTTCTAGGTCCGTCAGAATTTTCGAAAAAAAAAGTCTGATGAGGCACACACACGATCGGAATGACTTTTTCTGCCGTAAAGTCCGACCCTGTGTATGTGGCATAAAACTATGGACACTGGAGCATGGTCCAACCATGTTATGGAATGCATCGTGACTGAGAGAGTTCTCTGTAGAAGGTTAAGGTCTGAGAGGATAAGGTCAATCCTTGAGTACAACTGGTGACTAGGGATGAGCCGAACACCCCCCCGTTCGGTTCGCACCAGAACCCGCGAACGGACCTAAAGTCCGTGCGAGCTTTAGAACCCTATTAGTTATAATGGATGCGAACGTTCGAAATTAAAAGTGCTAATTTTAAAGGCTAATATGCATGTTAATGTCATAAAAAGTGTTAAAAAAACATGTATCAATGCAAAAAATTTTTTTAAAAGCGGACGTTTTTTCAGGAGCAGTGATTTTAATAATGCTTAAATTGAAACAATAAAAGTGTAATATTCCTTTAAATTTCGTACCTGGGGGGTGTCTATAGTATGCCTGTGAAGGGGCGCATGTTTCCCGTGTTTAGAACTGTCTCTGCAAAAAGTGTCATTTTTTGCAGAAAGGAAAGCTATTTAAAATCACTCGCGGCTAATGTTAATTGTCTGGTCCCGTAATACAGAGTACAGAGAACAGTCATTCATTGAAAAGTCATTCATAAAAAAAAAAGTCATTGATAAAAAATAAAAAAACAAAAAAAAAAAAGCGTAGGGGTCCTCCCAAATTCAATAACCAGGCCCTTCAGGTCTGGGATGGATATTAAGGGGAACCCCAGCCAAAAAAAAAAAAAAAAATGGCATAGGGTCCCCCTCAAAATCCATACCAGACCCTTGAGGTCTGGGATGGATTTTAAGGGGAACCCTAGCCAAAAAAAATGGCGTGGGGTCCCCCTCAAAATCCATACCAGACCCTTATCCGAGCACGCAACCTGGCAGGCCGCAGGAAAAGAGGGGGGGACGAGAGCGGCCCCCCCTCCCGCCTGAACCGTACCAGGCCACATGCCCTGAACATTGGGAGGATGCTTTGGGGGTCTAAAGACCCAAGCACCCCTACCATTTCACCAAAAAAGTGTCAAAAATGGTAAAAATGACAGGAGACGGTCTTTGACAATTCCTTTATTAAAATCTTCTTTCTTCATCCTTCGGTTTCTTCATCTTCTCCTTCCGTCATCTTCTTCCATCTTCTTCCATCTTCTTCTTCCTCCGATCTGCTTCTTCTTGCGCTGGTCTTCTCGTCCTTCTTGTCCGGCATCTTCTTCCGTCGGCGTCGGTGTCGGTGTCTCTTCTTGGGCCGCTCCGCGCAATGGGAGGCTCCCGCTGTGTGAGGCTCCGCTCCGTCTGACAGGTCTTTTATAACGGAGGGCACCTGACGTCATGGGGAAAGCCATAGTGAATTCCCCATGACGTCCCCGTGCGTCAGAGGGGGCGGGGTCACCAGGTGCCCTCCATTATAAAAGACCTGTCAGATGGAGCGGAGCCTCACACAGCGGGAGCCTCCCATTGCGCGGAGCGGCCCAAGAAGAGACACCGACACCGACGCCGACGGAAGAAGATGCCGGACGAGAAGGACGAGAAGACCAGCGCAAGAAGAAGCGGATCGGAGGAAGAAGAAGATGGAAGAAGATGGAAGAAGATGACGGAAGGAGAAGATGAAGAAACCGAAGGATGAAGAAAGAAGAAAGAAGATTTTAATAAAGGAATTGTCAAAGACTGTCTCCTGTCATTTTTACCATTTTTGACACTTTTTTGGTGAAATGGTAGGGGTACAAACCCTTACCATTTCACACAGGGGGGGGGGGGATCTGGGGGTCCCCTTGTTAAAGGGGGCTTCCAGATTCCGATAAGCCCCCCGCCCGCAGACCCCCACAAACAATGGCCAGGGTTATGGGGAAGAGGCCCTTGTCCTCATCAACATGGGGACAAGGTGCTTTGGGGGCCTGCCAGGTTGCGTGCTCGGATAAAGGTCTGGTATGGATTTTGAGGGGGACCCCACGCCATTTTTTTTGGCTAGGGTTCCCCTTAAAATCCATCCCAGACCTCAAGGGTCTGGTATGGATTTTGAGGGGGACCCTACGCCATTTATTTATTTTTTTTGGCTGGGGTTCCCCTTAATATCCATCCCAGACCTGAAGGGCCTGGTTATTGAATTTGGGGGGACCCCCACGCTTTTTTTTTTGTTTTTTATTCATGAATGACAGTTCTCTGTGTTACAGGAGCCATCAATTCATTAGCCGCGAGTGCTTTTAAATAGCTTTTTTCCTGCAAAAATGACACTTTTTTGCAGGGAAAGTTCTAAGCACAGGAAACCTGCCCCCCTTCACAGGCCACCTATAGACACCCCCCAGATGTGATACTGCAATGCTGTTCTAACAGCACGCACACACATATCCCCAGAAATAGAGCATATCTTGTCAGCAGTCAGCAACACACTGACACGCTGACACTGAAACACAATATGCGAGGCTGCCGCCGCGGCAGCCTCTTATACCGTGGGGCGTGTACTAAAGCCCCTGAGCTATAATTGGCTACAGGCATCCTACCCGTAGCCAATTATAGCTCTCCTCGCTGCCGGCGCTGTGATTGGCCAAGCATGCGGGGTCACAGTGCATGCTTGGCCAATCATCAGCCAGCATTGCACTGCGCGGGCCGCAATGCATTGCGGGCCGCTCGCATCACACGAATTTGATGCGAGCGGCCCCAATAGTTCTGGGCTCGCCGAGCGGGCGAACGCCCGATGTTCGATTCGAACATGGGTTCGAATCGAACACCTGGCCCATCCCTACTGGTGACGTACGAATAATGGGTAAAGTCTTTTTCAGAGGAATGTATACATCTCCATGCATCATATAGGTCCTTTTCCGTTAGGAAAGGTTGAATTTCATGTCTATTAGAAGGGCTTCGGATGTGAACTATCCATAGATTTGTTGACTACGCTGTTAAAATCTCCACAAAGGTGTAGTGAGCCTTTCTTGATCTTTTCTACCCTTTTTAGTAGAGATCTCAAAAATGCAGTTTTACCCTTGTTGTAGGTTTAGGAGATATTTATTGGACCTACAGGTAAGCCTTAATCTAGGCTTACCTGTAGGTCAAAGTGGTCCCAGAGGGTTTACTTCCACTTTAACAGCTATTAGTATACCCCGTTTTTTAACTGGTGCTGTAGCGTTGAAGATATAAGGGAAAGCTTTATGGGAGCACTTAGGTTGTTTGTTTGTCATAAAATGAGTTTCTTGAGCACAAAGCACATCCCCCTTGAGTTTATCCATTTCCTTCCACATAGAACTCCTTTTGAATGGACTATTCAGTCCGTGAACATTCATTGATAGTGTCATGGGACCTGTAATAGTGAGTGCTCTATGTATGTTGTTGTAGTGTCAATAAACAAGTGAAGTACTATTTTGTTACCTGTAGGTGGTGCTGTTTGATCAGTTATATACAGCCAGAGTAGTTCTTTGTTGTTGAAGTTTCTTGTTCTTGTAAATATCCAGTATAGAAGTAAGGTGACTTTTTCATAGTACTCCTTAGGTACAGTTAAAACATGAAAAACAAATAAAGTCATGAACAGTAACAAGAACATAAAAAGGTGAAAAGATTCACTAAGTGCGAAAATTCCACAATGATTTAAGGGGGGAATAAGCTCCCAGTAACCTAGACCAGACATCCTTCCAGGTTAATATAAGCCGGTGCATTGCATATAAGCAGCGTTAAGGCCTTGATAGCGCCTCAATTATGCTGTACGCCATTCTGGGGACAGTCTAAGTTGAGTTGGGTGGTGCGGACTGACCATTCGGGCACTTGGGCACTGCCCGAGGGCCCCATGCCACTAAGGGGCCCCATCAGTTGCCAGCCTCAATAAAACCAGGGATAGTATGTAAAAATCAGTGTTTTTTTAAAGATCTCAAGATTATAGCTGCCCCGCTTCTCCAGTACCTTTTCAGTGTGTGTATGTCTATTCTGTGTGTGTATACTGTGTGTTTGTGTATATTGTGTGTCTGTGTGTGTATACTGTATGTGTGTGTGTGTATACTGCGTGGCCCGATAATCTATTGCCTGGGGTGCTTATAATCTCCTATTGCCTGGAGGCCCCATAATCTCCTAATGCCCGGGGCCCCATAATCTCCTATTGCCCAGGGGCCCCATGAGTTGTCAGTCTGCCCCTGGTGGTGGGACATTGACATCCTCTGGAAGCAGATTCCATTTCCTAGCTAGGGCCAGTCCATCTTTCATATTCACGATTGCATGAGTGCGATTTTCTCTTGTGATGAGAAGTTTTGTAGGGAAGCCCCAAGAATATGTGATTTTATGGTTTTGAAGCAATTTTGTGATAGAGGACAGGTTTTTGTGTGCCATCATGGTATGTTGGGATAGGTCTGCAAAAACAGATACCAGAATAGGGGCCCAGAAGGGGTCGATTCTTCCTAGTAAAAAGCATAAGATCATCTTTTTTTTTTTTTTATCAGAAAAAGTTTTATTGTGTCGTACAAAATATATTACATGTTGCATAACAGTAGTGCAATAAAGATTTAGAAAAAAAAAATTAATCAGTTCACAGATCAACAAGTTATGCTATTAAAGAAGCAACGTGTACATCCATGACACTGCATATAGTACAATGACACATCTTTGAAAAGAAAAAAACAAGAAAAAGGAAAAGACTATGTCAAGTGGGTAAGGTACCACACTCCCACTCACACAGCAAAACCGGGGGCCAACGGGCCTATCAGATAGCAAAATCGCTCTTATTTTACCTGCTCCTACAAGAATTTCTCCATCTGTATTCCATACAGGGGTTGAACATGCTTGTTTTGTTAAATCCATACCAGACTCTATATCTGTCTACATTCAACATATTCTAGACATCTAGCTTTTTGTCATAATATTTCACATCTGCAGCAGCCGGTTCAAAACCAATTGCTAAGATCATCTTTAACATGGAAGAAGTGGATGCGAGCGATGACATCCTTTGGTACCTTTTCAGGTGGTGGGCTCTGTCCACTATGACTTCCCTATCAGGTAAAATGGCCGCTATGAAATTTTGGACATATTGTCTGAACTCAGCCGGGATCACGGATTCCTCCACTCCCCGCAGTTTAATAATGTTAGTTCGAGACCTGTCCTCTAAATCTGCGATTTTCTCTTTCATAGCGTGCATGTCCCCCTCTGTGTCATAATGTGCGTCCACTAATTTGTTATGTGCGACTGTGAATTCCCCTATCTTGTCTTCTATGTGGCTGACTCTATCTCCCATAGAGGAGACATCACTTTTGAGTTGTGAAATACAGAGCATCATGTCCTTATGTAGTGATCCCCTGAGGGTTACTAACATGTCCCTCATTACTGTATCGCTTAGGGGTTGCCCTGTAGTTGGGAATTTGTTAATCTGCTCAATAAAGTCTTTGTTACTATTTTGAGAATCACAGTGATCTTCAGGCTCACCTGCATATTTGTGGTCAGATGATCTCTTTTGGGCCGATTTCTGTGGGCTATTGATAAGAGAGGTGCCTGGCGAAGCATGTCCGCTGCTGCTGTGAGGCGGTGAGCCCCTTTGGTAAGAAGCCGGATCCGAGCGATCACAGCCGCCATGTGGGCCGAGCCGCGAATCTGAGGCCTGGTGCCATTTTGCGGCCTAGGGGTGCTTGTCAGGGGGTAGAAGTCAGTCAGCTTCCTTGGCCCCTTCTCCTTCTTTCTCTTGCCCATGGTGGCCGGGATCGTCCCTAGAGCACAGCATGCCTGGATAATGCCTCAGTGAGCTTTTAATGTTGCTGGATAGAGCTGGATGCTGCTGACCATGCCCCCTTTTCACATATTATATTCTAATCCAATAGGATGTAATTAAAAAATAAACAGTAGCAGCATCCAAGAGGAATAAAGTGCATGGAGTGGTTGAGTCACAATATGAGTTTGTAGGAAGATTTTCCGCTCTACATGTAGCGCGCACAATTGAGCTTCTTCAGGAGCTTACAAATCAATGGCTGAACAGGCCTAAAAATGACATTGAAAGTATAACATGTTACTTATTGTTTTTTAATTCTTTCCTTTAGAATCACTTTAGTTCAACTTTAGAGTAGTGTTTTTTTTTTTGGGGGGGGGGGGGGGGATTTAGGAAGGTGGCGTTGGAAAGGATGTTCAGATGGAAGTCGGTATGTGGGTGACCTCTGATGTACACCATCTATGTGTGTGAGGGAGGAGTTGGAACGGGATGTTCCTAATTCAAATGACCCCAGAGATTCTTCACTGGTTTAAGCTAATTTAGGTAATGCTATACATGAAGATTGGGCATGGCCTGTAGGTGGCTCTAGACCACTTCAAAGAGAGAAATAAGGAATAGGTCACCCCTGATGAACCAATTAGTTCTTTCCTGCTGTCATATTCCATATTACTTCAATAGAACCAAGTAAATATTAATTGCTACCATAAAAGTTTCTAGACCTTTGCTATCAACCACTTGACTGTCCCCATCAGCTTAAAACATGTTAATTCCAAGACAATGGCTGCTCGCACACGTGCCCAACTGCTGTAAACCTGCTTCTTGTAGATATCACAGATGTATAGCTCATCATATTGAATCATTTACATAATGTTCTTCCACTAGCTGACAGCTAATTGTGTGTTTTCCCCCCTTAGCTGTAAGAAATCATTAATTACCGTGGCTAAGATTAGGAGTTACAGAGAGGAGACTATGTTTATGTACAATACTGCGTATATTGTGTTCTGCTGACGCCTTCTCTGGTTCCATTAATCCCGCCATCCCTTCAATTATCTTTGGCGACGGAAATATGAAGACAGAAAGCTCACTATTTTATGCTTTTGTTATATTAGCCTGAAACGGTACAAATGTACTCGAGCAGAAACAATAGAGAAAAGGGATTTGGCAAGGTTAAAACTAGCAGCTTTTAGCTCTTATTGTTGATAAAATAAAACGTGCAAAATGATTTAGATAAATAGCACATTATGTCTACTGTGTGTTTATTTTTTTGGACAATAGTTCCTTTTTTATCAATTTCTTTTCAGGTTTTATTTGCTTTGTTTTCTATACAAACAATCTGAAGCATGCTTGACTCCTGGTCACACTCAGGACCTCCACATGCCCAGTTCCTTAGATACTCCCAGGATTGTGACCAAAACATCCCATACTGCTTTAGCTGCCCTCTACATTGTGCCATTAGAAATACATATTTTTTGGTCCTGTCTTTCTTCCAGGTTCAAAAGTCAAATGCCGCGTACACACGACCTGTTTTCCCGTCGGAATAAACTCTGACGTTTTTTCCGACGGAGTTCCGCTGAAACTGCCTTGCCTACACAGGATCACACCAAAGTCCGATCGTCAAGAACACGGTGACATACAACACGTACGCCGGGACTAGAAAAAGGAAGTTCAATAGACAGTAGCCAATAGCTGCGTCTCGTACTTGCTTCAGAGGATGCGTTGTTTTTGGTCCGTCGGAACAGCACGAGCGGTTTTCCCAATAGGATTTGGTTCCTTTGGAAATATTTAGTTTTCTATTTCTAGGTCCGTCAGAATTTTTCGAAAAAAAAAAAGTCAGATGAGGCCCACACACGATCGGAATATACAATGAAAATATTCCATCTGATATTTTCTGTCGGACATTCCGCTCGTGTGTACGCGACATAAGTCATAGCTCTCAACTGTCTCTCATTTACAGGCACTGCCCCTGTTTTGGTACCAAATCTTTCTTTCCCCCTCTCCTCCTTAATTGTCCGTCATTTGATATTTAGATCGCTATATAATAAAATGTGTTATTCAACTGTAGCACCAACCCTGGGAGGTAGGTGAGGACCCCCGGCTGGATCAGTGGACTAGCATTTCAAACCCCAGGGCGGAATCCTTATATCAGGACATGGGTCTAAATGTACAACCTCTGCTGTGTCTGGCAATTGCCCTCCTTGCTGAGCCACCTGAGATGCTGGACAGCACCCTGCCTGATCCGTTGGACAATCCTGCCTTGTGCCTTGTGTCTGCTGAACCTTGAACTCCTTGCTCCTCCCATGTAAATTGTGGATGTTGTCTCTGTCCCCCTTACCACCCCTTTTCGAGATTACAGAACCAAGAATTTTACTTACCTAAAGGATTACAAGGAGGAGCGTAGGCTGCTAGCAGGCCTCTGCTTTCCTGGGATCCTGGAGACGATAATAAATGAATATTAAATGCAGAGCTAACTTCCTTTTACAGTCCTACTACAGCCTAAACCATTCACAATTAGACCTCAGATAGCCCCAAACCCTTTCCTTTTTAGTTTAAACTCAGATCAGTTCCCATTCCTGCACCTTCAGACCTCAGATCAGCCCCAATTTTTGCACATGCAGACCTCAGCTATCCCCTAATGCATGCTTGCACTGCAGACCACAGCTATCCTTAATGCACATATGCACTTCACATGAGCACCAATGCATGTACGCACTTTAGACCTCAGACTAGACCCAATGCATGCTTGAATTTCAGACTTTAGGTAAGTCCCATACTTACTTTAGGTAAGTTCCATACAATTCTGACTGTAAATCAGTACCAATTAATAAACATCAGACTAAACAGTGGTGGCCCATAATGCAGGGCACAGGGGCACAGCCCCCATAATCCATACGTCTGGCCTCCTTAATCTAAATCAGACGCACGGATTCCAATCTTTTTTTTTTTGATCACGTGATTAGACCTAGAGGCTCTAATAGACTTCAAAAAATGGGTGGGGGCGCAGAGCACCCAGTTGTGTGACAATAGCAAATTCAAATTCGCTATTGTCTTCCTGAATCTCCTCCCGGCCAATCAGGAAGCGGGTCCTAGAACCCGTCACCTGATTGGCCAAAAGGAGAAGCAATCCTATGTCCAAATTGATGTCCTTTCTTTCCCACAAATAGAGCTTTCTTTTGGTAGTATTTGATCATCTCTGCAGTTTTTATTTTTTGCTCTATAAACAAAAAAAGAACGACAATTTTGAAAACAAAAAACACAATATTTTGTACTTTTTGCTATAATAAATATCCCAAAAAAAAAAAAAAAAAAAAAGAAAAAGAAAATTTTCTCAGTTTAGGCCGATATGTATTCTTATACATATTTTTGGTAACAAAAAAAATAAAACACAATAAGCGTACAGTCTATTGATTGGTTTGCACTAAAGTTATAGCGTCTACAAAATAGGGGATAGATTTATAGCATTTTTATTATTATTATTTTTTTTTATTAGTAATGGCGGGGATCCACGATTTTTATCAGGACTGCGACATTATGGCGGACACATCGGACACTTTTGACGCATTTTTGGGACCATTGGCATCTATACAGCGATCAGTGCTATAAAAATGCACTGATTACTGTAAAAATGTCACTGGCAGGGAAGGGGTTAACACTAGGGGGCGATCTAGAGGGTTAACTGTGTTCCCTGTGTGTGTGTTTCTAACTGTAGGGGGAGGGGACTGATCTAGAGGAAATGACAGATTGTGGTTCCTAGCTATTAGGAACTCACAATCTGTCTCTCCGGACAGAACAGGGATTTGTGTGTTTACACTAGACATGTGCGATTAGTTTCGTCCGAATCGAAAATTCGTACGAATTTCCGTAAATTCGTACATTCGGGAGGATCCAAAATACGAATTTCATTTACGAATTTCGCATCCAAATTCCGTTAAAACGGAAACGTGATTGGTGATCAATTGAAATTCTTCATAATGAACATTCGTAATTGTTACGAAAAGTTAACGAACCTAAAAGTTAAAAACCCAGGAAGTCAGCACAGCACAGGGATGGTGGGAGCCCCTCGTAATGATAAATTCATCATAACGAACATTCGTAATTTTTCCGAAAAGTTTACGAACCTCGTTCGTATTTCATACGAATCCAAATTGAATTTCGGACACTAATTACGAATTAATTTTAATACGAAAGGGAACGAAACAAAACAAATTTAATGACAGCGCACATGTCTAGTTTACACACACATGTCCCTGTTCTGCCTCTCGTGCCCGCGATCGCTCATGGCCGGCAGTAATCGCGACTGTCGTCCACGAGAATCGGCACCCCCTCATCCTCCGGCGGCGCACCGCTTAACCACTTTCAGACCAGACCATTTTGCTGGCTTAAGACCAGACCACTTTTTGCGATTCAGAACTGCGTCGATCAAAATTGCGCAGTCGTGTGACGAGGCTCCCAAACAAAATTGACGTCCTTTTTTTCCCACTAATAGAGCTTTCTTTTGGTGGTATTTGATCACCTCTGCGGTTTTTATTTTTTGCGTTATTAACAAAAATAGAGCGACAATTTTGAAAAAAAAAAGCATTATTTTTTACTTTTTGCTATAATAAATATCCCCCAAAAATATATTAAAACATTTTTTTTCCTCAGTTTAGGCCGATACGTATTCTTCTACATATTTCTGGTAAAAAAAAATCGCAATAAGCGATTATTGATTGGTTTGCGCAGAAGTTATAGCGTTTACCAAACAGGGTATAGTTTTATAGCATTTTTATTAATATTTTTTTTTTACTAGTAATAGCAGTGATCGGCGATTTTTATTGTGACTGCGACATTATGGCGGACACATCGGACATTTTTGACACATTTTTGGGGCCATTGTCATTTTATACAGCAATCAATGCTATTTAAATGCATTGATTCCTGTATAAATGACACAGGCAGTGAAGGGGTTAACCACATGGGGGCAGTGTAAGGGTTAAGTATGCCTAGGGGTGTGTTTCTTACTGTGGGGGGGCGTGGCTGTCAGTTAGTGAATGCTGATCTCTGCTCCAATCACAGGGAACAGAGATCGGCGTCACTAGATGCTAGGCAGAACGGGGAGATGCTGTTTATCTCGGCATCTCCCCATTCAGCCTTCCCGTGAGAGGATCGCGGGGACCGCGACCGGACTCACGGGGGTCCCGACAGGCGCGGGAGCGCGCCGCTCCCGGCGCGCTCCCGATGGCATGGACAGGCATTAAGGAGGGACTTATATATACGCCCTCCTGCCTGTACGTGCCATTCTGCCGACGTAAATCGTCATGCGCCGGTCGGCAAGTGGTTAAGGAGCCGACGTATAGCTACGACAGCTAATGGGATCGTGCCGACCTGCTGCAGTATAATGACGGCGGCTGGTCGGCAAGCGGTTAAAAAAGAGAATGAATCGGGTAGTCTCTCTTTCAGTTTTATAGTTAACCAATCCTGTCAGGTTGTGGAGGCGGAGTCACAAGCCAGTGTGTGCTGCTATGAATGCGTCAGGAAAAGTTCGTTTTTGGTGTATTAAAACTTCGTATTTGTCAAAAGTCAGCGGGCAACACCACACGTCTCTTTCCTATTTCCTACACATTTAAGTATTATTTTTACATCTGTGCGTCACAGAAGAGTAACAAAACAATATGTATGTGAGAAATAAACTCAGACATAGGGCACAGGATGACTGAGAGAGCGTTAGAATATAAGAATAGCATAGTGTCTGCGTCCTGATTTATGACAAAAGACAAAATTGGCTGCAGAGAACAATTAGCTTTGAAAAGCTTAAACCAAATAAATATTTAAACTTGGTCTCAGTTGGAGGGATGTGCAGCATAGTAATAGAAATGCATTACTAATGTTCCCTACAATATTGGCGGAAAGAACATTGTGGTGAGTAAGTTGCACAAATTGACCACACCGTGGGGCATATTTATAATGCAGTGAATGTGACCTTTAATAAACATTCATTGGTAGTGAATCAAACGTGCGCTTCTGGAAAATTCACCTTCAGTGAATGTTTCATGAATGTCAGATTTAACTCTTCTAATTATAAAAGATATAAAAGCTATTAGCCCCCTAGTTAATTTGGAAGTATTTAGGACACACATCAACCAATCTTCCATCTTAAACTCTGCTCCCACTCGGATAAATAAAAGTGGATTGGTTGTTGGGGGTCACTGCATAAAGTGCCTGATTGTTTTTTTGTTTTGTTTTTTTAACCTAACCGACACTTTTGACACTATTTTGGGGACCAGTGAGATTATTACAGTGATCAGTGCTAAAAAATATGCACTGTTACTGTACTAATGACTCTGGCAGGGAAGGGGTTAACATCAGGGGCGATCAAAGGGTTAAATGTGTCCCTAGGTGGTGCTTTCTAACTGTGTGGGGATGGACCTTGTTTACTTCGGCAGACCATCGTCCTTTCTCTCTGGGGAGCGATCGTGGGTGGCCCTCTGTCACCAATTAGTGCACGTGCGTCCCCATTGGCTATTGCACGTAATGATGTACATAAACAATTGCAGCCTCACTGCCCATCAATTGCATCCACTGTGCCCATCAATTGCAGCCACTGTGTCCATCAATTGCAACCACTGTGACCATCAATTGCAGCCACTGTGCCCATCAATTGCAGCCACTGTGCCCATCAATTGCAACCTCACTGTATCCATCAATTGCAACCTCACTGTATCCATCAATTGCAACCTCACTGTATCCATCAATTGCAACCACTGTGCCCATCAATTGCAGCCACTGTGCCCATCAATTGCAACCTCACTGTGTCCATCAATTGCAGCCACTGTGTCCATCAATTGCAACCTCACTCTGTCCTTCAATTGCAACCACTGTGTCCATCAATTGCAACCACTGTATCCATCAATTGCAACCTCACTGTGTTCCTCAATTGCAACCACTGTGTCCATCAATTGCAACCACTGTGTCCATCAATTGCAACCTCACTGTGTCCATCAATTGCAACCACCGTGTTCATCAATTACAGCCACTGTGTCCATCTATTGCAACCTCACTGTGTCCATCAATTGCAACCTCACTGTGTCCATCAATTGCAACCACTGTGTCCATCAATTGCAACCACTGTGTCCATCAATTGCAACCTCACTGTGTCCATCAATTGCAACCTCACTGTGTCCATCAATTACAGCCACCGTGTCCATCAATTGCAACTTCACTGTCATCAATTGCAACCTCACTGTGTCCATCAATTGCAACCTCACTGTTTCCATCAATTGCAACCACTGTGCCCATCAATTGCAGCCACTCTGCCCATCAATTGCAATCTCACTGTGTCCATCAATTGCAGCCACCATGTCCATCAATTTCAGCCACTGTGTCCATCAATTACAACCTCACTGTATCCATCAATTTCAGCCACTGTGTCCATCAATTGCAGACACTGTGTCCATCAATTGCAGCCACTGTGTCCATCAATTGCAACCTCACTGTATCCATCAATTTCAGCCACTGTGTCCATCAATTGCAGCCACTGTGTCCATCAGTTTCAGCCACTGTGTCCATCAATTGCAACTACTGTGTCCATCAATTGCAACCACTGTGCCCATCAATTACAACCACTGTGCCCATCAATTGCAGCCACCGTGCCCATCAATTGCAACCTCACTGTGTCCATCAATTGCAGCCACCGTGTCCATAAATTGCAGCCACTGTGTCCATCAATTGCAGCCACCGTGTCCATCAATTGCAGCCACCCCACTGCAGACCCCTAATACTCACCTGAGTTACAAAAAGAACGTACCTCCTGGTACTATGGGATTTTAAGGGCAAACTTTTAAAAACACAATATTTTGAAAAAGAAATAGAAAAATGTATTCTTTAAAAGCAATGGTGTAAAGCGACACCGTAAATAAAACAGTAGAAGAGGATCTGGGCTGCTCTGTGCAAAATAGGGTTAGGGTTTAAGGGTTAGGGTTAAGGGTTAGGGTTAGAACTTAGGGTTAGGGTTTAAGGGTTAGAGTTAGAACTTAGGGTTAGGGTTTAAGGGTTAGAGTTAGAACTTAGGGTTAGGGTTTAAGGGTTAGAGTTAGAACTTAGGGTTAGGGTTTCCCCTTGAAGAATAAGGTTAGGACTCAGGGATTGGAATGGGGACCTCCCCCAAAGGTCAGCAGGCGTGTCTCCCAGAGGTCAAAGGTCAATAGGTCTGGCTGACCCACCCCCAAAGTGTTCTGCCTACCCCAACTAAGTCGGGGCATGAACAAGTCGGGGCATGAACAAGTCGGGGTAAGTGTGACATGTTCACTATTTAAAAGAAAAAAAACAAAAAAACAACCTTCAATATCACTTTGTGTTACTAAACCCACAGCAGTAAAATCAGTCTGTATATGCAGTAAAGCATGCTTGTTATACTTAGGGTTGCCACCTCATCTATTTAAACCAGAACACATATTAAATTACACAGGTTTTGCGGCTGATTAACCACTTCCCGGAAGATTTCCCCCCTTAATGACCAGACAATTTTTTTGCGATACCGCACTGCGTCGCTTTAACTGACAATTGCGCGGTCGATGCTGTACTAAAACAAAATTGATCTCCTTTTTTTCCCACAAATAGAGCTTCCTTTTGGTGGCATTTGATCATCTCTGCGGTTTTCATTTTTTGCACTATAAACCCCCCAAAAAAATCAACAAGTTTGAAAAAATATATATATATTTTATACTTTTTGCTATAATAAATATCCCCCCAAAAAATGTAAAAAAGAAATGTACTCATCAGTTTAGGCCGATATGTATTCTTCTACATATTTTTGGTAAAAAAAATCCTAATAAGCGTATATTGATTGGTTTGTGCAAAGTTATAGCATCTACAAAATAGGGAATAGATTTATGTAATTTTTATTATCATTTTTTTTTTTTACTAGTAATGGTGGTGATCATCGATTTTTAGCAGGACTGCGACATTGCGGCGGACAGATCGGACACTTTTGACACATGTTTGGGGCCAGTGACATTTATACAGCGATCGATGCTATAAAAATGCACTGATTACTGTGTAAATGTTCCCTCATGAATGTTTCTAACTGTGGGTGGATGGGACTGACTAGAGGAGGAGACATATTGCTGTTCCTGATTACTAGGAAAACACGTACTGTCTCTCCTCTCCTGATAGAATGGGGATGTGTGTGTTTACACAGACACATCCCCATTGTGTCAGGGCTGGCCTCAGCCCTTCCTTCTCTAAGCTGGCCGCTCAGTAATTGCCAGCTCCTATCTCACCACAGTTACTCAGCTGTTGATGATATCCTGCTCGTCAGTCCTGCCTACTTAAGCCATCCAGTCCAGAGGATCTCTGCCTTCACCTTGGTCAACATCACAGAGAAAATCTCCCACGTTCCTGTTTAAAGACTTGCTTTGCTGACATCCCTTCTGGCTCCAGATCCTGCTTGCTGTTTTATTACGTTGATCCCTGACTTGGCTTGGCTGACTATCCGTTCCGGTTACTGAACTCTGGCTATGTTTTGACTACGTTTGTTCTTTTTACTTTTATTATTAAACAAGTGTGATTTAACTGTACTTCTGTTTCGGTCTGATTTCATGGTTTCTGACACGTTCTGGTACTCGTGCCCGCGATCGTGCATGGTGGGCGGATATTGTGACTGCCGGCTATGCTCATTTGGGTCCCTCTTTGTGCAGCGGGCACGCACGCTTTCTGTTACTGTTTAAAGAGCCGACATACAGCTAGGTCGATTTGCGGGAACGAGCCGACCGGCCACAGTATAATGGCGGCGGCTGGTTGGCTAGTGATTAAGGTGGTAATTAAACTCACTTGGTGCCTTATCTGCAATAAGTTACAAAGTTAGTCAGGTTGAAAAAAAACACAAGTCCATCCAGTCCAACCACGTTAGCCCCAGAACCTGTGTAATTCATATGCGTGCAGGGTTTAAAGGGACAAGGTGGCAACCCTAGCCATACTAACTGACCTTGATAAATGAGAACCTTCAGACAGTCTATATTACCTATACATCACCATGCTTCATTTATATTTTTCTCCACATTGACCTGCAGAGTGCAGACCAAGCTGTCCAGCAGAAGTGACAGTATTATGGGTTGGATGGACTACAGCGTTGCTTGTAGATGAGAACTGACAAACACAGGACAGTCGACTCTACAGGTGATTTGTATTCTTTTCATTAAATACTCTGCGTGAGGCTGTCTCCATGAGTAATTAGCCTGTAGATTGCTGTGTGCCTCCTGGGTGAAGAACAGGCACAATAGACAGCGGGGAAATGTGTAAGCTAAAGTCTTACAAAACAACCAATAACCGGTTGATCCAACAAATATTGATATTGCCGCTTCAAGCAGATTCGGGGACTCAAGCCGTGACATCACCGCACCCACTACTGCGACCACGGAATGTACTGAATTATTCAGTTATTATCTTTGAAGAGAAGCTTTCAGATACTTTAGACTTTATGGAACGTACCTTAAGATACAGTGCAGAAAGTGCCGAATTAATTACGATAAAGGTTTGTGCACCTGACTTGTTCCCAGACGTTTAGTGTCAGCAGCTTTAAAATAATATGTTTGTGTTAACATATACACTCACCGGCCACTTTATTAAGCACACCTTGCTAGTACCGGGTTGGACTCCCTTTTGCCTTCAGAGCTGCCTTAAAACGGAGTTCCACCCATTTAAAAGCCAGCAGCTACAAGCCTACAAATAGTGTAGCTGCTGACTTTTAATAATCGGACACTCACCTGTCCCACGGTCCAGCAATGCGGGCAAACGAAGTAGAGTTGCCACCTCATCCCTTTAAACCCGAACATGAATAAGACTTACACAGGTTCTGAGGCTAATTTAATGCAGATAAGGCACTAATTGAGTTTAATTACCACCTTAATCAGCCACAGAACCTGTGTAATTAATATGTGTTTGGTTTTAAAGGGATGAGGTGGCAACCCTAGTACGAAGCCCCGCTCCTCTCCCCCTCTTCTCCGAGGAGCCAGTGTCCTGTCATATACTGTCCCCCATCGGATAGTGTCCGCTGTGTACTGCACATGCGCAGTACACAGCACAAGCAGATTCCGAAAATTGCCGAAGTTGAACGGCGCCTGCGCCATGAGTCCACTTTCAAGCCCCACCATCCAAGTGGACATAGAGTTAGAATCCAAAAGAGGCCGTGCCCGAAGCGTGGCGAGCGAAGCGAGCCCGCGAGGGGTCCTCTAACTATTTGCAGCCCTATGTCCACTTGGAGGGTGGGGCTTCCATCTGGACTCACGGCGCAGGCGCCGTTCTTCTTCGGAGATTTTCCGAATCTCCTCTTGCTCCGTACTGGGCAGACTAAATTTGATAGGCGGACACTATCCGACAGAACACCGGCATTCTAACTGCGGGCTCCCAGCTGTGAATGGCCAGGCAATCCTCTGGGACCTGTGGCGTGTCCCAGAAGACTGCAGGGAGGGGAGAGGTGAACTTCCTTCCGGTTCCATGGAGCCCCGGGAGGAAGTTGGAGCAGGGTACCCGCCCCCCCAAGCAAAATGACATGCCAAATGTGGCATGTCAGGGGGGTCACCAGTACTTAAAGCGGAAGTTCCATTTTTGGGTGGAACTCCGCTTTAATTCTTCATGGCATAGATTCAACAAGGTGTTGGACACATTCCTTTATAGATTTTGGTCCATAGTGACATGATAGCATCACACAGTTGCTGCAGATTTGTCGGCTGCACATCCATGATACGAATGTCCCATTCCACCACATCCCAAAGGTGCTCTATTGGATTGAGATCTGGTGAGTGTGGAGGCCATTGGAGTGCAGTGACCTCATTGTCCTGTTCAAGAAACCAGTGGTGAGATGATTGGAGCTTTGTGACATGGTGCATTATCCTGCTGGAAGGAGCCATCAGAAGATGGGGACACTGTAGTCATAAAGGGATGGACATGGTCAGCTACAATATAATAGGTAGATTGTGGTGATTAAACAATGCTCAATTGGTATTAAGTGTGCCAAGAAAATATCCCCCACACCATTGCACTACCACCAGCCTGAACCATTGATACAAGTCAGGATGGATCCATGCTTTCATGTTGATTATTCGGACCCGACCATCTGAATGTTGAAGCTGAAATCAAGACTTATCAGACCAGGCAATGTTTTTTCAACATTCTATTGTCCAATTTTAGTCAGCCTATGAGAATTGTAGCCTCAATTTCCTGTTCTTAGCTGACAGGAGTGACACCCGGTGTGGTCTTCTGCTGCTGTAACCCATCTGCTTCAAGGCTCGATTTGTGTTGTGCATTCAGAGATGGTATTCTGCATACCTTGGTTGTAACGAGTGGTTATTTGAGTTACTGTTGCCTTTCTATCAACTCGAACCAGTCTGCCCATTCTCTTCTGATATCAGCAAGACATTTCCGTCCACACAACTGAATATATATATATATGTATATATATATATATATATATATATATATATATATATATATATATATATATATATATATATATATATATATATATAAAATAAATATCACTGGATATTTTCTCTTTTTTGGACCATTCTCTGTAAACTCTAGAGATGGTTGTGCATGAAAATCCCAGTAGATCAGCAGTTTTTGAAATACTTAGACCAGCCCGTCTGGCACTAACAACCGAGCCACGTTCAAAGTCACTTAAATCCCCTTTCTTCCCCATTCTGATGCTCGGTTTGAACTTCAGCAAGTCAAATTCACCAAGTCTAGATGCCTAAATGCATTGAGTTGCTGCCATGTGATTGGCTGATTAGCAATTTGTGTTACCAAGCAATTGAACAGATAGATGTACCTAATAAAGTGGCTGGTGAGTGTATATTGCTAGCAAAAATACACTATATTGTCAAAAGTATTGGGACACCTGCCTTTACACACATGAGCTTTAATGGCATCCCAGTCTTACTCCGTAGGGTTCAATATTGAGTTGGCCCACCCTTTGCAGCTATAACAGTTTCCACTTTTCTGGGAAGGCTGTCCACAAGGTTTAGGAGGGTGTCCATGGGAATGTTTGTCTTTAAATTAAATATTTTTTATTTTACAAGGGTTACACTCAAAGAACATAGCCAGGGACAACCTATTCCTATTTATTCTTATATTATTAGAACAGGGATTATATCAATCCTATAAAACAATTCATACAAGCTAGAAATAAAATCAATATAGATGTGTATTTCTACCTGTTCTCCCATAGCGTCTATATTGTGATATCGAGCGTTCCCCGTGGGCAGGGAACTACCCCAGAAAAGTACAAAAAGAAAGCAGAAAGAAAGAAGAAAAAACAAAGACAAAAACAAAAAACAAACAAAAATCCATACACTAACATAGACATCTGGGAAACCCCTACCCGTTCACCAAGCTAACAGATAGGATGTCAGCATGTCAAAGAAGCCGGAGTGGGACGCAGGCTAAGGGAGGGCTGACATGATGGGGTAGCAGAGGAGTTAATAAGAAAGGGGGGGTAGGAGGAGCCAAGGTCCGAGGCTTAGTCCCTTGCCACCGGAAGAAGGAGCAGCTCCCACCCTCCCGACCAGGGTTGCCAATCGCCAGTAAATTTACTGACAGTTTGTTAAAATCTGTGATTTTATTACAACTGCCAGTAAATATCAGGGGCTCATAATTTCATACTGTGTTGACTTTTTAAGTGTAAATCTAGAAAATTACCCTTTTATAGGTATTGTCAGTGTTTCCATATCATGTTTATACTGTTCAAATATTCACTGTGTTAGTTTTCAATAGGAGTTCTGTAGTTTCTCAGGTTGCCAGTAAAAAATTTGATCTGCCAGTACGTTTTCCATGTTTTGTCAGTAAAAAATGCTGCGGGAGGTTGGCAACCCTGCTCCCGACCTTAATTTTGTTTTATGTTTTGTGATGTTTTATGTTGAATTTGTGATGGGTTGGCGTTTGGGGATCTTTGGAGGCATTAGGAATTAAGAACAACATGGCTTAAGTGGGGAACCATCTTGGTATGGTATCCTTGGTTGATGCCAGTTAACCAAGGTTTAACTGGCATCAGGAGATGGGTATCAGCGTGTAAGGTTGAGTGGTGTCGCCAGAGTCGGAGCGGCCGCGACTGGGGACCTGTCTGGACACGCTGATACGGTGAAAAATGTGGTTAGTGCCTCCAAGGATTCTCAACATTGGTTAAAATGTATCTGAGGGAATATGATGTTTTGTTAATAAAGGTTATGATTTGAAATGTTTAATAAAATGTCCGGTACGACCAATTTACTCCAAAACAGGTGTGGTTTCGTTACTTAACAGGTTATGTGTGGGGGTGTAGTATTAAGAGGTAAGTGAGGTTTGCATAGGCTATACCATAGTCATGAGCTCGAGAATTCAATCCAGGGTGACCACAAATCCATATACTTATGGTATCATCCCTGTATACTTGCCGTTATTTCCTCCATTCTCTTTAATTGGTTCAATTTGGCTACCCACTCTTTAATAGTGGGAGCAGCTTGTGTACCCCAGTGTCTGGGTATAAGTGTTCGTGCTGTAGAGAGGATGGAGGGGAGTAGTAATTTTTGATCCTCTGTCATGGTGCCTCAGTATATATAGAGAGTAAAGCTATTTCTGTAGACTTCTGATAAGGCTTGCCAGTGACAGAGGAGCAAATTTGGAAAACAGACTCCCAAAATGCTTTAGTCTGGGGGCAGGGCCACCATATGTGGATCATTGTGCCTACGTCCACAGCGCCAGCACTCCTCAGGGTAAATCTGAGATATTCTATGTAGCCTCCCCGGTCATCTATATCATCTAGTTAGTATTTTATAGTTCTTTTCTTCCATATAAGTTGAGGGACTAGATTTGAAAGTTATCAAGAAAGCTTTCTTCCATTCTTCTGCGGCAATCATATGACCCAATTCTTTCTCCCGGTCTCTGATGTAGTACGGGCTTATGGGAAATGCATGGGATAGGAGAATACCATATATCGTAGAAATAGTGCTGGAACACAACACTGTATGCCCACTACAGAGAGACTCAAATGAGGATAAGTCTCTATGGAGTGAGCCCATTTTGGATAGATGTATATAATAATGATGGAGCTGAAGATAATGAAACCGCTGACCCAAGTAATTGCGCTCAGTAGTCATTATCATATTAAGCGCCTGAAGTCCTTTTGGCGTAAGGGCTTGTATATTCGGGGAAGGAGCCAGCAATGTTCAATCTGACGACAGACCCGGCGCAAAGTCCTGGATTACCCATAAATCGGGGTTAGCCACTTAAGGACCAAGCCTGTTTCTGAGATTTGTTGTTTACAAGTTAAAAAATTTTTTTTTTGCTAAAAAATTACTTAGAAAAAAATATATGTAATATTTGGAGGTTCTAACACCCTAGAGAATAAAATGGCGGTCATTGCAATACTTTCTGTCACACCGTATTTGCGCATTTGCGTATTAAAAAATAAGACAAGAGTAAAGTTAGCCCAATTTTTTTTATATTGTGAAAGATAATGTTACGCCGAGTAAATTGATACCCAACATGTCACGCTTCAATATTGCGCCCGCTCGTGGAATGGCGACAAACTTTTACCCTTAAAAATCTCCATAGGCGACGTTTAAAAAATTCTACAGGTTGCATGTTTTGAGTTACAGAGGAGGTCTAGGGCTAGAATTATTGCTCTCGCTCTGCCGATCATGGCGATACCTCACATGTGTGGTTTGAACACAGTTTTCACATGCGGGCGCTACTCACGTATGCGTTCGTTTCTGAAGCCGAGCTCGGCTGGACGGGGCGCGTTTAATAAAAAAAAAAATAATAATTCTTATTTATTTGACCTTTTATTTTTTGTTTTTAAACTGTTCTTTTTTTTAAAAAAAAAATGTTTCACTTTTATTCCTATTATAATGTAAACATCCCTTGTAATAGAAAAAAGCATGACAGGACCTCTTAAATATGAGATCCGGGGTCAAAAAGACCTCAGATCTCATATTTACACTAAAATGCAATGAGAAAAATGTCCCTTTAAGTGATATGGGTGGAAGTGAAGTTTTGACGTCGCTTCCGCCCTGCAATGATATGGAGATGGGTGGGGGCCATCTTCCCCTCACTCGTCTCCATACCAAGCCAGAAGGCTCTGATCGCCTCCACTGCTACGATGGCTCCGGTAAGCGGCGGAAGGCACTGGAGCGCGGTGTGAAGGGGGGGCCCTCTCCCTCTCCTCTTTTATCTGAAAGCGGATTGCCTGCTGAAGAAGAGGACACCGGGGTTATGGAAGCTAGCTGCTGCCATAACAACGATATTCCTCTTCAAAATACCGACGTAAAACTGCGGAGGGCAGTCCGTTAGTGGTTAATGGACCTGGTACTGAGGAAATGCCCCACCTTCGAACAGCCCGGTCCCAAACTCTTAATAGAGATTGTGGCAGGGGTGAAAGTGTTTGTCTAGATGGACGAGATTTAGGCGCAATCCACGGAGGTCAAAGGGACAGCTGTCATTTGCTGTTCAACGGCTACCCATTGCACGCCCACGATAAAAAACAATCCAATATTCTGGTCAATACCGATGCTATGTAATAAAATGCTATATGCGGTAAGCCTTCTCCCCCCTCTGTCTTCCGCTTTACTAAGATATGGTAGCAAAGTCTGGCCAAAGAATTTGGCCAAAGATGCCAAATTAGGCTAAATCTTTAAGACCGAAAGAAGGCCCGTGGAAGAACCATGGGTAGTGTTTGGTATAGGTACAAGAAGTGAGGTAAAATATCCATCTTGTATATTGCCATTCATCCTTGCTTTGTGCACTGGTCCAAATCATTTGGTGGAGGGGAGATTATGCTGTTGGGTTGTTTTTCAGGGGTTGGGCTTGGCCCCTTAGTTCCAGTGAAGGCGTCAGCATACCAAGACATTTTGGATAATTTCATGCTCCCAACTTTGTGGGAACAGTTTGGGGATGACCCCTTCCTGTTTCAACATGACTGCGCACCAGTGCACAAATCAAGGGCTATAAAGACATGGATGAGCGAGTTTGGGGTGGAGGAAATTGACTGGCCTGCACAGAGTCCTGACCTCAACCTGATAGAACACCTTTGGGATGAATTAGAGCGGAGACTGCGAGCCAGGCCTTCTCAAATCCAACACCAGTGCCTGACCTCACAAATGCGCTTCTGGAAGAATGGTCAAACATTCCCATAGACACACTCCTAAACCTTGTGGACAGCCTTCCCAGAAGAGTTGAAGCTGTTATAGCTGCAAAGGGTGGGCCAACTCAATGTTGAACCCTACGGACTAAGACTGGGATGCCATTAAAGTTCATGTGCGTGTAAAGGCAGGTGTTCCAATACTTGTGACAATATATAGTATGTGCCTATGACCCTACTTTACTCTTCTACAGTTAAGCAATTCAGTCTGGTCACCAGCCCACCCCCAGTCTGCCCAGACATATTACGATATTATTATTATAGCATGGGAAAGACACACATGGGGAGAGGTAATGGTGCTGCACACCCCGGATAATAAATTATGGGAGAGTTCACTTTTAAAGCAGCAAGGTAAATAAATAGTTAAAAAAATATGTAGTTGAAAAAATACGTTCTTTATTAAAAATATTTGACATATAATATTTCCACAAGGGTTCAAATACGAGCTCTTTAGGGGAGCATACCCCAAGGTGCAAATGAAAGCAAACACAAAATTGTACATGACATCACATGACAACATGTCTAATGTATGACAACACTGACGCGTTTCGACCAATTTTGTTGTCTTCTTCAGAGAATAGGTTTGCTGCAAAAAAAAAATGCATTTAGCACATCAGATTGAAAAATGCATGAAAGGCTGACAAGTACAAAAAAGTGACCATCTCACATAGTTACCAATATATGCGCGGTGGGGACCTCCCAACCAAGATATCCCTAAGAGCTGTCAGAGGATCCTGTACGGTACAAGGCCAGGTAAAACCCCAGGAGGAAACGTCAAATCGCTGAGTGCAAGGAGTCACACGTTTGTGTAGCCTACAGAGCACACCGGGCATTATTATTATTATTATTATGATACAGTATTTATACAGTGCCAACAGTTTGCGCAGCACTTTACAATATGAGGGCAGACAGTACAGTTACAATTCAATACAGGAGGAATCAGAGGGCCCTGCTGGTTAGAGCTTACAATCTAGAGGGGAAATACTGTACATTTTAACATTATGGTTTCAAGTGTAACAAATTATTTTTTCTTAGAAATTAAATTGGTTTCAGAAAATTGTTCAAGGCAAGCCTGTGAGTCTCAAAGCTTTTTTTTTAGAAAACGGGTGTGCTTTATGCCTTTGCCGATTTATAGCTGGAACAGTACCAAGCACTAATCAGTACAAATGTAACAAGTGTATGAAAGAGGAAAACCAGCAACAGTCATTTTGGAATCAGTGCTCTAAAATGTGAGAGCTTCTCTTTTATTTTGGAGTATAAGTTGAGCGCACACATGGGTTTCATCTGGACGCGGCTCCTTTTTGTCACTCCAAATCACAGAACAGAGAATTAAACCATTTAATTGGTCAGCTGGGGAGCAAGAAAGTTCTTTATATTTAGAGAAAGCCTTGCCATCAGCCGTGTCACCGGGATAATGTAAGAGCGTGTTCATTTACGCCAATCTGCAGGTGCTCCAATTGCAAATGAATCGTGATCTGTCTGCTTCACCTTTCCCTCATGGAACATGATTGAATTTGATCTTTTTTTCTTCTAGAAGTTCAACTATTTTTCAACGTAAAGCTGTATCAGAATCTTAAAGTGTAAATCTTCCTTTTCACCTTATTTTCCCTTATTTTTATTTTTTTTTTTCGGTTAGCTGCAGCATCATTTTATGATGAGATTCTTGTATTTGACAAAGATCCTTTTAATAATTGCATCATACGGCGTGTTAAAAGCCTCAGCTGACTGGTCAGATATGTGCGAATCATAGATCAAACATCAGGGAGGCTCATGTTCTTTTGCATATTTTGAGACTTATGTAGCGCCGGGCGCTATGTATTTTTTTTACTATTTAAAATGCCTAAAACCCCAGTTTGGTTTTGGGTTTTATTATACCAAATTGTGGTTTCAGTACCAGTCTGGCTGGATTGCACTGTGTTCTGCTTGGCCACAGGTGTCGCTGTCACTTCTGGCAAGTGTGAGAGCGCAGTTTGGCTAGACGCATTGAGTGCCAATCTCTCTCGGAACCAGCCCAGTGGGAGTGTCGTCTTGCTGTGAATTCTGGGAGAGGGTACTTCACGTGCTTCTGGGTTCTGGTCCAGAAGTCATCTTCTGTCTGTTTGGTCCTGGTCCTCCTGACCAGCCCTCAGGGCCCTCCTGGCCTGGGGTGTGGATCTATGCAATTCCGAGTCTCGGGGCTGGCTATCCCAAGGCAAAGTAACTGGAAAGAGGATTCCAAGGTGGTCCTGTGCCGTCTCATCTGTGTAGAGGCCCAGCAACCAGGAAGCAACCAGGGGAGGACTCTTCGGGAGAGGGCCATGCACAAGGCTGGTTCCTCAGCAAGAGCCTGGAAGCTTAGTTGAAAGACACCAAGTGAATCTACACTCGTACGGTATCACCGGACTGGCTGCAAGATACTGGTACCGTATGAGGGCTCTCTAAGTATGTCTACATCCTTCAGTTACAACTAAGTCTGTGGCAGAGACTTTATTCACCAGTTCTACCCTAAGTCTGTGGCAGAGACTTTGCTCTATTTGAACACTCTATCGGCTGCTAGGCCTAGTGAGAGGAGGTTTATCCGATAGATGTGAAAATCCAGTTGTGAATGGCTATTCTCTGGATCCTATATTGAGAGACATTCAGTTTTGAGCAGTTCCAAGAGTACCTGGACTTTTTACCTAAACCCTGTATCCTTTACTGAGAGACTGTGTTTTGTCTACCCTTTTTTCAAATAAAAATCCCAAAGCGGATCCAGTGTCAGTCTCTGCAGTTCTTTGGGCCATCTACCTCGGGAAACCCCTAGACGCATACGAGGTCAATAAGCTAACGGTAAGCCCAAATCAAACCAGCAGCTCCTTTGGGGGTTAGTGCTATACTTACTAAAGAAGTAGAGGCTCTTTATTTTTTTTAAACATTCAGCTGTGCAAAAAAAAATCCTGTTTTTTTAATTTTCCCCTTCACATGTTGGGTATTCAAATAAACACGGCTTTATCTTATTAAATGCAAATTATATTTTTAATTATTTTTATTGTGTGTGTTATTTCACTGGTACAACAGTATATTAAAGAATCCCATAAACCGATAAGTCATTACTTTATGATTATCCACCTAATATTGAATAGGTTCCTCTTTTGCTGCCAAAACAGCCTTGGTCCATCGTGGCATGGACTTCACTAGACTTCTGAAGGTATATTGTGGTACCTGCCACCAACCCATCAGTAGCAGATCCTTTTTTGTAAATTGTATATGTATCGGCCATAACCCCTAGGGGCGACCTTGAATTTTCTGGGCTTACCAACTACCTCCTCGTAGCTTGTCATTCGTTGTCTAGGGGTTCCCAGGGTTAGTACCCAGTAACTTCAAATGATGACACACAAAAGTCCTTTTGAGGATTTTTATTTTGCAGGGTTCACATCCAAATCTAACACAGTCTCAGTTGGGAATAGAGGGCATGGGTGATAAAACTCAGGCACTTAGAACTGCTGACATCAATTGAATGTCTCTTAGGTAGCCCAGAGAGTAGCCACTCGCAACTGGGTGCTTCACTGCTGGATAAACCTCTAACCATAGATTTAGCAGCCAACATGTGACTCAGAAAATTTGCAAAGTCTCTGCCACAGACTAGATTGTAACTGAAGATAAGTTAGAAACCTTTCCCACAGTACATGGATCTTTAAGCCTTCTTGGCGATACTGTGGGAAGTGTGGATTCTTTAGTGTCCATACAACTTCAGCTCCCAGGCTCTTACTGAGCAGCCAGCTTCTTGGCCCTCTTCCGAAGAGTCCTCCCCTGGTCGCTTGTACGAGTTACCGTGTCCCTCCAATGCCAAGAGCCCACCGGGACACCTCTGAATCCTTCTTCAGTTACTGGGCCTCGAACTAGCCAGTTCCGAGGATCGGGAACGGACGGATCCCCACCCCAGACCATGAGGGCCTCTGGGGCTGGTCAAGGTGACCAGGCTTACGGGGACGGCAGACACTCCTGGGTCCGGGACCCCTCACAGGGTTGGTCCGGACTGGAACCAGGAATCAAAGCAGCAGCCGAACCCTGAACACGTGACTTCAGCACCTTAAATACCCCTTCCCAGACTACACAGCGGGGCCAGACACGCCCACTGATTGGCTCAGAGAAAGATTGGTACCTAACACGTCCAACCAGGCCTGGTTCTCAGCCTGTCACAGGTGCCTCACTGCACCTATGACCAGGCAAAATTCCAGTACAGCCCAGCCAAACTAATGCTGAAGTAAAAACCTGTACAATTAACCCCTAGAACTCTGTTACAGTTCTGGAAAACGGAATTTACATATATAGCGCACACTTTAGCAAAGTGTCGGCGCTACATATATTTATTAAATTTTCACAAAGATACAGAAGAGTAGACGAACAAGTGAACAAATAATGAGTCATATGTATAAAAGCAATTACATCTAATGATATAGCACGAGTCACATGCATAAAATATGAAAAGAAGCAAAAGTACAATGCAACCTGAGTTGTAGTTGCATGATACTGCACCCTGACTGGTTGGGGAGGGGAGATGGGGGAAGGGTAGGGAAACGAGAGAGCAGGCGACACAAACATAATATGGTATATCGCACAAAAAGGAGTTGGTGCTCTCTAGTTCAAATGTTGGTGGAACCCCCAGGGTGCCCGAACAAAAAGAGAGGATACTCCACAGGGTCCCACCTTGGGAATAGAATGGGAAGAGGGAGGAGAGGGGGAAACACCATGGATCTATAAAATGAGGGGGTTAATGTGCCAGGGGGGGTTTAAATCGACAGTCAGCCCAAATATTTAGTGAGAAACAGATCATTAAGGGTGTGATGGTGTGACACCAGTGTTGAGCTCTGCATGATCCCACAAGTACCATATTTTTGAGAACTGAGGGAGGGTATAGTGGACTATCGTGGTGAGGTGTTTCATCCTACAGATCTGTTCCAACAATTGTAAAACCTGTGAGAGTGTAGGCGGAGAGGTGGCCATCTTAGAGGAATGGCTCTTCTTGCTGCCTGAAGAACATAGGCAGCCAATCTCTGGGTGTGCTTGGGAACGGCAGGCCCAGCAGGTAATAAATCGGGTCTGAGAAAAGGTTGATGTCTAAAAGTAGCAGATCCTTTAAGTCCTATAAGTTGCGAGGTAGGGCCTCCGTTGACCCGACTTGTTTTTCCAATACATCCCACAGATGCTCAATTGGATTGAGATCTGGTGAATTTGGAGGGCACCTTAAACACATTGTTGTATTCCTCAATAGGGATGAGTGTTTGATTCAAAACCTATGTTAGAATCGAACATCGGCCCTTTGCTCGTTCGTTCGTCGAAACCAGAACTTTGTGGGCTGTTCGCATCAAATTTGTGTGATACGAATGGCCCACAATGCACTGCGCCAGTCAGTATGAGAATGCAGTTTAGCTGGGTGTATTGGATACCCTTCTTTCTCTCGGAACCAGCCCAGAGGGAGTGTCATCCTGCTGTGCATTCTGGGAGAAGGTATTTAAGGTACTGAGATCACGTGCTTCGGGGTTCCGGTCCAGTCCAGAAGACATTTTCTGTCTGTTTTGTCCAGGTCCTCCTGACCAGCCCCCATGGCCCTCCTGGCCTGGGGTGCGGATCCATGCAATTCCGAGCCTTGCATGTTTATTTAAGAAAAAAAACGAAAAAACCCAAGGGTGATTAACAGCTTCCCGACCGCTGCACAACGATATATGTCGGCAGAATGGCACGGGTGGGCAAAAGGGTGTACAGGCACATCCTCTTTAAGAAGCGGTGCTGCGGGCGCGCCCGCCGCATTCTCCGTGACCGCGGGTCCCGCGGACTCAATGTCCACCGGGTGCCCGCGATCGTGTCACGGAGAATGGGGAGATGCCTTTGTAAACAAAACATTTCCCCGTTCTGCCTAGTGACATGACAGAGATCACTGCTCCCTGTCATCGGGAGCAGTGATCGCTGTCATGTGTGTTGAAGCCCATCCCCCCACAGTTAGAATCACTCCCTAGGACACACTTAACCCCTTCATTGCCCCCTAGTGTTTAACCCCTTCACTGCCAGTGTCATTTACACAGTAATCAGTGCATTTTTATAGCACTGATTACTGTATAAATTACAATGGTCCCAAAATAGTGTCAAAAATGTCCGATGTGTCCGCCACAATGTCAATCACGATTAAAAATTGCTGATTGCCGCCATTACTAATAGAAAAAAAATTTATAATAAAAATGCCATAAAACTATCCCTTATTTTGTAGACGTTATAAATTTTGCGCAAACCAATCAATATACGTTTATTGCAATTTTTTTACCAAAAATATGTAGAAGAATACATATCGGCCTAAACAGAGGGAAAAAAACATTTTTATAGAATTTTTGGGGGGTATTTATTATCGCACAAAGTAAAAAATATTCTTTTTTTTAAAAAAATTATCGCTCTTTTTTATATATATTTTTTATTGTTTATAGCGCAAAAAATAAAAACCACAGAGGTGATCAAATACCACCAAAAGAAAGCCCTATTTGTGGGAAAAAAAGGACGTCAATTTTGTTTGGTTACAGCGTCGCACAGCCACACAATTGTCAGTTAAAACGACGTAGCGCCGAATCGCAAAAAGGGCTCTGGTCAGGAAGGGGGCAAATCCTTCCGGGTGGCTGAAGTGGTTAAATACCACCAAAAAAGAAAGCTCTATTTGTGTGAAAAAATTATACAGTGTTGCAATTGTCATTCAAAGTATGACAGCGATGGAAGCTGAAAATTGGCATGGACAGGAAGGGGGTAAAAGTGCCAGGTATTGAAGTGGTTAAATTAGTAATTATACACACTACATATGATCTGAGTTTGTGTACTTTGTATGCTTGGGGTGCTCTCTGTCCCGGTCTGGCCGTGGTGTGGATGGCATGTGTATTCAAAGTCACCTTTTTTTTTCTAATTAGTATAACTCTGTTTGCATATCAGCAAAGACTAATAGTTTAATTGCCCAGTAAAACACATGCAAATAAATATTTCTTCGCAGAGAGAAATGTAATTATCAGCATGTTTGCATTAATTAACATGATGAGGATCTGCGATACAACTTTCACGAGAGCAGTAAAGCGAAATGATATCTGTTAAAGATTTGTTCATGAGATTGAAAATTAACACCTGCCGGCTTGCATGGGCCAATCCCATGGAAATATTAACCAAAAAAAAGAGCATAACACCAAACAATTCAATGCTTGATTTTGGCACATGTCTTTGTTGTGTACCTGTATGATTTCACCATGGGACATGCCTGCTCCCAGTTAAGGAAGAGGAGAGTGTGCAGAAGAATAGGTTTTAAAGTATAGGTAATGCCATTTTTTTTTTTTAGCTCATGCCTAAGGGTAAAACATATCTTTAAGCACAATTTTGCAATTTTGACATGTGTTAATAAAATTGTATAATCATCACAATTGCACAATCATCACAACTACTTTGTCCATCCAGGTGGATTATATCTTGAACAAATTGGGCTTTCATTTGGTAATAAATGGTTATGGATATCTCCTGATTTCATTTTTTTTTAATTATCAAAGAAAAACTGGTCCAAAATATAAAAAAAAATGAATTTAGCTGTATATTTCTTGTTACTACCATAACCTACCACCAAAGAAAAACCCAAATTCTCCTGCTCCTGAAAATCGCAACGATACCACATATGTGTATGTCAGTTGTTGTCTGTACCCGTAGTACAGCCCAGGAATAATAATGTGCATTTTTCTTTTTTTTTTTTAAAACACGCTGACACTGATGCTAATTTAAAAAAAATGAAATCCTGCCCAAAATATACTGACCCTGACCTTTGACCCTTACTTGACCTAAAGACTAACCTTGGCATTGACCTAGATCAAACCTTAATCTAGGTATTTTTTTTAATTTTTAATTTATTTATTTTCTATTATTTTTAAATTTTTTTATTTTTTTTTTACAAACACTTTTTTGTTCTCTCTGCAAGGAAAGAGAAAGATACATTGTATCTTTCCTCTTCATTCACAGAGATAGAAAAACACAGGGGCGGGCTATACAGTGAATGATCAATGACAATGACAATCAGAGGCTACCACAGCGATCAGGTGACAAGGAATTGGGAGATCCAGGTCCCGATCGTTAGTACGGGGCCCGGTGCTCTCGGTGAAACTGGTAGCTGGTGGTGATCCAAGACTGATTCATTTTTATGAAGGTCAGTCGATCAACCGAGTCGGTGGACAGGCGCACCCTATGATCGGTGACAAATCCTCCAGCAGCACTGAATGTGCGTTCGGAAAGAACGCTGGATGCAGGACAGGCCAGTAGCTCAATTGCATACTGTGCAAGCTCTGGCCAGTGATCCATCCTCAGGACCCAGTAAGCCAGAGGATTTTCGGTGGGAAAGGTGTCCAAGTCTGACCTTGCCCCTAGGTATTCCTGCACCATGTATATCAGACGCTGGCGATGGTTGCTGGAACCGATCATACCTTGGGGCTGCGGACTAAAAAATTGTCTGAACGCATCGGTCAGATGTCCACCTTCCCCACCGCTCCTTCTGCTACTGACCGAAGCCTCAGCAACTCGTCGTCCAGGACCAGGAGTTTGTAACCTCCCAGTTTCTGGGAACGCGTTGCACAGACCTTTCTGCAAGGCCTCCCTGAGATGTCTCATCCTCTGCTCCCTCTGCGACGGCAAGATAAGGTCCGCAACCTTACCCTTGTACCGTGGATCAAGGAGAGTGGCCAGCCAGTAATAGTCCCTCTCCTTGATCCGAAGAACACGAGGATCCTTCCGCAGGCTTTGCAGGATCAGGGAGGCCATGCTACGTAGGTTAGCTGAGGCATTCGGTCCGGAGTCTTCTGGGTCACTGAGGATGACATGATCGCCAGCCACCTCCTCCCAGCCACGTACCAAGTCCACTGGTTTGTTGGCACTGTACATCATCCCTAAAAGACTGCTGCTGCTGATGCTGAGTGCCAGGCTCCACCT
Source organism: Lithobates sylvaticus (assembly GCA_028564925.1). Classification (NCBI taxonomy): domain Eukaryota; kingdom Metazoa; phylum Chordata; class Amphibia; order Anura; family Ranidae; genus Lithobates; species Lithobates sylvaticus. The sequence continues at coordinate 741,882,697 of CM053026.1, read as the reverse complement.
CCATGCTCACACAATCCTCCTCCTCCTCCTCCTCCTCATCCTCTTCCTGTGTGATGGGTGGGACAGAAGGAACACTGTCTGGATAAAGGGGGCCTTGAGAGGCAAGGAAGTCCTCCTCTTCCTGCCTCTGTTCTGCCTCAAGTGCCCTGTCCATTATCCCACGCAGCGTATGCTCCAACAGGTGGACAAGAGGTACAGTGTCACTGATGCATGCACTGTCCTGGTGCCGTAGTCGCAAAGGTACTCATTGATGGCCCTCTGCTGCGTGTGCAGTCGCTGCAGCATGGCCAACGTTGAGTTCCACCTGGTGGGCATGTCACATATTAGGCGGTTCTTGGGCAGGTTCAGCTCCTTTTGCAGCTCAGTCAGCCGAGCACTGGCATTATAAGATCGGCGGAAATGCACACAGACTTTCCTGGCCTGCCTCAGGACATCCTGTAAGCCTGGGTACCTGCCCAAGAACCTCTGCACCACCAGGTTGAGGACGTGAGCCATACAGGGCACATGGGTGAGCTGCCCCTGTCGCAGGGCGGGGAGGAGGTTGGTGCCATTGTCAGAAACGACCATTCCTGGCTTAAGCTGGCGTGGCGTCAACCACCTCTCGGCCTGCCCCTGCAGAGCTGCCAGAACCTCTGCCCCAGTGTGGCTCCTGTCCCCCAAACACACCAGCGCAAGCACGGCATGGCATCTTTTTGCCTGCGTACTCGCGTAGCCCCTTGTACGCCTACGGAGCACCGCTGGTTCCGAGGACAGAGCACTGGAGGAAGAAGAAGAGGAGGGGGTGGAGGAGAGAGGTGTGTCATAACCAGTAGTAGCATTTTGGAGGCGTGGTTGCGGAACAACCTCCAACACTACTGCACCTTGTCCTGCATCCCTCCCAGCTGCCAATAGAGTGACCCAATGGGCCGTGAAAGAAAGATAACGTCCCTGTCCATGCCTGCTGGACCATGAGTCATGGACATTGCCTTCCACATGCCGGTAGAGAGACGGAATCGCCTTCCGTGAGAAAAAGTGGCGTTTGGGAACCTGCCACTGAGGAACCGCACATTGAACAAACTCACGGAAGGGGCCGAGTCTACCAACTGAAAAGGCAGCAGTTGAAGTGCTAGCAATTTAGCCAAGCTAGCATTCAACCGCTGGGCATGTGGATGGCTGGGAGTATACTTCTTTCGACGGTCCAGCAGCTGGGGCAGGGAAATTTGCCTGCTACAATCGGACGTCGGTGTACTGCAAGTACTTGGTTGTGACACACCTAATTCTACACCTTCAGTCCTCTCAGAGCAGCTTTCAGAGAGGACTGAAGATATAGTGGGGATGGAGATCCCAGCTGATGAGGAGCAAGGAGAGGTCCGCTTTGTTCTTTGGTGTGGGTCTTTTATGTGTGCTTGCCAACGAGCTGCATGGCAGTTCGACATATGTCTGCTCATGCTTGTGGTGCCCAAGCGGCTGATGTTTTGGCCACGCGAGATACGCTTGAGACAAATATTGCAAATAGCAGTGGTTCGATCTGATGCACTCGTCTCAAAAAAGGCCCACACCAAAGAACTTTTGTGATAACATGCAGAGGCAGCGCCCTGCACAGGCGGAGCTCTGCGGTGTGGTACAGTTGCTGTGCTGGCCTCTAGCTGGCCTCCAGGGGGCATCCTGCCTCGTTGGACATGTGACGCCGCATCCTCCTCCTCCTCCTCCCTCCTCCTCCTCTCTCCCTTCAGGCACCCACGTGGAGTCAGTGACCTCATCATCCCCTCCCTCTTCACCACTAGAGCAAACCTGGCAGTAAGCTGCAGCTGGTGGAACAGTACTGCCAGATTTCTGTCCTTCAGCATCCCCTCTCTCTGCGCGCACACTACTGCCTTCCTCAAGCTGGGTATCATCATCCGAGCCTTCGAATCGTTGGGCATCCTCCTGGAGCATGTACCCATCACTGTGCTCAAACAGTTCGGGGGACTCCTCAGGAGGACATGGTGGGTCTAGGGAAGGGGTGGCTGATGATGCCATTGAGTACGCGTTGGCAGCTGCTCTGCCAGTACCCTCAGCCTGGGTGAGAGAGGATGAGGAGGATGAGGAGGGCTTGGTCATCCATCCTACCAAGCCTTCGGCATGATGCGGCTCCACATGTCCAGCTGCCGAAAACAAAGACAAGCGTGTCCCATGGCCACGTGCTGATGACGATGCACGACCACGTCCACGGCCAGCACTGTTGTCTCTAGAAACAGAGCCTGCCTGCCCTGTGTTCTTGCCTCGGCACGCTCTGCCTCTCCTTGGCGGTCTTCCAGCCATTGTAGTCGGTAGTGTATATAGTATAAAAAATAGAGCTCCTATGTGTGCTCACAACACACTGTAGGTCCTATGGGTGCTGACACTAACACACTATAGGTACTATGTGTGCTGCTGACAAGAAAATATAGGAGCTATGTGTGCTGCCACAAACACACTATAAGTCCTATATGTGCTGCTGACACAATAGGTATTATATGTGTGCTGCTGAGAAGAAAATATAGGAGCTCTGTGTGCTGCCACTAACACACTAGAAGTCCTATGGGTGCTGCTGACACAATAGGTAGTATATGTGTGCTGCTGAGAAGAAAATATAGGAGATCTGTGTGCTGCCACTAACACACTAGAAGTCCTATGGGTGCTGCTGACACAATAGGTAAAATATGTGTGCTGCTGTCAAGAAAATATAGGAGCTCTGTGTGCTGCCACTAACACACTAGAAGTCCTATGGGTGCTGCTGAGAAGAAAATATAGGAGCTCTGTGTGCTGCCACTAACACACTAGAAGTCCTATGGGTGCTGCTGAGAAGAAAATATAGGAGCTCTGTGTGCTGCCACTAACACACTAGAAGTCCTATGGGTGCTGCTGACACAATAGGTAAAATATGTGTGCTGCTGTCAAGAAAATATAGGAGCTCTGTGTGCTGCCACTAACACACACTAGAAGTCCTATGGGTGCTGCTGAGAAGAAAATATAGGAGCTCTGTGTGCTGCCACTAACACACTAGAAGTCCTATGGGTGCTGCTGAGAAGAAAATATAGGAGCTCTGTGTAATGCCACTAACACACTAGAAGTCCTATGGGTGCTGCTGAGAAGAAAATATAGGAACTCTGTGTGCTGCCACTAACACACTAGAAGTTATATGGGTGCTGCTGAGAAGAAAATATAGGAGCTCTGTGTAATGCCACTAACACACTAGAAGTCCTATGGGTGCTGCTGACACAATAGGTAGTATATGTGTGCTGCTGTCAAGAAAATATAGGAGCTCTGTGTGCTGCCACTAACACACTAGAAGTCCTATGGGTGCTGCTGACACAATAGGTAAAATATGTGTGCTGCTGTCAAGAAAATATAGGAGCTCTGTGTGCTGCCACTAACACACTAGAAGTCCTATGGGTGCTGCTGACACAATAGGTAAAATATGTGTGCTGCTGTCAAGAAAATATAGGAGCTCTGTGTGCTGCCTGCCACTAACACACTAGAAGTCCTATGGGTGCTGCTGAGAAGAAAATATAGGAGCTCTGTTTGCTGCCACTAACACACTAGAAGTCCTATGGGTGCTGCTGAGAAGAAAATATAGGAGCTCTGTGTGCTGCCACTAACACACTAGAAGTCCTATGGGTGCTGCTGACACAATAGGTAAAATATGTGTGCTGCTGTCAAGAAAATATAGGAGCTCTGTGTGCTGCCACTAACACACTAGAAGTCCTATGGGTGCTGCTGAGAAGAAAATATAGGAGCTCTGTGTGCTGCCACTAACACACTAGAAGTCCTATGGGTGCTGCTGAGAAGAAAATATAGGAGCTCTGTGTAATGCCACTAACACACTAGAAGTCCTATGGGTGCTGCTGAGAAGAAAATATAGGAGCTCTGTGTGCTGCCACTAACACACTAGCAGTTATATGGGTGCTGCTGAGAAGAAAATATAGGAGCTCTGTGTGCTGCCACTAACACACTAGAAGTCCTATGGGTGCTGCTGACACAATAGGTAGTATATGTGTGCTGCTGTCAAGAAAATATAGGAGCTCTGTGTGCTGCCACTAACACACTAGAAGTCCTATGGGTGCTGCTGACACAATAGGTAGTATATGTGTGCTGCTGTCAAGAAAATATAGGAGCTCTGTGTGCTGCCACTAACACACTAGAAGTCCTCTGGGTGCTGCTGACACAATAGGTAAAATATGTGTGCTGCTGTCAAGAAAATATAGGAGCTCTGTGTGCTGCCTGCCACTAACACACTAGAAGTCCTATGGGTGCTTCTGAGAAGAAAATATAGGAGCTCTGTTTGCTGCCACTAACACACTAGAAGTCCTATGGGTGCTGCTGAGAAGAAAATATAGGAGCTCTGTGTGCTGCCACTAACACACTAGAAGTCATATGGGTGCTGCTGACACAATAGGTAAAATATGTATGCTGCTGTCAAGAAAATATAGGAGCTCTGTGTGCTGCCACTAACACACTAGAAATCCTATGGGTGCTGCTGACACAATAGGTAAAATATGTGTGCTGCTGTCAAGAAAATATAGGAGCTCTGTGTGCTGCCTGCCACTAACACACTAGAAGTCCTATGGGTGCTGCTGAGAAGAAAATATAGGAGCTCTGTTTGCTGCCACTAACACACTAGAAGTCCTATGGGTGCTGCTGAGAAGAAAATATAGGAGCTCTGTGTGCTGCCACTAACACACTAGAAGTCCTATGGGTGCTGCTGAGAAGAAAATATAGGAGCTCTGTGTGATGCCACTAACACACTAGAAGTCCTATGGGTGCTGCTGACACAATAGGTAAAATATGTGTGCTGCTGTCAAGAAAATATAGGAGCTCTGTGTGCTGCCAATAACACACTAGAAGTCCTATGGGTGCTGCTGACACAATAGGTAAAATATGTGTGCTGCTGTCAAGAAAATATAGGAGCTCTGTGTGCTGCCTGCCACTAACACACTAGAAGTCCTATGGGTGCTGCTGAGAAGAAAATATAGGAGCTCTGTGTGCTTCCACTAACACACTAGAAGTCCTATGGGTGCTGCTGAGAAGAAAATATAGGAGCTCTGTGTAATGCCACTAACACACTAGAAGTCCTATGGGTGCTGCTGACACAATAGGTAAAATATGTGTGCTGCTGTCAAGAAAATATAGGAGCTCTGTGTGCTGCCACTAACACACTAGAAGTCCTATGGGTGCTGCTGACACAATAGGTAAAATATGTGTGCTGCTGTCAAGAAAATATAGGAGCTCTGTGTGCTGCCTGCCACTAACACACTAGAAGTCCTATGGGTGCTGCTGAGAAGAAAATATAGGAGCTCTGTGTGCTGCCACTAACACACTAGAAGTCCTATGGGTGCTGCTGAGAAGAAAATATAGGAGCTCTGTGTGATGCCACTAACACACTAGAAGTCCTATGGGTGCTGCTGACACAATAGATAAAATATGTGTGCTGCTGTCAAGAAAATATAGGAGCTCTGTGTGCTGCCACTAACACACTAGAAGTCCTATGGGTGCTGTTGGGGTGCAATGCTGTGCTAACAGCACTGCGGTTGGTACTACTGCAATACTGTACTAACAGTACGCACGCACCAGACTAATCCCCAGCAGCAGCTAATAACACACTAACTGTGCAATCAGCAGCAATGAACAATCAATGACTTAGGTAGCAATGGTTTAGCAAAGAAATAGCCAATGGTTTAGCAAAGAAATAGCAATCAAGCAAAGACAAAATCAGCAGACTGCTCTCTCCTAAAGCCGGAACACATGTGACCGGGGCCGACGGCGTGGCGGCCTTTTAAATGGTGGGGCGTGTACTAAAGCCCCTGAGCTTTAATTGGCTACAGGCGTCCTGCCTGCAGCCAATTATTGCTCTCCGAGTTTCCGGCGCTGTGATTGGCCAAGCATGCGGGGTCACAGTGCATGCTTGGCCAATCATCAGCCAGCAATGCACTGCGCCGGCCGGGCCGGCCGCAATGCATTGCGGGGCCGCTCGCATCACACGAATGTGATGCGAACGGCCCAAATAGTTCTGGGCTCGCCGAGCAAGCGAACGCCCGGTGCTCGATTCGAACGTGGGTTCGAATCGAGCACCGGGCCCATCCCTAATTCTGCATTGGTTTGTACAAAAGTCCATTGGTTTTGTGTACACACGGTCGGACTTTGGTCCATCGGACTTTTGTTGGCAGAAAGTTGGTCCGTTCGCACAGCCAACAAAAGTCCGATGAAACCTGGAAAAAGTTGGTCCGATGGAGCGTACACACGGTCGGATGTTGGTCCAAAACAGCTAATTTGCATGTTGGTTGTCAAAAAATCTGATCGTGTGTATGGGCCTTAACAATAAAGGGTCAAAAACCTAAAGTGCAGCAGTAGATACAAGTGCACCTAACAGATGAACTGTGTTTGCAAGATGTTAAAAAGAACCTATTCCTACTCATAGAAAGAAAGTTATACTTCAGCATACCTGGTTCTTAGGGAAAAAGAAAAGGGAAGAAATACATTTATTGCTTAGTGTGCTACGGCTCTGATAATGGTCCTGGTGACTGCAAGCCTCACCCTAAGAGTAGAGTTCATAATTCATCAGTGAGAGAGGATAGAGCTCAGCAAAGAATTCATTTTTGAAGTTTAAACAGTGATTTCTTTTACCAAACTATTGAGACTGAAATGATTTTTATAGGTCTTTTGATTGAACATAACCTACCCCTGGAAGCATCGGTCCACTGTTTGGAAGAAATGTTCTCATACTGTGAGAAGGGAACCCCTTACTCTGCGTCTGGATGGAAGCATCTAAGGTGAAAAACTTTTGCCTTTGCTAGTTCATTTTCTTGAATCCTACTCTTGCAAATTACAACGTGCAATGCATTAAATGGTTTATTAACCACTTCAGCCCCGGGAGATTTGGCTGCTGAATGACCAGGCGATTTTTTACGATTCGGCACTGCGTCGCTTTAACTGACAATTGCGACATTGCACCCAAACAAAATAGACGTCCTTTTTTTCTCACAAATAGAGCTTTCTTTTGGTGGTAATTTTTTCAGGTACAGTCCCGCTTTAAGTGTGTTCTGGGGAGTGATTCTAACTGTCAGGGGGAGGGACTGTGTGTGACACATATTGTCTGTATTCAACCTTACTAACTATGAAACTATGAAACTGATCATAGCTCCCGCAATAATCGTATATTGATTGGTTTGAGCAAAAGTTATAGCGTCTACAAAATAGGGGGTAGATTTATAGCATTTCTATTATTATTATTTTTTTTACTAGTAAGGGCGGCGATCTGCGATTTTTATCGGGACTGCGACATTATGGCAGACACATCGGACAATTTTGACACATTTTTGGGACCATTGTCATTTTTACAGCAATCAGTGCGATTAAATTGCACTGATTACTGTAAAAATTACACTGGCAGAGAAGTGGTGAAATGACACTGGCTAGGGAAGGGTTAAAGCGGGATTCCACCCTAAAGTGGAACTTCCGCTCATCGGAACCCTCCCCCCTTCCGGTGTCACATTTGCCACCTTTCAGGGGGGTGCAGATACCTGTCTAAGACAGGTATTTACACCCACTTCTGGACATAGACTCCCACGGGAGTTTACGCCAATTCCTGTCCCGGCGCGCTGTCTCCCGGGACACACACGGGTCCCAGCAGACAGCGCTGACGATTCTCATTGCGCTGCACGACTCGCGCATGCGCAGTAGGGAACTGGGAAGTGAAGCCGCAAAGGTGACATTATTCCCTCACCGAGAATGGCGCCGGCAGCAGCAGAGAGCCGAGTGATCGATCGGCCTCTGCTGCCGACATCGCTGGAACCTGTGACAGGTAAGTGTCCATTTATTAAAAGTCAGCAGCTGCAGTATTTGTAGCTGCTGGCTTTTAAAAAAAAAAATTCAGGTACAGTCCCGCTTTAAGTGTGTTCTGGGGAGTGATTCTAACTGTCAGGGGGAGGGGCTGTGTGTGACACATATTGTCTGTATTCAACCTTACTAACTATGCAACTATGAAACTGATCATAGCTCCCGATCACAGGGAGCTATGATCAGTGACAGTGTCACTAGGCAGAACGGGGAGATGCTTGTTTACATTAGCATCTCCCCATTCTTCCTCTCTGTGAGACGATCGCGAGTATCCCCGCGGCGATCGATTTCCGTGGGACCCGCATCCCGACTCACGGAGCTCGCGATGGCACGGCGGCAAATTCAAAGGGACGTACAGGTACGCCCATTTGCCTGTCCGCGCCATTCTGCCGACGTAAATGTACATGCGGCGGTCGGGAAGTGGTTAAGGAGGCAAATCCTTCCGGGGCTGAAGTGGTTAAAAAGAATGTAAACATCACTTGTAATAGCAATATGAATGTTAGGTCCTCTTTATGAAGAGAACAGAACAAAATATTACAGCGCACACATACAAAAATTACATTTAACTCCTGCAAGACTATTTAAAACACCTGAACATTTTCAAAAAATGTGGGGATTTGGTCACACCATATGGCAATATGGTGCTTAAGACCACTTACTGCGACAAAATCTACCCCATTATTAGTGGGGTCACAACCTAAAAAGTGCATTAAAGATGGTGCAGCCATAAGACCATACAAACAGAACAAAATATTAACGAGCACACATACAAAAATAATATTTCACTCTTTTTTTTTTTTTTTTTTTTTTTTTTTTTTTGTTTTTCTTTTTTTTTTTTTTTTTTTTTTCTTCCACTTCAGAAAGAATATTCGTGGGTGAGTGTCAGCTATGCTCGCATCTCCATCCCTCCAATTGTCTTAGCATCATTAGTGGATTGTTTCATTCTCCCCCCTTTTTTTTTTTTTTTTTTTTTTCCCCCCTGGGGTTGGGGGGGAATAGGGGTCCTGAGTCGGGCATCCATGAAGTTTACAGAGCCCAAAAATACATATATACATCCGAAATCCCACCCAGCCTCCACTCCCCCTCCGCTACCTTTATCCTAAATCCCGTTCCATCACTCTTCCAGTTAACCCCCCTGGGGGTTTTTATTTTTATTACCTTTTTTACCTTTTTAGCCGCGTTAAGCAGATGGGGAATCAATGAGCCTTTATATTGTTTAATTCCCTTGGATGTGGCATGCATAAGTGCCACCCAAGGATCATTTTTTACCTCGATCGTTGTTATTTCTTTTATGTATTTTAGGATAGTCTCCCAAAATTTTTTGATTTTAGGGCACCCCCACCATAAATGACCCATTGTGCCCCTTTGATCACACCCCCTCCAACAGTTCGCAGATGTATCCGCCTGGAAATTGCTGACCCTGTCTGGGGTTCTATACCACCTAGCCATGCACTTAAAATTTGTTTCTGCAGTTCTCGCATCTACCGCTGACCCATGTGCTAATTTTAGGATTTTCTTACTTGTGCCTATTTCTAATTGTATTCCTAGTTCGCTTTCCCATTTGGTAAGGTATGGCGGCATCTCCGGTCTATCTCTTTCTAATAGCAGTTTATATATTCTGGATATTCTTTTTTTTGAACATTCTGCCGTAAAGATTTTCTCTAATTTTGTTAGATCCTTAGCCTCCCTTAATGGGCTAGGAAGAGAGCCCACAAAGTGGGTCAGCTGGCGATGCCGCCATCCATCTATGGAAAAAGCCTCATTATTCTGTAACTCGTGCAATGTCATCACCTTCCCCTTACTAATAACTTCCCCTAATCTCGTGCAGTCCTTTCTAATCCAATCACCTCCTATTTCCTTTAGCCCTGGTGGGAAAAAAGGATTTTCTTTAAGTGCTATAAGTGGCGAGTTATAATTTTTGTTGAATATTTTATATATTTTGTCCCAGATTTTCAAAGTCGTGATAGTGATTATATGTGTTTTTTCTCCCAGTGTCCGGCTTTTCGGGGGATTCCACACAATCTTCCCCAGCCTAGCTTCACTCAGTGCTTCCTCCAAACTAACCCATCTTTTAGTGTTACCTATTTTACCCCATTCTGCGATTCTTAAAAGTGCTATAGCATGGTAGTAACTTTCTATGTCTGGGACCGCCAGACCGCCCTGACTTTTGTCTTGTTTTAGGACTTGGAGGGAAATTCTATGTTTTTTGTAATTCCATATGAAATTCATTATAATGGCTCTTAGTTTACCAAGGTACTGTTTTGGGAGAGGGAGGGGGAGCATCTGGAATTTATATGTGATGACTGGTAAGATCATAATTTTTACCGAATTAATCCTGCCTATCCAGGATAGAATTTTTCCCTTCAGCTCTTGGCATTTTTTTTTATGTCTTCTAGGAGTGGGATATAATTTATTTTGTATAATTTCCTCGGGTTGTTGGCCAGTTCTATTCCTAAGTATTTTATCCTTTTTTTCCAGACGAAACTAACTGTTTTCTGTAGGTTCTGTTTCTCTATTTTATTGAGGTTAATATTAAGGATAAATGTTTTTGAGGCATTGATTCTAAAGTTTGTTAGTTCCCCATATTCCTTTAAGGTTTTAAGCAATATGGGGACTGACTTCTGGGGTGAGCTTATGTAAAAGAGGACGTCGTCCGCGAAGGCTGCAAGTTTGTTCACTCTTAAATGCATTTTTTTGTTTGTCTCTTTATGAAAAGATCTGGGGTTAAAAAGACCCCAAACCTCTTCTTTACCTTTAAAAGCGAAAAAAAAAAGTATACCGTATTTATCGGCGTATAACAAGCACCATTTCTCCCTAAAAATCAGGGGAAAGTCGTGGGTGCATGTTATACGCCGATACCCCCAAAAAAAAATGACAAAAATTGGTTGCGGCGCCGAAAAATGGCGACCGCGGCCGAAAAAGACTGAACCGCGGCCGAAAAAGGCCGAAGCGCGGCCGAAAAAGACCGAGCCGACTGTTCAGCTCCGCTCGTAGTCCCGCCTCCCTGCGCTCGCTCCCGAAACAGCAGGGAGGTGGGACTCCAGAGCGGAGCCGAACAGTCGGCTCGGTCTTTTTCGGCCGCGCTTCGGCCTTTTTCGGCCGCGCTTCGGCCTTTTTCGGCCGCGCATGCGCGGTTTGTCTCGCGCCGGGAAATTTAAACGTCGGCAAGACTGCAAATGACGCTGGCAAACTGAAAATGACACCTGGCAAGCTACAAATGACTCTGGCAAGCTGCAGATGACACTGGGCAAGCTACAAATGACGCTGGGCAGGTTGCAAATGACGCTGGGCAAGGCTGCAAATGACGCTGGGCAAGCTGCAAATGACGCTGGGCAAGCTGCAAATGACGCTGGGCAAGCTGCAAATGACACTGGGCAAGCTACAAATGACACTGGGCAAGCTGCAAATGACGCTGGGCAGGTTGCAAATGACGCTGGGCAAGGCTGCAAATGACGCTGGGCAAGCTGCAAATGACGCTGGGTAGGCTGCAAATGACGCTTAAATGTAAGGTTTTTTTTTTCCCTAAACTTCTCTCCTAAAACTTTTTTTCCTTAAAATTCCCTCCTAAACTTGGGGTGCCTGTTATACGCCGGTGCGTGTTATACGCCGATAAATACGATATATATATATATATATATATATATATATATATATATTGTCTTCCAGCCTGGAAGCCAAGGCCATAGAGTCGAGCACTGTGTAATTGTTTCTCGGGCAAAGCAGTGGAAACGGGACACCCCCCCTCCCGCCGCTTCAAAAACAGAAACCGTTCCAGTGGCTGATGAGCCGCTTGGACTGGTTTCATGAGAAAGCCAGTCGCCTGCAGAAAAAATGGCACTGGGTTATGGCTGATATCTTCAGCCATAACCCCGGTAAACCATTTGTAAACTGTCATGTATGTATATGTGTATATATATATATATATATATATATATTAGGGCTGTGCAAATTAAAGATTAATTTCTCGATTAATCGTTAATTTTTTTGATCGATCAAAATTCTTTTGATTGGTACTCACCTCTCCGCCGGCTTCCTGGTCTTCAGGGAGTTCCGTTGGAGATCCGGTGACGTCACGGACATCAACATCACCGGACTCCTCCCCCCTTCCCCAAGTGCCTCCATCTGCTAACGAAGGGAAGGGGGGAGTAGTCTGGTGACGTTGACGTTCTGATTGAACGTAACGCATACGGGGAGGAGCTACGCACGACGTCACCCGCTGCTGCCCTACGGAACCAACACGATTGTCGGCTTTACATGCTGTGTTTTTATCATCTTTATGTGAGTAGTTTGTGTTTGAACACAAAAATTAAATCTTATACTTAAGCGGTGAGCACTTAGATCTTTTCTTTCTACCCATGACCTGGCGTCCTTGCTGAGATCTAAGGAGACTTGAGAGAAGTTTATGGTCCGTGTTAACCCTTTTGATACCCGCTTGCATGACCACCTGTTTGCACAGGGCCCATGCCATAAGGTGAGAGCGATTAGTTAGACCGGAGGTGGAGGGATTGTCACTCTACTGTGGAAAAAAAATTACTTACGTCAGTGCTACAGTTTGAATTTAAAACGTATTTGTGTGAACTGTGAAGTTAAGTCATGGATTGTGGAAACTAACTAGTGTCGGGTGATTGTATATAGTGTATACCACATTTACCACTGACTAATGCAGAGTTGCAATGCAAGGAGATGAGCTAAAAGTAGTTGGATCTGTATGTGCATTATAATTAATCAAAATGAGTCGAATTTGTGTAAATATTTTATTATATCTTTTCATGTGACAACACTGAAGAAATGACACTTTGCTACAATGTAAAATAGTGAGTGTACAGCTTGTATAACAGTGTACATTTGATGTTCCCTCAAAATAACTCAACACACAGCCATTAATGTCTAAACTGCTGGCAACAAAAGTGAGTACACCCCTAAGTGAAAATGTCCAACTGACCACCATTATTTTTCAGAACTGCCTTAACCCTCTTGGGCATGGAGGTCACCAGAGCTTCACAGGTTGCCACTGGAGTCCTCTTCCACTCCTCCATGATGAAATCACAGAGCTGGTGGATGTTGGAGACCTTGCGCTCCTCCACCTTCCGTTTGAGGATCCCCCACAGATCCTCAATAGGGTTTAGGTCTGGAGACATGCTTGGCCAGTCAATCACCTTTACCCTCAGTTTTTTTAGCAAGTCAGTGGTCGTCTTGGAGGTGTGTTTGGGGTCATTATCATGTTGGAATTGTGCCCTGCGGCCCAGTCTCTGAAGGGAGGGGATCATGCTCTGCTTCAGTATGTCACAGTACATGTTGGCATTCATGGTTCCCTCAATGAACTGTAGCTCCCCAGTGTCGGCAGCACTCATGCAACCCCAGACACTCCCACCACCATGCTTGACTGTAGGCAAGATACACTTGTCTTTTTACTCCTCACCTGGTTTCCACCACACACGCTTGACACCATCTGAACCAAATAAGTTTATCTTGGTCTCATCAGACCACAGGACATGGTTCCAGTAATCCATGTCCTTAGTTTGCTTGTCTTCAGCAAACTGTTTGCAGGTTTTTTGTGCATCATCTTTAGAAGAGGTTTCCTTCTGGGATGATAGCCATGCAGACCAATTTGATGCAGTATGCGGCGTATGGTCTGAGCACTGACAGACTGCCCCCCCCCCCACCCCTTCCACTTCTACAGCAATGCTGGCAGCACTCATATATCTATTTCCCAAAGACAACCTCTGGATATGACACTGAGCACGTGCACTCAACTTTTTTGGTCGACCGTGGCGAGGCCTGTTCTGAGTTGAACCTGTCCTGTTACCACTGTATGGTATTGGCCACCGCGCCATCTTTATGTAGAGCAACAATTCTTTTTTTCAGATCCTCAGAGAGTACTTTGCCATGAGGTGCCATGTTGAACTTCCAGTGACCAGTATGAGAGAGTGAGAGCGATAACACCAAATTTAACACACCTGCTCCCCATTCACACCTGAGACCTTGTAACACAACGAGTCACATGAAAACGGGGAGGGAAAATGGCTAATTGGGCCCAATTTGGAAATTTTCACTTAGGGGTGTACTCACTTTTGTTGCCAGCGGTTTAGACACTAATGGCTGTGTGTTGAGTTATTTTGAGGGGACAGCAAATTTACACTGTTATACAAGCTATACACTCACTACTTTACATTGTAGCAAAGTGTAATTTCTTCAGTGTTGTCACATGAAAAGATAGAATAAAATATTTACAAAAACGTGAGGGGTGTACTAACTTTTGTGAGATACTGTATATATATTGCAGTCGGCAAGTGGTTAAGTGACTTTTTTTCCCCCAACTCCAGATTACAGCCAACACAATTCTGAGATCGCAGCTTACAAAAATATATTCTTTTTATATATCTTTTTTAAAATATATTCTTTTTCTCCTTTTAATAATTTCCATGTTTAGTTATATTCCTATTCAGCAGGTACAGTTTAAACTCCCTCCTCTATCTCTGTGACAGTTTTCTGTAACCAATACAAAATTTACAGCATGAAAATAATAATTTAGGAACGACAGAAATGTGGGCCTGTATGTTATCATTTTTTTCTGCCTTGTAAACACATCAGCGTGCGACTATTGCGCTTGTCAAAGATCACAGGAAACTGTATAGATCTAAAATAAACTGAAAAATATTAAAGCCTCTTATATAATTCGGGAAAGTAAACAGATAGCAGATGGATGGGAAGTTTGCTCTTTACATACAGCTCTATATATACAGCCTGCGGCTTCTATGTTTGCCGTCTGAACATAGCAACACTATATCTATATAATCTGCTTCTCTAAACAGAGACGGATCGTGCGTGGTGGTGGGGTGAGATTTCCGAGTGACAACAGGTTTAATTGCACATGAAACTTCTAGACGGTGTTTGCAGAGTCAGCAAAGATTAAAGCGGAATTAAAAGCAAAAGCAAACATTTATTATATTGCAGATTACCAATCTTTAGATGTGATGGCTGTATTCGTTTTCTTTCTTATGCCCCCGTACACGCGGTCGGATATTCCGATGGAAAAAGTAGACATGAGCAATCCGTTTAGTTTTTTTTCGTTTTTCGTTTTTTTCCGTTATATTTGTTCATTCGTTATCGTACGAATGAACGAACGGTTCCCTAAAAATTTTAACGAGTAATGAATCGTTCGAACGGAACGAATACGAAAAACAACGAAAATCCGAAATAACCAAATTAGAAACAACGAAACTACGAAAGAAGAAAATTTGAAAAACGAAGACAGGAACAACGAAAATCAAAATGAACGAAAAAATTCGTACATTCGTAACTTTATTTTTTTTGTTGAATTGGTAATTTTCAGTTTCCCTTACAATGGCGCTGCTTAACGTGCCTCGAATGGATTGAACGAAAAAATTTGTACATTCATAACTTTTTTTTTTTTTTTTTTTTTCGTAATTTCCCGTGTCTCTTACAATGGCGCTGCTTAACGTGCTTCGAATGGATTGAACGAAAAAATTCGTACATTCGTAACTTTTTTTTTTTTTGCTATTCGTAATTTTCCGTGTCTCTTACAATGGCGCTGCTTAACGTGCTTCGAATGGATTGAACGAAAAAATTTGTACATTCTACATTCGTAACTTTTTTTTTCGATTCGTAATTTTCCGTATCTCTTAAAATGTAATAATAGCATACACATTACATAAAATTATGAATTATGCTCCGATTACGAATCTACGAAAACAATGTTACGAAAGTACGAATAAATCAATCTTACGAAAGTACGAATGTAACTAAATCTACGAAAATACGAATGCGTCAAAATTTAAAATAAACGAAAATTAAACTAACAGAAAAACGAATCAACGAAAAAATAACTCTTACGAAAATACGAATCGTTACGAATACGAACACCGACGACTTACGAATTTACGAATCGTTACGAATACGAACACCGACGACTTACGAATTTACGAATCATTACGAATCAACGAAAATGAAAGAACCGAAACGAAAATAAACTAATTTTTCTATTGTGCACATGTCTAATTCTCACACACTTTACTACATTAACACTACACTAACACTCTACACTCAGAGTTACAATAAGTGAACACACTAACACTCTAATAGCAAACTGAGCCCTGCTCTATCTATCTCCACTTCAACAACACACTGCAAAAGATTTCTATGGTATGGGAAGTTTTCTTTTATAGTGTAGGGTGTGACTTTGAGAACTGAGCAGTGATTGGAGAACGTCATCATCACTTTGTCCAATCAGGGCTCTGACATTGCTAATTGGGGAAGCCTTGCACCTGACCAGCGGTCAGGTGCAAGGCTTCATCCAATTAGGGCCCTAGAATGCACTGTGAAGTGTGCAGTGCATTGTGGGGTGCTCAGTGGGCAAACATCCCACTGAGCCAACCACAAATTTGGGTGTTTGCTCGGCTCGAACTGTTTGCCCAACGCTAATGTTAAGTTGCAGTTGCACAACTGCCTTTGCTAATCCACTTTTATGCCGTTCATTGTTGACCATAATCTTGTGTGACAATATATTGAATCTTGCCTTTACTAATTCATTTGGTGTCTGTTTCTTAACACAGCATCATTATTGTGTATCTGGCAGGCCCGGACTGGCCATAGGGCACACCGGACATTTGTCCAGTGGACTGGGGCAGCCGGACCGCATCTGCTAACAATCAGGGCCCCACTGGCACTGCAGAGCGGCCGGGTGCTCGGGAGACAGGCAGCGCTGTATTATTGCCCAGCCAACAAGGAGCGTGTGGGGCCAGGAGCTACACTGACGCTCTGACCCGCCCACGTCATGCAGCCTGTAAACTCAGGAGGCTGTGGGGTAGGAGCTGAAATCAGTGTGGGAGCAGCAGCTAGCAGCACTCAGAGCCCGCAAACGGTGAGCTTGGCTGACCAGGACCAGGTAGGTCCTTCTCCCCACTGCCTATGACTGTTCCTAACCTTGTCAGTGCCCTGAGTAATCAGTGACAGTGGCTTGTATAGGGCGAGGGGGAAAAGGAGTTGCGGGTAATGCCCGCACTGCAAGCCTCACCTATGGGGCTCCACCAGGCACAGAGTGAGGCCAGAGGGGATCTGATGATCGGAGGGGAAGCTGTAGGCAGAGCTATTGGAATTAGAGGGCTTTGAGTGGTATCCTTATGGAGACCAAAGTGAGATTTGGGGATAAAGTAATGGAAAGTAGAGGGGGCTTTGTGGGAGGGGCTATGGAAAGGTGAATGGCATTTGGGGGTGGGGCTATGCAGAGAGAAACTTGTGAGCAGGGCTTTTGAGAGTAGAGAAGGGCATTGTGGGTGGGGCTTTGAAGAGTACAGGGGGTGATGGGCAGGGCAATGGAGAGTTGGTTGGGGTTATGGAGCTAAGTGATGGGTGAGCGGTAATAATGTTCAGTAACCTAATAATGTGCAGAAACCTCTAGCAACAAATCAGTGAGCAGTATAGATGCGCAATAACCCCTAGCAACCAATCAGTGAGAAGTAAGGATGTGCACTAACCTCTAGCAACAAAACTGTGAGCAGTAATAATGTGCAGTAACTTCTAGCAGCCAATCAATGAGCGGTAAGTATGTACAATAACCTCTAGCAACCAATCAGTGAGCAGTGATGATGTGCAGTAACCTCTAGCAACCAATCAGCATGCAGAAAATATGTGCTATAACCTCTAGCAACCAGTTAGTGAGCGGTAATGATATGCTGTAACCTCTGCCAACCAATCACAATCACTTTTTCTACTCAGCCCCATGTTATAATATTAAAGTCGGAGTAAACTCCCTTGGTTGATTTTGACCTATAGGTAAGCCTATAGTAAGGCTTACCTAAAGGTACAGTAAATATCTCCTAAACGTGCGTCGTTTAGGAGATATTTACTTGCGAAGCCGCTGGTGTTGTCACTGTGCTGTGAATCGCAGCCTGTCCAAACAAAGGACTGGGGCCTGCCAACCCAGAAAGTAGCCCTGTCAGCGGTGACATTGCACCACTGTTGTTTTAAAGTAAGTTTCACATAATGTGCTAGTATGCAATGCAGGAAGAACTTTTTACTACAGCTTTAATAAAGTGCGCAGTAAACTGGTAGTTGTCATTAATTGTAATTTGGTATAAACAAAAAAAAAAAAATGGGCTGCTCAGTGTAAAATGACCCACCTTTATTTTGTCCCAGTCCGGCCTGGTATCTGGTATTGCCTTCAGTGATTTCTGTGACATTGCAAGCTGTGTTCACCTAGCCTAGTGTGTCAGAGGAGCTGAAGTCATTCAAGAGGTTGATGCAAAGAACAGGGAAGCCATCCTATTCAGTGGCTCCTTTGGGGGTAGTGCTACATAAATGTGCAGTTGAACCTTGGATTGCGAGTAACGCGGTTTATGAGCAGTTCGGTGACGCTTGTGCCGCGTACACACGAAGGGACTATCCCGCGGGATTATCCGCTGGACCGAAGTCGAGCGGATAATCCCCTCGTGTGTGGGCGCCGGCGGACTTTTTTTGGCCAAAGTACGGCGGACTAAAGTTTTAAGTTTTGTTTTAAAATTATCCGCTGGACTTGGCAGTCCGGCGGACAATCCGGCCGTGTGTAGTATGGTCCGGCGGACCAAAAAGGACGCATGCTCAGTAGCAAGTATTTTTCTAGTATTTTTCGTTTTCTAGTCCCGTCGTACGTGCTGTACGTCATCGCGTGAACCGTCGGACTTTTTGCGTGATCGTGTGTGGTCAAGTCCGTTCGCTTTTTAGTCCAGCGGACCCAGCTGGAAAGTCCAGCGGATTGTCCGCTGGACTTAGGTCCGCCGGGAAAAGTCCCTTCGTGTGTACGCGGCATTGGAGTTACTCAGAGCCAATCAGAAACTTGGAGACGCTCAGACACTCTGAAACACTCGGGTTCCTGAGTGTCTCAGAGCGTCTCTGAGTGTTTCCGTGTATCTCCGGTACCCCCTGCACCTCTGGCCACATGCGGTACTTCATAGACAAGCAGTGGCTGTGAAACTGATTATCTGAGTTTCCATTATTTCCTATGGGGAAAATCGCTTTGATATACAAGTGCTTTAGATTACAAGCATTCTTCTGGAACGAATTATGCTCATGATCCAAGGTATTACTGTAATTACCTTTAAAACACAACTGGATGAAATGGTGTTTTCATATCTCCTTGGAGTTTAGCTTTAACACCTTTCTGCCTGGCCTAAAGCACACTAACTGCTGGACGGTGGCTTTAAGATCCTGACTGGACGTCATATGGCGTCCTGTCAGAAAGCGCCGCTTGCAGGGCTGCACAGAGGCGCAATCTGCCACCGGCTGCCGTCAGGGCCAATCAAAGCCCATCTGTACCATGTGATTAGCTTTGACCAATCACAGCTAATCATAACAAAACAAACTGAATGAATCTGTTTTATTCAGTAAAATGCATGCTTATAGCAATGTAATTCACTGCTATAAGCAAACATAATGTGTAAAAAAAAAAAAAAAAAGATCACTGCCCCAGAGTAGTACAATATTACTATGGTAACATTAATGTATATTGCTCTGGTCACAGTGTGTTAAAAAAAATCATAAAAAAAGAAAAAAAAAATATTAACAAATGTAAAAATTGTAAAAAAATATATATTATTATAAATTATAACTTTTTTTCTTTTTCGTATTGTCACCAGTCAGTGTCCCTGATCACCGCCACGCCAGTTATATGATGATGCTGTACTGCACTGGTGTATGTGAAAAAAAAACTGTGATTTTTTTTTTTTTTTTTTTTTATTTCTTTATTTTTTTACAAAATTATGACAAGAAATTACAACTTAAAAAAAAAAAAACACCATGCCTCTTACTAAATACCTTGGACTGTCTATATTCCAAAAAAGGGGTCATTTGGGTAATATTTGTACTGTCCTGGCATTTTCCGGCCTCAAAAAATGAGATCCATCAGTACATCAGGATTGATATATACTAGACATGTGCAATTAGTTTCGTTTTTTTTTCGTTATTTTCGTTCGTTTGTTTTTGTACGAATAACGAATCGTTCGAATCGAACGAATCCGAAAAACAACGAAAATCCGAAAAAAAATAATTAGAAACAACGAATGTACGAATGAAGAAAATCCGAAAAACGAAAACAGAACAACGAAAATGAAAATGAACAAAAAAATTTGTACATTCGTAACTTTTTTTTTTTGTTGAATTCGTAATTTTCCGTGTCCCTTACAATGGTGCTGCTTAACGTGCTTCGAATGGATTGAACGGAAAAATTTGTACATTCGTAACTTTTTTTTTTTTTTTTTTCGATTCGTAATTTTCCGTGTCTCTTACAATGGCGCTGCTTAACGTGCTTCGAATGGATTGAACGAAAAAATTCGTACATTCGTAACTTTTTTTTCGATTCATAACTTTTTTTTTTCGATTCGTAACTTTTTTTTTTTGATTCGTAACTTTTTTTTTCGATTCGTAATTTTCCGTGTCTCTTAAAATGTAATAATAGCATACACATTACATATAATTATGAATTATGCTCCGATTACGAATCTACGAATGTTACGAATGTACGAATAAATACGAATGCGTCCGAATTTCGAATAAACAAATAAACTAAAATTAAACTAACGAGAAAACTAATCAACGAAAAATAACTCTTACGAATCGTTACGAATACGAACACCGACGACTTACAAATGTACGAATCGTTACGAATACGAACACCGACGACTTACGAATTTACGAATCGTTACGAATCAACGGAAACGAAAAAAACAAAACGAAAATAAACAAATTGTTTTCGGAAGCGAAAAAAACGAAACGAAAATAAACAAATTTTTTTGTTGTGCACATGTCTAATATATACCATCGTTTGTGGACTATAACTTTCCTACAGACTAAATAATTTGCACTGATTTGGGTTATTTTCACCAAAGAAATGTAGCAGAATACATTTTGGGCTAAATTTATGAAGAACATTTTCAAAATTTTATAACAGAAAATTATAAAAATTTATGAAGAACATTTGCAAAATTTTATAACAGAAAATTATAAAAATTTATGAAGAACATTTGCAAAATTTTATAACAGAAAATTAGAAAAACAATTGATTTTTTTTCGAAATTGTCAGTCTTCTTTCCTTCCTTAGAAAAAAAAAAAAAAAAACCCAGTGGTTATTTAATACCACCATAAGAACGCTCTAGTTGTGTGAACTAAATGACAACAGTTTTGTTTGGGTACAGTGTTGCATGACCGCGCAATTGTCATTCAAAGTGTGACAGTGCTGCAAGCTAAAAATTGTCCTGGGCAGGAAGGGGGTCAAAAAGTGTAAAAGTGCCCAGTATTGACGACATAACTGGTTCTCTTTAAGATTCTAACTGTTCATAGTCCCTGCCGAACAGTCAGAAATATAGAATGAGCAACAAATGAAGCAACAAACAGAGGTTACCAAAGACTGTAACGTGGGTGACAAGAGAGGACTACTTGTTACCCTCTAAATTTACTATCTAGTGGAAATCCAATATTGGAGCCTGCTTTACGCGTTTTGTTCTGGCATCCACCAGACAATAGGCCGCCCGTCTTTTGATGATATTTAAAAGGAAAAAAAATCAAAGACAGAGCCAGCTCATTTCTTTGTTGCTGCTCAATAGCTGTGCAGGCAAGCCACGCTTCCATGCTGAATAGATCTGACCCCACCAGATGGATAACAAGCCGCAGTGTCATCCCACTATGTTCCCTATTCCAATTCACTCAAAGTGAAAAACAAACTTTACTGAGCACTACATCAGACAGCACCAGGGCAACACCCTGGCTTGTGCGAGGACCGCTTCGATGTAAGACACATTGTAATTGCCCTAGGAAGACAATGATTTTCACCATGCCTTTGCTTCTCCAATTTGCAGACAGGATCAGAGGTTGTGTTTAGTCCACAATGAATGCGTAGGACTACCAGGCTTTTTATAGGCTGTAAGCTGACATTGGAAAATAATCAGTTACTTAAAATAACCCAACAAAAATATCATCCAAAAAGCATCAAAACACAAAAAAAAAGTATACTCCCCATCTAAGGATTATCTTATACAGTTTTCTTTATTACTCAATGAGGGACATAGGAATTCTTAAACAGCCTGCCTACAGGAGGTTGTGACACCGGCAAACAAGAAAATGTTAAGCTAGCCCCTTGTATAACCCCACCTCTGCCTGTTATGGGATATCTTGGCTGAAAAAATAAATAAAATGAAAACAAAAGAGAATAAAAAGGCTAGCCAAATATAGTTAAACTTTTTCAGCACAGCTCCTAGGACACTAGCAAAAAAAAAAAAGACTAACTACAGTATAATTTATTAGCCTTTTTATTTTTTTATTTTTATTTTATTTAAATTTTTTCTTCAATCAAAATATTCAATAAAGATTTTTTTTCTCTGGTGACTACAATAAAGATTTCTGAGCTAGTCTCTACACACACAACAGCACTTGGATCATTATATCTTTAGCAACAGCTTTGAAAGCCATAAGTAGACCCCGCTGGACCCAAAGATTGAAGGACTATCATAGAACGTGATTTTTGGGCACTGGGCTCTGCATTGCGGTACTTTCCAGATCTTTCTGGACTGTGTTAACCACAAAGTGTTCTCAAGGTCCAGAGCCATTGTGCAACCTCTGGTGTGAAACAGTCTCCGAGGATGTAATTAGGCTAAAGTACTGGGAACTAGGGATGAGCTTCGAGTTTGAGTCAAACTCATGTTCGACTCGAACATTGCCTGTTCGCTTGTTCACCGAACAGCGAACAATTTTGGGTGTTCGCGGCAAATTCGAAAAGCTGCAAGCACCCTGTATAAGTCTATGGGAGAAATCTAAAGTGCTAATTTTAAAAACCTATATGCAAGTTATTGTCATAAAAAGTGTTTGGGGACCTGGGTCCTGCCCCAGGGACATGTATCAATGCAAAAAAAAGTTTTAAAAACGGACGTAATGCAGGTTTCCATTACATCAGAGGGGGGCGGGGTCCCAGTACATTACTGGGGAATCCTGGGTTTCCCCAGTGACGTACGGGTGACCCCGCCCCCTCTGATGTAACGCAGGTTTCCGTTACATCAGAGGGGGGCAGGGTCAGGTGACGGAGTGGCCCGGTACTCCTCTGCTAAGAGGATTCCCTCAGTGTCTCCGTGGAGACAGGACGCGCAGCGCTGGATGTTGGAAGAGATCAGCCATCGCTGGACTCCGGAGCTTTGCTGTATAGCAAGAGTGGATTACCACCGCTGGAATCTTTTTTTTATTTTTTTTATTTTTAATAAAGGACTTTTCCCAACGGTGTCTGTGTGTTTTTTTAACTATTTTTTACACTTTCTTTGTGAAATGGTAGGGGTACCCCCTTACCATTTCAAACAGGGCGGCCGGGATCTGGGGGTCCCCTTGTTAAAGGGGGCTTCCAGATTCTGATAAGCCCCCCGCACGCAGACCCCCACAACCACCAGGCAGGGTTGTGGGGAAGAGACCCTTCTCCTCATCAACATGGGGACATGGTGCTTTTAGGGGTCACAGATCCCCAAAGCATCCTCCCAATGTTGAGGGCATGTGGCCTGGTATGGTTTCAGGAGGGGGGGTGCTCTCTTGTCCCCCCCTCTTCTCCTGCGGCCTGCCAGGTTGCGTGCTCGGATAAAGGGTCTGGTAGGGATATTTAGGGGGAACCCCACGTCATTTTTTTTTTTATTAGACCTGAAGGGCCTGGTAATTGAATTTCGGGGGAACCCCACGCTTTTTTATTATTTTTTTTAATCAATGACTTTCAATGACTGTTCTCTGTATTAAGGGATCCGACAATTCATTATAGCTGCGAGTGATTTTAGCTTTTTTTCCTGCAAAAATGACACTTTGTGCAGGGACAGTTCTAAGCACGGGAAACATGCGCCCCTTTACATGCATACTATACACACCCCCCAGGTACGAAATTTAAAGGAATATTACCCTTTTATTGTTTCACTTTAAGCATTATTAAAATCACTGCTCCGGAAAAAAATGCAGTTTTTAAAACTTTTTTTGCATTGATACATGTCCCCTGGGGCAGGACCCGGGTCCCCAAACACGTTTTATGACAATAACATGCATATTAGCCTTTAAAATTAGCACTTTTGATTTTGAATGTTCGAGTCCCATGGACTTTAATAGGGTTCTAAAGTTCACACAAGCTTTAGGTCTGTTCGCAGGTTCTGGTGCGAACCGAACAGGGGGGTGTTCGGCTCATCCCTACTGGGAACTACACCACAGTTGGGCGCCATTTTAACATTACCACCATTGCTATCTTACCATGGTAATGGGAATTGAACACTAGTGTCTACCTCTGCGTGGATTGTTGCGTACGCCATTTAGCCTATAATGTAATGTAAATCATCATGTCTCTGGTATCGTTCCACTGCCTGTATACAGTGACTTAGCAACCTTTGGCTGCTTGCAGTTCTCATTAGAGCCAACTGCTTGGGTTTATAAGTATGTGAGGCCTTGCCTCGCTTTTGACCTAGTTGTTTTCTGCTACATGGTGCAACATGTCTTTTCCAAGAAGCAAAGATGACAGTTTAGAAGCTGTGAGAGACCACAGCCCATACTTCCTTACTGCTTAAGGGACTGTTCGGTATTTCTCAATAAGCATGCCCCCCCCCCCCCCTCCCTTTTTGTGAAGTCTCTCCCTATTTGGTCTCTTCTTAAAAGATAAAAAATCTGGAATCTGGACAAGGCTCCAGGCTGGTCACCTTTCCTTCACATCTTGGGAGGACTTCTCTAATGGACTTATTTTCTTGCTTGCCCCTTGAGTCAGTTTTTTTGGTACAGACACTTCCTGAGTCATTGGGGGATCCCTCTGTTGGTTGGTCTTCTGACTTGACTTCTGCTGCACATCATCTCAGGAAGGGTTTGAGAATCACCCCTAGAACGGACAGGGTGACCTACTCCTTATGCTGGACAGAATTAAGGATGCTATTCGTAACCACTCTTTCTTTGCTGGATTCAAGTAACTTCTTTCTGGATCCCCTTATCTGAGCATCCCCATTGCAAAAAGGGAGGGTTCTGCATAAATGCTCCTCCTTTCTTCCTTGCAAGGAAGTATCCATCACCAGAAGGTCTTGTACTCCACTGGATGGCCAGCATGCAGGAAACACTGTTACCATGCTGCAGATTACCCCTGAGAGGGATACTGTCTGGAGCCCCTCAGAAGATCTGATCTCTGGACGTTAGATCCTCTTCCTGTGGCTGGGAGGCAGCCTTCTAAGGAAGTCTTCCCCTTTCCTACTATCTACCAGGTAAATATCCCTGGTACTAGTACTAGGATTCCTTCCCCACACTCCTTGGGAAATGATTCTGCTCTTTACAGGGGTAAGCTAGATGATTCCTACAAGTATACACTTGCTTAGAGGTCAAAGAGGATCTTTACTGCACCACAAACCAAAAACACTATTTAACCACTTTCAGACCGGACCATTTTGCTGGCTTAAGACCAGACCACTTTTTGCGATTCGGCACTGCGCCGCTTTTACTGACAATTGCGTGGTCATGCGACGTGGCTCCCAAACAAAATTGACATCCTTTTTTTCCCACAAATAGAACTTTCTTTTGGTGGTATTTAATCACCCCTGCGGTTTTTATTTTTTGTGCTATAAACAAAAAAAGAGCGACAATTTTGAAAAACGCAATATTTTTTTACTTTTTGCTATAATAAATATCCCCCAAAAATATATAAAAAAAAACAGTTTTTTTTCCTCAGTTTTAGGCCGATACGTATTCTTCTACATATTTTTGGTAAAAAAAATTGCAATAAGCAATTATTGATTGGTTTGCGCAAAAGTTATAGCGTTTACAAAATAGGGGATAGTTTTTATGGCAATTTTATTAATAATTTTTTTTTTACTAGTAATGGCGGCGATCAGCGATTTTTATTGTGACTGCGACATTATGGTGGACACATCGGACATTTTTGACACATTTTTGGGACCATTGTCATTTATGCAGCAATCAGTGCTATACAAATGCACTGATTCCTGTGTAAATGACCCTGGCAGTGAAGGGGGTTAACCAGGGGGTGGCAGTGTAGGGGTTAAGTGTGTCCTAGGGGCGTGTTACTAACTGTGGGGGGCGTGGCTTTGTGTTAGTGATCACTGATCTCTGCTCCAATCACAGGGAGCAGAGATCAGTGTCACTTGTTGCTAGGCAGAATGGGGAGATGCTGTTTACTTCCACATCTCCCCGTTCATCCTCCCCGTGAGATGATCGTGGGTATCCCTGTGGCTATAGAGTCCGCGGGACCCGTGACCGGACTCACGGGGGTATTAGGCAAAACAAACTCCCCTATCCATCCATGTCTCTATGCTTTATTTTGTTGAAAAATCACTTTGAAAAACAACCACCAAGCATTGCTGGCTGTGACTATATTGAGTTAGGGCAAATGATTAATGTAGCATTTACTTCCTGGAATCCATCTGCTCAAGCATGCATGCAGGAGAGTGTGCTTACCTGAGAACCCATTCTCCTGTCCTCCATTCCTGAAGACTCCTGGGATGTATGACATCATTTGTTTAGATCAGAAACCAGGAAGTAACTGAAGAAATGTAAACAATAAAAGTTTAAAACAAGTAAATATGATATACATATTTACTTGGTGGTTATTGCCCATCCCTCAGTTGGCGTGCTTTTGGATGTCCTGACTGTTTAAAAATTCCTGTATCCTTTGCTGGACAATGAAGAAAATTATATTTTTTTACTTAACCACTTAGATACTGGGCACTTAAACACCTTCCTGCCCAGACCAATTTTGAGCTTTCAACGCTGTCGCACTTCGAATGACAATTGCGCGGTCATACAACACTGTACCCACATGACATTTTTATCATTTTGTTCCCACAAATAGAGCTTTCTTTTGGTGGTATTTGATCACCTTTGCTAAACAAATAAAAAAAGACCGAAAATTTTGAAAAAAAAAATGTTTTGTAAATAAGTACGTTTTCGCCTTCACTGATGGGCACTGATGGGGCTGCACTGACAGGCACTGATAAGGTGGCACTGATTGGCACCGATGAGGTGGCACCAATGAAGTGGCACTGATGGGTGGCATTGATGGGCACTGATAGGTGGTACTGATGGGCACTGATAGGTGGCACTGATGGGCGACACGGATGGGCACTGATAAGTGGCACAAATTGGCACTGATAGCTGGCACGGATTGGCATGGATAGGCGGCATGGATGGGCATGGATAGGCGGCACAGATGGGCATGGATAGGCAGCACGGATGAGCATGGATGGGCACTGATAGGTGGCACGGATGGGCACTAATAGGCGGCATTGTATTGTATTGTTTTGTACTGATGGATGCCAATCAGTACCAAACAATAATGCATGCCAATCAGTGATGCCCATTGTGGGCACTGATTGGCATCCATTGTGGGCACTGATTGGCATCCATTGTGGGCACTGACTGGCATCTCTGGTGGTCTAGGGTGGCATACCTGGTGCTGGGCATCCCTGATGGTCTGGTGGCGTCCCTGGTGGTCCAGTGTGAGCATCCTCGGGGGGGCTGCGCTTATAATCGATCAGCACAGACCCCCCTGTCAGAAGAGCAGCGGATCGGCTCTCCTCTACTCGCGTCTGACAGACCAACGGCTCTTCCTATTTACACTGTTATCAGCCGTGATTGGACATGGCTGATCACGTGGTAAGGAGTCTCCGTCAGAGACTCTGTATCAAGATCGTAGTTGCGGGGTGTCAGACTGACACCCCGCAACAACGATCGCCGCAATGTGCGCCCCCGCCCCGGGGGCCCGCAGCTGCTCAAAATCCTGAGGACGTCATATGACGCCCGCTCAGGATTTTGAAACCACTTTGCATCCATCATTCGCTTATAGGATGGGCGGCAAGTGGTTAGGTAAAATATTTCTCTTGATGTCCATAGAGGGACACAGGTCCCGTCTCTCTGTATTAGCAGTGGCCCAACCTCCTGCATGTGTCAGTATAACCCCATGTGTAAGAACTCCCGTGTCCCTCATTCTATTTCAAGAAAAAGATTTTATGGCAAGTACAAAAATCCTATTATTCACTGCTGTGCTTTTGGACTTGTTCCCAGCAAATGCCTTATCAAGCACTTCTCTAAGTTTCCACAGCCGGCAAAATACATTGGCGTAAGAAAACCCATTGTTTTCAGTAGGTCACATTCAGGTAATGCATTCAATTGTACATAAACTCAGACTTTTTTTTTGTTTTGTTTTGAATATAGGATAGAAGGGTTAGCAACTGTTATGCCGCGTACACACAATCAGAAAAGGAAATGTTGGATGTGAGCTTGTTGGCTGAAAGTCCGACCGTGTGTATGCTCCATCAAACATTTGTTGTCAGACTTTCCCACCAACAAATGTTGGCTAGCAGGTTCTCAAACTTTCCGCCCACAAAACTTTGTTATCGGACTTTTTGGTCGTGTGTACACAAGTCCGTCGCACAAATGTTTACGCATACAATCAAGTACGAGCCGGAAGCGCTCGGTCTTGTAAAACTAGCATTCGTAATGGAGATATCACATGACTATTGAACTTCCTTTTTATCGTCTCGTCATACGTCTTGTACGCAGTGGCGGCCCGTCCATAGGGGGCGCATGGGCGCCGTCCCCCCCCCCCCCCCCAAAGACAGTCACAAAAATAAATAAAAATGTCCCTTTAAAAAAAAAAAAAAAAAAAAGTTCCTTTAAATGCACTGTGTAGGAGGGGAGGGGGCCGGACAAAATGCACCATGGAAGCGTCATGCAAATGCAATCCCATGATTGCAGGCAAGACACTTCATTTGTGCTGTTTTTTGGTGCCTTGTGGAGCGCCTCTAGACGCTGATTGGGGCATTCTCCTTCATGTATCCATGTCTGGGCGGTGCTGTCCTCAGAGCGGCGTGTCACTTCCTGTTTCGGCTCTGTGTGAATGGAGAAGCCATTCTCTGTGTGAAGCCAGGTATGCAATTGTCTGTCCACCCCAGCAATATACAGCAGCACCTTGTGCTGTACAGGGCCGATCCTAGGGTCACAGATGCCTGGGTGCAGAAATATTTCTGGCGCCCCCACGTGGGCGTGGTCATCTTACCAACTCCTCCCCTTTACAAATGTTTCTATGACAACGACTTCAACACAGAGATGTTCCCGTAAGAAGTCTTCATTACCCTGGGATCCTCCCATGATCTTTTACCAATAAATAA
Organism: Lithobates sylvaticus; assembly: GCA_028564925.1. Lineage (NCBI taxonomy): Eukaryota > Metazoa > Chordata > Amphibia > Anura > Ranidae > Lithobates > Lithobates sylvaticus. The sequence continues at coordinate 741,853,715 of CM053026.1, read as the reverse complement.
AATACATGAAGAGCGTACACTAATGAGACCTGGAGGGGAGTCTCTCTGATGCACACAGAGGGCTTCTGTTAGAGAGTCTATTAGAAAGAGCCCCCAGACATAGTACGGGAGATGGTCAGAGACTGTAGACATGATACTAGAGACTAGGGATGAGCCGAACACCCCCGGGTTCGGTTCGAACCAGAACCTTCGAACGGACCGAAAGTTCGCGCGAATTTTCGAACCCTATACGTTATAATGGACGCGAACGTTCGAAATCAAAAGTGCTAATTACAACGGCCAATATGCATGTTAATGTCATAAAACAGGTTTGGGGACCCGAGTCCTGCCCCAGGGGACATATATCAATGCAAAAAGAACTTTTAAAAACTAACGTTTTTTCGGGAGCAGTCATTTTAATGATGCATAAAGTGAAAAAAAAAAAGTGAAATTTTCCTTTAAATATGGTACCTGGGGGGTGTCTAAAGTATGCCTGTGAAGTGGCATGTGTTTCCGTGTTTAGAACTGTCCTTGCACAAAATGACATTTGTAAAGGAAAAAAAGAAGCCATTTAAAACCACTTGCGGCTTTAGGTTTGATCTTAAGTAGAATCTGAACAGGTACATTATGAAGTGTAGCTCCATCCCAAAAAAATCTATTTTTAAGCTTTTTGGAGAACATAGGGAGGGGTTATCACCCCTGTAACATTTGCTGTCTTTGCACATCTGTTCAGAACATGTCACCTCACTTTCCGTCCCAATGACAAATGTTTTTGGAAAAGTGGGGTTTTAATTGAAACAAGGATTGGTGATAAAGTATCAGTAGAGAGGAGATGCCTTTTTCCCAAATTAAATCTAACAGGATAGAATTTCCCTTCCTAGGGGTAGATTTCCTCTCACTTCCTGTTTTCTCTTTCCATTTGCAAGTAGGAGTCGTTTGTAAGTTGATGTTTGAAAGTAGGGGCCTGGCGTATATACTCTGCAGAAATTTGCCCTATTAGATGTTGGTGTAGCCACAAGACTGGTGGGCACAGGAATGGGCCCTGCTGTGAGTTAATAGATCAAGATTTGTAATTGCATGCACCTGTTGAACAGGGCAGAAAAATTGGGGGTGGTGGTGGTGGTGGTGGACGGTGTTGCCACAAGACTGTAAGCTCTCACAGTTACTCTTGGTGGGCGCAGGAATGGGCCCTGCTGTGAGTTATTAGATCAAGATTTGTAATTGCAAGCACCTGATGAACAGGGCAGAAAAATTGGGCCTTTGGCGGTGGTGGTGGACGGTGTTGCCACAAGACTGTAGGCCCTCATAGTTACTCTTGGTGGGCGCAGGAATGGGCCCTGCTGTGAGTTATTAGATCAAGATTTGTAATTGCAAGCACCTGATGAACAGGGCAGAAAAATTGGGCCTTTGGCGGTGGTGGTGGACGGTGTTGCCACAAGACTGCAGGCCCTCATAGTTACTCTTGGTGGGGGCGCAGGAATGGGCCCTGCTGTGAACTATTAGATCAAGATTTGTAATTACCCGCCCCTGTTAAACAGGGGCTGAAAAATTGTGCCTTAGGCACTGGTGCTGGTGCCACAACACTGCAACCCCTCACAGAGACTGTACTTGGAGCACAGCAGTCACACGTGTTGCGAAGCATTTTTTTAAAAAATTGTAAGTACACGCCCCTGTTAAACAGGGGCTGAAAAATTGTGCCTTAGGCACTGGTGCTGGTGCCACAACACTGCAACCCGGCCCTCACAGATACTGTACTTGGAGCACAGCAGTCACACGTGTTGCGAAGCATTTTTTTAAAAAATTGTAAGTACACGCCCCTGTTAAACAGGGGCTGAAAAATTGTGCCTTAGGCACTGGTGCTGGTGCCACAACACTGCAACCCGGCCCTCACAGATACTGTACTTGGAGCACAGCAGTCACACGTGTTGCGAAGCATTTTTTTAAAAAATTGTAAGTACACGCCCCTGTTAAACAGGGGCTGAAAAATTGTGCCTTAGGCACTGGTGCTGGTGCCACAACACTGCAACACGGCCCTCACAGAGACTGTACTTGGAGCACAGCAGTCACACGTGTTGCGAAGCATTTTTTTAAAAAATTGTAAGTACACGCCCCTGTTAAACAGGGGCTGAAAAATTGTGCCTTAGGCACTGGTGCTGGTGCCACAACACTGCAACCCGGCCCTCACAGAGACTGTACTTGGAGCACAGCAGTCACACGTGTTGCGAAGCATTTTTTTAAAAAATTGTAAGTACCCCGCCCCTGTTAAACAGGGGCTGAAAAATTGTGCCTTAGGCACTGGTGCTGGTGCCACAACACTGCAACACGGCCCTCACAGAGACTGTACTTGGAGCACAGCAGTCACACGTGTTGCGAAGCATTTTTTTAAAAAATTGTAAGTACACGCCCCTGTTAAACAGGGGCTGAAAAATTGTGCCTTAGGCACTGGTGTGGTGGCATGGATCATTGAGGAGGAGGAAGAGGATAGTCAGTGAACATAAGAGGACAGTCACTCAGCATCAGCATAGGCAGTCTTGAAGGGATGTGACATTAAAAATTATTCGGTTATATCCGCCTCAGGTGCCTGGTAGCTGGTGGTGATCCAAGACTGATTCATTTTGATGAATGTCAGTCGATCAACCGAGGCGGTGGACAGGCGCACCCTATGATCAGTCACAAATCCTCCAGCAGCACTGAATGTGCGTTCGGAAAGAACGCTGGAGGCAGGACAGGCCAGTAGCTCAATTGCATACTGTGCAAGCTCTGGCCAGTGATCCATCCTCAGGACCCAGTAAGCCAGAGGATTTTCGGTGGAAAGGTGTCCAAGTCTGACCTTGCCCCAAGGTATTCCTGCACCATGTATATCAGACGCTGGCGATGGTTGCTGGAACCGATCATACCTTGGGGCTGCGGACTAAAAAATTGTCTGAACGCATCGGTCAGACGTCCACCTTCCCCACCGCTCCTTCTGCCACTGACCGAAGCCTCAGCAACTCGTCGCCCAGGACCAGGAGTTTGTAGCCTCCCAGTTTCTGGAACGCGTTGCACAGACCTTTCTGCAAGGCCTCCCTGAGATGTCTCATCCTCTGCTCCCTCTGCGACGGCAAGATAAGGTCCGCAACCTTACCCTTGTACCGCGGATCAAGGAGAGTGGCCAGCCAGTAATGGTCCCTCTCCTTGATCCGAAGAACACGAGGATCCTTCCGCAGGCTTTGCAGGATCAGGGAGGCCATGCAGCGTAGGTTAGCTGAGGCATTCGGTCCGGAGTCTTCTGGGTCACTGAGGATGACATGATCGCCAGCCACCTCCTCCCAGCCACGTACAAGTCCACTGGCTTGTTGGGACTGTACATCATCCCTAAAAGACTGCTGCTGCTGATGCTGAGTGCCAGGCTCCACCTCCATGCTCACACAATCCTCCTCCTCCTCCTCCTCCTCCTCCTCCTCCTCATCCTCTTCCTGTGTGATGGGTGGGACAGAAGGAACACTGTCCGGATAAAGGGGGCCTTGAGAGGCAAGGAAGTCCTCCTCTTCCTGCCTCTGTTCTGCCTCAAGTGCCCTGTCCATTATCCCACGCAGCGTATGCTCCAACAGGTGGACAAGAGGGACAGTGTCACTGATGCATGCACTGTCACTGCTCACCATCCTCGTGGCCTCCTCAAATGGTGAGAGGACAGTGCATGCATCCCTGATCATGCTCCACTGACGTGGGGAAAAAAAACCAAGCTCCCCTGACCCTGTCCTGGTGCCGTAGTCGCAAAGGTACTCATTGATGGCCCTCTGCTGCGTGTGCAGTCGCTGCAGCATGGCCAACGTTGAGTTCCACCTGGTGGGCATGTCAGATATTAGGCGGTTCTTGGGCAGGTTCAGCTCCTTTTGCAGCTCAGTCAGCCGAGCACTGGCATTATAAGATCGGCGGAAATGCACACAGACTTTCCTGGCCTGCCTCAGGACATCCTGTAAGCCTGGGAACCTGCCCAAGAACCGCTGCACCACCAGGTTGAGGACGTGAGCCATGCAGGGCACATGGGTGAGCTGCCCCTGTCGCAGGGCGGAGAGGAGGTTGGTGCCATTGTCAGAAACGACCATTCCTGGCTTAAGCTGACGTGGCGTCAACCACCTCTCGGCCTGCCCCTGCAGAGCTGCCAGAACCTCTGGCCCAGTGTGGCTCCTGTCCCCCAAACACACCAGCGCAAGCACGGCATGGCATCTTTTTGCCTGCGTACTTGCGTAGCCCCTTGTACGCCTACGGAGCACCGCTGGTTCCAAGGACAGAGCACTGGAGGAAGAAGAAGAGGAGGGGGTGGAGGAGAGAGGTGTGTCACAACCAGTAGCAGTAGTCGCGTTTTGGAGGCGTGGTGGCGGAACAACCTCCAACACTACTGCACCTTGTCCTGCATCCCTCCCAGCTGCCAATAGAGTGACCCAATGGGCCGTGAAAGAAAGGTACCGTCCCTGTCCATGCCTGCTGGACCATGAGTCAGCGGTAATATGCACCTTACCGCTGACCGCCCTGTCCAGCGAGGCATGGACATTGCCCTCCACATGCCGGTAGAGAGACGGAATCGCCTTCCGCGAGAAAAAGTGGCGTTTGGGAACCTGCCACTGAGGAACCGCACATTGAACAAACTCACGGAAGGGGGCCGAGTCTACCAACTGAAAAGGCAGCAGTTGAAGTGCTAGCAATTTAGCAAGGCTAGCATTCAACCGCTGGGCATGTGGATGGCTGGGAGTGTACTTCTTTCTACGGTCCAGCAGCTGGGGCAGGGAAATTTGCCTGCTGCATTCGGACGTCGGTGTACTGCAAGTACTTGGTTGTGACACACCGAATTCTACACCTTCAGTCCTCTCAGAGCAGCTTTCAGAGAGGACTGAAGGTGTAGTGGGGATGGAGATCCCAGCTGAGGAGGAGCAAGGAGAGGTCCGCTTAGTTCTTTGGTGTGGGTCTTTTATGTGTGCCTGCCAACGAGCTGCATGGCAGGTCGCCATATGTCTGGTCATGCTTGTCGTGCCCAAGCGGCTGATGTTTTGGCCACGCGAGATACGCTTGAGACAAATATTGCAAATAGCAGTGGTGCGATCTGCTGCACTCGTCTCAAAAAAGGCCCACACCAAAGAACTTTTCTGATAACGTGCAGAGGCAGCGCCCTGCACAGGCGGAGCTCTGCGGTGTTGTACAGTTGCTGTGCTGGCCTCTACCTGGCCTCCAGGGGGCATCCTGCCTCGTTGGACATGTGACGCCGCATCCTCCTCCTCCTCGTCCTCCTCCTCATCCTCTCTCCCTTGAGGCACCCACGTGGAGTCAGTGACCTCATCATCCCCTCCCTCTTCACCACTAGAGCAAACCTGGCAGTAAGCTGCAGCTGGTGGAACTGTACTGCCAGATTCCTCAAGCTGGGTATCGTCATCCGAGCCTTCGAATCGTTGGGCATCCTCCTGGAGCATGTACCCAACACTGTGCTCAAAGAGTTCGGGGGACTCCTCAGGAGGACATGGTGGGTCTAGGGAAGGGGTGGCTGATGATGCTCTGTCAGTACCCTGAGCCTGGGTGAGAGAGGATGAGGAGGATGAGGAGGGCTTGGTCATCCATTCTACCAAGCCTTCAGCATGATGCGGCTCCACATGTCCAGCTGCCGAAAACAAAGACGCGCGTGTCCCATGGCCACGTGCTGATGACGATGCACGACCACGTCCACGTCCACGGCCACGTCCACTAGAAACAGAGCCTGCCTGCCCTGTGTTCTTGGCTCTGCACGCTCTGCCTCCCCTTGGCGGTCTTCCAGCCATTGTAGTCGGTAGTCCTGTGGGTGCTGCTGAGAAGAAAATATAGGAGCTCTGTGTGATGCCACTAACACACTAGAAGTCCTATGGGTGCTTCTGCAAAGAAAATAGAGGAGCTCTGTGTGATGCCACTAACACACTAGAAGTCCTGTGGGTGCTTATGCAAAGAAAAATAGAGGAGCTCTGTGTGATGCCACTAACACACTAGAAGTCCTGTGGGTGCTTCAGCAAAGAAAATAGAGGAGCTCTGTGTGATGCCACTAACACACTAGAAGTCCTGTGGGTGCTGCTGAGAAGAATATATAGGAGCTCTGTGTGATGCCACTAACACACTAGAAGTCCTATGGGTGCTTCTGCAAAGAAAATAGAGGAGCTCTGTGTGATGCCACTAACACACTAGAAGTCCTGTGGGTGCTTATGCAAAGAAAATAGAGGAGCTCTGTGTGATGCCACTAAACACACTAGAAGTCCTGTGGGTGCTTATGCAAAGAAAATAGAGGAGCTCTGTGTGATGCCACTAACACACTAGAAGTCCTGTGGGTGCTTCTGCAAAGAAAATAGAGGAGCTCTGTGTGATGCCACTAACACACTAGAAGTCCTGTGGGTGCTGCTGAGAAGAAAATATAGGAGCTCTGTGTGATGCCACTAACACACTAGAAGTCCTATGGGTGCTTCTGCAAAGAAAATAGAGGAGCTCTGTGTGATGCCACTAACACACTAGAAGTCCTGTGGGTGCTTATGCAAAGAAAATAGAGGAGCTCTGTGTGATGCCACTAACACACTAGAAGTCCTGTGGGTGCTGCTGAGAAGAATATATAGGAGCTCTGTGTGATGCCACTAACACACTAGAAGTCCTGTGGGTGCTTATGCAAAGAAAATAGAGGAGCTCTGTGTGATGCCACTAACACACTAGAAGTCCTGTGGGTGCTTCTGCAAAGAAAATAGAGGAGCTCTGTGTGATGCCACTAACACACTAGAAGTCCTATGGGTGCTTCTGCAAAGAAAATAGAGGAGCTCTGTGTGATGCCACTAACACACTAGAAGTCCTGTAGGTGCTTATGCAAAGAAAATAGAGGAGCTCTGTGTGATGCCACTAACACACTAGAAGTCCTATGGGTGCTTCTGCAAAGAAAATAGAGGAGCTCTGTGTGATGCCACTAACACACTAGAAGTCCTGTGGGTGCTGCTGAGAAGAATATATAGGAGCTCTGTGTGATGCCACTAACACACTAGAAGTCCTATGGGTGCTTCTGCAAAGAAAATAGAGGAGCTCTGTGTGATGCCACTAACACACTAGAAGTCCTGTGGGTGCTTATGCAAAGAAAATAGAGGAGCTCTGTGTGATGCCACTAACACACTAGAAGTCCTGTGGGTGCTTATGCAAAGAAAATAGAGGAGCTCTGTGTGATGCCACTAACACACTAGAAGTCCTGTGGGTGCTTCTGCAAAGAAAATAGAGGAGCTCTGTGTGATGCCACTAACACACTAGAAGTCCTGTGGGTGCTTATGCAAAGAAAATAGAGGAGCTCTGTGTGATGCCACTAACACACTAGAAGTCCTGTGGGTGCTTATGCAAAGAAAATAGAGGAGCTCTGTGTGATGCCACTAACACACTAGAAGTCCTGTGGGTGCTTCTGCAAAGAAAATAGAGGAGCTCTGTGTGATGCCACTAACACACTAGAAGTCCTGTGGGTGCTTATGCAAAGAAAATAGAGGAGCTCTGTGTGATGCCACTAACACACTAGAAGTCCTGTGGGTGCTTATGCAAAGAAAATAGAGGAGCTCTGTGTGATGCCACTAACACACTAGAAGTCCTATGGGTGCTTCTGTAAAGAAAATAGAGGAGCTCTGTGTGATGGGACTAACACACTTCAAGTCCTATAGGTGCTTCTGGGAAGAAAATATAGCTCTGTGTGTGTGATGGGACTAACACACTTCAAGTCCTATAGGTGCTTCTGGGAAGAAAATATAGCTCTGTGTGTGTAATGGGACTAACACACTTCAAGTCCTATAGGTGCCTCTGGGAACAAAATATAGCTCTGTGTGTGTGATGGGACTAACACACTTCAAGTCCTATAGGTGCTTCTGGGAAGAAAATATAGCTCTGTGTGTGTAATGGGACTAACACACTTCAAGTCCTATAGGTGCTTCTGGGAAGAAAATATAGCTCTGTGTGTGTGATGGGACTAACACACTTCAAGTCCTATAGGTGCTTCTGGGAACAAAATATAGCTCTGTGTGTGTGATGGGACTAACACACTTCAAGTCCTATAGGTGCTTCTGGGAACAAAATATAGCTCTGTGTGTGTAATGGGACTAACACACTTCAAGTCCTATAGGTGCTTCTGGGAAGAAAATATAGCTCTGTGTGTGTAATGGGACTAACACACTTCAAGTCCTATAGGTGCTTCTGGGAAGAAAATATAGCTCTGTGTGTGTAATGGGACTAACACACTTCAAGTCCTATAGGTGCTTCTGGGAAGAAAATATAGCTCTGTGTGTGTAATGGGACTAACACACTTCAAGTCCTATAGGTGCTTCTGGGAAGAAAATATAGCTCTGTGTGTGTAATGGGACTAACACACTTCAAGTCCTATAGGTGCTTCTGGGAAGAAAATATAGCTCTGTGTGTGTAATGGGACTAACACACTTCAAGTCCTATAGGTGCTTCTGGGAAGAAAATATAGCTCTGTGTGTGTGATGGGACTAACACACTTCAAGTCCTATAGGTGCTTCTGGGAACAAAATATAGCTCTGTGTGTGTGATGGGACTAACACACTTCAAGTCCTATAGGTGCTTCTGGGAACAAAATATAGCTCTGTGTGTGTGATGGGACTAACACACTTCAAGTCCTATAGGTGCTTCTGGGAAGAAAATATAGCTCTGTGTGTGTGATGGGACTAACACACTTCAAGTCCTATAGGTGCTTCTGGGAAGAAAATATAGCTCTGTGTGTGTAATGGGACTAACACACTTCAAGTCCTATAGGTGCTTCTGGGAAGAAAATATAGCTCTGTGTGTGTGATGGACTAACACACTTCAAGTCCTATAGGTGCTTCTGGGAAGAAAATATAGCTCTGTGTGTGTAATGGGACTAACACACTTCAAGTCCTATAGGTGCTTCTGGGAAGAAAATATAGCTCTGTGTGTGTAATGGGACTAACACACTTCAAGTCCTATAGGTGCCTCTGGGAACAAAATATAGCTCTGTGTGTGTGATGGGACTAACACACTTCAAGTCCTATAGGTGCCTCTGGGAACAAAATATAGCTCTGTGTGTGTGATGGGACTAACACACTTCAAGTCCTATAGGTGCTTCTGGGAAGAAAATATAGCTCTGTGTGTGTGATGGGACTAACACACTTCAAGTCCTATAGGTGCTTCTGGGAAGAAAATATAGCTCTGTGTGTGTAATGGGACTAACACACTTCAAGTCCTATAGGTGCCTCTGGGAACAAAATATAGGAGCTCTGCCTGCCTGCCACGAACACACTACAAGTCCTATAGGTGCTTCTGGTAACAAAATATAGGAGCTCTGCCTGCCTGCCACGAACACACTACAAGTCCTATAGGTGCTTCTGGTAACAAAATATAGGAGCTCTGCCTGCCTGCCACGAACACACTACAAGTCCTATAGGTGCTTCTGGTAACAAAATATAGTAGCTCTGCCTGCCTGCCACGAGCACACTACAAGCCCCTCTTTTTCAATCAATCTTTGTAACTGAATCTATCTAACTCAATCTCTGTAAGTGAATCTCTCTAACTATCTAAATGCAGCAGAGTGTCACAGAATCAGCCTGCTCAATCTGCGCCGGAACAGCATGTGACCGGCGCAGACGGCGTGGCGGCGTTTTATAGGGGGGGGCGTGTACTACAGCCCCTGAGCTGTAATTGGCTACAGGCGTCCTGCCTGTAGCCAATTATGGCTCTTCGAGTTTCCGGGGCTGTGATTGGCCAAGCATGCGGGGTCACAGTGCATGCTTGGCCAATCATCAGCCAGCAATGCACTGCGTCGGCCGCGCCGGCCGCAATGCATTGCGGGGCCGCTCGCATCACACGAACGTGATGCGAGCGGCCAAAATAGTTCTGGGCTCGCCGAGCGAGCGAACGCCCGGTGCTCGATGCGAACGTGGGTTCGCATCGAGCACCGGCCCATCCCTACTAGAGACAGTCAGAGACTGCAATCATAGTACAGGAGACGGTCAGGCTGCACACATAATACAGGAGATGGTCAGAGACTGCAGACATGTTACAAGAGATGGTAGTAAATAATGGCCGTTGGCCGATCGGCCCTCTCACCTGACCCAGCGATACAGCAACAACGGTTCCTCTGATCAGGAGTCAGCTCACTCTGAATTGCCCGTGGCGACTCCGCTGGGTAGAGCCCAGATCTGTATTCCTGCAATGACTCCATTCCTTTCTCCACCAGGGATGGTGCCAGGCTGTGTGGCTTTTTCTCTCTGATGGTGTTCTCTCAGCACTGCCCTCTCCCTCTGGAGTCCTGGGTGCCCTTCCCTGAAAGCTTTCCCGGGCTCCTGGCTTTCTCTCTCCCATTCAGCTGAGCATGCTGTGTGGCTGCAGTTTCCGTGTTACAGTGGGGCTGCCAGTCCTTGGGACCACATGTCCCACAATCCTTTTCTTTGCTCCTTTTGTTTTTTCTTCCCTGGCCGCTATGAAGGCGGGGGAAGAAACATAGTGCGCCGCTCATTAGTACAGCAGCGCACGAGGAGGAGAGGGAGAGGGGAAATAAGAGCCCGCAGCTGCAGTGGCATCACTAGGGTTGGTGTCACCCGGTGCAGTAAAACATGGTATCAACCCCCTCCACCAACTATAGTCGTCCCTCAGTACAGACCCCACTCCATTAAGTATAGACCCCCCCTCCGTCAGTGCAGACCCTTCACTAAGTATAAATACCTCCCTCAGGACAGACCCCCCCATCAGTATAGACCCCCAGGACAAAACACCCCCCTTTATCAGTATAGACCCCCCCTCAGGACAAACCTTTCCCCCCCCCCTACATTAGTACAAACCCCCCTCAGGACAAACAACCCCCCTCCATTAGTACAGACCCCCCCCAGAACAAACCACCCCCTCCATTAGTACAGACCCCCCCAGAACAAACCACCCCCTCCATTAGTGCATACCCCCAGGACAAACCACCCCCCTCCATTAGTATAGACCCCCCAGGACAAACCACCCCCTCCATTAGTATAGACCCCCCAGGACAAACCACCCCCTCCATTAGTATAGACCCCCCCAGGACAACCCCCCCCCCCTACAGTTAGTACAGACCCCCCCCATTAGTATAGACCCCCCCAGACAAACCACCCCCCCCAGTACAAAACACCCCCACATTAGTATAGACCCCCCATGACAAACCCCCCCTACATTAGTATATAAACCCCCCAGGACAAAACCCCCCCCAGCCCGCCACCCACATTAGTATAGACCCCCCAGGACAAACCACCCCCCCACATTAGTAGAGACCCCCACAGGACCCCCCCACATTAATCTAGACCCCCCAGACACAACCACCCCTACATTAATATAGACCCCCCAGGACAAACCACCCCCACAGTATAGACCCCGCCCAGGACAAACCACCCCCCACTTTAGTATAAAGACCCCCCAGGACAAAAAAACCCCTCCCCCCACATTAGTATAGACCCCACAGACCCCCCCACATTAGTAGACCCCTACACGGACGAAACCCCCCCCCCCATATTAGTATAGACCCCCCCCAGGACAAACTACACCCCCCCAAAATAGTATAGACCCCCCCAGGACAACCCACCCCTCCCATTATATAGACCCCCCCCACCCCCCTCCCCCACACCCCCCCCCCCCGACCCCCCACCCCCCCCCCCCCCCCCCCCCCCACCAGACCCCCCCCCCCCCCCCCCACCCCCACCCCCCCACCCCCCCCCCACCGCAAACCCCCCACCCCCGCCCACCCACCCCCCACCCCCCACCCCCCACCCCCCCCCCCCCCCCCCCCCCCCCCCCCCCCAACCCCCCCCCACCACCCCCCCCCCCCCCCCCCCCCCCCCCCCCCCCCACCCCCCCCACCCCCCCCTCCCCCCCACCCGGACCCCCCCCCCCCCCCCCCCCCCACCCCCCCCCCCCCCCCCACCCCCCCCCCCCCCCCCCCCCACCCCCCCACCCCCCCCCCCCACCCGCCCCCCCGCCCCCCCCCCCCCCCCCCACCCCCCCAACCCCCCCCCCCCCCCACCCCCCAGTAAGTATAGACCCCCCCCAGGACAAACCCCACCCCCCACCCCATTAGTAATAGACCCCCCAGGCCCGAAAACCACCCCCCACATTAGTATAAGACCCCCCAGGACCCCCAGCCCCCCCCCACATTAGATAGACCCCCCAGGACGAACCACCCCCCCACCGCCCCCCACACCCACCCCCAAATTAGAAACCCCCCCCCCCACATTAGTATAGACCCCCCCCAACAACAAACCCCCCACATTAGTATATAGACCCCCCAGGACAAACCACCCCCCCACATTATTATAGACCCCCAGGACGACCCCACCCCCACACCCCCCCCCCTCTCACCCCCCCCCCCCCCCCCCCCCCTCCCCAGGACAAACCCCCCACCCCCCCCGAAAAACCTCCCCCCCCCCACCAGTGAGAAGACCCCCCCCACCCCAGACCCCCCCACCCCCCGCCCCCCCCCCAGGAGAAACCCCCCATATGAGAAAATAGAAGGAAAAAAGAAGGAAGAAGAAGAAGAAAGAGAAAAAAGAGAAGAAAAGAACCCCCCCCCCCCCCTAGAAAGAAAAAGAGAAAGAATACATTAATATAGACCCCCCCCAGGACCCCCCCCACCCCCCCACATAAAAAGAAAGAAGTATAGAGAAGAAAAACCCCCCCAGCCCCCCCCCCCCCTCCATTATATGACCCCCACCCCCCAGAACCCCCCCCCCCCCCCCCAAACCCCCCCCCACAATTAGATATGACCCCCCGACCCCCCCCTTCCCCCCCACCCGTAAACCCCCTACCCCCTCCCCCCCCCCCCCCATTAGTACCTACCCCCCCCCCAGACAAACCACCCACCCCCACCCCCCGACCCCCACCCTCCCGACCCCCCCCCATCCCCCTCCCAAACCCCCCCCGCATCCACCCCCCTATAGACCCCCCATAGACCCCCCCCCCCTACACTCCCCCCCTACAACCCCCCCAGACCCCCCCCCACATTAAGTCCCCCCCCCCCCCCCAAACCCCCCCCCCCCTAAAGACCCCCCCCCCCCAGTATAAACCCCCCTCTCACCCCCCAGGACAAACCCCCCCCCCCACCCACATTAGTATAGACCCCCCCAGGACCCCGCCCCCCCCCCCCCCCCCGCCCCACCCCCCCTCAGGAACAAACCCCCCCCCCCCCCCCCCCCCCAGACCCCCCCCCCCCCATAAGTACCCCAACCCCCAAGACACCCCCCCCCCCCCAAACCCCCCCCCCCCCCCCTAGTAAGACCCCCACCCCCCACCCCCCCCCCCCCCCCCCCACCCCCCGCCACCAACCCCCCCCCCCCCCACATTAAGTAATAGCCCCCCCAGGACAACCACCCCCCCCCCCACCCGCCCCCCCCCCCAGCCCCACCCAGATATGGGGGGACCCCCCCCCCAGGACACCGCCCCCAACCCCCCCCCCACATACCCCCCAGTACCCTAGCACCCCCCACCCCCCCCCCCCGAACCCCCCCCCCCCCCCCCCCCCCCCCACCGACCCCCCCCCCACATTAGTATAGAACCCCCCCCAGGACCCTCGCTCCCACCCCCCCCCCCATTAGTATAGACCCCCCCCCCCAGACAAACCCCCCCCTACATTAGTATAACCCCCCCCCCCCCCGACCCCCCACAAACCACCCCCCCCCACATTAGTATAAGACCCCCCCCCCAGGACAAACCCCCCCCCCCACCGACCCCCCCCCCCCCCACATTAGTATAGACCCCCACCCCCCCCCCCCCCCCCCCCCCCAGGCCAAACCACCCCCCACATTAGTATAGACCCCCCCCCCAGACCACCGCCTCCACCCCCCCACATTAGTATAGACCCCCCCAGGACACCCCCCCCACCCCCCACATTAGTATAAGACCCCCCAGGACAAACCCCCCCCCCACTTAGTAAGCCCCCCCCCCCCCCCCCCCCCACCCCCCCCCCCCCCCCAGGACGAAACCCACCCCCCCACATTAGTATAGCCCCCCCCCCCAGGACCCCACCCCCCACCCCCCACATTAGTATAGACTCCCCCCAGGACAAACCCCCCCCCCCACATTAGTATAGACCCGCCCAGCCGACCCCCCCCACATTAGTATAGACCCCCCAGGATACCCCAACCCCCCCCCCCCCCCCACCCAATAGACCCCCCCAGACCAAACCACCCCCCCCCCCACACCCCCGCCCCCTCTAGACCCCCCAGGACTCTCCAAAACCCCCGCCCCCACTCAGTATAGACCCCCCCAGGACAACCACCACCCCCCCACTATTATAAGACACCCCCCCCAGGGACAAACCCCCCCACATTAGTATAGACCCCCCCAGGACACCACCCCCCACATTAGTAGACCCCCCCCGACAACCCCTCCCCCCACTATTAGTATACCCCCCCCCCCCCCCCAGACCCCCAAACCCCCCCCCACATTAGTATAGACCCCTCCCCCCCCTGAACCCCCTAACGAAACCCCCCCCACATATTACCCGTATACCCCCGACCCCCCCCCAGGACAACCCCCCCCACATTAGTATAACCCCCCAGGACAACACCCCCCCCCCCCCAACCCCCCCCAACCCCCACCCCACCCCAGGACCCCCCCCCCCCCCCCATTAGTATAGACCCCCCCCCCCCCCCAAAACCCCCCCCCCATTGGTAAAGACCCCCCCCCCCCCAGGACAAACCAGACCCCCCCCCCCCCCCCCCCACCCCCCCCCCCCCAAACCCCCCCCCCCACCCCCCCCCCTACGCCCCCCTATACCCCCCCCCCCCCCCCCCCCGCCCTGAAACCCCCAACAGCGACAAACCCCCCCCCCAGATTAGACCCGCCCCCCCTCCCATAGACCCCCCCCCACCCCCCCCCGCCCACCCCCCACCCCCACCCCCCCCCCAGACCCCAACCATTCCCCCCCGACCCCCCCCCCCAGGACCCCCCCAACCCCCCCGCCCCACCCCCCCCCCACCCCCCACCCCCCCCCCCGCCCCCCCCCCCCCCCCCACCCCCCAGACCCTTAGACCCCCCATTAGGACAAACCCACCCCCCACAAACCCCCCCATTAGTAATACCCCCCAGGACATACCCCCCCCCACCACCCCCCCAAAACCCCCCACTCCACCCACAGTATAGACCCCCCAGGACCACCCCCCCACATTAATAGATATAGACCCCCCACATTATTACAAGACCCTCCCGAACCACTCCCCACCAGGACAAACCACCCCCCCACATTAGTATAGACCCCCCAGGGCCGAACCACCCCCCACACCCCCCTCCCCCAGGACAAACCACCCCCCCCCCACCCCCCCATATATAGTATAGACCCCCCAGGACGAACCACTCCCCACATTAGTATAGACCCCCCAGGACAAACCAGCCCCCATACATTAGTATAGACCCCCAGGACAAACCACCCCCCTACATTAATATAGACCCCCCAGGACAAACCACCCCTACATTGGTATAGACCCCCCAGGACAAACCACCCCCCACATTGGTATAGACCCCCCCAGGACAAACCACCCCCCCCCATTAGTATAGACCCCCCCAGGACAAACCCCCCCACATTAGTATAGACCCCCCAGGACAAACCCCCCACATTAGTAGACCCCCTAGGACGAAACCCCCCCCCCACCCACATAGACCCCCCCCCCCAGGACAAACCACCCCCTCCCACATTAGTATAGACCCCCCAGGACAACCCCCCCCCCCCACATTAGTAAAGACCCCCAGGAAAACCCCCCCACATTAGTATAGACCCCCCAGGACACAACCCCCCCCACATTAATATAGACCCCCCCAGGACAAACCACCCCCCCACATTGGTATAGACCCCCCCAGGACAAACCACCCCCCCACATTAGTATAAACCCCCCAGGACAAACCACCCCCCCACATTAGTATAGACCCCCCCAGGACAAACCCCCCACATTAGTATAGACCCCCCAGGACAACCCCCCACATTAGTAGACCCCCTAGGACGACCCCCCCCACATTAGGATAGACCCCCCCCAGGACCACCCCCCACATTAGTATAGACCCCCCCAGGACAAATCACCCCCCCCCACATTAGTATAGGACCCCCCAGGACAACCCCCCCCCCCACATTAGTATAGACCCCCCCAGGACAAACCCCCCCCCCCACATTAGTATAGACCCCCCCCAGACAACCCACCCCCCCCCCCCCCATTAGTATAGACCCCCCCAGGACAAACCACCCCCCCCACATTGGTATAGACCCCCCCAGGACAAACCACCCCCCCACATTAGAATAGACCCCCCAGGACAAACCCCCCACCCCACATTAGTATAGACCCCCCAGGACAAACCCCCCCACATTAGTATAGACCCCCCAGGACAAACCCCCCACATTAGTAGACCCCCTAGGACAAACCCCCCCACATTAGTATAGACCCCCCAGGACAAACCACCCCCCCCCCACATTAGTATAGACCCCCCCAGGACAACCCCCCCCACATTAGTATAGACCCCAGGACAAACCCCCCCCCACATTAGTATAGACCCCCCCAGGACAAACCCCCCCCACATTAGTATATACCTCCCCTAGACAAACCCCCCCCCCCCCCCACATTAGTATAGACCCCCCCCCTAGACAAACCACCCCCCCCCACATTAGTATAGACCCCCCAGGACAAACCACCCCCCCCACATTGGTATAGACCCCACCCTACAAACCACCCTCCACCACTAGGCTAATTAAAACCACCCGGGCGGCAGCTGGAGAGGACAGTGTGCAGCCGCGCCGCCCAGGTGGAGAACAGAGCGTGTGTGATGCTTGTGCTGGTGGGCAGAAGGCGGAAGTTAAACACAGGACTCCTCCTGTGTTTAACTTCCGCCTCCTGCCCACCAGCACCAGCATCACACACGCTCTGTTCTAAACAAGTCGGGCTCGGCCACGGAGCGCTGGCCCCCCCCACCCCGCGGCCGCGGCTGTGACAGGCGGAGAGAGCCGCGCCGCCTACGGACAAGGAGAGGAGGAGGGAGCGGAGCACTCTGGCACTCCAGCGCCCCCACCTCTGTGGCGCCTGGGTGCACTGCACCCCGTGCACCCCGGGACGGATCGGCCCTGGTGCTGTACATATTCTGTGATCGGAGGAAGCTGTTGCTTCACCTCTGCTATGCCTGGAATCCACCTCTGCTCCAGCCCTTCACCCCACAATCGGCTGGAGCCTTAATCACACATCTGTATGTGTGACACCAGGGCTCCCAGCACTGCGTCCTCCTGTACAGGTCAGTGTTCTCTCATCTCTCTCTAACTGCATATCTATATCTATCTCTCTCTTCTCTCTCTCTCTCTCTCTCTCTCACTCTCCTCTCTCTCTCTCTCTCTCTCTCTCTCTTTCTCTCTCCCTATCTATCTATCTATCTATCTATCTATCTATCTATCTATCTATCTCTCTCCCCCCTCTCTCTCTTTCTCTTTATCTATCTATATATCTCTCCCCCTATCTATCTATCTATCTATCTATCTATCTATCTATCTATCTATCTTCTATCTATCTATCTATCTATCTATCTATCTATCTATCTATATCTATCTCTCTCCCCTATCTATCTATCTATCTATCTATCTATCTATCTATCTATCTATCTATCTATCTATCTATCTATCTATCTATCTCTCCCCCCTCTCTCTTTCTCTTTATCTATCTATCTATCTATCACTCTCCCCCTCTCTCTTTCTATCTATCTATCTATCTATCTATCTATCTATCTATCTATCTATCTATCTATCTATCTATCTGTCCGTCTGTCTATCTATCTATCTATCTATCTATCTATCTATCTATCTATCTATCTATCTATCTATCTATCTATCTATCTATCTATCTATCTATCTATCTATCTATCTATCTATGTCCCCCTCTCTCTATCTATCTATCTATCTATCTATCTATCTATCTATCTATCTATCTATCTATCTATCTATCTATCTATCTATCTCTCCCCCCCTCTCTCTTTCTCTTTATCTATCTTTCTATCTATCTATCTATCTCTCCCCCTCGCTCTTTCTCTCTATCTATCTATCTATCTATCTATCTATCTATCTATCTATCTATCTATCAACCACCTCCTTTATGGGCGAGTGATGTTGGGGGGGGGGGGGGGGGGGGTTGGTTGGCATTTTGTGTACACCCCCTAAAAGAATGGAGCACCGGCCGCCACTGCTTGTACGTCACTACGTTTGTAATCGTTAGCCATCATTTGTGTGACCGTGTGTATACAAGACAAGTTGTAGCCAACAACCTTCAAACAAAATTCCACGGTTTTGTTGTTGGAAAGTCCGATCGGGTGTAAGGGGCATTAGTGTCCTCACTAAGGAGATTCACTGTCTTCTTTTTTTTTGCCTGGTTAACATAGTACTCATGCCTACAAAGGAAGAAACAGGAATAGAAAAGAAATGGGTACACTTTTTTAAATGACATCTCTTTCTCTCTCAGTGGTTAATCTCTTGACAGCCACTGTCAACGGAAGTCAGTCATTCCAGCACAGGTTGAGTGTACATTTGGTTGAAAACTGCAAGCAGGCAGGTAAGTTTATTTTATTGTTGAAGATATATACACTATATTGTCAAAAGTATTGGGGCGCCTGCCTTTACATGCACATGAACTTTAATGGCATCCCCGGCTTAGTTTGTAGGGTTCAATATTGAGTTGGCCCTCTTCTGGGAAGGCCGTCCACAAGGTTTAGGAGTGTGTCTATGGGAATGTGTGACCATTCTTCCAAAAGCGCATTTGTGAGGTCAGGCACTGATGTTAAACGAGAAGGCCTGGCTCACAGTCTCCGCTCTAATTCATCTCAAAGATGTTCTATCGGGTTTAGGCCAGTCATGTTCCTCCACCCCAAACTCGCTCATCCATGTCTTTATGGACCTTGTTTTGTGCACTAGTGCGCAGTCATGTTGGCACAGGAAGGGGCCATCACCAAACTGTTCCCATAAAGTTGGGAGCATGAAATTGTCCAAAATGGTATGCTGACGCCTTAAGAGTTCCCTTCACTGGAACTAAAGGCCAAGCCCAACCCCTGAAAAACTAACCCACACCATAATCCCCCCTCCACCAAATGATTTGGACCAGTGCACAAAGCAAGGCTCATAAAGACATGGATGAGCGAGTTTGGGGTGGACTTGACTGGCCTGCACCTCAGCCCGATAGAACATCTTTGAGATGAATTAGAGTGAAGACTGTGATCCAGGCCTTCGCCTGACCTTACAAATGCACTTCTGGAAGAATAGTCAAACATTCCCATAGACACACTCCTAAACCTTGTGGACAGCCTTCCCAGAAGAGTT
Source organism: Lithobates sylvaticus (assembly GCA_028564925.1). Classification (NCBI taxonomy): domain Eukaryota; kingdom Metazoa; phylum Chordata; class Amphibia; order Anura; family Ranidae; genus Lithobates; species Lithobates sylvaticus. The sequence continues at coordinate 741,834,427 of CM053026.1, read as the reverse complement.
GAAGCTGTTATAGCTGCAAGGGTGGACCAACTCAATATTGAACCCTACAGGCTAAGACTGGGATGCCATTAACCACTTGCCGACCGCCCCATGTAGATATACGTCGGCAGAATGGCACGTACAGGCAGAACCACGTACCTGTACGTGCCATTCTTCAGGCGGTTGGGGGGGTCCGATCGGACCCCCCTCCGCCGGCGGGGACGGTCGGCATCGCTTCAGGAGCGATCCGGGACGAGGGGACGGCCAGTGGTTTCTGGCCACCCCCTCGCGATCGCTCCTGGCGAATGAAAAGCTTCCCCTTCCTGTCTATTGTATAGACAGGAAGGCGGAAGTGATGTCACGCTCGGTGCGCCGGTCTATGTGACCGGAACGCCGAGCAGAGAACGTGTAAAGGTTAGTGCACAAACAGTACACTGACACCAGTACACATAGGCACACAATCCACCCCCCTGTCACCCCCAGATCACCCCCCAGATCACCCCCTCCCCCCCCAGTCACAGTGTCACTAATTGCAGTGATCATTTATTTACTGATCACTGCATTTAGTGTCAGTGTGACTGTAATAACTGTCAGGGCAGTTAGTTTTAGGTCCTAGGTAGCCCCCTACCCCCCCCTAATAAAGGTTTAACCCCCTGATTGCCCCTAGTTAACCCCTTCACCCCCTTTTGCCAGTGTCACTAAGCGATCGTTTTTCTGATCGCTGCATTGTGTCGCTAGGTAACCATTTTTTTTTTATTTTAACCGCCATGTTTTATATAGGTTCATAAATAGTTTTATAGGTCAGGTACCCCCATATTACAACCTAAATAAAGGTTTTAACCCCCTGATTGCCCCTAGAGTTAACCCTTTCACCAGTAATCACCGTATAACTGTCACTGGTGACGCTGGTTAGCCAGTTAGTTATTTCGTTATTTAGGTTCCCCGTCAGGTTTTTATATAGCGTCAGGTACCCCCATATATTACCTAATAAAGGTTTAACCCCCTGATTGCCCCTAGTTAACCCTTTCACCCCGTTTTGCCAGTGTCACTAAGCGATCGTTTTTCTGATCGCTGCATTAGTGTCGCTAGGTAACCAGTTTTTTTTTAGGTTAACCGCCATGTTTATATAGGTTCATAAATAGGTTTATAGGTCAGGTACCCCCATATTACAACCTAAATAAAGGTTTTAACCCCCTGATTGCCCCTAGAGTTAACCCTTTCACCAGTGATCACCGTATAAAATGTCACTGGTGACGCTGGTTAGCCAGTTAGTTATTTCGTTATTTAGGTTCCCCGTCAGGTTTTTATATAGCGTCAGGTACCCCCCATATATTACCTAATAAAGGTTTAACCCCCTGATTGCCCCTAGTTAACCCTTTCACCCCCTTTTGCCAGTGTCACTAAGCGATCGTTTTTCTGATCGCTGCATTAGTGTCGCTAGGTAACCAGTTTTTTTTTTGTATTACTGTTACGGGTGACGCTGGTTAGTTAGCTTGTTTTTTATACTGTCAGGGCACCCGCCATTTATTACCCAATAACGGTTTAACCCCCTGATCGCCCGGCGGGTGATATCAATTAGGTTTTAGGGTCAAATAAGGTCTGCGTCGCCCCAGGTTAGTGCCAGTACCGCAAACACCCACGCGCAAAGCATACACCTCCCTTAGTGGTATAGTATCTGAACAGATCAATATCTGATCTGATCAGATCTATACTAGCGTCCCAGCAGTTTAGGGTTCCAAAAAAACGCATTGTTAGCGGGATCAGCCCAGATACCTGCTAGCACCTGCGTTTTCCCCCTCCGCCCAGCCCAGCCCAGCCCACCCAAGTGCAGTATCGATCGATCACTGTCACTTACAAAACACTAAGCACACATAACTGCAGCGTTCGCAGAGTCAGCCCTGATCCCTGCGATCGCTAACATTTTTTTTGTGGTAGCGTTTTGATTCAGTCGCTAACAGTCAGGAGCTTTTTTACCTGTGAATCTCAAAAAAATAAAAAAAAATAAAATAGTTGTCGTTTTATTGTTCTCTCTCTCACTCTATTCTCTCTCTATTGTTGCTCTTTTTTTACTCCATTCTATTCTGCAATGTTTTATTATGTTTTATCATGTTTTATCATGCTTGCTTTTCAGGTATGTAATTTTGTTTACTGTGTTTTAGTGTTAAGCATTTTTTTGTTTTCAGGTGCGCCATTCAGTTGCAACGCGGATTTATTTATCTTGACAGCAACAGCGTTTGCTCCCACGATACATAAAGCCGCGACTCCAACGCTGTAGGAGGTGATTTCACCACCACAGTTAAAAAAAAGAGCATATGTGCCGAAGCATGGGGGCAGCAGGGGGGGCGGAGGAGCGATTGGCTCCTAATGCCACGTACATACGGTCGAAATTCCGACCGTGTGTACACGGCATAACTTTTGCGGGAGGATGCCCCCATGCATCGGCATATATAAATGGTGCATGTATGCCCATCATTAGAAGTGGGTGGATGAAGGGAGGTATTCTAATGGTGGGCATACCCACCAATCAATCTCTTTTTTTTCGTTCAGCCAAGAGGCTGCATGAAAAAAAAAAAGATTACAATATATGTCCAGTATGTTGCTGGACTTTGAATGGTTATACCAGAATGATGCCTGCAGGTTTAGGTATCATCTTGGTATCATTCTTTTCAGCCAGTGATCGGCTTTCATGTAAAAGCAATTCTAGCGGGTAATTAGCCTCTAGACTGCTTTTACAAGCAGTAGGAGGGAATGTCCCCCCTCCCGGATATAAACCGCGCCATTGGGAAATTGGGAAAGCATTTTATCACACCAATCTTGGTGTGGTCAGATGCTTTGAGGGCAGAGGAAAGATCTAGGGTCTAATAGACCCCAATTTTTTCAAAAAAAGAGTACCTGTCACTGCCTATTGCTATCATAGGGGATATTTACATTCCCTGAGATAACAATAAAAATCATAACAAAGAAAAAAAATGGAAGGAACAGTTTAAAAATAGAATAAAAAAGCTAAATAAATAAAAAAAAAACTAAAAAAAAAAAAAAAAAGCACCCCTGCCCCCCCTTCTCTTGCGCAAAGGCGTACACAAGCGTTGGTCTGGCGTCATATGTAAACAGCAATTGCAGCATGCATGTGAGGTATCACCGCGAAGGTCAGATCGAGGGCAGTAATTTTAGCAGTAGACCTCCTCCGTGAATCTAATGTGGTATCATGTAAAGGCTTTTAAAGGCTTTTAAAAATGTATGTAGTTTGTCGCCACTGCGTGTTTGTGCGCAATTTTAAAGCATGTCGTGTTTGGTATCCATGTACTCGGCCTAAGATCATATTTTTTATTTCATCAAAAATTTGAGCAATATAGTGTGTTTTAGTGCATTAAAATAAAAAAAAGTGTATTTTTTCCACAAAAAATGCGTTTGAAAAATCGCTGCGCAAATACTGTGTGGAAAAAAAAAATGCAACACCCACCATTTTAATCTGTAGGGCCTTTGCTTTAACAATATATATAGTGTTTGGGGGTTCAACGTAATTTTCTTGCAAAAAAAAAATATGTTTTCATGTAAACAAAAAGTGTCAGAAAGGGCTTTGTCTTCAAGTGGTTAGAAGAGTGGGTGACGTGTGACATAGGCTTCTAAATGTTGTGCATAAAATGCCAGGACAGTTCAAACCCCCCCCAAATGACCCCATTTTGGAAAGTAGACACCCCAAGCTATTTGCTGAGAGCAATGTTGAGCCCATTAAATATTTTTTTTTTTTGTCCCAAGAGATTGAATAATGAAAAAAAAAAAATATATATATATTTTTTTTACAAAAAGTTGTCACTAAATGATATATTGCTCAAACATGTCATGGGCATATGTGGAAATACACCCCAAAATACATTCTGTTGCTTCTCCTGAGTACGGGGATACCACATGTGTGGGACTTTTTGGGAGCCTAGCTGCGTACGGAACCCCAAAAACCAAGCACCGCCTTCAGGCTTTCTAAGGGAGTAATTTTTTTATTTCACTTCTCACTGCCAATCACAGTTTCGGAGGCCATGGAATGCCCAGATGGCATAAAACCCCCCAAAATGACCCCATTTTGGAAAGTAGACACCCCAAGCTATTTGCTGAGAGGTATTGTGAGTATTTTGCAGATGTCGCTTTTTGTCACAAAGTTTTGAAAATTGAAAAAAGAAAAAAAAAAAATTTTTTTCTTTACTTTCTTCATTTTCAAAAACAAATGAGAGCTGTAAAATACTCACCATGCCTCTCAACAAATAGCTTGGGGTGTCTACTTTCCAAAATGGGGTCATTTTGGGGGGGTTTTGTGCTATTTTGGCATTTTATGGCCTTCGAAACTGTGATAGGTAGTGAGGAGTGAAATCAAAAATTTGCACCCTTAGAAATCCTGAAGGCGGTGCTTGGGTTTCGGGCCCCCGTACGCGGCTAGGCTCCCAAAAAGTCCCACACATGTGGTATCCCCATACTCAGGAGAAGCAGCAAAATGTATTTTGGGGTGCAATTCCACATATAACTATGGCATGTGTGAGCAATATATCATTTAGTGACAACTTTTTGAAGAAAAAAAAAAATTATTTTTTATTTTTGTCTTTATTCAATCACTTGGGACTAAAAAAAAAAATATTCAATGGGCTCAACATGCCTCTCAGCAAATAGCTTGGGGTCTACTTTCCAAAATGGGGTCATTTGGGGGGGGTTTTGTACTTCTCTGCCATTTTAGCACCTCAAGAAATGAAATAGGCAGTCATAAATTAAAAGCGGTGTAAATTCCAGAAAATGTACTCTAGTTTGTAGACGCTATAACTTTTGCGCAAACCAATAAATATACGCTTATTGGCATTTTTTTTACTAAAGACATGTGGCTGAATACATTTTGGCCCAAATGTTTGACTAAAATTGAGTTTATTAGATTTTTCTTATAACAAAAAGTAGAAAATCTCTTTTTTTTTCAAAATTTTCGCTCTTTTTCCGTTTATATCGCAAAAAATAAAAATCACAGAGGCAATCAAATACCATCAAAAGAAAGCTCTATTTGTGGGAAGAAAAGGACGCAAATTTTGTTTCGTTACAAAATTGCATGACCGCACAATTACCAGTTAAAGTAGTGCAGTGCGAAATTGAAAAAAGACCTCTGGTCCTTAAGCTGACAATTGGTCCGGGGCTGAAGTGGTTAAAGTTCATGTGCGTATAAAGGCGGACGTCCCAATACTTTTGACAATATAGTGTATATACAGTACATGATGCATTTATAAAATACTCCATTGTATTGCAGCATGCATTCATTAACAGTAGGGTTTCACCGATACCGGTATCAGTGCCGATAGGGATTTTCGTGAGTATCGGTACTCTCTATAATGCTCCGATACCCTCTGATGTCACCTTGGAAGCAGAATGCCTCCTCCTCTTCCAGCCAGCTGTCTCCTCTGGTGGGTGCCAGTCCCACCTCCTTCTCCCAGTGGCATCGCTAGGGGCATGAGTGCCACACCCGGGTGACACCCCGCCATCTTTAACCTGAGGTAAAAGTCGGCACCAGTGGCAGAACTCCCTGCTTGTCCAAGTCCCGCCTGTGGAAATGATTGGTTGCTGGGCCCGCCTAGCAACAAATCAGGTGCATGGAGGTCCCGGCATTCAGAGGAGGAAGATGTAACTTCCTCCTCCTGAGCTGCTCCGCCTCCACCTACTTCCCACTGACAATGGAAGGGCCTGGAGTCTAAGGAGACTTTGCAATCCGGACTGGGACACAACTAATGTAAGTAAGCAGAGCTCCAGCAATGGCTGTACACTGAGAAGGGTGAAGGGGGCAGGGATCACACAGGTGTATTCTAGAGGGAGGGAGGACAGGCTTCCCTAGAGCTGTGTACACTGACTGCAACTTTACCACAATACTTGTACCATGTCTGCAGTCTCTGACCGTCTCCTGTATAATGTCTGCAGTCTCTGACCGTCTCCTGTACCATGTCTACAGTCTCTGACCATCTCCTGTACAATGTCCCCAGTCTCTGACCATCTCCTGTACCATGCCTGCAGTCTCTGACCGTCTCCTGTATAATGTCTGCAGTCTCTGACCGTCTCCTGTACCATGTCTACAGTCTCTGACCATCTCCTGTACCATGTCTGCAGTCTCTGAACGTCTCCTGTACCATGTCTGCAGTCTCTGACCGTCTCCTGTACCATGTCTACAGTCTCTGACCATCTCCTGTACAATGTCCCCAGTCTCTGACCATCTCCTGTACCATGTCTGCAGTCTCTGAACGTCTCCTGTACCATGTCTGCAGTCTCTGACCGTCTCCTGTACCATGTCTGCAGTCTCTGACCATCTCCTGTACAATGTCCCCAGTCTCTGACTGTCTCCTGTACTATGTCTGCAGTCTCTGACCATCTCCTGTACCATGCCTGCAGTCTCTGACTGTCTCCTGTACTATGATTGCAGTCTCTGACCGTCTCCTGTACCATGCCTGCAGTCTCTGACCGTCTCCTGTACCATGCCTGCAGTATGTGACTGTCTCCTGTACTATGCGTGCCGTCTCTGACCGTCTCCTGTACCATGCCTGCAGTCTGTGACTGTCTCCTGTACCATGCCTGCAGTCTGTGACTGTCTCCTGTACCATGCCTGCAGTCTGTGACTGTCTCCTGTACCATGCCTGCAGTCTGTGACTGTCTCCTGTACCATGCCTGCAGTCTCTGACCGTCTCCTGTACCATGTCTGCAGTATGTGACTGTCTCCTGTACCATGCCTGCAGTCTCTGACCATCTCCTGTACAATGTCCCCAGTCTCTGACTGTCTCCTGTACTATGTCTGAAGTCTCTGACTGTTTCCTCTAGTACTGTATGCCTGCAGTCTCTGACCGTCTCCTGTACCATGCCTGCAGTCTGTGACTGTCTCCTGTACCATTCCTGCAGTCTCTGACCGTCTCCTGTACCATACCTGCAGTATGTAACTGTCTCCTGTACCATGCGTGCAGTCTCTGACCGTCTCCTGTACCATGCATGCAGTCTGTGTCTGTCTCCTGTACCATGCCTGCAGTCTCCGACTGTCTCCCACACAAGCTGCCCCTTTTGCCCCATGTTAAAGATGGCCCTGCTCCACTTTGACTGACAAATAAAACAATTTTTACAGTAAATAATGCAGTTAGTGGGATTCTCAGGTTTCCTATACTCTGACTGTCATTTACTCTTAACTTTCCATCAGAAAGGCACGGATCTCATAAAAGTCAGTGCTCAGCCCTTAACTCTCTTCTGACATTTATCATGCCGGGTTTAAGAAATTCAAATACCTCAAAGAAATAGATTCTTGTGTAAAATCACCTGATTAAGCTCAGTCTCCTGGAAAGGCAGAGCGGCTATATCTGGAACAATATTTTGCCTTTAAAGAGCGTTTGGCGTGATTCATTTTTTTTAAAGGAAATGTAACGGATGTTAAATGTTTGGAGGACGATAAGTTATCAGAATCTGTTTATTTTACTTTACTTTAGTGATAACGGGAAATATAAATTGCACACATTGCACAATAATGCATCGCTGGATTTGTTTGTTCTTTTATTCTTCTTTAAATACAACTTACATTCAGTTCTCAGTTTTACTTTGATTGCCTGATTGTATTATCTAAACTGGGGAGCATGAACATTTTGCAGGATTATCGTTCGTTAACCACTTCAGCCCCCGGAAGGTTTTACCCATTTCCTGACCAGGCCATTTTTTTTTTTTGCGATTCGGCACTGCGTCATTTTAACTGACAATTGTGCGGCCGTGCAACGCTGTACCCAAACAAAATTGACATCCTTTTTTTCCCGCAAATAGAGCTTTCTTTTTGGTGGTATTTGATCACCTCTGTGGTTTTTATTATTTGCGCTAAAAACAAAAAAAGAGTGACAATTAAAAAAAATGCTATAAAACTTTTACTTTCTGCTACATATTTTTGGTAAAAAAAAAAATTGCACCCAACTTTACAGATCTTCCGTACTGTCTGCAATAAGATGGCCATTGCTTCCTCACTCGACCCTCTGACCTTATTAGACCGAAACGCAGACTTTCCTCTGGGTATAAAACACCTGCGTAATATCGACAGGCCCATAAAGCACTCAGTCAGAGCAGACTCCATTAGACATGTGCAATTCGTTTCGTTTTTTTTCGTTTTTCGTTTTTTTTCGTTATTTCCGTTCGTTCGTTTTCGTACGAATGAATGAACGATTCGCTAAAAATTTTAACGAAATAACGAATCGTTCGAATCGAACGAATCCGAAAACAACGAAAATCCAAAAAAAAACAAATTAGAAACAACGAATGTACGAATAGAAGAAAATCCGAAAAACGAAAACGGGAACAACGAAAATCAAAATTAACGAAAAAATTCGTACATTCGTAACTTTTTTTTTTTTTTGTTGAATTGGTAATTTTCCGTGTCTCTTACAATGGTGCTGCTTAACGTACCTCGAATGGATTTAACGAAAAAATTCGTAAATTCGTAACTTTTTTTTTTTTTTCGATTCGTCATTTTCCGCGTCTCTTACAATGGCGTTGCTTAACGTGCTTCGAATGGATTGAACGAAAAAATTTGTACATTCGTAAAAACATTTTTTTTTTTCGATTCGTAATTTTCCATGTCTCTTAAAATGTAATAATAGCATACACATTACATAACATTATGAATTATGCTCCGATTACGAATCTACGAATGTTACAAAAGTACGAATTAATACGAATGCGTCCGAATTTTGAATAAACGAATAAACGAAAATTAAACGGAAATACGAAGCAACGAAAAAATAACTCTTACGAATTTACGAATCGTTACGAATACGAAACACCGACGACTTACGAATTTACGAATCGTTACGAATACGAACACCGACGACTTACGAACTTACGAATCGTTACGAATCAACGGAAACGAAAAAAACGAAACGAAAATAAACAAATTTTTTTGTTGTGCACATGTCTAGACTCCATCTTTGACAAAGGGAAGATGATCTCTTTCCAAACCCTCCCGTCCAAACTCCCGGACACAGATATTTCCTTCTTTCATTTCCTCCAGATCAGACATTTCTTACTCAATTCCACCCCGCTTCCCCGATGGGATAGAGATCTAACGCCTTTAGAAGATGTGCACCAGATGTGCACCAGATCTGAACCCCAAAGACTTGTCATATCAGATATGTATGCCTTACTATTTGCTAAAATCTCTACTAAAGACAACACTGCCAGCCAAAAATGGGAAAAAGAACTAGATACTGACCTAACTCAAGAAGATTGGGACCACATACATAAAGGATCTCTGAACGTTTCCACACAAGAAAACGGATACAAAATTCTCTCACGATGGTATAGAACTCCCGATAAAATCCACAGATTGCACCCCAGCATTCCACCACTATGCTGGCGATGCAACAGGGCACACGGACCACTGATACACATATGGTGGAAATGCCACCTAATCCAACCCTACTGGAAAGAGATACACCATCTTACTTCACAAATCACGACCTACACCCCGGACTTTACTCCAGCCCAATATTTACTCCACCACACTTCCATCTCCCAAAGGGCATACAAAAAGTCCCTCACCTTACACCTGATCAATGCGGCAAAACTTGGCCAAACCAGCGTATCCGAATGGTTACGTAGAGTGGGTAAGATAGCTGAGATGGAGGATCTAATCCACCAGGTGAGAGACACCTCTTCCAAATTTCATACATCATGGGCATGCTGGTTACATTTTAAGGAATCCGTAGAATACCGTAGCCTCCTTTCTGAATCCCAGTAGCTTGACCTGAGGGGCAGAACCGGCTATCTATTGCATGAGCCGGATACATCTCCACGGATAAATCCCCCCTTCCTCTACATCCCCTTTACCCATTGTCTATCACCCTCCCCCCTTTAATCAAATAATGGCCTCAAGGACAGAACTTTAGTGTAGGACCATTACGCCAACCTGGACAGAGCTGAAATAACCAAACCACTCTGTTGAAAGCATCGCACAACTAGGAGATCGGTAAATGGCAACTCAAAGCCAGGCAGAGGAAGCTTCCACCCAAACACAGTTAGATCCCGACAGGGGTGTTTGGGTGCTGTAGCTAACTATCCTATCTCACTGAGTAATGCACGATACAAGTCAGTACAGAGTCCTTCAAAAGGATATGACGTACCATTTCAGTTTAAAGACATCTTATAGTTTTACCTGTTCTAACCGAGTTATATAAGTTACTACTTGATTGTACCTCTTCTGTATTTTATTTGTATACCAAAACTGTCAATGCTTTTCAACAGATCTTAAGATTTCAAGATTGTAATGATAATTTGCCCAATGTCTTATTGTATGTACTATGCAAAATCTTCAATAAAAACATTGAAATAAAAAAAAAATTGCAATAAGCGTATATTGATTGGTTTGCGCAAAAGTCTTCAAAAAAGGGGATAGATCTCTGGCATTTTTATTATTATTTTTTATTTTTTTTTACTAGTAATGGCAGTAATTAGCGATTTTTTAGCAGGACTGCGACATTGCGGCAGACAGACGGACACCTAAATTACATTTTTGACACTTTTTTGGGAACCAGTGACATTATTACAGTAATCAGTGCTAAAAATATGCACTGTTATTGTACTAATGACACTTGCAGGGAAGAGGTTAACATTAGGGGAGATCAAGGGGTTAAATGTGTTCCCTCAGTGTGTTTACTAACTGTATGGGGGACTGTGTGACTGGGACAACACACAGATCCGTCTCCCTGCATAACTCTCATCCTCCATGATCACTTCTGTCAGAACGGAGATCTGCCTTGTTTACACAGGAAGATCCCTGTTGTGTCACTGCGGGGGAGGATCGCGGGTGGCCTGTGGACATCGAGTCCACGGGACCCGCTGATTGATTGGCTCCCACAAAGGTGCGCCCACAAAAGCGAGTTCCCGTGCTGACGAACGAACCACCTTGCTGCTGTATAATGACGGCGGCTGGACGGGAAGCCATCAGTGCATCACTACACCCCATATTGAGATCAGCTGACAGATGAATGAAGCGCAATACATGGTACCACTACTTCTAAACACATCCTTTATTCTAATTTACAATCTTCTCTCCTTCCAACTCTTTTCCTCCCCTGTATAGGATTGTGTATATGGGATTGTATGATTTTGTTTTTTAATTGGTTGTACTAAATTGACTTTTTTCTCTTTTCAACCTGACTAACTATCTAAAATAAAGCCTGAAAAAGGAAAAGTAATGCAGCCACTACATCTAAGTAATTTAACACAACAAAGAGGAAGAGATGCGGGACCTTGTAGGTACTTATTATAGAGAACCATACTTCAAAATCTGTATAAAAGCAGCCCAGCGTGGGGAGTTGCCATGGATGCGTGGTCCCTCAACTTGCGACTGCATCCTGGCATGGCGTCCTGGCAACGACGGGGGTGGGGAGGGGTATATAAGGACCCACATGGCGGCGGCCATTTTGCAGGAGCCTCTGGAGCTGGAGCTGCATTCTATTCTATGAATTAAGGTGAAAAACCTCCTGTGCTGCTGCATCCCTCAAGAGCCCCCCTTTTACTTACCTGAGCCCGATCTTTCCAGTGGCGGGGACGAGCACACCAGCTCCAGCCGGTGTCTCGGGTCCTCATTGGATAGATTGATAGCATCAAGAGCCATTGGCTCCCGCTGCTGTCAATCAAATCCAATGACGTGGAAGCCGGTGGGGCGGGGCTGAGTCCTGCTGTTTGTGTCAATGGACGCAGCAGCATGACAACGGGAGCGTACCCGCACGAGTGCCCCCCAGGGAAAGCACTTTTCCATAGGGGCACCCGATGCGGGGAGGAGCCAGGAGCGCCGCTGGGGGACCCCAGAAGAGGAGGATTGGGGCCACTCAGAGGAGGTAAGTATGACATGTTTGTGTTTTTTTTTATTTTTAAACGAGACTTTATTACCCCTTTAACCTATATCAAAGTAAGGATTTGAAATGGTTACAACTACTAGTAAAGCAACAATTCCCTGGGATTATATTAATACAATATGCTTATTTGTTTTAAAACTTAGAATCCATTCTTGCCATAATTATTGATTATCATCAAACCTTCTATTGGCCTTATACCTCTCACTGCGGGAGATTCGGCGTTTGTGCGTGGTTCTATCTAGTTGGTGGATGCACTCGACTGCCAGGGACAGACTCCCTTCACTGTGAACTTGCTTTTATGGTTTCATCACCTTATTGTCATTGAGATAGGAAGCCATGTTTGGGAACTTTTGCCCAATGATATTGTGTATCCTTATCTTTGCCGTATATTTGCAATCTTTGTATGATGAACTTAATTACATACATGTAATATGTTATGTTATACATATATGTATTTTTATGACACATGCTTCTCTATTTCTTTAGTAGTTATTATACCACTCCTTTTCCTGTATAAGCCTACATGGCGAAACATGTTGAAATTAAAGCGTGGAATCAACAATACAACTAAATAGTATAGTTATCTACCTCTAATGAACGATGACAGTTGGGTGTATTCATCCTGCTACAAAGATTAAAGGTAGGTTACAGAGATCAAAGGCATTGAAGATTGACCCAGGATACATAGACATGATACATGGACAATGCTGCCCCTAGAGGCCAATACAGCAGGACGGACAGTAATATAATATATTGAGGAGGACTGCCCCATAAATACATTGATTCGTCAAAGGTCTAGATGGGCCGGCAATGGGGTTGGGTCTGAACTGTGTATGATTGAAGTATAAAAAGTGCTGACCAAGACAGAGAGCTCTGTTACAATCGTCCCTTTTTCGCTCTTGGCTCGTGTCTAATCTCGTGTCTAATCTCTCTCTGAGCCTCATTGTGTTCTCTGTTACCATCTTGAGCCCAGCTGATGAGACCGTGTCTAGGGGAACAGCCTTGATAAGTATCTTTGATGTTCTTTTGTTATATGCTTTGTAATTTCTTCCTTTAGTATTTTCATGTTCATTTTCCTATTTTCTTGGGAAATAAATAAGACGTTGTTTTAGTAAGCAGTGTGTTTGTTTTCATAGCTAACCTTATATTATTGTGCTATCAACAGTAACTATCAGAGTTTTAATAGACTAGCTATAGACCAGAGTTTTACAAATATATATGGAATAAATAGAGGGAATCCGTAACCACCCTCGGATAATAATATTTATTATTTTAGAATTTATTTCAATTGGCACCCCAGATATATTTCAGGTGTATCTATGTTTTTATTTAAATTTTTGTAATTTAATAAATATTACTATTTTTAACAGATTTTGAAGTATGGTTCTATATACCGTAATAAGCACCTACAAAGTCCCACATCTCTTCCTTTTTGTTGTTATAAATGTCCATATTTATAAGATGTTGGTGCCATATGTTGATTTTTGGATAATTCTGGTCTTGACCACATAACCTACCAGGTACCTCTAAGTAATAGTAATCTGCAATATATTACAGTTTGGATCTTGGGTTTAGAGAAATAAACAGTGTTTCCTGGCACATAATTAGAGCTGAATCAAAGGAGTTAATCAAGGGTTCAAAACCAAAAGCGTCCATGTACTTTTTAGTCCATATGGAGTCCATAGATAAATAGACACACTAATGTGTATGCATAGTAGGTGCCAGCTATCCTCAGAGTAAAGGCAGCTCTGTGACAAAGACAAACAAAGAGGGAGAAAGGGAAGCGCCACCTAAGTGTAGAGATTAGAAATTTGTATGTAGAAATAAGAGAGGGTGGGTATCCGCGCTACTACACAGAAATAATCTTAACATGAGCAGCGGGCACAGTTTGTTGATAAGCAAACAAAAATACAAATAAAATAAAAGTTCACATGCCGGGCTAATCAAATCATCAGTCTATTCAAGAAGGGAAAGATGGAAAAAAGCTATTCACCAGCTTCAGTGTGTATGGGAAAGCACACCACACCCAGTGTATAGCCAATCTGCTTACCAGAAAGTAGTATTAAGCAGGCATGTATTAAAGCAGAGTTCCACCTATATAAAAGTCAGCAGCTACAAAAAGTGTAGCTGCTGACTCTTAATAATCGGACACTCACCTGTCCCACGGTCCAGCCATACGAACGAAGCCCCGCTCCTCTCCCCCTCCTCTCCTTGGCACCGGCATTGTGACTGCTTCACAGCCGGGCACGCATTGCACATGTGTGAGCCGCGCTGCACGCTGTGATTGGTCGGGCAATCTTCTGGGACCTAAGACGTGTCCCAGAAGATCTCACGGAGGGAGGTGGAAGGGGTGAAATTCCTTCCGGCGCCACGGGGCCCCGGGAGGAAGTGGGAGCTGGGTGCTTCTAAAAAGAGGGTCCCTCCACCCCCAAAAAATTTGGCATGTCAGGGGGTCACCTGCACTTCAAGCGGAAGTTCCATTTTTGGGTGGCACTCCACTTTATTCAATGACCAGGAAACACAGCTGCGCTTTGCAAACACTGACAATTGATTTATGGTGATCCAATCATGGAATACAACTTGCATCAGGCACCGCTCACATGAAGATCACGAACCATCAAGAGCCAGGGTCAGGATCACCCATCTGCAGGCCTAACCCGGGTTATACCTGCAGATGGGTGATCTTGACCCTGGCTCTTTATCAAACTGTATCAAACATGCACAATTTTTTTTTTTTCTGTACGATGCCAGATCATAGGATTTTAATTTAATCAGTACAGCTGTCATTCGAAAATGCAATACAAATGCATTACAACACATGGCATCACTTCCGAATCTTTATTCTGTCATACGTGAATTTTCGTGACTTTAGTAAACTCATCAGGTTCGATCAGAGATTAGCATGCAAAAAACAGGACCATCATTCTCGTTGTACGTACCGGGCATTATACTACTTATGATCCTGTAAGTGATTTTTAATCCTTACGCATTAAAGGATATGTAAAGGTTTGTTTAACCACTTTCAGACCGGACCAATTTGCAGCCAAAGGACCAGGCCCCTTTTTGCGATTCGGCACTGCGTCGATTTAACTGACAATTGCGCGGTCGTGCGACGTGGCTCCCAAACAAAATTGACGTCCTTTTTTTCCCACAAATAGAGCTTTCTTTTGGTGGTATTTGATCGCCCCTGCGGTTTTAATTTTTTGCGCTATAAACAAAAATAGAGCGACAATTTTGAAAAAAATGCATTATTTTTTATTTTTTGCTATAATAAATATCCCCCAAAAAATATAAAAAAACATTTTTTTTTTCCTCAGTTTAGGCCGATACGTATTCTTCTACATATTTTTGGTAAAAAAAATCTCAATAAGCGATTATTGATCGGTTTGCGCAGAAGTTATAGCGTTTACAAGATAGGGGATAGTTTTTATAGCATTTTTATTAATAATTTTTTTTTATTATTAATGACGGAGATCTGCGATTTTTTTTGTGACTGCGACATTATGGCGGACACATCGGACATTTTTGACACATTTTTGGGACCATTGTCATTTTTACAGCAATTAATGCATTTAAATGCATTGATTTCTGTATAAATGACACTGACAGTTTAGGGGTTAACCACAAGGTGGCAGTGTAGGGGTTAAGTATGCCTAGGGGTGTTTTTTTTACTGTGGGGGGGCGTGGCTATCAGCTAGTGAATGCTGATCTCTGCTCCAATCACAGGGAGCAGAGATCGGCGTCACTAGTTGCTAGGCAGAACGGGGAGATGCTGTTTATCTCGGCATCTCCCCGTTCAGCCGCTCCGTGAGACGATCGCGGGAGTCCCCGCGGCGATCGAGTCCGCGGGGACCGCGGCCGGACTCACGGGGGGTCCCGACCGGCGCGGGAGCGCGCCGCTCCCGGCGCGCTCCCGATGGCACGGACAGGCTAAAGGAGGGACGTATATATATGCCCTCCTGCCTGTACGTGCCATTCTATATATATCGTCGTGCGCCGGTCGGCAAGTGGTTAAAAAAACAAAAAAAAAGAAACATGTCATACTTGCCTCCTCTGTGCAGTTGGTTTTGCACAGAGTGGACCTGATCTTCCTCTCCTGGGATCCCTCATCGGTGCTCCTGGCTCCTCCTCTTCTTAAGTGCCTCGTTGGAGAGCCGCTTTCCATCGGGGCACTCGTGCGGGCATACTCCCGTGTCCTGCTGCTGTGTCTATTGGATTTGATTGACAGCAGTGGGAGTCAATGGCTGCGCTGCTATCAATCTATCCAATCGGGACCCGACACAGCGGCTTGAGCTGGTGTGCTCATCCTCATCACTGGAAAGACCAGGTTTAGGTAAGCAAAAAGGGAGGCTCTAGGGGGCTGCATCACAGGATGTTTTTCACCTTAATGCATAGAATGCATTAAAGAGGAAGTAAACCCTGATGGGTTTTACTTCCTCTTTTGCTCGCTGCAAAGCCTGCAAATGAAAACCATATTGGGCTAGTATGCATCGCATACTAGTCTATTATGTGCCACTTACCTGCAAAAGAATCCAGTGATGTCCCCTGTGTAGGCAGCTTCCATCTTCTGGCCCCTCTTATTTCCGGGTCGCGGACTCCGTCTCTGTGATTCGCCGGAGCCGCGTGATGTCACAGGAGCCACGATTAACGGCACAGGCTAGGGAAGAAACTGCACTTTGTTTTGTTTCTTCCCTGCACATGTGCCGTTGGAATTTTTGGTGGACCGCAAGTGAAATATCTCCTAAACGGCGCACGTTTAGGAGATATTTCCACTACCTATAGGTAAGCCTTATTCTAGGCTTACCTATAGGCAGAGTCCAAAAAGTGGGTTTACAACCACTTTAAGGTGAAAAACCTTTGAGGATTTACAACCCCTTTAAACAATTTATAATCTCTACACTTAGGTGGCGCTTCCCTTTCTCCCTCTTTTTTTGATCTTGGGTTTAGATACAAGGGAAGCTGCAGGCTTTTCACTCTTTCAACACATTTGGAGCAGCATTAGACATGTGCAATTCGTTTGTTTTTGTTTTTTTCGTTTTTCGTTTTTTTTCGTTATTTTCGTTCGTTCGTTTTCGTACGAATGAACGAATCGTTCGAATCGTACGAATCCGAAAACAACGAAAATCCGAAAAAAACAAATTAGAAACAACGAATGTACTAATGAAGAAAATCCGAAAAATGAAAACAAACGAAAAAATTCGTACATTCGTAACTTTTTTTTTTTGTTGAATTGGTCATTTTCCGTGTCCCTTACAATGATGCTGCTTAACGTGCTTTGAATGGATTGAACAAAAAATTCGTACATTCGTAACTTTTTTTTTTTGATTCGTAACTTTTTTTTTCGATTCGTAATTTTCCGTGTCTCTTACAATGGCGTTGCTTAACATGCTTCAAATGGATTGAACAAAAAAATTCGTACATTCGTAACTTTTTTTTCGATTCGTAACTTTTTTTTTCGATTCGTAAATTATTAAAATGTAATAATAGCATACACATTACATAAAAATTATGAATTATGCTCCGATTCCGAATCAATGAAAAATAACTCTTACGAATCATTACGAATACGAACACAGACGACTTACGAATGTACGAATCGTTACGAATCAATGGAAACGAAAAAAAAACGAAACGAAAAAAAACTAATTTTTTTCGGAAACGAAAAAAAAACGAAACGAAAATAAACACATTTTTTTGTTGTGCACATGTCTAAGCAGCATACCAAAAACTGCCAATACTGGACGTCCATTGGAAAAAAATAAAATAAAAAATTATATTGGCAAGGTTGAAATATCAGTTTAGAGTGGAGTTACACAAAGCGATTTTGCGAGATCTTCATTTTAAAACGATCTCATGAGCTTCCAAGAATAACTTTGGTTCTTTAAAAAAAGCTTGTGAAGTTTAGGTTCTCCTTACCGACAACTGCCACTTTGCTGAAGAAAGTGCTGATCTTTCCCCAACATTAGTCCGAACAGTTTGATAAATAATCACTGTGACATGACACTGATCTAATGATCATTGATTTCCTCTAATTACTGATATTACTCTCCTGTTCTAAAGCTATCTGTCTCTTCTCGGGGCCTTCTTGTGCGCTGAACACAGATTAATATTCTTCCCTCCTTGCTATGAATACATTTACTTTATGGCAAATCTCTCATAAACGTGCTGCAGGGAATTATGGGTAAAATATAATTAGCTTTTAAAGGACATCTAAGTGATACGTAAACCATTTTGTAATTTTAAAATATCTCTGCATCAGTAATCTTTATATAATTGCATTCCTCAGATCAGAAAAAAAGTCAGTTTTCACTGCCTGATTACTCATGCAGAAGTTGTATGGAGATGAGGGTGGGGGGAATATCTTCTATTTTGTTTTTCTCAGAAGCCCACTTGTTTTTAAAGAGAAACTTTTCTTCCACTTTTTTTTTTTTTTTTATGTTTTTGTTTTATAAACCAAAGTTTTATATATCTCTGTGCTCTATGTATACGATCTTTGTGTAGCACCCTCTACCTAGGTAGGTGCTATATTGTGATTTTTGGTAAGTGTAGGTGAATTTAGGAAGGCCTGGCTGTTTGTTTTGGTTCGTGTGGGCTGGGAGTGGCTCAGAGTTTAGCAGCTGGTGACTCACAGGCAGTGTCACTGTGACCTCCATCCAGGGCCGTTTGAAGGAATTTGGGGGCCCCAAGCAAAATATACATGGAGGCCCCCCCCTGCATGCACGCACACAAAGCCATGAGATTACCAGAGACTGCAGACATACTGCAGGAGATTACCAGACTGCGGACATACTGCAGGAGATTACCAGAGACTGCGGACATACTGCAGGAGATTACCAGACTGTGGACATACTGCAGGAGATTACCAGGCTGCGGACATACTGCATGAGAGTACCAGAGACTGCTGACATACTGCATGAGATTACCAGACTGCTGACATACTGCATGAGATTACCAGACTGCCGACATACTGCATGAGATTACCAGACTGGTGACATACTGCATGAGATTACCAGACTGCTGACATACTGCAGGAGATTACCAGACTGCGGACATACTGCAGGAGATTACCAGACTGCGGACATACTGCAGGAGATTACCAGACTGCGGACATACTGCAGGAGATTACCAGACTGCGGACATACTGCAGGAGATTACCAGACTGCGGACATACTGCATGAGATTACCAGACTGCGGACATACTGCATGAGATTACCAGAGACTGCGGACATACTGCATGAGATTACCAGACTGCCGACATACTGCATGAGATTACCAGACTGCTGACATACTGCATGAGATTACCAGACTGCGGACATACTGCATGAGATTACCAGACTGCGGACATACTGCATGAGATTACCAGACTGCTGACATACTGCATAAGATTACCAGACTGCTGACATACTGCATAAGAGATGACCAGACTGCAGACATACTGCATGAGATTATCAGACTGCTGACATACTGCATGAGATTCTGATTACCTGTGAATTGGGCCCTGATGACAGCTTTGCAGAGTGCACAGAGGACACAGGAGGCTGTATTTGCGCGCTAGCCAGCAGACAGGGGGTGGGGCCGGGAGCTCCACTCGGAACAGATTGGCTGTAGTTAGAGTAGTGATAGGAGTGGGCGCGTCAGTGGAGCTCCCGGCCCCGCCCCCAGACCTTTGTATTCCCCAGTCAGTATAGAGGGGGTGGGGCCGGGAGCTCCACTGACACGCCCACTCCGATCACTGCTCTAACCGGCCCCACCCCCTCTCTGTTGGCTATATTGGGAATACATCCTTCTGTGCCCTCTGTGCGCTCTGCAAAGCCGGGGCCCCAATTCACGGGTAGCGCGGTCCCCCCTACAAAGATTGTGCCTAGGGTATGTTCCCCGTTTGCCCTGCGCTAGAGATGGCCCTGCTTATAGGAAGCGACGGCAGTTCAGCTGGGGCCCCAGGCCAGCTTGGGGCCCCAAGCAATTGCTTGGTTTGCCTGTCCTGTCGCGACGGGCCTGCCTCCATCTTTCTTCTAGAGGATTCTAGAAGGAGAGGAGAGGTGGAGCTGCCTGGGGTGTTCTAAAGAGCACCGACCAATCCCCAACCTGGATTGGCAGGGGGCAGGTCTCCTTAAATACACAGAGTCAGCCCAGCTGTGGAGAAGTTGATGGGTGGAAGAACTGCAGATAGAGTAGTAGGCTGTCGGGGCCTTTGAGGGAGCTCCCCAGTCTGGGGGGTTACCTGGGGCCTGGGCTCGAGTGCAGGGCGGAGCCCTTCAGGAAAGCGTGAAGGTTCTGGACAGGAGGAGCAAGAGAGGACAGCAGGAGCTAGTACTGCCGAGCAAGTCTTCAGGAGGGAGCCACCGGTCGCAGCCAGAAGGGCTGATGAGTGACATGTGCAGTCAGGAGGACTGGGGAGGCACGCCTGAGAGGACTGAGAGGAAACAGTCGGAGATGGGCGCAGAGCCAGTATTGAGGACTGCAAAGTCATGTGCAGTGGAGTTGGGCAGCTGCAGCAATGAGGGCTGGCAGGGCCTGAAGAGGACTGATTGGAAGCAGTAGGCCACCAGTAGGACAGCTAGCACCAAAGACTGTTCATTTCTTTCTACACCATGGGGGCCCACGGTCCCTGCCTGCAAAAGGCAATTGCTAAGGCCGGGCTGAGCCGCAATGTCAGGCCAAACTTTAAAAGAGCGAGCTGCTCTTCGGAGTTAAGAGTTGTGCAGGTGGAATATTCACCTGCAAGCAAGGAAAGTGCTGGAGGAGACTGAAGTAGTAACTTGTACAGAGAAGTGTACATTGTTGTCCCAATTGATATACAATCCACCAAATGATTGATATACAATCCACCAATTGATTTATATACAATCCACCAATTGATTGGTATACAATCCACCAATTGATTGGTATACAATCCACCAATTGATTGATATACAATTCGCTGGGCATCCCATATTTCCCTTACCACATCCAAGTTAAATTCCCCAATAAAACAAACAAAAAACAAGCCCATGGACTGTTCATTGTCTCAAAGTAACTGAGAAGTGGATGCCGGGCTGGACAGGGTGATGGGTGGGCCACATCACTTAGCAGCCCCTACGGGGGCACCACTGCATTTGTATTACAAATAAGTGTTGAATACAGGAATAAGAATCCCCAGAGCACTATTGGTAATCTGAAAACACCACCATCATAAAGCTAACGCTAAGTCACAGTTCTTAGGCCTTCTGGCAGGTCCTCGCGGATGTTCTTACTGACCTATATTAAAGTGATACTAAAGTATATGTATTTATTTTTTTATTTAAAAATAACAAACATGTTATACTTACCTGCTCTGTGCAGTGGTTTTGCATAGAGCAGCCTTGATTCTCCACTTCTTAGGTTTCTCTTTGGCATTCCTGGCCCCTCCCTTTTTCTGAGTGCCTCCACAGCAAGCAGCTTGCTATGGGGGCACCTGAGCCGCAGCTCCATGTGTCCATTCAGACATGAAGCCGTGGTTTGACCCCGCCCCCTCTCTCTCCTCATTGGCTCACTGACTTTGACAGCAGCGGGAGCCAATGAGGAGGGAGAGTCCCGGACAGCCGAGTCTCTCGTGCAATATCGCTGGATCCAGATGGGGCTCAGGTAAGTATTTAGGGGGGTTGCTGCACACTGAATGTTTTTTTTTTATCTTAATGCATAGAATGCATTAAGATAAAAAAACCTTCTGCCACTAATAGAGGTCAGTAAGAACATCTGTTGAGATTACCAGACTGCGGACATACTGCATGAGATTACCAGACTGCAGACATACTGCAGGAGATTACCAGACTGCGGACATACTGCATGAGATTACCAGAGACTGCGAACATACTGCATGAGATTACCAGACTGCGGACATACTGCATGAGATTACCAGAGACTGCTGACATACTGCATGAGATTACCAGACTGCGGAAATACTGCATAAGATTACCAGACTGCTGACATATTGCATAAGAGATGACCAGACTGCGGACATACTGCATGAGATTACCAGACTGCCGACATACTGCATGAGATTACCAGACTGATGACATACTGCATGAGATTACCAGACTGATGACATACTGCATGAGATTACCAGACTGATGACATACTGCATGAGATTACCAGACTGCCGACATACTGCATGAGATTACCAGACTGATGACATACTGCATGAGATTACCAGACTGCTGACATACTGCATAAGAGATGACCAGACTGCGGACATACTGCATGAGATTACCAGACTGCTGACATACTGCATGAAATTACCAGACTGCTGACATACTGCATGAGATTCTGATTACCTGTGAATTGGGCCCTGATGACAGCTTTGCAGAGTGCACAGAGGACACAGGAGGCTGTATTTGCGTGCTAGCCAGCAGACAGGGGGCGGGGCCGGAAGCTCCACTCGGAACAGATTGGCTGTAGTTAGAGCAGTGATAGGAGTGGGCGCGTCAGTGGAGCTCCCGGCCCCGCCCCCAGACCTTTGTATTCCCCAGCCAGTATAGAGGGGGTGGGGCCGGGAGCTCCACTGACGCGCCCACTCCGATCACTGCTCTAACCGGCCCCACCCCCTCTCTGTTGGCTATATTGGGAATACATCCTTCTGTGCCCTCTGTGCGCTCTGCAAAGCCGGGGCCCCAATTCACGGGTAGCGCGGTCCCCCCTACAAAGATTGTGGCTAGGGTATGTTCCCCGTTTGCCCTGCGCTAGAGATGGCCCTGCTTATAGGAAGCAACGGCAGTTCAGCTGGGGCCCCAGGCCAGCTTGGGGCCCCAAGCAATTGCTTGGTTTGCCTGTCCTGTCGCGACAGGCCTGCCTCCATCTTTCTTCTAGAGGATTCTAGAAGGAAAGGATAGGTGGAGCTGCCTGGGGTGTTGTAAAGAGCACCGACCAATCCCCAACCTGGATTGGCAGGGGGCAGGTCTCCTTAAATACCCAGAGTCAGCCCAGCTGTGGAGAAGTTGATGGGTGGAAGAACTGCAGATAGAGTAGTAGGCTGCCGGGGCCTTTGAGGGAGCTCCCCAGTCTGGGGGGTTACCTGGGGCCTGGGCTCGGGTGCAGGGCGGAGCCCTTCAGGAAAGCGTGAAGGTTCTGGACAGGAGGAGCAAGAGAGGACAGCAGGAGCTAGTACTGCCGAGCAAGTCTTCAGGAGGGAGCCACCGGTCGCAGCCAGAAGGGCTGATGAGTGACATGTGCAGTCAGGAGGACTGGGGAGGCACGCCTGAGAGGACTGAGAGGAAACAGTCGGAGATGGGTGCAGAGCCAGTATTGAGGACTGCAAAGTCATGTGCAGTGGAGTTGGGCAGCTGCAGCAATGAGGGCTGGCAGGGCCTGAAGAGGACTGATTGGAAGCAGTAGGCCACCAGTAGGACAGCTAGCACCAAAGACTGTTCATTTCTTTCTACACCATGGGGGCCCACGGTCCCTGCCTGCAAAAGGCAATTGCTAAGGCCGGGCTGAGCCGCAATGTCAGGCCAAACTTTAAAAGAGCGAGCTGCTCTTCGGAGTTAAGAGTTGTGCAGGTGGAATATTCACCTGCAAGCAAGGAAAGTGCTGGAGGAGACTGAAGTAGTAACTTGTACAGAGAAGTGTACATTGTTGTCCCAATTGATATACAATCCACCAAATGATTGATATACAATCCACCAATTGATTTATATACAATCCACCAATTGATTGGTATACAATCCACCAATTGATTGATATACAATCCACCAATTGATTGATATACAATTCGCTGGGCATCCCATATTTCCCTTACCACATCCAAGTTAAATTCCCCAATAAAACAAACAAAAAACAAGCCCATGGACTGTTCATTGTCTTAAAGTAACTGAGAAGTGGATGCCGGGCTGGACAGGGTGATGGGTGGGCCACATCACTTAGCAGCCCCTACGGGGGCACCACTGCATTTGTATTACAAATAAGTGTTGAATACAGGAATAAGAATCCCCAGAGCACTATTGGTAATCTGAAAACACCACCATCATAAAGCTAACGCTAAGTCACAGTTCTTAGGCCTTCTGGCAGGTCCTCGCGGATGTTCTTACTGACCTATATTAAAGTGATACTAAAGTATATGTATTTATTTTTTTATTTAAAAATAACAAACATGTTATACTTACCTGCTCTGTGCAGTGGTTTTGCATAGAGCAGCCTTGATTCTCCACTTCTTAGGTTTCTCTTTGGCATTCCTGGCCCCTCCCTTTTTCTGAGTGCCTCCACAGCAAGCAGCTTGCTATGGGGGCACCTGAGCCGCAGCTCCATGTGTCCATTCAGACATGAAGCCGTGGTTTGACCCCGCCCCCTCTCTCTCCTCATTGGCTCACTGACTTTGACAGCAGCGGGAGCCAATGAGGAGGGAGAGTCCCGGACAGCCGAGACTCTCGTGCAATATCGCTGGATCCAGATGGGGCTCAGGTAAGTATTAGGGGGGTTGCTGCACACTGAATGTTTTTTTTTTTTTTTTATCTTAATGCATAGAATGCATTAAGATAAAAAAACCTTCTGCCACTAATAGAGGTCAGTAAGAACATCTGTTAGAACCATGATAGTCTAAGAATGGTGGACTTATTTTAGCTTTGCAGGTTTAGATAGGGTATCCCATGATGCACCTTGTCAATGCTAACTAACCCCTAACAAATAAGAATTGTACACACGAAAAATCAGCCAAAATCGACCCGGTTCAGCAGAAACCGAACGACTTTCGGCCCATGTGTACAGCTGTCTGTTCTATAGAAGCTGGTCTTATAAACAGCTCCTGTTGAACAAGCATGCTGGTAAACAAGCATCTGTCCATAATCCAACCAGCGCTGGCAGCCAATGGCTATTAGCTTTGATCAGTGTTTTCTGGCAGGGGGGAGGAGTCAGAGCACAAATGCACAGTGGGAGAGATCGCAACACTAACATTGCTTGTCTTAGTGCAGTGATTTCTCAGTTTTTTTTGTTCACCCTGCTGGGTTGAACAAAAAACAAACTTAAGCCCCATACACACGGTCGGATTTTCCGATGGATTCTGTCCTATCGGACAATGTTGTCGGAAATTCCGACCGTGTGTAGGCACCATCGGACATTTTCCATCGGATTGTCCGACGGACAAAGTTTTATCTCCTGCTCTCAAATTTTCCGACAACAAAGTCCGATCACACCAATTCCGATCGTGTGTAGCGTAGTCCGACGGACAAAGTGCTACGCATGCTCAGATCACATTACAAGACCCAAGCTATTGGCTACTAGCCTCTACGTAGTCCCGTCACCACGTTCAGAATGATCGGATTTTCCGACAACTTTGTCCGACCGTGTGTATGCAACACCAGTGTCGGACAAAATCCGTCGGAAAAAATCCGATGCATTTTGTGGTCGGATTTTCCGACCGTGTGTACGGGGCAATATAGTGTGTACCCAGCATTACCCTATCCCAGATCCCAGCCCTGCAGGTGCACCACTTGTCTGGCAAGTGTCCAGCTGTGCTTGCAGATGGATGTTGCTTATCTTCCAAGTCAGTGCCCACTCCCCACCCAATATCACTTCCAAACACACATTCCTTCTGCTTGTCCATATTCCATCAGAAGGTTGCCCACCCATTCCTCCTTGGCCACACAACTCAATTTAAATGTTTAAAGTGATATTAAAGGCAAAAAGTAAAAATAAAACATGTTATACTTACCTGCTCTGTGCAGCGGTTTTGCACAGAGCAGCCCCGCCTCTTCACTTTTCGGGTCCGCCGCTGGCCCTGCTGGCCCCTCCCTCTTGTTAAATGTGTCCCCAGAGCAAACAGCTTGCTCTTTGTGTCCCTTCAGAAACGGATCCACGGCTCAGCCCCACCCCCTCTCTCTCCTCATTGGTTTACTGGCTATGATTGACAGCCAGTGGCCAATGGCCAATGGCTCCCGCTGCAGTCTCAGCCAATGAGGAGGGAGAGTTCTCAGAGAGCTGGGGCTGCCATTCACATCGCTGGATTGAGAGGGAGCTCAACTAAGTATTAGGAGGGCTAGGGGGGCTGTTGCACACAGAAGGTTTTTTACCTTCATGGATAGAATGCATGAAGATTAAAAAAACCTTCAGCCTTTACGTTTTGTGAACTAAAGTTTTATATATTTTTTTGCTTTATGTATAAAATATTTGTTTTATAAATAAGTATTGCATACAGGAAAAAGAATCCCCAGAGCACTACTGGTAACCTTCTATGGTCCCAACATGGCTTTCATGGTCCTAGCAGATCTTTTTACTGACCTCTATTAATAGGCCTGTATTGCTAGAGGTCCCACAAGCTTCAGGTGAACCTTGTCAGTGGAAACTAACTTCACTTACCCTATCCCAGATCCCAGCCATGCAGATGCACCACTTTTCTAGATGGATGATGCTTATCTTCAAGTCAGTCCCCATACTATGTCACTTCCAAAGACACATTCCTGCTGCTTGTTCATAATCAATCAGAAGGTTGATCACCCATTCCTCCCTGGCCACACAACTCAATTTAAATATTTATGTTTTGTAAATTCAAATTTGATATATTTCTGTGCTTTATGTACAAAATATTTGTTTTTCAATAAAGTATTGCATACATGAAAAAGATTCCCCAGGGCACTATTGGTAACCTGAAGACACCACATTCACTAAGCTTAGGCAAGTCCACAATCGTGGGCTTTCATGGTCCCAGCAGATCTTTTTGACTGACCTCTATTAATAGGTATGTGTTAGGGCCCACAAGCTTTAGGGAGGATGCCCCATGGTGTCAGGACCTGGATCTGAACCTGTGAAACCTGTTGTATCTGATGCCACCTGGAATGCTGGACAACTCCCTGGACAATTGCTTGTATGATCCTTCCTTGAACCTTGAACTCTTTGCTCCTCCCATGAAATTCCTGTTTAAGCCATGCCTTTGTACTTCCTGCTTGGCAGATTATTTTGTTCTCTCCAGCCAATATCTCTCTCTTGCCAGTCTGCCATCCAAATCTTCACTACCACTTGTTACTGACCTTTTGGCTTGTTCCTCGACTATGCTTCTGCTTGATCCCAACCTGAAACCACCTGTTACTGACCTTTGGCTTGTTTACTGACTACACTTCTGCTTATCCCTACCTGCTATATCAGCTACTCACCTCCTGGTGGGGCAATCATGAGGGCGGTGACCTGGTACTAACATGCAGCAAAACTCATCTCTATCATCAGAAGATCTGGTGAGCCCCAGTTAGTACTTAGACTCCGCACCTCAAGAGAGTCCTTGTCATCTGCCGGAGTAACCTACTTCTGTACTTATCCAGCTGGTTGGTGGGTGCCTTGCTATTGCGACTGATCTCTGAGTCTGACCATGACACATAGTGAACCTTGTCAGGGGTAACTACCGTAACTTCACTTACCATATTCCAGATCCCAGCCTTGCAGATGCACTAATTGTCTAGCAAGTGTGCAGTTGTGCTTGCAGATGGCCGGTGTTTATCTTCAAGGTTGCCCTCCACCCTTTGACACTGTTTTCTCAGCAAAGCACTCCCAAAACCACATGTACCTCTAAAGGGCACCTGTTACCAAAACTGTGCATTGACTTGTGACTTAGACAGCAGCAAACTGCAGAAACTACAAATTATACCCAAAGCCTGAAGCCAAATCTGTCTTTAGCCTAAGCACATTAATTCTAGTGAAACCTTTTTCAAAGGGACATAGTTTGTACAAATAACCTTCATAGTTTTATGTCAATACAAATATCGATCTGTGGTCTTTAAACTTTTTGGGGCTTTTTCTGCTTAGAGAACAGTCTTTTTCTATGTCTACTTTTCCACTTGAAAGTTTATGTATGTCTTAAAAAAATGTCGGGGAAAAAGAAAAATGAATGTAGCCACCACATCTATGGACTGTCACATTGCAATGTATTTAGTGGTATATTTATCAATGATTTTGCCCATTTTTCTATCACTATTTTCAAGCCAAGCTAGTGTAAATTCACCCAAGACTTGCCCAAGACCCACGCTATAAATACATTGTAAGACATTCCCTGATATTTGGGATATATCTGTTTTTCGATATGGAAAAATCTTTAGGCCCCTTTGACATATTGCAAAGCAGGAATGAGCGTTCCCACTACGTGATTTTCAAAGTACAACTGTCACGTGATTCTGCATAGGGCCAGCACATACACTTAAATGGGCTGCCCTATACTTGTTCGTCGTCCAAAAAGAAGCTCCTGGTCCTTTTTTGGGTGATGCACATCATGTAAATTTTAAAGCTGCAGTCTGCCTCAATTGCTGCGTGATAATCGCAGCACAATCGCATTGCGTTTGAGTATTTGCGTGTGCAATTCAAGGATAATGGCATCCAAATGTATGTCGCGCATTTTGCAGTGATTGCAATGCGATTTGGTATCACGTACACAATCGGTGTGATTCTGCTTGCAATTCCAAATTGTGAAGTGTGAATGGGGCCTTACTGTAACACTCTTTAAAAAAAGTGTCAATGTTATCGTCCCTGCTCATTGACCTGACGTATGGCCAGTGATGTGATAGGGAGCTCCTATTTCCAGCATTCTCTGGACACTTAAAACCATGCCACATTGCTCAAACAGGAGTTAAAAAAGTATTGATGGGGGAGACCTTGCTGCTCATTTGTCTTTGCCTACCGACACTGGATCTGGCGCTTTAGGACATATCACAGGAACCTGGAAGGTAAATTAGATAAAAACAGATCAATAAATGTATTTTAATTCAGTGTGTGTACTTACCTACCTTTTGCTGTACATGCAGGTAAGAACTGAGTAGGTGTCTGAGGGATCCCAAAACTAGTTTAGCAGAAACACGTTTTCCACCTACTTTCTTCCATGAGTGTAGGAAGGTGGTAAATAAACCCCCCATACCGGCACTTCTCTTGGGCACCCAGGTGTTTTTCTGAGGGAGGTCCTCTCAAAGCACTCCCACCCCAATGCTGAAGGACATGTGGGCTTATATCAATATAACAGGGTGGGGGGCAGCATGCTTACCACTCCCTTGCTATGGGGATACCAGCCTGGAATGCTTGGCTGGTTAACCGTAGAGCAGTGCTTCTCAACATGGGGGTCTCGGGGGTCAAATGAGGATTTGCCAGGGGTCACCGAATCCTGGGCTGTTCCTGAAGCCCGCGCTGCTCTCCCAGCCTTTTCGTGGCCACCCAGCAGGACTGTCCCTGAAGCCCACGGCTTTCAGCCTTTCAGCTGCCCTTTCAGTTCACGGAATGGCTAGGGGGCAGAGACTAGAGGTCAGCTGACTGGTGAGGAATGTAAAGTGGAAAGGGCTGGAGGAGACCCTATCTCCGGATTTTAGCATAGGTGTCACTGCTACGAGACACCACAAAGTCGGAGACACAATGAAGCCGGAGACACCGTGAGTAACGCTACCTGTGATTATAGTTGCCATTAAAAGTCCCCACTACAGTTCTCAGATCAGCAGATGACCTTGATCAAGAGCACTTAATTTGGCTGATCAGAACTCCCCCCAGCCCTGCCACTGATCCTAACTCCCCGCCAGCACTGCCACTTATCCCACCATAGCCCCCCCCCCCCCCCCCCCCACCAAGGAGTAAGAGAAGAAAAAAAACTAGAGAATACATGGAAGGGAGAGGAAAAAGAGGGGGAGGAACAAAGAAAGAGGGAGAGAAAGAAGAAAAAGAAAGAAGAAAAATGGCTAGAGAGGGGGATGGGGGGAAAAAAAAAAAGAAAAAAATTTGCATAGAGAGAGATAAAAGGGAAAGAAAGGAGAACAAAGAGAGAGAGTGGAACATCCTAAAATGTACCATAAGGGGTTTTAATACTGTATGAGTGGAAGGTACTCAGGGAGCGCTAAATGTCCGTGGGTTAGGGGCTCAAATTACTTGTCTTGCCTTGGGTGCTGACAACCAACGCTGCAAATTTTTTTTTACTGTTAGGGGTCCCCACAACTTGGGAAATTTTAGCAAGAGGTCACAGCAGTAGAGAGGTTGAGAACCTTTGCTTTAGAGGAAGGGGTGGCACATTGTATAAAGTTTCAGCACCATGGAGAGTTATTGCCGGAAGATTATTCCCATAGACTGTACATGTGAGATTCAAGGGCTGTTGCATTCCCCTGACACACTTAGGCCCCTTTCACACATGCGGACCGTTCATTTCATCAGTTCAGTCGTGTCCAAAGAGATGAAGTATTCATTAGTTTTTCATCCGTGCTCATCAGTTTTCCATCAGTTTTTTTTTTACATCCACTACCATTGCAAAAACTGATCATTTGTCAGTTTACATCTGTTTTCCGTCCGAACCGTTAACAGAAGAAAAATAGAACTTGGATCAGTTTAAAAAAATGGAAGATGACGGATGTAAACTAATGTAAATGGGTGATCATCCATTTACACCAGTTTTTCCATAGAGATGCATTGATGTCCATTTTTTACCCATCAACGTATGGATGAAAAACTGAGAAACAGACAGCATGTGTGAAAGGGGTCTTTCATACTTATTGTAAACTGGGTGAATGTGGAATGCAGGGTGAAAGCTGTCGACTCTCAGTGGATGAATGTCAGTAATGGACTTACTAGGAACATTCCCCAATGTATTCTTCAAAGACACCTCAATTTTTGTGCTTGGGATTAGATACATGTTAGAAGTCTAATTAAATCTTATCTAAACCTAAAAAGTCTCTCATTCCTACTTCAAGCCCTATACTAACTGCAGAAGAAAGATGTGTATACTTACCTTCACTGGGCGCTCAGATCAGGTCACGTGACCTCCCCAGCGTTCAGCTTCATGGATGAGGAAGGACCTCCGACAATGGCTGTAGACCCTATCTAGTGACATCACCCATAGGCTTACTATGGAGGATCCATTGTCAGCTGTCTGTCCTCCCCCCTGAAGCCGGTGCTAGGAGCCAATCATGTGAACAGACCAGAGCGCCCTGAGATAGTCAAGTATACAGATCTTTCCTTTACAGATTGGTCAGTACAAGACTTATAATAGGGGTCGGAGCAATTTTAAGTTTAGATAGGACTTGACTGGACTTGTACTTTAAAGTAGATGTCGATCAAATACACAATGAATATTGGATGGATTCAGAAGCATACCTAAATTAAACATTTCCTCTCTGGAGCAATTTTTTCATTATTCACAGACATGTTAAAAATCAGCATTTTTGGATGAAAAAACCCCCAAAACATTATATATTTTACAAATGCAAAGGACCTGTGAAATGAAAAGATGGTAATTAACTTTTTTTTTTAATACCTCATGATATTTCATGATATAAGATACAGTTGTTTATCAAATGTATATATTCTGTAAAAAATACACTAAGATTTTAGCACCCAATAAAAAAGTTTGTAAACAAAAAAAAAAAAATACACTAAGATTCATTGCAAATATTTGTGCCTGGAATTTGGCTTTAATACATGTGTTAATGCAATCTTAAGAGGCCCCCAAAGTGTTGTTAATGCTGGTAGAATCTACTTTCCATGTTATTTTTGTTTTTTACTTTTAGAACATTTCCCTATGAATCAGTGAGATTTGCTCTTTCATTTTACCTGATCAGTGTCAATGTTCACATCTAGCAAATAGTGATGGACAATTAAAGTGGTTGTATAACCCTTAAATGAAAAATGAACAAACCTTATCTTTCTACAGTGTGCACTTGCCTCAATCGAAAGCACTGTGATATCTCTCTGCTGTCTCCTTCCTTTGATATCTGCATGAGTCGCTTCTGACAGGTTATGTTGATTCCAATGGATTCAGGGGGTTGATGGAGAGGAGCTCCAGCTGTGTATGTTTCCCTATGATCTGTATAGAGGATGGGGGGTGTCCTTTCCTTCCACTCAGGTCTCAGGTTACACTCAGCTCTGCTAACTATGTAAGACATCAGATCCTTCCCCCCTGCCTTCTGGAGCTGAGAAATGCTGTGTAAATTCTGGACTTTGAATAGCTGTAGAGAAGGGAGGGAAGCTGATAAACAAGTACACCTTATTTAGACCAGCCATAGATGGTGTGAATTTCTATCCTGCAAACATGAGTTGCAGGAAAGCAATTTGCACAATTCCCCCATCAACACAGACAGTGCCTGAGTAAACTGGGTTCACTGCGGATGTGCATTGCTGCTTTGCAGTAAATCTCTTCTCAAAGCAAACTGCCTAGAGACTGGATTGCCAGATTTATGCAAGTTCTAAAGCTCCATACACACTATTAAATTTTCTGCAGATTTTTGTCTTCAGATTTACCAAAACCATACAATATGAGGTCAAAGCTTAATGCCGCGTACACACGGTCAGAATTTCCGATGGAAACAGTCCGATGGGAGCTTCTCATCAGATTTTCTGACAGTGTGTATGCCCAATGTTCTTTTTCTGTCGGAATTTCCGACGGACTTTGGATTTAGAACCTGTTCTTAATTTTTCAGACGGAAAACCTTTCTATCGGATTTTCCGATCGTGTGTATGCAATTCCGACATGCAAAATTTTGACGCATGCTCGGAAACAATTTGACGCATGCTCAGAAGCATTAAACTTCCCTTTTATAGTGCAGTCGTACATTTTTTAAGGCGTGATGTTATTGACCGTCGGAATTTGGTGTGACCGTGTGTAGGCAAGACAGTTTGAGCGAAATTCCGTCGGAATTCCGACGGGAAAACCATCAGAGCTTTTTCCGACGAGAATTCCAACCGTGTGTACGCGGCATAAGAGTTTAAATTTGTATGCAATCAAGCAGGTCCTTGCACTACATGTTTTTTGGTAAATCTGAAGACAAAAATCTGCAGAAAATCTAATAGTGTGTATGGGGCCTAAAGCCTGGTACACACGGTCAGATTATTGGATGAAATGTCATCAGTTTTTTGTTTGATGCTAGTCTCAAATCAAAAGTGAAGAGGGTACTCCCCATCAGAAAATTTTCTGACGACAGAATTCAACGAAAGACAAATCCACTTTGCACTACAAGTGCAAAGTGCACTTGAAATTGCACTGAAAGTGCACTTGGAAGTGTAGTCGCTGTAAATCTGAGGGGGACATGCAAGGAAAATAAAAAAAACAGCATTTTAGCTTGCACATGATTGGATAATAAAATCAGCAGAGCTTCCACTCATTTCAGATCTTCCCCACAGATCTACAGCGACTGCACTTCCAAGTGCATTTTCAGTGCAATTTCAAGTGCACTTTGCACTTGTAGTTTGCACTTGTAGTGCAAAGTGGATTTGCCTTTTTGTAAATAACCCCCAATGTGTTGAATTGTTTTGTATGTGTCCTTTCATTTCTGAGCATGCGTAGTCTTGCTCTTCAGATTTATTTTTTGGTAAGAAAAACATACTAATTAGGGATGCACTGATACCATTTTTTTTTTTTTTTGTACAACGAATACGAGTACTGATATTTTTATTTTAGTACTCGGCGATACCAATTACCAATATCTACCGCAACTGTTTTGTTTTCACTTCAGCTGTCAGCAATGGTACAAAGCTTTGAAAAGTTATTTACAAATGAAATAAATCTATTTTTTATTTTAATTTTGAGCTTTTTCAATATGAAATGTGTAAATACATGTTAATATATATGTGTAAAAATATTCACTAACAAAGCAAACAAAAAAGGTTTTAATTGTTTATCGTTTATAAAATAGACGTGAAAAAAAAAAAAAAGCAGGAACATAATTAAATGGAAGAGAATAGGGAGTTAATTAAGGCTAATTAGAGTAAATTAAGGGTTAATAAGGGGTTAAACAGAGGAAACATGTGTTCATCCCTTTGATCTGCAGATGAAGAAACAGAAAGATTCAAAAAGAAACAATGTTTCTTTTTATTTTAGTGTTTCAGCGTCTGAGCAATGTTGTTATTAAACATTGCCGGCTGCTTTTTTTGTACAGCTCCAATTACTGATAGAAATGGATGTGTAGCGCTAAGTGATCCAAAAAGTGATTTTATATATATATATATATATATATATATATATATATATATATATATATATATATATATATATATATTGTGGCAGAGCGCAGCTCTGTCCCTTTGAAATTAGAGGTAAAGGAGACACAGAGTTTGCATATCTGCAGACTGCAGGACTACAGACTATAGAATTTAAATGGAGAAAACTGCTCTGTCAGTTTTTCTCCAGGTTTTGCTAGTTCTGGATGGGAGTCTGTAGTTTGGAGATCCCCTGAGTCATGGGTGGGATGGGATCTCCAACCCTGTGTCCGGGTCTTGAGTATAGCAAGCAAGGTGTGTGCCCAGCTGCACACAGACCATATAATGAGGGGCTGGTGAGTGGAGGATGGTGGAGTGTGAGCAGCTTGCTGCTGCTGGTGCTGTATGAAGACAGATCTGTGTCTGTAGAGGGGTCATCCCTGTGTAAGGGGGATTCTTTGCCCAGAGACTGGGAAAGGCTGGACAGCTTTGAGAGTCGGGAAGACTAAGGAAGCCAGTGGGTCCAGGGGGCTGGAAGGAATCAACTCTGTTGAGAGCAAGCAGAGGAACTGCTGACAAGAGAGAGCCAGGTGGCTTGGTATGTTTTTCATTTATGAGTGCTTAATGAAGTTAAACCCCTGCGTGGGATTTCTGGATGGACTTTTGTGTTTTTTTTCCTTTTTCAATAAACGTGGGCTACCAGGCCCTTAACTATATACGTCTGTCTGATGAGGACTCACTGCATTAAAAAATGCATTTTTTCACTTGAGTTAAACACCCCAATGTCACTATATATATATATATATATATATATATATATATATATATATATATATATATATATATATATGTATGTGTATATGTGATATAACCCAACAGGGGTGAAAACTGTTCTAAAAAGAAAAAAACCTCCACATAAAAAAACAATATTGAAGTGAAGTAAACATGTCCATTGTGAACGGATGAATCACGGAAGGGATGTCATAAAGCCATAGGGACCATCACACAGAAAATTCCTTCAAACAGATGATGTGATTTATGCATGCTTACCGGAACTGTTGGTCCCGACTGTCATTCGACAACGAGTCAATCAGGCATGGAAAATCGCAAATGACAGATGAACTGTGGCTGGACAGCTGGAATCCTGAAGGATTTTGGGTACGCCCCGCTCTTCTTCAGAGGATGTCAGCCCTGAGAGGAACCACTGGACTGCTGTAGTCGGTCTCTTGTAGATGTCACAATCTTGAGGATGGTTCAAACCACCAAGGGCATCAAACAGAAAATCCAAAGATGGCAAATGGATAGTGGTAAAGGTGAACCCTTGTAGGGGTGATAAGGCCCAATACTGGAACCCAAAAACAAATCAACCGAAAGTCTAGGGTGGGTGGGAGAAGGAATGTCCGCTTTGCCTGAACTTTCTGGTAAGCTCCAATTACTGGACTTCTTTAACACTTCAGCTGTCAACGGGGGAGATCCACTGACAGCTCAAAGAACTGAGCTTGTTTCCGAGTTTCAGGTATCGGTGGATTTGCAGGAGTACCGATACTTGTGCAAATACTCGGTTTCGGCACCGATACTGATACTAGTATCGGTGCAACCCTAGTACTAATGAAAAGAAAATCCGACATTGTGGTCACATCAGACAAAAATTTTCAAGCCTGCGCATCCAGTTTTTTTTTTTTTTGTTTAGAAAATCGGCAGATCGTTCATCAGACAAAATTTATCTTCAGATTTTCTGACCGTGTGTACGAGGCTTTAGTTAATGATTTCACCATCAGCAAAATTGCATTGAAGGGATGCCATTTTTGTTGAGTTGCCCAGTGAAATATGCTTGGAAAAAAATCAAAGATTCACTAACTTTTTTTTTTTTATTTGTGTGTTGTGCGGGGCCTGAAAAGATGGAACAGGAAAGAAAACTGCACTGTTTACTGGTTATAGAAATCAGTTTGATAAAGTGGTTATACAATCACACTAATTAAAACATGTGGGTTACCAAAAATAATAATAATAATCCTTACGTTTCCTGTCATATGGGTTGCTTTCCTGTGATTTAAATTATGTTATGTATAAATATAGTAATGGTATTGGTATACTAAAGTGATATGATGAAGTGTGAATATATTATCACTGCATATATTAAAATATAAATGTTCATATTGTGTTATTGAGAAAATAATGTCATATGGCATTTTAACCACTTGCCGACCGCCGCACGCCGATGTACGTCCCTACTTTGGGATATGGATATCGTTGTTATGGCAGCAGCTAGCTGCCATAACCCCGGTATCCTCGTGTTCGGCCGGCTACAAGACAAAAGTGGTCTCTGCGGCGCATTCGCCGGGGGTTCACTTTTTTTAACTCAATAGGTTTTTATTGAAAGTGTTTTCAAGTGTTACAAAAAACAAATATACAGTAAATTACAGTATTGTAAGGAGCTTACATATCGTTATGACAGTAGTAGGAAGGCGTAGTTGAGCAGTAGGGCTAGAATAAGCGGTATAGTGGCAAACAACGAAAAATTAACAGTGACATATAATAATGCTATTAGCAGTGGAACAATTGCGTGGGAGCTTCGTGGTCACCAATCATCTGTTTGATTGGTGACCGGGGAGCTATTCTGCCTAACAGGGTACTGCCTAACAGGGTACTTTTCTGTGTCCGTGCAGACGTCTCCCTCTATAATAGATGGAAGAGCGTTGATCAATGAAACATATGAACCAGTAAACAGTGTTTAACAGTATGAAACAGTAGTAAACAGCAGTAGAACCTGTTAAAGTCAGCCGTCAGATTTCTAAATGTTTAATAAAATTTGGAGTTTTAGTCCAGTCAACCCAGGGTTTCCAAGTCTGGATAATTTGTTTCCTTTCAGCTCTGAGTTTCAGGGTGGTCTCATGCATAAAGTGCGTGTGAACAGTAGGGGTGCAACGGATCAAAAAACTCACGGATCGGATCGATCCTCGGATCAGAGTCACGGATCGGATCATTTTTCGGATCAGCAAATAATAATTGAATTTGCAAAAACCTGTGAAAATTCCGCCACCATATAGTCCCCACTGTAATATCCACGTCATCTCCCCCACTGTAATATCCACGTCATCTCCCCCACTGTAATATCCACATCCTCTCCCCCACTTTAATATTGTCTAAGTATCGCCGAGTATTGGCAGGGTATCGCCGAGTATTGGCAGGGTATCGCCGAGTATTGGCAGGGTATCGCCGAGTATTGGCAGGGTATCGCCGGGTATTGGCAGGGTATCGCAGAGTATTGGCAGGGTATCGCAGAGTATTGGCAGAGTATTGGCTGGGTAATGCAGAGTATTGCAGAGTATGTGCTGGGTAATGCAGAGTATGTGCTGGGTAATGCAGAGTATGTGCTGGGTAATGCAGGGTATGTGCTGGGTAATGCAGGGTATGTGCTGGGTAATGCAGGGTATGTGCTGGGTAATGCAGGGTATGTGCTGGGTAATGCAGGGTATTGGCTGGGTAATGCAGGGTATTGGCTGGGTAATGCAGGGTATTGGCTGGGTAATGCAGAGTTTGTTTACAAGTGATCGCTCCGTCATTTGACGGAGCGATCACATTGTAAACAGTGGCCGGGTGTACCAAGATGGCCGCCGCTCCGGAGCTAGGCCGAAGCCGCAGCCTTTCCTAAGGCCGTCGGGTGTACCAAGATGGCCGCCGCCAATCCGGAGCTAGGCCGAAGCCGAGGCCTTTCCTAAGGCCGAGGCCGCGGATCGCGGGGTGTGCCGATCCGAACGGGGTGCCCCGTTCGGATCACGGATCGGCGACGATCCGTTGCACCCCTGGTGAACAGTATGTATTACTTCACGAATTGTAGGTGAATCTATGTTTTTCCATCTCTTGGCAATGTTAAGTCTTGCTGCCAGTAGGATATGCGTCACAATGTTCTTTAGGTGAGAAGGGCAAAGGTCTATGTCCAATGATAGGAGAGCTAAAGAGGGGTTTCTAGAGAAGGATAGGTGGGTGACTTCCTGAAGTAAGTGGAAGACATGCTCCCAATACTGTGTGAGTTTGGGACAGTTCCAAAAAGGTATGTATGAGGTCGCCTTTATGTCCACATTTCCTCCAACGTGTATATTCTGTTTGTTTGTCAAATTTGGACGTTCTGTCGGGTGTCATATACCAGCGGTATGTCAGTTTGCCAGTTCCCAGAGGGAGGAACAGCAGGTAGCTTTGTAAACAGATTTACATACTGTTTCCCATTTGTCTGTTGAGAATGACTGTTAGGTCACCCTCCCTACGAAGTAGTGGGGGTGTTTTGGTGAATGTGGTCTTGTGATGTAGTAAGTTATAGAAAAGTGAGATGCCTTTACGGTGAAGCATCGGGGCTTTATAAAAGATCCAGGCTTCTTGGGGAATTGAACAAGTCCAAAATTTGAGGGATTCTACACAGTGGCGAGTGCGGAGATACAGGAATATGTCAGAGTTTGGTAGATGAAATTCTGTCTGTCTGTACATGATTAATACCTTTCCGCTTCCAAGATAGATAAGACGTAGATTCTATTAGTTGTTGGAGAGATTCTATAGGGATCTGTAGTGTAGCTAGTATTGATTGATCAGAGGGAGATTGTACAAGTTTGGACCATGCCTTGTATGTGGCTATCAGTGTAGGGGAGATGTGGGATGGGATTTTCGCCCCCAGTGAGACAGCATGAAGCCAAGCTGGTAAGTTGCCAGTTTGGATTGCGGCTGACTCGATCTTTCCCCAAATTGTGGGAAGAGGGAGGGGGAGGAACCATTCTTTGGCCTGTGTCAAGATGGAGGCTGTGTAGTAGTCATGGAAACCTACATAGCCCGTGCCTCCTGCCCGTCTGTGTTTTAATAATTGGAGGTGTTTGCATCTGGACTTTTTACCTTGCCAGATGTAGGTGGATAGGGTTTTTGCAATGATCTAAAGAAATGTAGGGGTAAAGGGATGGGTATAGTACGGAAAAGTTAGAGTATTTGCGGTAAGTGGAACATTTTAAATGCCGCCAACCACCCCAGCCACGAGAACTCAACGGACGCAAGCCTGGACAGCTGTTGTTTGAGTTTGTTTTTAAGTGGTAGATAGTTAGTAGAGAACAATTCTTTAGTTGATTTTGGTAGTTGAATACCCAGATATGTTATATTATTCTCCGCCCATTTATAAGGAAATCGTTGTTTGAGATGTGTACAGACGTGTGCATTTATACCAAGATCTAGAATATTAGATTTAGTCTCATTCACCTTGTAGTAAGAGATGTCACTAAAGCAGGCTAGAGTCCGCTGAATTTTGGGCAGGGATTGTTCCTGCTTTGTGACCATAAGGATCACGTCATCCGCGAATAGACTAATTTTGGGTTACATACCCCCTAGTGAGATTCCAGATATTAGTGTGTTGGACCTGATGGACTCGGCTAGGGGTTCCATGACGAGATTAAATATAAGCGGTGACAAGGGGCATCCTTGTCTTGTACCGTTTGATATAAGGAAGGGTGTAGATGGGGTATCTGCGGAATATATTTGGGCAGAAGGGTTTGCGTATAGGGCCATAATTGCATTGTGAATTGGGCCTGTGATGCCAAATTTGTGTAGAACTGCAGAAAGGTATCCCCAATGGACCCTATCAAATGCCTTTTCGGCGTTTAGGGATAGGAGGAGGGACGGAATTTTGGAGGATTCTACATGGTGGAGGACATTGATCATTTGCCTAGTGGCATCTGAAGCTTGGAGACCTTTAGTGAATCCAGATTGGTCAGGAGAGATAAGGGAGGGGAGGATATTTTCAAGTCTATTGGCGATAAGTCTGGTGTAAATTTTGATGTCAGTATTAAGGAGTGATATGGGGCGGAAGTTCTTGGGGGATGAAGGTTCTTTCCCAGGTTTTGGCAGGGTCACTATCTTGGCACTTAGCATTTCTGTCGGAAAGGTGGCGGATGTGGTTGCTGAGTTAAAGATTTGGCAAAGGGTGGGGGCTAATCATTTTTGGAATAGTTTGTAATATTCCCCAGTAAAGCCATCAGGGCCAGGGGATTTAGAGTTGGGCAATTTATTGATCACTGTAAGAACTTCATCTATTGTAAAGGGATCATTCAGAGAAGAGAGTTGTGATTGTGAAATGGACGGGAGGGTCTGTTGGTTCAGAAATGTTTGGATCGCATCAATGGAGGGCTGTTTAGTATTCGAGTCGTTTTTGAGGTTATATAAGTCTTCATAGTATGCACTGAAGGCGTCAGCTATCTGGCGTGGTTTGAGGAGTTTTTCGTTAGAATGGGGGTGGTGAATGAAGGGGATTTTAGTTTTGGTTCTGTAGCCTTTGACTCTTATGGACATGGCTTTACCAGCCTTGTTGCCTGTTGTGTATGAGGTTGCTTTAAGAATTTTGTATGATTTCTCATACTTTTCTAGGAGGAGGGATCTTAACTCATGGCAAAAAGTGAAAATTTTTGCCTGGAGAATAGGAGAAAGGTGAAGCTTATTCAGAGATTCAGTAGTGGAGATGTCAGTCGTCAAGTCTGGTCTGACCAGGTGGTGGTGTGTATGGTAGATTGCGATATCTTATGCAGTAACCATTAATCGGTCAGGAAGAGATCTATTCGTGAGTAGGTGTTGTGACGCGGCGAGAGGAAGGTAAAGTCTCTCTCGCTCGCGTGACAACACCTCCACACATCATACAAGTCATTAGCAGTAATAAAATTGTCCAATGGGGACACATGGCGTTTAGATGTGGCAGTGGAGTCCAGTGCATTGTTCGGGACTAGGTTAAAGTCGCCAAACAGTATTAGGTGGCCTTTTGGAGTTTACGTGCCATACGGAGTGTTCTTCTGAGAAAGGCCATTTGACCCATGTTGGGGGCATAAATGGAGACCAGAGTGTATTGTACGTTGTTAATGGTACATATTAGAAGAATGAAGCGACCTTCTGGATCTAGGGCACTTTAATGCAATTGAAAATTGACAGTGTCTCTAATAGCAACCATCACTCCACTTTGTTTCTTGGGGTATGAGGATTGAAATATATGAGGGAAGTATCTGTTTTGACATTTGGGAGAGGCGGTAGTAGCAAAGTGAGTCTCTTGAACGCATACAATGTCGCAGTTGTGGGATAACGCTGTTTTCCAAAGAGACGCCCGTTTTGCTGGGTGATTTAGTCCTTTGGCGTTGAGAGAAAGGATAGTGATTCCCATAGCGGGTATATTAGTGGGGTGTATGTGCAGATCACACTTACAGTTCGCTGAACGATGATCGTGGTCAAGGTTTCGGGTGATGCTGGACGAGAAGGTTGTTTCCAACGGTGGACGGATCAGACTAGGCCGAAGCTAGATGGTTCTACTAGAATAGAATATAGGTTAGTTTAACAGACAGAGGTAATGGTAATGTGCTTCAACGTGTTTGCACACTTTTGTGGGATAGATATGGAAAAAACAAAAAACAAAACAGAAAAGAAAAAATTAAAAAGTCAACAACAGCTGTGAAGCAAAAAAAAGAATAAATGACAGACAGTTAGGTCAGTATAGGATGGCCCAACTGGGCAGCTGACCATAGTGTGGGGGGGAGAGTTCGGCAAGCAGATGGAGGTGCACATACCCAGACCGGCCTGGGATAGTTGCCTATAGTTGTGAATGGGCATCTAGATCAATGCATTTTATTCTTGAATTTTGCCCAATCCGCTCCAAAGGAAAAGGGATTCGGCTTCTCATGAGGGTGCTGCAGATTGTGAGGGGGTTCTGGTATAATGCCCCATGAGTGCAAGAGTTTCATGCCACCTTCCAGAGTAGATATGGTATGAGGTACTGTATACCATTGTGGGTGACTAAAATTGTGGCTGGATGGCGCCATTTATACACAATTTTATGATTGGTTAAAGCTTTGGTGACTGTTTTAAGTTGCCTCCGCATTTGGAGATTGTACTGTGACAAGTCCGCATACAGTTGAATGTCCTAGTAAGGTGGTGGTAGCGGTGACAGTTCCCTGGCTTTCATAAGGATTTGCTCCTTGGCTTGGTAGAAATGAACCCTCAGGAGGACATCTCTGGGGATCTCCGCATCTAGGTGGTGGGGTTT
This sequence comes from Lithobates sylvaticus, assembly GCA_028564925.1. Taxonomy (NCBI): domain Eukaryota; kingdom Metazoa; phylum Chordata; class Amphibia; order Anura; family Ranidae; genus Lithobates; species Lithobates sylvaticus. The sequence continues at coordinate 741,792,673 of CM053026.1, read as the reverse complement.
GGGAAGGCGGGGGATTCTGTCAATAGTAAGCTCAATTGGGGACAGGTCAGGGAGCATACTGGAGAACATGGTGCTAGCATAGGTATGAAGCTCTTTGGGTTGCACAGATTCAGGAATACCTCTAATTTTAATGTTATTGTGTCTGGAGCAGTCCTCGAGGTCCGCGAGCTTTGCTTTGATCCAGAGAGAGTCTTCTTTCTGTTCAGTGTAAGCATCAACCAGCTCATTTACAGTGTCAGTGCATTCCTCCATTTTGTTTTCCATAAACACCACTCTGTTGTCTATGTGCTTCAATTCCAGTGAGAATTGGTTAATCAGGGTAGAGAAGTTTGACATAAGGGAGGATTGCAGAGACAGTAACATATCCTTCATGGTGGTGTCTAACACTGGCTGCCCTGTAGTAGGGAACTGTGCTATGGACGACTGTAGTGTGGAAATGGCAGACATGTCATGGAGGCCTGTACTCACTGCGTCTGAGGCCTGGTGCTGCAGATCCAGCTTCATCCTGGATTTCGCTGGGCTGTGGACGTCAGGAGTTGCTGGAGACAGGTCAGGGGAGATGGATGACCCAATTCCAGGGTGGATTGACAGCGGATGGTGACCAGTCCTGTCTGAGTATTCCAGGGCCTGGCACGCTGTATCGCCGGCGGCGCCATCTTGGGCCCTGCTGTGCGGACGGCGCGGCTGGAAGGAGAAGGATTCGAGACGCTTCTGTCCTTTCTCCTGGTTTCTCTTGCGGGACATTGTGATCGGTGGGCAGCGGAGAGGCGATCGTGCCTATTAGAAGCCGGGTTGAGTCGCTGTGAGGCCCGTTAGTAGCTTTCCGGCCGGTCTGGATGGCGGAGCAAACCACTCAGGCATCCATTCAGGTCCGCGCGCAAGCCACGCCCCCGCCGCGGGATCACTTTTATCGGTGACGGGAGAGGGGCCCCCCTCCCGCCATGGTCCGGTGCCCTCCACCGCTTACAGGAGCCGTCGGCAGCTGGGGAGGCGATCGCGTCTGTCCCCTGGGCTGACATGGAGACGAGGGGAAGATGGCCCCCACACTTCTCCATACCATTGCAGGGCGGAAGCGATGTCAAAACGTCACTTCCGCCCATAGCTCTTAAAGAGCCAATTTATTTTTGTTTATTTTTTTAAATAACAATTTTTTATACATTTTTTATTGCATTTTAGTGTAAATATGATATCAGAGGTCTTTTTGACCCCAGATCTCATATTTAGGAGGTCCTGTCATTATTTTTTTAAAACAGTGTAAAAATAGTAAAAGGTAAAATAAATAAAAAAAACAAACCTCGACCTAGACCTCCTCTGTAACGCAAAACATGCAACCTGTAGATTTTTTAAAATGTTGCCTGTGGAGATTTTTAAAGGTAAAAGTTTGTTGCCATTCCACGAGCGGGCACAATTTTAAAGCATGACATGTTGGGTATCAATTTACTCGGCGTAACATTATCTTATATAAAAAAAAATTGGGCTAACTTTACTGTTGTCTTATTTTTTAATTCAAAAAAGTAGATTTTTTTTTAAAAAAGTGCGCTTGTAAGACTGCTGCGCAAATACAGTGTGACAGAAAGTATTGCAACGACCGCCATTTTATTTTCTAGGGTGTTACAAAACAAATGTATAATGTTTGGGGGTTCTAAGTAATTTTCTAGCAAAAAAAAACTTTAACTTTTAAACACCACATCTAAAAAAGAGGTCTAAAGCCCCATACACACGGTCGGATTTTTTCATGGATTCTGTCCGATCGGACAATGTTGTTGAAAAATCAGACCGTGTGTATGCACCATCGGACAGTGTACGTCGGATTGTCCGACGGACAAAGTCTTATCTCCTGCTGGATAGATTTGCCGACAACACGGTCCGATCACACCAAATCCGATCGTGTGTACGGTTGTCCGATCGGACAAAGTGCTACGCATGCTCAGATCACATTACAAGACCAAAGCTATTGGCTACTAGCCTCTACGTAGTCCCCTCGTAGGCAACAAACGTCACCACGTTCAGAATGATCGGATTTTCCGACAACTTTGTCCGACCGTGTGTACGCAAAACCAACATCGGACAAAGTATGACGGACATGATCCGACGGACCTGGTCCTCGGATAATCCGAGCATGTGTATGGGGCTTTAAAGTGGTTACAAATCTGTTTGTTTTAATTTGCTTACATTTTATGTATTGGATGCATTATTGATGCTATAATTTTTCCCCATTTATAATATTTTTCTTCTTTATTCTAATTTTGATATTGAGGGATGGTTGTAAAGATCTGTATAGTTTATGAAATAAATCCTCTGATTGCAACAGGAATGCATAGTGTTTTTTTTTTTATATATATATATATATATATATATAGGAAGGCCGGGTACCGGCCTGAAGTTATGGGAGGAGCCCGGAGGGTATTTAAGCAGCCCAAAGGCCGCCGGTCTTTGTCGGTTTCCTGTGCGTGATATCTGATACGTCAGACATCTAGGACCGACTCGTTCGAGACAAGCGCTGTTGGTGCCGGTTCGTGAGCTCCGTTTTCGTCTGTCCGTCTCCTCTTGTTGCAGTCCCGCGTTCCGTGTTCGTAAGTCGCGTTGTCCCTTCGTGTCGCCGAGTCGCAGTTCGTACAAAGAGTCTGGTTCGGCTGTCGCAGGTAGGGCTTCGGCTCCCATGTTTTACGTTCTCATGCACTGCTTATCAGGTCACTAAACTGTGGTCTGCGTAGCTCACGAACCACGCGCTGCTTGTCTCGAAACCTAAACACTTACTCGCACGTTTTTGGTTGTACACGATCGGGAGCCATCTAGCGGCACGCACATTCAGGGCCGCCCGCCACAAAACACTCCGACCGATGCCGCATCCGGCACTCAAGGGTTCCCTTACGCGGTCGTGCTACGCAGCCTTCGAATCGTTCAAACACGACTCACGCACGGGTGCCGTTCGCACTCACACGTATCGTTCATGTCCTGCCATTATTCGAATCAGTGGCGCCAGCGAGCGTGCCGAATCGCTATTCACATTCCGAAGCACTGTTGGCATACTAATTGTACGAATCACTTTGACCGTGTCGAAACATTTCACGTGTTAGCATGACAATCATTTCATCATTTCAACCATGGCTAACGTATCGGGCCATTCGGTCATGCTAAATCATTTCGCATCAGTTAAACAGGGCGTTCATGCCATCGCTTCGATCCTGGTCCGGTCGCATCCATACATGCTCCGATCGGGGCGATCCAGATGCACGACTACCTGGCCTCATTTCGATACATGCGCCAAGGGCGGAATCACATCACTGGTTGCGTACATTCCTGATTCTTGCCCCTGTCATGGTACATAATTTCTGTCACCTTACCACGCCCGGCATGAATGCAGTCACTTCCCCGCACTAATTCGTGTCGGCGTGCCCCAGGCCGGCCTCATTTCAATACATGCGCCAAGGGCGGAATCGCATCACTGGTTGCGTACATTCCTGATTCTTGCCCCTGTCATGGTACATCATTTCTGTCACCTTACCACGCCCGGCATGAATGCAGTCACTTCCCCGCACTAATTCGTGTCGGCGTGCCCTAGGCCCGGCCTCATTTCAATACATGCGCCAAGGGCGGAATCGCATCACTGGTTTTGCGTACATTCCTGATTCTTGCCCCTGTCATGGTATCTCATTTCTGTCACCTTACCACGCCCGGAATGAATGCAGTCACTACCTCGCACTAATTCGTGTCGGCGTGCCCTAGGCCCGGCCTCATTTCAATACATGCGCCAAGGGCGGAATCGCATCACTGGTTTGCGTACATTCCTGATTCTTGCCCCTGTCATGGTATCTCATTTCTGTCACCTTACCACGCCCGGCATGAATGCAGTCACTACCTCGCACTAATTCGTGTCGGCGTGCCCTAGGCCCGGCCTCATTTCAATACATGCGCCAGGGGCGGAGTCGCAAAAAAAAAAAAAAAAAAAAGAGACTTTGATTCTTGTCCTTGTCATGTTATATCATTTCTGTGTCACCTTACCACGCCCCGGCGTTAATTGGTCACCTGCCTGTACGAATTCGCGCCGGCGTGCCCTAGGCCGGCCGCATTTCTACAAAAAAAAAAAAAAAAAGGGGAGCTTGGAGTCGGACACGGTGGCAGCTGGATGTCACAGTTCGGCCTCAGCAATACCCAGGCAGTTAGCCTCGTTTCACGGTTGCCTCATTTCTGTATGTGCTCCAGAGTCCGGCTCACAGTCACCCCCATACGGTACGAACGGGCCGGGCCCTGTCACGGGAAGTTCGTTCAGTTAGGCAACATGTCAAGTCAGTCATTCGTGTTGTCATCTGTCATTTGATCCCACAGCGGTCTCGGCAGTCGACTTAAGTCACTATCGCCTGTTGTTATCATCTACGTTGGGTCCCGTCGCTCTGGACGGCAGCAGTTTTAGGCTCTTAAATAGGTACTTTCTCTCACACTCTCTCAGGTCAGTCGGATTCAGTAGGTCCACCTGCACCAGCTTGATCAGGGTTCCAGCAGGTAAAAAAAAAAAACGCAGGGGCACGGGGGGCTCCTGCTTTCTCATGGCAGGTACGTAGATCATAGGTGACACGTCCAAACTCATTTCTTGTCACCTCTTTATAGGCCCAGCCGGCAGACACGTGACCAGTCTACTAAGTAACGGGTCTTGGCAGCTGCCATGTCATCAGTCGGCAGCGATGACCTCACCACCCCGCTATCTCCGGCGTCAGCCTCCGAGGCTGGCAGTGTCCAGTCCCTTAGGGCATGGACAATTCCCAGGCTGTCCGCCAAGCTGAGACGCAGAGGGATACCCTTCTCGGCCGCGGCCAGGAAGGCGGAGCTATTCAGGCTCCTCTTCCCACCACCGGCCGCAGCAAGCCCCAGCAGCCAGCAGGCGTCTCTGGAATCGATTTCAGCCGCCGTCGCTCAGCTACACGCCCTCGTGTCTTCCCTGTCTTCCTCAATCGTTGAGGTCCAGGACAGGGTGTCTCGTCTAGAGACCAGCCCGGCTGCCACGGTTCCGGACCCTGCGGTGGTCCCAGCCATCAGTGCACCGGCCGCAGGTAGTGAGCTTGCCACGACTACCGTTCACCCTTCCCACCTGGTGCCACCCAGCGTAAGGAAGGACATTCTAGAGGGCAGAGACGTTAACCTGGCCTCACTCTTGATCGCGGTCCATGACTTGGCCGAGAACAAGGCCTACACCTGGGGGGGACGTCTCGGTGGTTTTGAAAGCGAAGGATCCGAGGCTCAACAGAAAGCTCACGGTGCCCGAGTTCACGCTCGCTTTCGGCATGTTTAGGGACGTGCTGTGCTCAGCCTCCCCCGTCAGACGGGAGGAACTGGACCTCTCCATTTGATCGTAGACCTGGGCCACAAATACGGTGGCTCAGCGTTCTACGACTATCATCGGTCCTTCTCGGCCAAAGCCGCAGCCAGATTCTCACAGTTTCATTTGACAACGGACTGGAGCGTAGTGGACACGGAGTTGTTCTGCCGCCACTTCGCGGGTCTTCGCTCCCCGCTATGTGCTGTCTGTCAGTCAGCGTCCCACACCATGGTCTGGTGTGCCAACATAGCCTCTGTCCATCCAATAGCTAGCACGGCCTCTACCAGCACGAGCCAGGCTCAGCAGGCCCCGGCGCAAGGGCAAAAGGTGGACAAGTTGGGACGTCCGGTGCGGATGGTTGGGGGAGCCGCCATTTGCAACAATTTCAATTACGGCTCCTGCAATTTCAGCCAGTGCCGGCTCTTGCACGTTTGCACCCTATGCCAGAGGGCGCACCCCAGGATCCTATGTGAGGTCAAACAGAAGAACCATGACTAAGCCGGGTCAATGCCCTTTGGCTCGGTGTTTACTTGACCTCACACCCCACTCCGTCACTCGCCAGCTACCTCATCCGGGGTTTCACCGATGGGTTTCATACCGGGCTCATCACCCTGCCCCACTCCACCCACGAATGTCCGAACCTACGCTCAGCAGCAACAGATGAGCCAGCGATTGACGTCCTTCTGCAGACGGAGTTGGATCGGGACTTCTTGATAGGCCCGTTCAGTCAGTCTCCCTTTAACATCTGGAGGGTTAGCCCTATCGGGCTTGTACAGGGAATATTTTCAAATAAAAACGTCTGGTGTATGATCTGTCAGCGCCTCATTCTTCCGTCGCTCCCAGTCTCAACTCGCTCGTCCCCTCATCAAGTGGAGGGAGCGATATTATTTCGCGACCAAATTGACCTTCGGGTCTAAGAGTAGCCCTTGGGCAGCCAGGGCAGATCTGGCCATGTGGGAACACTTTCTTAGTAATTGGAACGGTGTGTCCCTGTTCATCCCAGTCGTGTCCACGCAGTCACCTCAGGTGGTGACCGATGCGGCGACATCCACAGGATGCGCCGCCATTTTTGGCCATTTGTGGTTCGCCGCCCCTTGGCCTCCTCAAGCACTAGCCACACCAGGCTTCACTACCACGTCAGCCCTCTTTGAGCTCTTCCCCATCGTAGCAGCCGCTCACCTATGGGGTCACCATTGGTCTGGACAGACTGTGGCTTTCACGACAGACAATCAAGCCACAGCCAAGATCATCAGCAAGGGCAGGCCTAAATCCAGGCCCGTCATGTCCTTCCTCCGCAGACTGGTCCAGCTGTCCCTACAGCATCAGTTCAATGTTTACTGCTCATTCATTCCAGGGAAGTTTAACTCAGCGCTTATTGTCATTCTCACCTAGCACTGTCACACAGCACGATACGCCAGTACGTGGCCGGGGTGCCGCACTACTTGTCGCCTCAAGACCCCGCGAGGCCTTCGGTGTTCTCCTGCCACGCAGTGAGGGCTCTACTACGTGGAGTGCAGAAACACCAGCCGCCAGTCAGCCCGAAGCGGCTGCCTACCACGGGGGAGATCTTCAAGGGAATGTCTGACATCCTGGATAGGTCCCCTTTCGGTCTCCTCCTCAGCACCATCCTGCAGGCTGCGATACACATGGCGTTTTATGGGTTTCTACGGCCCAGCGAGTTCACTCGCAGCCACCCAGCCGGTCCAGCCTTGCATAGAAGTAGTCTCTGCCGCCACCAGGATCACTACGTCCTTCACTTGGCGACATCCAAAACTCAGCAGCGAGGTTCCGGAGTAGATGTTCACCTGTACAGGACTCACAACAACTGGTGCCCAGTTGCCGTGTTAAACCGTTTGACGGCACTGCTATCCGACCGCCCAGGGTCCAGTCCGCTTCTACCCTTTCCGGTATAACCCCTCAACTCGTCGCAGTTCGTGGAACATGTCCGGGTCCTTCTCGGCAATCTTCAGTTGGACCCCAGCCAGTACTCCGGGCATTCATTCCGGATTGGGGCGGCCACGACGGCCTCAAGACAGGGGGTTCCGGACCATGTGATCAAGGAACTGGGTCGGTGGAAATCGGCCTGCTTCTCTCGCTACATTCCTAACCCACAGTTAGAGATGGCTCAGGCCTTTGCTCGTCTTACTCAGTGACATTACCTTTTAATAAATAATTATCCCCTACCTGAAGGTTTTTGCCCCCTTATTTTGGTGTACCATACGGTAGACCAAGGCACACTTTCAGGTCTATTTCATGTTGGTGAGTTTTTTGTGTTGTTCCTATATGTCATCTTTACTCATGTCGTCCGTAGGGCTCTAGACCATAAATTGGAAGGCCGGGTACCGGCCTGAAGTTATGGGAGGAGCCCGGAGGGTTTTTAAGCAGCCCAAAGGCCGCCGGTCTTTGTCGGTTTCCTGTGCGTGATACCCACCCACCCTCCCCTTTTAAAAGCCTCTTCCAAGTATTCTTACCCCAGACTGAATACTCATTCCACATTATTCCATAACTACTTCTTATCATTCTTTATCTAGGGTATGCCCCCTTATTTTGGTGTACCATACGGTAGACCAAGGCACACTTTCAGGTCTATTTCATGTTGGTGAGTTTTGTGTTGTTCCTATATGTCATCTTTACTCATGTCGTCCGTAGGACTCTAGACCATATATATATATATATATATAGTATATATAGTATATATGGTTGAATGATGAGTCGTCGTCCCCCCTCTGCAGTGAGCTTCCCCACTGGCACCAACATCTCTGCCCTGTTTTCTTTGGGGCTCTGGATATTTGGTCATCTTGATTGGCTGTGCCAACATGTGCAGGAGTTCGTTCATCCCAGCAGTTGCCAAAATGATACAGGTGCCTCAATGTACACTGTCGAGAAGATTGCGGCAGTTAAGAATCCTTTTTTCGCAGAAGAGACACAATGAGGTTTGTAATACTAAAAGCAAATAGACTTTCACTTTTCAAGGGAAGTTGCACTTTGCAAGGAAATTGGACCTAGAGCTTAGTGAATGAGGTGAAACTCTGCTGACTTCTATCATCCAATCATGTGAAAGAAAAAAAAAAATGTCTTCTGATTTTATTTGGACGTTATTAGGTATTCTTTGCAAAGTGAGATGTCACCACATTCACGATGCTCTGGGACAAATTATCAGTGCAACAGCCTTTTTGCCTTTGTAGGTAAACATGTGTGGTTTGTTTCGTTCCGAATTGAAATTCGGATGACTTTACCGTTATTCAGAAATTTGGATGTATATTCAAATTTCCAAATCACAATAGTAACAAATTTAAACAAATCTGAAATAACAAAATCAAAATTGAATATTTTTCAAATCAAATTTGAATTTCTGAAGAGAATTAAAATAGAATCGAAAATAAAAGAATAGAATAGATGCCTATCAGGCATCCAATCATAGCAGAGGATGGGAAAAGAGGACGGGAGAAGATATTGAGGAGCTGTCCCACTGCAACAAGACAGGGTAAGTACAGACGGTGGGTGGGGGGCAGGATTTGATGGGGCACAGTGGCTGCGTTTGATGGGGCACAGTGGCTGCGTTTGATGGGGCACAGTGGCTGCGTTTGATGGGGCACAGTGGCTGCGTTTGATGGGGCACAGTGGCTGCATTTGATGGGGCACAGTGGCTGCATTTGATGGGGCACAGTGAGGCTGCATTTAATGGGCACAGTGGCTGCATTTGATGGGCACAGTGGCTGCATTTGATGGGCGCAGTGGCTGCATTCGATGCTGCACAGTGGCTGCATAAGAGGGGCACAGTGGCTGCATAAGATGGGCACAGTAGCTATAGTTGATGGAGCACAGTTGCAGCATTTGATGGCACAGTGGGAGCATTTCATATGGCACAGTGGCTGCGTTTGATGGGCACAGTGGCTGCGTTTGATGGGCACAGTGGCTGCGTTTGATGGGCACAGTGGCTGCGTTTGATGGGCACAGTGGCTGCGTTTTGATGGGCACAGTGGCTGCGTTTGATGGGCACAGTGGCTGCGTTTGATGGCACAATGGCTGCGTTGGATGGGCACAGTGGCTGCGATTGATGGGCTTTTTCAGTTTATTTGCGCCACCCAAAAAATTTTGGGCACCAGCCACCACTGGTGGTGAGGATATTGTGGGGGACAGACTGGACAGCAGGGTCCTAGCAGAATGTTTTTTCACCGCATCGGGGGCACAGAGGTGGAGTAGTAGACATCCCCTGGTACCTGAGAATGCCACTATTGCTGACTGGTGTCATCATCTGATTGTTGGGGGGGAACACCAATGACTGGTCTCGCTGCCTGATTGTTGGGTAGGATGTAACTCTATGTTCTATTTTGCCACTGTTTTACACATTTGTTTAAGGGGTTATTGTCGTTCCTTTTCTCTGATCATTATAGTATTATACTGTATATATTGGTACATTAAACATGACCTCTTCTGTCGGAGAGCGTGGTGCGGCTTACAGACTCATGGAACAGGAGTCCTGAGAAAAACGCGGCTCCTCCGAGGGTAAGCACTTCATAAGAAAACCCCTTTTAAACTGAGAAAAGTTTTGTAGTTAGTGTCCCTTTTAATATTTATAGCCCATATTTCTTAATTTGCCTTACAGGAACAATAAAATAAGCGACCATCAGCAGAACGCGAACGATATTTTATAGACGCATAATAAAACCGAGAACAGCTGCAAAATATAATGAAGTTTTCTTTCTTCTCAAATTTGTATGTATATTTAAAGTATATTTTACTTTTATAGTGCCGCTGTGCACGCAGCATTTTAAGAAATCTTTCCGAAAAGTGCAAAGCACCACCTAGGAATAGAAGATGTGTGTAACCGGGGGATGCTGATACATCATTCACTTTTAGCATTGTTTACAATGATGCCTAGTTTAAGTAAGAGTTTAATTACCCCAAAATTGAGCAGTAAAATAAAGCATAATGGTAATTCCTATTAGTGGGAACATTAAAGAATCATTCCTAGGGAAAAGTTGTTGTAGCCTGTTATTGCTCCATGCTGATACCAAGGTAATGCAGTACTTAAATGTCACTGACCAAGGCAAAGCTAACCTTACATAGCCCCCCCTGCACCCCAGGCAGTAGTTTCCCTAATCTAAACCTACTGCTGGTGGGCTGTAGTCAGCCTGAGCATGGATTAATATACAGTAAATTACCAAAAGTATTGGGACATTTGCCTTTACACGCACATGAACTTTAATGGCATCCCAGTCTTAGTCCGTAGGGTTCAATATTGCGTTGGCCCAACCTTTGCAGCTATAAAAGCTTCAACTGCTTTGGGAAGGCTGTCCACAAGGTTTAGGAGTGTGTCTATGGGAATGTTTGACCATTCTTCCAGAAGTGTGAGGTCAGGCACTGATGTTGGAGAGAAGGCCTGGCTTGCAGTCTCCACTCTGTTCTATCGGGTTGAGGTCAGGCCAGTCAAGTTCCTCCCCCCCCAAACTCGTTCATCCATGTTTTTATGAACCTTGTTTTGTGCACTGGTCCAAATCATTTGGTGGAGGGGGGATTATGATGTGGGGTTGTTTTTCAGGGGTTGGGCTTGGCCCCTTAGTTCCAGTGAAGGGAACTCTTAAGGCGTCAGCATGCCAAGACATTTTGGAAAATGTCATGCTCCCAACTTTGTGGGAACAGTTTGGGGATGGCCCCTTCCTGTTCCAACATGACTGCACACCAGTGCACAAAGCAAGGTCCATAAAGACATGGATAAGTGAGTTTAGGGTGGAGGAACTTGACTGGCCTGCACAAAGTCCTGACCTCAACCTGATAAAACACCTTTGGGATGAATTAGAGCGGAGACTGTGAGCCAGGTCTTCTCATACACATCAGTGCCTGACCTCACAGATGCTCTTCTGGATGAATGGTCAAACATTCCCATAGACACTCCTCCTAAACCCTGCGGACAGCCTTCCCAGAAGAGTTGAAGCTGTTATAGCTGCAAAGGGTGGGCCAACTCAATATTGAACCCTACATACTAAGACTGGGATGCCATTAAAGTTCATGTGTATGTAAAGGCAGATGTCCCAATACTTTTGGTAATATAGTGTAGCTCTGCTTACATTGTTTGCCTCTCCGTGCTGTTGAGGAGTGTCCCTGGCAATAGTGTGACAAAATACAATAAATCTGAGTTATGAATATTAATGTCTCCTTGGCCAACCACCAGGAGGTTTTCACCAGTGGTGCATACTGAAAAAAGGATTTAAATATTTTGGGTGCCTTGGAGAGCTTTCTTGCCTCCAGGGCTACTGCCAATAGAGAAGGCTTTGTGTTCAAGGCCAGTGCTTCCCAAGCCCACTGCCTGGGGAGGGCATTTGCCAGAGGAGAGTGAGTCAAAGGCCTAGGAATTTTGGGCTACCTGTATTGGAGCACCGGGGGAAAAGCTGCCGAAGAGCACCCTGGAGAATTGGGTAAAAACATTTGCAGGAGGACTTTAAAGGAACTTCTGGTAGCTCACCCAGGAGATATGGGTGCTGACGTAAATAGTTTTAAACCTCTGATTAAAAAAAAAAAAAAAAAAAAAAAAACATAACCTTCTATAGTGTGTATTTACCTTAACCCAAAGAACAAAAAAGTGTCAGGATTAAAAATAAGAGAGAGTTTAGTTCCACTTTACTAGATGTATGCATTATAGAATGCTTCAGCTAATGGTGGTTGTTGTTAGACATGTGCACAACAAAAAAATTTGTTTATTTTTCTTTCGTTTTTTTTGTTTATTCGTAACTATTCGTTAATTCGTAAGTCGTCGGTGTTCGTATTCGTAACGATTTGTATTTTCGTAAGAGTTATTTTTTCGTTGATTCATTTTTCCATTAGTTTAATTTTCGTTTATTCGAAATTCGGACGCATTCATATTTATTTGTACATTCGTAACATTCGTAACATTCGTAGATTCGTAATCGGAGCATAGTTCATAATTTTATGTAATGTGTATGCTATTATTACATTTTTAAGAGACACGGAAAATTCCGAATCGTAAAAAAAAGTTACGAATGTACAAATTTTTTCGTTCAATCCATTCGAAGCACGTTAAGCAGCGCCGTTGTAAGAGACACGGAAAATTACGAATCGAAAAAAAAAAAAAAAAAAAGTTACAATGTACGAATTTTTTCGTTCAATCCATTCGAAGCATGTTAAGCTGCGCCATTGTAAGAGACACGGAAAATTCCGAATCGAAAAAAAAAAAGTTACGAATGTACGAATTTTTTCGTTCAATCCATTCGAAGCACATTAAGCAGCACCATTGTAAGGGACACAGAAAATTACCAATTCAACAAAAAAAAAGTTACGAATGTACGAATTTTTTCGTTCATTCAGATTTTTTCGTTGTTCCTGTTTTCGTTTTTCGGATTTTCTTCTTTCGTAGATTCGTTGTTTCTAATTTGTTTTTTTCGGATTTTCGTTGTTTTTCTGATTCGTTCGATTCGAACGATTCGTTATTCGGATTCATTCGATTCGAACGATTCATTATTCGTTCAAATTTTTACCGAATCGTTCGTTCATTCGTACGATAACGAATGAACGAAAATAATGAAAAAAAACAAAAAAAAAACAAAACGAATTGCACATGTCTAGTTGTTGTCAGGGCCGTCTTAATGCCATCATGGGCCCCTGGGCAAAGTAATGCACTGGAGCCCCTACCAGCCTGACCCAATTTATGCACCTGCTCTCAAGAATTTAGGTATAAAACGTTGATGGAATTACCCATATATTCATTAGTAATTTCAATAAAATCTATTTTAAAACATACCATAAATCAAAGACTAATCAACACAAAGAGGGGGAAAGCGGAATGCCACAGTACAGGGGGGATCAGGAAGGCACAATACATTTTCCGGGATGCTGCCCGGGTCACGGACATTCTGTGACAGCTTAGTAAAAAGCATGACTGTCCTGGCCAATCTGGGACAGTTGGCAAGTATGATGTAATGAGAGATTATCATGGGGCCCCCATGCACCCGGGGCCCCTGGGCAGTGCCCAGGGTTGCCCATGTATTCTTTCACACCGGACCATTTTGCTGGCTTAAGACCAGACCACTTTTGGGATTCGGCACTGCGTCGCTTTAACTGACAATTGCGCGGTCGTGCGACGTGGCTCCCAAACAAAATTGATGTCCTTTTTTTCCCAAAAATAGAGCTTTCTTTTGGTGGTATTTGATCACCCCTGCGTTTTTAATTTTTTGTGCTATAAACAAAAAAAGAGTGACAATTTTGAAAAAAAACTATATTTTTTTACTTTTTGCTATAATAAATATCCCCCAAAAATGTATAAAAATATATTTTTTTCCTCAGTTTGGGCCGATGCATATTCTTCTACATATTTTTGGTAAAAAAAAAATCGCAATAAGTGATTATTGATTGGTTTGCGCAAAAGTTATAGCATTTACAAAATAGGGGATAGTTTTATGGCATTTTTATTAATAATTTTTTTCAGCGATTTTTATTGTGACTGCGACATTATGGTGGACACATCGGACATTTTTGGGACCATTGTCATTTATACAGCAATCAGTGCTATACAAATACACTGATTCCTGTGTAAATGACACTGCCAGTGAAGGGGTTAACCACTAGGTGGCAGTGTAGGGTGTCCTAGGGGCGTGTTGCTAACTGTGGGAGGCGTGGCTGTGTTGTAGACATCACTGATCTCTGCTCCAATCACAGGGAGCAGAGATCAGTGTCACCGGCGGCGCGCACGCAATGGCATGGCAGCAAATTTAAAGGGACCTACCTGTACGCCCTTATGCCTGTCCGTGCCATTCTGCCGACGTACATCGTCGTGCGCCGGTCAGGAAGTGGTTAAGACAGCCCTGGTTGTTGTTACATAGTTAGTTAGGTTGAAAAAAGACACAAGTCCATCCAGTTCAACCACAAATAATAAAAAAATATATATATATATCATACAATCCCATATACCCCATTCTATACCCACAGTTGATCCAGAGGAAGGCAACAAAAAAAAACAGCAGCGCATGCTCCAATTTGCTAAGGCAGGGGAAAAAATTCCTTACTGATCCCCCGAGAGGCAATCCGATTTTCCCTGGATCAACTTTACCTATAAATGTCAGTACCCAGTTATATTATGTACATTTAGGAAAGTATCCAGGCCTTTCTTAAAGCAATCTACTGAGCTGACCAGAACCACCTCTGCAGGGAGTCTATTTCACATTTTCACAGCTCTTACTGTGAAGAAACCTTTCCGTATTAGAAACTAGACATGTGCAATTCATTTCGTTTTAATTTGTTTTCCGTTCAAATTCGTTATATTCGTTCATTTGTTATCGTACGAATGAACGAATGATTCGCTAAAAATTTTAACGAATAACGAATTATCGAATCGAACGAATATGAATAACAACGAAAATCCGAAATAACCAAATTAGAAACAACGAAACTACGAAAGAAGAAAATCCGAAAAACGAAAACAGGAACAACGAAAATCAAAATGAACGAAAAAATTCGTAACTTTTTTTTTTTTGTTGAATTGGTAATTTTCCGTGTCCCTTACAATGGCGCTGCTTAACGTGCTTCGAATGGATTGAATGAAAAAATTCGTACATTCGTAACTTTTTTTTATTTATTTTTTTCGATTCGTAATTTTCCGTGTCTCTTACAATGTAATAATAGCATACACATTACATAAAATTATGAATTATGCTCCGATTACGAATCTACGAAAACAATGTTACGAAAGTACGAATAAATCAATCTTACGAAAGTACGAATGTAACTAAATCTACGAAAATACGAATGCGTCCGAATTTCGAATAAACGGAAAAACGAATCAACGAAAAAATAACTCTTACGAAAATACGAACGAGTCCGAATGCGAACACCGACGACTTACGAAATTACGAATCGTTACGAATCAACGGAAACTAAAAAAACGAAACAAAACTAAACTAATTTTTCTATTGTGCACATGTCTATTAGAAACCTTTCCGTATTGTCATAATGTGATCTATGTATGGATAATAACAATTGACACTGCAGGATATAGGAGGTTGATGTTAGTGGTATTGTGGTCAGCCCCTAAAGGGTACACAGTGCTGGACAAGGTCATCTAGCGCCCAGGGCAAAGGTGCCAAATGGTGTCCCTACTCCCCAAAATGTATGAGCATTTTGTGTTAGCAAAAAGCCCCTCCAAAAAGTTTGAGCACTAATCTGCATGATTACCCCGAAGCATAAATTCCCCTTGCAAGCCACAATTTTCCCCGAACAAAAATTCCCCTTCTACCAGTACTCCTGCCAGTTTGTGGGTAGGCATGCCCCCCCTATACCCACCACCCCCACTTTACATAACACCACAGCCCCCAGGGCAGCCGCCCCTCCTGCCCACCCCTTGTTCTGGCACTAGATGTAGCTATGGAATCTTTTTTTTTTTTTTGTTGTTTTGATATGTGGTTTTACATTTTTGTGTACAAATAAAACACGTATTCCAAATACATTTTTGTTTTGTTAGAGTAGCACCTTTAAAGTCTCGTTTATGTAAATACTGTAGCTTCTCATTATAAATTTCGGCTTGCTGTACCTGGATCACCCATCATTCCCATAATTAAATTCACTTCATTAAGGTTAAGTAAAAACATGTTTATGTTTGCAGTATGAGTAATTTTGTATTTGTGTTGGCCTTTTGAGCTATAATACATTAATAAAGTGACACTTCTAAGCTCTATTTACATTGCAAATGGCCAAATTATAATTTCAGAAAATAACAAAGGTTCTTTCAGGAAGAAAAAGCACAGGCCTCTTCAAAAGAACAACGCAAGTGGAAATGTTCTAAAGTGTTGTAACCCTTACTTGTAGAACTATAGGCAAAACTTTTTTTTTTCCTTTTTGGGTATAGTAAAGCCCCATACACACAGTCGGAAAATCCGACCACCAAATCCATCGGATTTGGTCCGACAGATTTAGTCCGACACTGGTGTTGCATACACACGGTCGGACAAAGTTGTCGGAAAATCCGATCATTCTGAACGTGGTGACATTTGTTGCCTACGACGGGACTACGTAGAGGCTAGTAGCCAATAGCTTTGGTCTTGTAATGTGATCTGAGCATGCGTGGCACTTTGTCCGTCGGAATTCGCTACACATGATCGGAATTGGTGTGATCGGACTTTGTTGTCGGAAAATTTTTAGAGCAGGAGATACAACTTTGTCCGTCGGTCAAACCGATGGAAAATGTCCGATGGTGCCTACACACGGACGGAATTTCCGACAACATTGTCCGATAGGACAGAATCCATCGGAAAATCCGACCGTGTGTATGGGGCTTAAGGGAGGATTATAACCCCTGTGGGTATTTTTGCCATCTTTGTCCCTTTGGGGGGATTTACCTTCTTTTCCTGCCCCATAGCCAAAACAGGAAGTGAAAGGAAATCCCTGCAACTTATTGGAATCCCTTGGGACCCCCCTATTGGAAGGTTTCCCCTCTATTACTCTTCTGGGGACAACCACCGATCATTAGGCAGAGAGCCAGAATGGCGATCTGCCTATGGAAAATACTGTATTTATATAACACGCACCTGAAAATCGGGTGCAAATTGCGTGTGCTTGTTATACGCTAATACTTAAATTTTAGCTGCCTCGGAGAGAACAGGGAGGGGGGCGGGATGAGCGCCGTCAGATTACAAACAGTAAAAATCTCCTGTTTACTTGCGGCCTCTGTAATAGGAAGTCCCGTTTCCTGGGCCGCCATTGGACCACTGCTCCTTCTATCATAGGAGATTCTCACTGTATGTAATCTGTCGGCGCTTGTCCCGCCCCCCCCTCCCTGTCCCCTATAGGCTGCCGAAGGGCATCGATCAGGCTGCACTGATGGCAATGGTGAGGCTGCTGCATTGAAGGCAATGGTGAGGCTGCTGTATTGATGGCAATGGTGAGGCTGCTGTATTGATGGCAATGGTGAGGCTGCTGTATTGATGGCAATGGTGAGGCTGCTGTATTGATGGCAATGGTGAGGCTGCTGTATTGATGGCAATGGTGAGGCTGCGGCATTGATGGCAATGGTGAGGCTGCTGTATTGATGGCAATGGTGAGGCTGCTGTATTGATGGCAATGGTGAGGCTGCTGCATTGATGGCAATGGGGAGGCTGCTGCATTGATGGCAATGGTGAGGCTGCTGTATTAAAGGCAATGGTGAGGCTGCTGTATTGATGGCAATGGTGAGGCTGCTGTATTGAAGACAATGGTGAGGCTGCTGCATTGATGGCAATGGTGAGGCTGCTGCATTGATGGCAATGGTGAGGCTGCTGTATTGATGGCAATGGTGAGGCTGCTGTATTGATGGCAATGGTGAGGCTGCTGCATTGATGGGAATGGTGAGGCTGCTGTATTGATGGCAATGGTGAGGCTGCTGCATTGATGGGAATGGTGAGGCTGCTGCATTGATGGCAATGGTGAGGCTGCTGCATTTATGGCAATGGTGAGGCTGCTGCATCGATGGCAATGGTGAGGCTGCTGCATTGATGGCAATGGTGAGGCTGCTGCATTGATGGCAATGGGGAGGCTGCTGTAATGATGGCAATGGTGAGGCTGCTGCATTGATGGCAATGGTGAGGCTGCTGCATTGATGGCAATGGTGAGGCTGCTGTATTGATGGCAATGGTAAGGCTGCTGTATTAAAGGCAATGGTGAGGCTGCTGTATTGATGGCAATGGTGAGGCTGCTGTATTGAAGGCAATGGTGAGGCTGCTGCATTGATGGCAATGGTGAGGCTGCTGCATTGATGGCAATGGTGAGGCTGCTGCATTGATGGGAATGGTGAGGCTGCTGCATTAAAGACAATGGTGAGGCTGCTACATTGATGGCACTTATGAGGCTACAGATGGGCACTGACCCTTATTTTGCTTCAAAGTTCCTTATTTAAAATGTAAGTTTTTTTCCCTGAAACTTCCCTCTTAAAATGAATGTGCGTGTTATACGCCGATAAATATGGTAATACTGTCAGCAAAGCAGGAACACAAGATCAATGCCTTCCCCTAGTAAAAGCACACCTCACACTATACACAAACACAGATTAGGCACACAATTAACCCTTTGATCACCCCTGATGTTTAAACCCCTTCCCAGCCAGTGTCATTAGTACAGTGACAGTGCATATTTTGTAGCACTGTTCACTGTATTAGTGTCACTGGTCCCCAAAATAGTGTCAAAAGTATCAGTAAGTGTCCCGATTGTCTGCCGCAATATCACAGTTCTACTATAAGTCTCTTATCGCCGCCATAACTAGTAAAAATAAAGAAATAAAAACATCCCATAGTTTGTAGATGCTGTAACTTTTGCGCAAACCTGTTTAGTTTGTTCATAAACGACCTGGAGGATGGGGTAAACAGTTCAATTTCTGTATTTGCGGACGATACTAAGCTAAGCAGGGCAATAACTTCTCCGCAGGATGTGGAAACCTTGCAAAAAGATGTGAACAAATTAATGGGGTGGCCAACTACATGGCAAATGAGGTTTAATGTGGAAGAATTTTAAATAATGCATTTGGGTGGCAAAAATCTGAATGCGATCCATACACTGGAGAGAGAACCTCTGGGGGAATCTAGGATGGACCTGGGGGTCCTAGTAGATGATAGGCTCAGTAATGGCATGCAATGCCAAGCTGCTGCTTACAAAGCAAACAGAATATTGAATGCATTAAAAAAGGGATTAACTCCAGAGCTAAAATGATAATTCTCCCGCTCTACAAGACTCTGGTCCGGCCGCACCTGGAGTATGCTGTACAGTTCTGTGCACCAGTCCTCAGGATGTACTGGAAATGGAGCGAGAACAAAGAAGGGCATCAAAGCTAATAAAGGGTCTGGAGGATATTAGTTATGAGGAAAGGTTGTGAGCACTGAACTTATTCTCTCTGGAGAAGAGACACTTGAGGGGGGATATGATTTCAATATACAAATACCGTACTGGTGACCACACAATAGGGATAAAACTTTTTCGCGGAAGGGAGTTTAACAAGACTCGTGGCCACTCATTAAAATTAGAAAAAAAGAGGTTTAACCTTAAACTACATAGAGGGTTCTTTACGGTAAGAGCGGCAAGGATGTGGAATTCCCTTCCACAGGCGGTGGTCTCAGCGGGGGAATTGATAGTTTCAAGAAACTATTAGATGGGCACCTGAACGACCGCAACATACAGGGATATACAATGTAATACTGACATATAATCACACACATTGGTTGGACTTGATGGACTTGTGTCTTTTTTCAACCTCACCTACTATGTAACTATGTATTCTCTTTATATCTCAAAAAGGATAGGCTGAGGTAAAATGATATAAAAGCACACATAGTAATAGCACGGGTAACATAACAAACAATGTGGTTTGCCCAGAAATTATATATTTTTATTTTTTTGGTATTGGATATGTTTTATAACTAAAATTAGAAAAAATATACACTTATTTTTATTTTTTTTATCAAAAATATTTTTACCAAAAATAAAAATATGAAGAAATTATATTTTTTTATTTTTTTTATTATAGAACAAAATAAAAAAATATAGTTATTTTTTTCAAATTTTTTTTTTTTTATAGAGCATAAAATAGAAAACGCAGTGGTGATCAAATACCACCAAAAGAAAGCTCTATTTGTGGGGGGTAAAAAATGTTAGTGTGCATGACCGTACAATTTTCAGTTAACCTCTTCATCCCTGGAAGCTTTGGCTACTGAATGACCAGGCCATTTTTTGCGATTCGGCACTGCGTCGTTTTAACTGACAAATGCGCGGTCGTGAGGCATTGCACCCAAACAAAATTGACGACCTTTTTTTCCCACAAATAGAGCTTTCTTTTGGTGGTGTTTGATCATCTCTGTGTTTTTTTTTTTGCGCTATAACCAAAAAAAGAGCGACAATTTAGAAAAAAATACAATATTTTGTAATTTTGCTATAATAAATAACCCCATTTTTTTTTTTAAAAAAGCTAATTTTTTCTCAGTTTAGGCCGATATGTATTCTTCTACATATTTTTGGTAATACAAATTACAATAAGCGTATATTGATTGTTTGCGCAAAAGTTATAGCGTCTACAAAATAGGGGATATATTTATAGAATTTTTATTATTATTTAATTTTTTTTACTAGTAATGGCGACGATCTGTGATTTTTATCAGGACTGCGACATTATGGCGGACACATCGGACAATTTTGACACATTTTTGGGACCATTGTCATTTATACAGCGATCAGTGCTATAAAAATGCATTGATTACAGTAAAAATGTCACTGTCAGTGAAGGGGTTAACCCTAGGTGGCGCTGTAGAGGTTAAGTGTGTCCTGGGGAGTGTTTCTAACTGTGGGGGGGGGGATGGGCTAGCTGTGACACATCACTGATCATAGCTCCCGATCACAGTGAGCTGTGATCAGTGACGGTGTCACTAGGCAGAATGAGGAGATGCTTGTTTACATTAGCATCTCCCTGTTCTTCATCTCCGTGAGACGATCGCGGGTATCCCCACGGACATCGAGTCCGCGGGACCCGTGATCCGACTCACGGAGCTCTCGGCCGGCGCACGCGATGGCACGCGCAGCCGTGCCATTCTGCAGACGCACATCGACGTGCGCTGGTTGGGAACCGGTTAAAGTAGTGCATTTCCATATCGCAAAAAATGGCCTGGTCATGAAGGGGGGTAAATCTTCCACAGGTCAAGTGGTTAAACTAGTTGACTGCAGCAAGAATATAGTAGTCTCCAACCCCCATTCTAGACCCCAGTAGACATGTGCACAACAGAAAAATGTGTTTATTTTCGTTTTGTTTCTTTAGTTTCCGTTGATTCGTAACGATTCGTAAATTCGTAAGTCGTCGGTGTTCGTATTCGTAACGATTCGTATATTCGTAAGAGTTATTTTTTCGTTGATTCGTTTTTCTGTTCGTTTAATTTTCGTTTATTCGAAATTCGGACGCATTCGTATTTTCGTAGATTTAGTTACATTCGTACTTTCGTTAGATTGATTTATTCGTACTTTCGTAACATTGTTTTCGTAGATTGGTAATCGGAGCATAATTCATAATTTTATGTAATGTGTATGCTATTATTACATTTTTAAGAGACACGGAAAATTACGAATCGAAAAAAAAAGTTACGGATGTACGAATTTTTTTGTTCAATCCATTCGAAGCACGTTAAGCAGCGCCATTGTAAGAGACACGGAAAATTACGAATCAAAAAAAAAAAAGTTACGAATGTACGAGATTTTTCGTTCAATCCATTCGAGGCACGTTAAGCAGCGCCATTGTAAGAGACACGGAGAATTATGAATCAAAAAAAAATAAATTTTTACGAATGTACGAATTTTTTCATTCAACCCATTCGAGGCATGTTAAGCAGCGCCATTGTAAGAGACACGGAAAATTACGAATCGAAAAAAAAAAAATAATAATTTACGAATGTACGAATTTTTTCGTTCAATCCATTCGAGGCACGTTAAGCAGCGCCATTGTAAGAGACACGGAAAATTATGGATCGAAAAAAAAAAAAAAAGTTTACGAATGTACGAATTTTTTCGTTCAATCCATTCGAGGCACGTTAAGCAGCGCCATTGTAAGGGACACGGAAAATTACCAAATTCAACAACAAAAAAAAAAAGTTACGAATGTACGAATTTTTTCGTTCATTTTGATTTTCGTTGTTCCTCGTTTTCGTTTTTCGGATTTTCTTCTTTCGTACATTCGTTGTTTCTAATTTGGTTATTTCGGATTTTCGTTGTTTTCGTATTTGTTCGATTCGAACGATTCGTTATTCGTTAAAATTTTTAGCGAATCGTTCGTTCATTCGTACGATAACGAATGAACGAATATAACGAAAAAAAACCGAAAAAAACTAAACAAATTGCACATGTCTAGACCCCAGTGATGCCTTCCCGGGAGGATCCCAAATCTGTCTGCTTCTAGATGTTGCGGACTCCCTTTAATAGGTTTTTAGATTTGCTTAGATTTAAGTTGTAAGCCTTCAGTGCCAGGGTTCCAGTACTACAGGGATTCATAACTACTTAGCCACTTATTGCCAGTAAATTGAATTTTCTCATGTTCCTCTGAGTTTTTACATCTTTTTAAACTCTAACAAAGAGTTATACAAAAAAGGAAGCCATTTCTACACCTTTCATTAATACTTCAGTTTAAATTTAGTGCTGTCTCACCTGTCTGCCATTTATTTTTATTTATTTTTTAATGAAACTTTGTTCTGAACATTGTTGACTTAGGTAATGGTAAAGTGAAAACAAACAGATACATTTCCCATAGATTGCTTTTTCTATTACCCCCCCGGTAAAAACTACTCTGTAGGCAGGGTATAAATATAATTTAATAGTGCATAACTTTTAGCAGTTGTCATGAACAAATATACTGTGATATAAAACTAAAATTGTCTGTTAGATAAAACAAAAAGAGGTAACTTTTATGTTTTCATTTAGCAAGGGTGAATTTCATAAATTATCTTTAGAAAAATAAAATAAGGAGCCGCCGTGTAAAAAAAAAAAACATCTATATACAGTGCCTCGAAAAAGTATTCATACCCCTTGACATTTTATTTACACTTTTTTTTATGTTACAAAAAAAAAAAACGTACCGTATATACTCGAGTATAAGCCGACCCGAATATAAGCCGAGGCACCTAATTTTACCACAAAAAACTGGGAAAACGTATTGACTCGAGTATAAGCCTAGGGTGAGAAATGCGCAGCTACTGTAAGTGGAAAAGAGGGTCAACAATGCCCATTTGCAGCCTCACTGTGCCCATTTGCAGCCATAGGTCCCCCGAAACTCGGTAGTTAAGGGTTCCTAGATGCCCCCTATCTGCAGCCAAAATTTGGGGTCTCTGGACCCAAAAGGTCCCGAAATGACATTGCTGCAGATGGACACAGTTGACCGATTTTAGGGCACCATATTTACGGGCCACTTGGTGCAAGGAACCCCAAACTTGGTGTGCAAACCCAGTGGAACTACAACATATCCAAAGATGGGGTTCCTATCACTAAGTGGCCCCGAGATACGGGGCCCCAAAGTCGGTTCGGAAAATGTCAAGCACTTTTCTGCAGCAAAGAATGACATTTTCCGAACCGACTTTGGGGCCCCGTATCTCGGGGCCACTTAGTGATAGGAACCCCATCTTTGGATATGTTGTAGTTCCACTGGGTTTGCACACCAAGTTTGGGGTTCCTAGCAGGCTAGCACCAAGTGGCTCCGAGATACGGGGCCCCAAATCGGGTCGGAAAATGTCATTCTCTGCTGCAGCAAAGTGATTGACTCCAGTATAAGCCGAGGGGGGCATTTTCAGCACAGAAAAATGTGCTGAAAAACTCGGCTTATACTCGAGTATATACGGTAAATGTATTTTGTTGGGATTTTTTTGTGATAGAACACAAAGTGGCACATAATTGTGAAGTGGAAGGAAAATGATAAATGGTTTTCAAAATCTTTTACAAATGTATGAAAAGTGTGGGGTGTATTTGTATTCAGCCGCCTTTACTCCGATACCCATAACTAAAATCTAGCGGAACCAATTGCCTTCAGAATTCACCTAATTAGTAACTAGAGTTTTTTTTAGAAAAACAGCATCATGAAGGCCAAGGAACACACCAGACAGGTCAGGGATAAAGTTCTGGAGAAGTTTAAAGCAGGGTTAGGTTATAAAAAGAATCCCAAGCTTTGAACATCTCACGGAGCTCTGTTCAATCCATCATCCGAAAATGGAAAGAGTATGGCACAACTGCAAACCTACCAAGACATGGCCATCCACCTACACTGACAGGCCGGGCAAGGAGAGCATTCATCAGAGAAACAGCCAAGAGGTCCATGGTAACTCTGGAGGAGCTGCAGAGATCCACAGATCAGGTGGGAGAATCTCTCCACAGGACAACTATAATGCCGCGTGCACATGGTCGGAAATTCCAACGGAAAATGTCCGATCGGAGCATGTCGCGTGTGGGCTCCATCTGACTTTTTCTTTCAGAATTTCCAATGAAAAAAAATTGAGATCCTGCTCTCAAATTTTCCGACAACAAAATCCGACTTTTCTGACTTTTTCCGATCGTGTGTAGAGAATTCCGACGGACAAAGTGCCACACATGCTCAGATCAAATTAGGAGACCAAAGCTATTGGCTACTAGCCTCTACGTAGTTCCGTCGTACGCAACAAACGTCACCACGTTCAGAATGATCGGATTTTCCGACAACTTTGTCCGACCGTGTGTATGCAACACAAGTGTCGGACAAAATCCGTCTGAAAAAATCCGACAGATTTTGTGGTCGGAATTTCCGACCGCGTGTACGGGGCATTAGTCTTGCACTCCACAAATCTGGCCTTTATGGAAGAGTGGCAAGAAAAAAGCCATTGTTGAAAGAAAATCATAAGAAGTCCTGTTTGCAGTTTGCGAGAAGCCATGTGGGGGACACAGCAAACATGTGGAAGAAGGTGCTCTGGTCACATGAGACCAAAATTTTACTTTTACTTTTTTACAAAGCAAAGCGCTATGTGTGGTGGAAAACAAACACTGCACATCACCCTGAACACACCATCTCCATTGTGAAACATGGTGGTGGCATGTTGTGCAGATGTTTTTCTTCAGCGGGGACAGAGAAACTGGTCAGAGTTGATGGGAAAATGGATGGAGCCAAATACAGGGCAATCTTAGAAGAAAACCTGTAATGCCCCCTACACACGGTCGGAAATTCCGACCACAAAATCCGTCTGATTTTTTCCGACGGATTTTGGCCGACACTGGTGCATACTGGTTGCATACACACGATCGGACAAAGTTGTCGGAAAATCCGATCATTCTGAACGTGGTGACGTTCGTTGCGTACGACGGGACTACGTAGAGGCTAGTAGCCAATAGCTTTGGTCTTGTAATGTGATCTGAGCATGCGTGGCACTTTGTCCGTCGGAATTCGCTACACACGATCGGAAAAAGTCTGATAGGACTTTGTTGTCGGAAAATTTGAGAGCAGGATCTCAAACTTTTTCCGTCGGAAATTCCGACGGAAAAAGTCCGATGGAGCCCACACACGGTCGGAATTTCCGACAACATGGTCCAATAGGACATTTTCCGACCGTGTGTGCGCGGCATTAGAGTCTGCAAATGACTTGAGACTGGGGCGGAGGTTCACCTTCAAGCAGGACAACGACCCTAAACACACAGCCAGAGCTACAATGGAAGGGTTTAGATCAAAGCATATTCATGTGTACGGATGGGCTGAAAACTCCCTGGTTCGGTTCGCACTAGAACATGCGAACAGGCAAAAAATTTGTGCGAATATTCGAACTCTATTGAAGTCTATGGGACACAAACATGAAACATCAAAAGTGCTAATTTTAAAGGCTTGAATGCAAGTTATTTCCATAAAAAGTGTATGGGGACCCGGTATCAATGTCAAAAAAAGTTTTTAAAGCGACCGTTTTTTTTCAGGAGCAGTGATTTTAACCCTTTCCTGCCGAGCGTACGCAGATATGCATACTCGGGGATTATACCAGGATGATGCCCGCAGCTGCAGGCATCATCCCGTACCGTTGTTTAGAGCGGGCGATTGGCTATCCAGGTATAACAACCGATGCGGCTAAAAGGGGGGACCTCCCGCCGCCTCACGCCGCTCTTACCGGACCTCCCGTTCCATCAGAAGGCCCGATCAAACATCCGCTGCTTCTGGCGGCTAGTGACAGACTGGAATGAAGCCAGAAACGGCTTTGTTCCAGTCTCCTTGATGTAAACACAGTAGCGATGTCAAAGGGTCACTTCCTGTTTACTCGGCTGCCAATGGTGCCAGACTTTTTAAAATATACGGTATTCAGATACACCGTTTTCGGTGATCTGAATACTTTGAAGTGCAAAGGAGGGATTTGGGGTCTTTTAGACCCCCGATCCCTCCATAAAGAGTACCTGTCACCACCTATTACTGTCACAAGGGATGTTTACGTTCCTTGTGACAGCAATAAAAGTGATCAATTAAAAAAAAAAAAAAAAAAAAAACACTATTTAATAATATAAAAATAAATAAAATAAATAAGAAAAAAAAAATTTCCAAAGCGCCCCCGTCACTGCGAGCTCGCGCAGCAAAGACAACGCATACTGAAGTTGCGTCTGCATATGTAAACGATGTTCAAATCACACATGTGAGGTATCGCCGTGATCTTCCAAGCAAGAGCAATAATTCTAGCACTAGACCTCCTCCGTAACTCTAACCTGGTAACTGTAAAAAAAATTTAAAGCATTGCCTATAAAACGGAAAATTGTATCATACTTACCATAATTTTCCTTTCCTGGTGCCAATCCATGGCAGCATACATGTGATAGAGCTCCGCCTCTACTCCGCCTTCAGTACTAGTGAATAGCATAAATTAAAGGGCATAGCCCCTCCCCCAACATTCTTCGTAATATAGAATACCGAGGGTGGGAGTTTATGCTGCCATGGATTGGCACCAGGAAAGGAAAATTACGGTAAGTATGATACAATTTTCCGTTTTCCTGGTGCCTCCATGGCAGCATACATGTGATAAATAACTAGCTCACATGGGTGGGTTTAATGCTTTAACAAAAAATAAACTTTAATCAAACACAGACATAGCAGCATGAAGCGCTTTTCTCCCGAACTCTACGGTTGTAAGAGCCCCGGGATCAATACGATAATGTTTGATGAACGTGTGTCGGGAAGAACAAGCCTAATATTTCAAGAGAAACATTTGCCCTCGCTGCCCAAGATGCCGATACTGCTCTTGTTGAAGGAGCATTCACCTGAGCCAAAAGGATCTAAGTTCCTCACCCTGTAAACTTTCTGGATTAGCTTGACAACCAGGGATGCCAAGGTTCTGGTAGAAGCTTCCTTTCCTCTATCCTTACGCCATGGGATGATGAATAATCTTTCAGAGTTCCTTAAACTTGCTGTGGCTTCCAAGTAGGCCCTGAGAACTTTGGTTATGTCTAAGTCCATGAAAACTGGTCAAGTTCCAAATTGAGACCTCTTCAACCGGTACAAACGGATGAGTGGATAGGACTTCCAATATTAGAGGAGGATCCCACTTTGGAAAGGAACATCTGGATGGGGGACACATCTTCAATACTCCCCTGAGGAACGTAACCACTAGAGGGTCTTCTGCCCCCCTGGTGTTAGTTGCTGCAGAAATTGCAGAAACTTGTACCTTGAGGGAACTCTGGCTGAGCCCCAAATCGAGACCAGTTTGCAGAAAACTCAGAACATCAGCAGTGGAAAGAGAGATAGGATCAAATCCTTTTCCTGGGGCATAGGATAAGAACTTGTCCCAAATTTTTGCATAGATTGTGTTGGTTGTAGGCTTCCTAGCTTTCAACAGGGTAGATATGACCTCTTGGGAACAGCCTAACGATTCAAACCTCCTCCTTTCAACTTCCATACACAAAGATCCAGCTTCTGTGGGTCTGGATGGTCCAGCCTGCCCTGGGTCAACAACTGCAGAAAGGGAGGAATTCACACTGAGGTGCATGGCTAGTGGAAACCACGGTCTCTTCGACCAATAGGGTAGCACTGCTAGCACTTGGACTGGTTCATTCAGGAGTCTGAGGAGAAACCCTGAAATGAGTGGGCGAGGAGGAGAGGCGTAAGCTGTCTTGAAGGTCCAAGGACAAGATAGCGCATCTACTACTTTCGCCTTCCACATCCACAGGCGGGAGAAGAATCTCCTGATTTTGCAATTCTCCTGCGTAGCAAAAAGATCCACCAGTGGGGTCTGCCATAGATTGGAGATTTGGTTGAACACATGGGGATGTAGAGACCACTCGATGTCCCCAAACCTCCTCGATAAGACATCTGCCTCTGTGTTCATCTTGCCTGGGAGATACATTGCCCTGAGGTCTACCAGGTTCCTCTCTGCCCAGAGCATTACAGGTTCCACTTCCCTCAGAAGTGTCTTGCTGTGGGTGCCCCCTTGTTTATGAAGGTACGAGACCGCCGCCTTGGTGTCCAAACATAGTACTCTCTGTCCCTTGACCTGAGATGCAAAAAAGAGGTTAAGGCTAGAAATGCTGCCCTCATTTCTAGGACATTGGACACTATCCCTCTGGTGAGAAAGGACCATCTTCCCTGAATTCTCTGCAATGGGCACCCCACCCCTGGCCACTCACATCTGACGTAATTGTGGTCCATGAGTGGGAACCCAAATGATAGAACCGGGAGAGATTCTCTGGATTCATCCACCAGTGTAGACTCCTGCTCATTAGCGTTGTTAAACAGATTGTCTGAGACAGATGTTGCCGTCTCCATTGTATTAAGAATCCCATCTGGAAGTGTCTCAGGATGCTAGTGAGACGATTGGACTAGAGGTATGCACGAGGACATCGTGCCAATAAGGCTCAGGCACTGCAAGGCTGATAGATGGGATCTCTGTATGAACTTGGATACCTTCTGAATGATGCCCTCCATCTTCATCTGGGGTAAAGAGACTGTGCCTTGGAGCGTATCGAACATTGCTCCTAAGTAAACCATCTGCTGTGTTGGAACTAAATGGCTCTTCCGATGGTTCACCAGCCACCCGATCTCCGGCCACGACTGGAGAAGAATCTCCCTGTGGACTATAAGCTGGCTCAGGTTTTTTTGACAGCAAGAGGATATCGTCCAGGTAGTGATAAATTCTTAACCCCCTCTCTCTCAGAGGGGCCAAGACAGATATCAACACTTTTTTGAACACCCGAGGGAAGGTGCACAGCCCGAAGGGCAGAGCTTGAAATTGCAGGTGGACATGACCCACTGCGAACCTTAAGTATTTTTGGAAGTATGGTAGAATAGGGATGTGGAGGTACGCATCCTGCAGGTCTATCGAGATTAATCAATCTCCTGGTTGTATGGTTTGGATGATCGTTTGGAGTGACTCCATCTTGAAGCTTTCGAGATGGATGTATTGATTTCGCTTTTTCAGATCTATTACAGGTCTCCAGTCGCCTGTTTTTTTCTGTACCAGGAAAAGGGTGGAATAAAAACCTGTAAATCGCTCCGATGGGGGGACAGGTATTGCTGCCCCTTGACGCTGCAGGGACTCCAAAAATTGGTTTAAGGCCAGTGCCTTCTGTGGGGAGGCTGATAACTGTGTCTCTTTGAAGGACGTGTGAGGAGGCTGCTGAGAGAAAGTCTAGAAGTGACCGTACCGGATCGTTGATAGGACCCATGGGTCTTGACATTTGGAGGCCCAGATGAGGAAAAAGTTTTTTAACCGGGCTCTCACTGGGGGCTTCTCCGCCCCGCTGATGTCAAAAGGACTTTGTCCCCTCCTGGGGAGCAGTGAGGGACTTGTTCTTTCTGGCTCCCAAAAAAGAAGTCTGGGTGCCTCTCCACGATTTCTTGTTGTCCCTAAAGGGCCGAGACTGCCTGAAGTCTCTAGAATTTGATTGCCGGAATCGTGATAAATAGGCCTTTGTTCTCCGGACCTTCCTGTCCTGAGGAAGTAAGCCAGATTTGCCCCCTGTTACTCTGGAGATTACTTTGTCGAGTTTCTCGCCAAACAAAGATTTCCCATCAAAGGGAATCTTGCACCAATTCTGCTTTGATGCTAGATCGGCTGTCCAAGGCTTTAGCCATGAGGCCCGCTTTGCCATAACAGAGTTGCAGCATTGAATTGGCTGAACACCAGATTGTGTCAACTGCAGCTTCTCCCACAAAATCCGCCGCCAACTTAAGCTCCTCCAGAGCTTTGATTATGTCATCTTTGGGAACGTCTTGGTGCAGGGCTGTCTCAACATTTTCCGTCCAATACCTGATGGCATTGGAAACGGTTGTCAGCTCAATGGCTGGTCTGCAAGCTTCTAGATAGATGTATTGATCTAGACCTCAAAAGGAGCTATCTAGGGGATCCTTGAAGACGTTGAATCCTTCATTGGCAACGTTACATTTTTTGCCAGACGCACTACAGCCGCATCAACCACAGTCATTGAACTTAAGGACTGAGTATCCGAATCTGCCAGTGCATACAGTTTGGATAAACGTGCTAGAGAAAACTTTATCAGTTTTGTTCCACTCATCCTCTATGATCTCCCTGATCTCCCCCATCAATGGGGAGAAGATCTTTCTCTTGAGGAATGAGAAATAGGTTTTTGATTTAGATTTTTTAGGAGGCTCTTCAGGGTCTTCCCAGGCAATGGCACTCCTTACCGCTTGTACAAAGGGTTGAACCAGGGAGAAATTGAAACCAGATGGTTCAGTATCATCTGAGGACTCCTCGGATGAATCTACCGGTGGGATTTGTTTAGCTGTTTTTCCTGATGGAGGCAAAGGAGTAATAACAGCTGATGGGCCCAGATGATGGGTCCAAATCCAACACCTGAGCAGCTTGTGAAACCGGGTGAGCGGCAATCATGGCTGTCAGTTCAGAAAGAGAGTCTTTCATGGTTTGAGTAGGTCAACCACCTGTTGGCCTTCTAATTCCCAGTTAGCTGCATAGTCCCTGAGACAGTCTTTGCAGACGAACTTATCAGGGAGTGGAACCGCGCCACAGGCCCAGCATTTTTTTCCTTGACGCCTGCGTTGGAGGCGAAAGCGAATGACGACGCCTATGAGATCCTGATCTTCTAGAAGATTTATAGTGAGAAGAGTGTGACCTCCGCTCAGGACTATCGTCATTGTCATAGCGCCTTGAGGACTTTCTGGACCGCTTTGAAGGAACAGGGCTGAAACAAACAAAGTTTGTCAGTGGCGCACTCTTTTTTTTTAGTTTTTATTTTTTTAAATACTCACGTACAGGTGGTCCACATACCTATTGGATATGAGAGGATCTTGGCTTTGTGACGAATGGCTCATGGTAAATAATGGGCAGGAGGATCAGCTGTAGGAAGGCGAAGTAAGAAAGCAAAAAGAAATAGAGTCTATTTGCACAAGAAATTTTTAAATGAAGTCACAGCAATAGGAGTGAGATAAAAGTATAAGGCTGGCCATACACTACACAACCCCCGTCTATAGATCTCCCTCAGATCTACCAAAACCATACAATATGAGGTCAAATCTAATCACCCTCAATTTGCATGCAATCAGGCAGGCCCCAGTACCACACAGTTGAAGGCAAACCTAATGGAAATTGAACAATAAAATTGCATGGTGCATGGCCAGCTCCACACATACCTGTAATGCTGAAGTAATTTGGACTGCAGGGCATACACCTGATATGCAGAGCAGCCCTGAGTCCAATTTGGAGCCAACATTTTAAAGCTAAACTGCTTACTGGCAAAAAAAAAGAAACAAAACCAAGGCCACGGCAAGAGAGTGAGAACCCTGAAGGGTAGAACAAAAAAGCTAGAGAAAAAACATCAGAAATGGCAAGGAAACGCCCGTTGTGCACGTGTGCGGACCGGGAATAAATGTCTTAAAGGGGACATTTTTTTATTTTTTTTTTTAAACCTATAAACTTTAACCACCAGGGCTCAAAAACAGTGCAGATATGGAAGCAAAAAGAAAACCTAACCTGACCAAGAAGGAAGAGAATCTGATCCTCCCGCCGTCATCACCAGCATTAATTTTTCTGGAAATTCAGCAGACTGCGTTCCTATGAGGAAACTCTGCAAGACCCCAAAAGATCCTCAGAAGGGGTTCCCAGTCTTATCAGCGCTAATAGCGGCCCAAGAACAGCAACTGCGCACGGGAGAGGCTTAACCCGGCGGACGCTGCCGACTGCAGAGGTATGGACATACTGCTACTCTTCACCAGTCAAGAGGTATGAGGAAAAAAAGGAGAATGTTGGGGGAGGGGCTATGCCCTTTAATTTATGCTATTCACTAGTCCTGAAGGCGGAGTAGAGGCGGAGCTCTATCACATGTATGCTGCCATGGAGGCACCAGGAAAGATTTTTAGGTACCAAAGTTTGTCGCCATTCCACGAGTGGGTGTAATTATAAAGCGTGACATGTTTGGTATCTATTTACTCGGCGTAACATCATCTTTCACATTATACAAAAAAATCGGGATAACTATACTGTTTTTTTTTTTTTTTTTATTCATGAAAGTGTCCCTTTTCCCAAAAAAGTTGCATCTAAAACACCGATGCACAAATACCGTGTGACATAAAATATCGCAAAAATCGCCATTTTATTCTCTAGATTCTCTGATAGAAAAATATATATAATGTTTGGGGGTTCTAAGTAATTTTCTAGCAAAAAATAGGAATTTTAACTTGTAAACACCAAAGGGCTTAGTCATAAAAGGGTTAATAATGCTTAAAGTAAAACAATAAAAATGTAATATTCCTTTAACCACTTGCCGACCAGCCGCCGTCATTATACTGAGGCAGGTGGGCATGATCCCACAAGCCATTGTAGCTATACGTCGGCTCCTTTAAGCGGGATAGGAGGCCGATGCTCGTGACCAGCGTTCGCGCTGACCACCAGCCACGAGTGTTTTACGGGCACGAGAGGCATAACAAGGACGTGTGTGTGTGTGTGTAAACACAAATCCCTGTTCTGTTCTGAGAGGAGATGCAGATTGTGAGTTCCTAATAGCTAGGAACCACGATCTGTCATCTCCTAAAGTCAGTCCCCTCCCCTACAGTTAGAACACACAGTCAGGGAACACAGTTAACCCCTCGATCGCCCCCTAGTGTTAACCCCTTCCCTGCCAGTGACATTTATACAGTAATCAGTGCTTTTATAGCACTGATCATCACTGTATAATTGTCAACAGTCCCAAAAATGTGTCAAAAGTGTCCGATGTTTCCGCCATAATGTTGCAGTCATGATAAAAATCGCAGATCGCTGCCATTACTAGTAAAAAAAATAATAATAATAAAAATGCCATAAATCTTTCCCCTATTTTGTAGACGCTATAACTTTTGCGCAAACCAATGAATATACGCTTATTGTGATTTTTTTTTTTCACAAACAATGTAGAAGATTACATAAACTGAGAAAAAAAATAGCTTTTTTAAAAAAACTTGGATATTTATTATAGCAAAAAGTACAAAATATTGTGTTTTTTTTTTTTTTTTTTTTTTTAATTGTCGCTCTTTTTGTGTTTATAGCGCAAAAAGTAAAAACCACAGAGGTGATCAAATACCACCAAAAGAAAGCTCTATTTGTGGGAAAAAAGGACTTCAATTTTGTTTGTATACAGCGCCGCACGACCACGCAATTGTCAGTTAAAGCGACGCAGTGCCGAATCGCAAAAAGTGCTCTGGTCATTGAGCAGCCAAATCTTCCAGGGCTGAAGTGGTTAAATACCGTTCCGTGGGGGGTCCCCTTAGTCTAAAGGAAAAAATGTAATTTAAACTTGCTTGTGGCTGTAATGTATTGCCGTCTCCCAGCAATATAGATGAAAAATCAAGGAAAATATTGGTGGGGGTCTTGTATGGATAATAAGGGGAACTCCACGGCAAAATAAAAAAAAAATAAAAAAACAGCATGGGGTCCCCCCAAGGTACATAACAGGTCCTTTGGGTCTGGCATAGATTTTAAGGGGAACTCCATGCCTAATTTTTTTTTTTTTAGTTGGCGTGGGGTCCCCCCAAAATCCATACCAGACCCTGGTCTGAGCAAGCAGCTTGGCAGGCCAGGAAAGGGGGGGGGCGATCAAGCCCCCCCCCGAACCATACTAGGCTGCTTGCCCTCAGCATGGGAAGTGTGCTGAATGCAAAAAAGTGTCCTGTTATGTACATCCATCGTCAATCACACTGACCGACGGACCCAAAAAATTGAAAAAGAAAATGTAAAAACTATGCCTCCATGGGAGGCCTCCTGGCGGCTGCTGTCTTTTGGCTGTGACAGCTAGTATATAGGCAAGGGTGGGGCCACCCGCGGACGTAACCAGATGACCCCACCCCCTCTGATGTCAGAAGGGGCGGGATAACTCGGTTACATCACCAGGTGTCCCCGCCTTTGCCTATGTACCAGCTGTTGCAGTCAAGAGACAACAGTCGGCGGGAGGCCTCCCATCGAGGCGGAGATTTTTTTTTCTCTTCTATTTTTCAGGTCCATCATGGACATCATGGATGGACATCGTGGAAATTATCAAAAGAAATTGTCAAAAACTGTCTATTGTGGTTTTTACTTTTTGACACTTTTTTTGGTAAATAGGTAGAAGTACAATGTACCCCATCCCCATTCACATGGGGGGGGGCAGGATCTGGGGGCCTCCTTTGGGGCTTCCAGATTCCGATAAGCCCCCACCCGCAGACCCCCAAAACCACCGGCCCAGAGTTGTGGGGACAAGGCCCTTTTTCCCTTTAACATGGGGACAAGGTGCTTTGGGGAGACCCCAAACCACCCTCCACATGTTGAGGGCAAGCAGCCTGGTATGGTTCAGGGGGGCGCTCACTCATCCCCCCAATTTCCTGTCCTGCCAAGCTGCTTGCTCGGATAAGGGTTTGGTATGGACCCCATGCGATCTCGCAGCGCATTATGGGGCACTCCGATTTGCCACAAATGCCCCATAATGTTCGCTATTCGGCAAACAGTCGAACGTTCGACTCGAACATTGGGCCCATCCCTATTCATGTGTTAAAATTACCCAGTCAAGGTCCAGACCTAAATCCAATTGAGAATCTGTGGCAAGAATTTAAAAATTTCTGTTCACAGACGCTCTCCATCCAATCTGACAGAGCTTAAGCTATTTTGGAAAGAAGAATGGGTAAAAAATGTCGCTCTCTAAATGTGCAAAGCTGGTAGAGACATCCCTAAAAAAGACCTGCAGCTGTAATTGCAGAAAAAGGTTGTTCTACAAAGTATTGACTCAGGGGGGCTGAATACAAATGCAAAGACCTCTCCAAGAGTTTTCTATATATTTAGGGGAGCCTTCATAGGGGTTTGTATAGTTTATGTTTTAAGATGTTGGCAATAAATGTAATTTACCGGCAATTTAAACTGTATAATTTTTTGGTAAATGCAATTTTTGCTGTTACATATCATGCAGCAAGAATGAAAAAAAAAAAAGTTGCTTAGAGTCCCCCAAAATACATACCAGACCCTTTCAGTTTGGTATGGATTTTATGGGGACCCTCACGCAAGAAAAAAAAAATGCTTGAACTCTCCTTTAGTTCCTTCCTTATAAACCAGTGACAGTGGGAAGCTGTTAGAAAAGATGCACAGATCCCCTTGAACAGGGGGCTGAGTGGGCTAAAGTTCAGGCATTCATCCAAATGCCCAAACAGCCAGAGTTTGGACCAAACCTAGGTTTGGACCAAACTGTTGGATCATCCCTACTGTAAAGGTTCAAAGGGATAAACAGCCGGCAACTCTGTATCATTCAATAGCAGAAGCATTTATTGGTTACAGTGTAAATACAACATGAATACTCCTACATATTTTGGCCATGAGGCCTAGGTCATAGTTGTGCTGCTATGACTAAGGCCTCAAGGCTGAAACGCATAGAAGTATTCCTATTGTATTTACCCTGTACCCAATAAATACTTCTACAATTGGATAATACCAGTGTTGCCAGCTGTTTATCCTATTGAACCTTTATATCAAGTGATAGTGGAAACACTGCCAGCCTGAGCACTGGTTCCTCAGCTTATTCATAGGATCTCATGTAAGTGTTTCCTTTTTATGCCATCCCTACTGTAATATTAATTCCGAACCTCTGAAGTCTCCATTCTAGAAGAGCTGATTGTCAGATGCACAGGAGAGTCTTTGGGATCATGCTCCTGCTAGTCTCAGATCTCCTTCCCCACCTCCATCCTTGAGTGATCTATTGCCTTCAGAGCCTTTTGTCAACTTGGCCAGCTCTCCCTTATTAACCCAATATGCCTAAAAATGTCTTCCCAATAATAAAAAATTCTAAAGTATATCCTAAGCTAGAAAGTTAATTGATGTTTGAAATTCTTCTAAAGAATGGAATGGTATGGTATGGTATGGAGAGGTTATACCCAATGATATAGTTACATAGTTACTAGACATGTGCAATTTGTTACATCGTTATTTAGGTTTAAAAAAGACATCCAGTTCAACCACAAATAAAACAAAATAAAAATAATATCATACAATCCCATATACCCCATTCTATACCCACAGTTGATCCAGAGGAAGGCAAAAAACCCCAGCAGCGCATGCTCCAATTTGCTAAAGCAGGGGAAAAAATTCCTTCCTGATCCCCCGAGAGGCAACCGGATTTTCCCCGGACCAACTTTACCTATAAATGTCAGTACCCGGTTATATTATGTACATTTAGGAAAGTATCCAGGCCTTTCTTAAAGCAATCTACTGAGCTGGCCAGAACCACCTCTGCAGGGAGTCTATTCCACATTTTCACAGCTCTTACTGTGAAGAAACCTTTCTGTATTTGGAGATGAAATCTCTTTTCCTCTAGACGTAAAAAGAGTGCCCCCTTGTCCTCTGTGTTGACTGTAAAGTGAATAAATCAACACCAAGTTCACTATATGGACCCCTTATATATTTGTACATGTTGATCATATCCCCCCTTATTCTCCTCTTCTCAAGGGTGAATAAATTCAGTTCCTCTAATCTTTCCTCATAGCTGAGCTCCTCCATGCCTCTTATCAGTTTGGTTGCCCTTCTCTGCACTTTCTCCAGTTCCCTGATATCCTTTTTGAGAACTGGTGCCCAAAACTGAACTGCATATTCCAGATGAGGTCTTACTAATGATTTGTACAGGGGGGCAAAATGATATCTCTCTCTCTGGAGTCCATACCTCTCCTAATACAAGAAAGGACTTTGCTTGCTTTGGAAACGCAGCTTGGCATTGCATGCTATGAAGATGGGGAGTGGGGGAGGTGTTCTATGGTCCAAAAAAAAACTTTCTTTCCTAGGGTGATAAGGACCCCCCAAGAAATAGTACAGTGAGTAAGCATGAGCTTCACACTAGGGCAGGCATTGTGTTACCGGCAGGGAAACCAGGTGAAAATAAAGAAAAAATACTGAAAAAGAAAACTCACGCAGTCACCGCATTTAAGAACTGGCAAGCTGCAATATATTACATTTGTTTTCTTGGGCTTATACATACTTTAATTCCATTTGTTTTTAAATTAATGTTTTATATTTTTCTTTTTATTAGTTATATCATAATATTTTATAAATGTCTCCCCTAAATTCTAAATAATTTTAACCACTTCCCATCCCGCCCATAGTCATATGACGCCCACAAGGTGGATCTCCCATCCTGGGTGGGCGTCATATGATGTCCTCCCATTCCCGGCCGCCTAGGGGCGCGCGCGCGCCCGCGTCATCGCTCGGGACCCGGTGCGCGTGCCCGGTGACCGCGATGTCCGCCGGGCACCCGCGATTGCCCGTGAAAACAACGGGACCGTGTGGGACCGTGGAGCTGTGTGTGTGTAAACACACAGCTCCACGTCCTATCAGTGGAGAGGAGACCGATCATGTGATCCCAGTACGGAGGAACACTGATCGGTCTCCTCCCCTTGTGAGTCCCCTCCCCCCCACAGTTATAATCACTACCTTAGGGAACACATTATCCCCTGCAGCACCCCCTAGTGTTAACCCCTTCTCTGCCAGTCACATTTACACAGTAATCACTGCAATTTTATAGCAACGATAGCTGTGTAAATGTGAATGGTCCCAAAAATGTGTCAAAAGTGTCCGAAGTGTCCGCCGCAATGTCGCAGTCACGAAAAAAAAAATTGAAGATCGCCGCCATTACTCGTAAAAAAAAATGCAATAAATCTATCCCCTATTTTGTAGACACTATAACTTTTGCGCAAACCGATCTATATACGCTTATTGCGATTTTTTTTTTTACCAAAAATATGTAGAAGAATACGTATCGGCCTAAACTGAGTAAAAAAGATTTTTTTTTTTTTTTAATTGTTATATTTATTATAGCAAAAAGTAAAAAATATTGTGTTTTTTTTTCAAAATTGTCGCTCTTCTTTTGTTTATAGCGCAAAAAAAAAAAAAACGCAGAGGTGATCAAATACCACCAAAAGAAAGCTCTATTTGTGGGGAAAAAAAGGACGTCAATTTTGTTTGGGTGCAACGTCGCACGACCGCGCAATTGTTAGTTAAAGCGACGTAGTGCCGAATCACAAAAAGTGCTCTGGTAAGGAAGGGGGTAAAATGGCCCGGTGCTGAAGTGGTTAAGGAGTATAATCACCACTTGCATCTATTCCTATTGGTATGGAGTAAGAGTAGGAGTCGGAGGGGACCCTAGAGGCAAGCAGTGTTGAGTGCCAATGAGGGGCCAACAACCCATCCTGCTAAATCTGCACACCGAATGGCTTATTTCGTTTCCATATTAGTCACTTTGAGTGGAAACAGTCTAGAATTACTCATTGTTAAGTGGAGAAATCTTTTCATTCCCAACGAGAAAAAAAAAAGTTTGCAATGTAAAACCAGTAATTATCTAAATAATTTGTCTTTGTAGAGGTTATACTTGTGCAAGTGATTCGGGCCTTGAACATTATCTTATCCTACGTCTTGGAAAGCAGCCCAGGCTGCAGGAAGCGCTTTCCTCCAGGACTAAAGAGGATGCAACATTTTCTCAGTAGCAGACAATTAATTATCAAGCGTTCCCCCTGTAGATCCGTCTTATTGATTGCAAAGCCATATTCCGATGTTGTGTGACAACGGGCCTTTGAAAAATGCTCTGTAAAATAAAAGGAAAGAAAAAAAATGTTTAATTGTTTTACATAATGATTTGTTTTCTTAATTTACTTTATTGTGTATAATTAGGCGTTTGTTGATGAAAAAAATTACACAACATCAACAAAAACAGAGACGTACCCAACATGGGGAATTAAAAAAAGCCAACTGTGATGATGACCTTTCCCGTTCAGCTTGTAGCTTGTTATTATGTAGGCTGTGGGATGGGAGAGCAAACTGCTTCTTCATTGTGAAGTCTTCACAAAGGACTTATCAGAGACTCAATGGGAAGGCTCCACTGTATTCGCTTTCAAAGGAGTGTGGGCTGAGCTTTTTTTTGGAATCGTTACAGAAGGATCAATAGAATCATCTGTAAAGCTTAAAGCTTTTGGTTTTTCAGTCTACATCTGAGACCAAAGAGAGAAGGATGATAAACATAACAGCTTGGAATATTAGCTTAGAGGAATACACTTGAGTATGTTGTTGCTGTCTCTAAACTACTTATAACATAATCACATATAACACCAAGGTACTAGCCTAGAAACCATTCCATGGTGGAGGCCGAGTTGGTGAGAGGGTATTACCTAATACCTCTAGAAATGGCAACAGGGCATAAGAGGAGAAGAGTATCACAGGTGACCATAGAAGTTCTAGAAGCAAATGATGATGTGAAGATGATTAATGCCGCGTACACACGGTCGGAATTCTTGACGGAAAAAGCTCTGATGGTTTTCCCGTCGGAATTCCGACGGAATTTCAGTCAAACTGTCTTGCCTACACACGGGCACTCCAAATTACAACGGTCAATAACACCACGCCTTAAAAAACGTTCGACAGCACTATAAAAGGGAAGTTGAATGCTTCTGAGCATGCGTCAAATTGTTTCCGAGCATGCGTCGAATAGTTTCCGAGCATGCCTCTGAATTTTGCGTGTCGGAATTGCATACACACGATCGGAAAATCTGATAGAAAGGTTTTCCGTTGGAAAAATTATGAACAGGTTTCCAATCCAAAGTCTGTCGGAAATTCCGACAGAAAAAGACCGACGGGCATACACACGGTCGGAAAATCCGATGAAAAGCTCCCATCGGACTGTTTCAATCGGAAATTCCGACCGTGTGTACGCGGCATTAGATACATTTTACTCTTCAGCCCGAAGAGATGGAGAGAGCTACTGTAGACTTTGCGAAGTCTCACACACTCGTGGTTCAGATTCAGTCCATAAGAGGGTCTTGTTACACAGCAGACCCCTAACATTGAGTCCCTACCGCTAATGCCGCGTACACACGGTTGGAATTTCAGATGGAAACAGTCTGATGGGAGCTTTTCATCAGATTTTCTGACCGTGTGTATGCCGGACTTTGGATTGAGAGCCTGTTCTTAATTTTTCAGACGGAAAACCTTTCTATCGGATTTTTCGATCGTGTGTATGCAATTCCGACACGCAAAATTATGACGCATGCTCGGAAAAAATTTGATGCATGCTCGGAAGCATTAAACTTCCCTTTTATAGTGCCGTTGAACGTGTTGTATGTCGTGGTGTTATTGACCGTCGGAATTTGGTGTGACCGTGTGTAGGCAAGACAGTTTGAACGAAATTCCGTCGGAAGCTTTTTCCGACAAATTCCGACCCTGTGTACGCGGCATTAAAAGGGTAGACCGCACAGCTAGCATTCCACTCCTCCAATATAACCTTCTTCACTGGCCCTGCCATCTCATCTCCCGAACTGGCTGCTCCTCCTTCCTTTTACCTTTTACTCTGTATCATGAAGGTTAAAATCAACAGTTATACTTTTACCCCGTTGTCATTCACTGTAGGAGCTTTTCAAAACAGCAGCATTTTTATTGTCAATGTTTTAATGAAGCTTAGTCTTGAGAAAGATGGTCAGGCTCCCTTCCACGGCATTATGTATGACGTCATCACGCAAGCTGCTGTTGCTTGGATTACCGGAGCTTGTTCTCTCTATGCATCACATATATGCAATTTATTTTAAGTATGCAATTTTACCATTTTAAATAAACATTTTTTTTCTAGCTACACTATGAGGATGTCTCTTTCTCTTTACTCCTGCTGACCTGGATATTTACCTAGGAATGGAGATGCAATATTTGATTGGGCTACCTGGGGATTGTTCCGGAAAGCACTATTTGACCACTCAATTTTGGGGGCAATTTAACTTGGAAAGCAGTTTGTGTTGCTAGTCCTGTCATTGGTGAAGATGTGGACGTATTGGTGATTCTTTTCTTGCACAGGACTGTTTGCACTTAGCACTTGAGTCTAAAGTGCTCACTGTTCCTACAATGGAGGTACCACTTTTCAATACACTGGGATTGTGTATGGACTGTTATTTATATATACAGGCATACCCCACTTTTAAGTACACAATGGGGTTTATTTACTAAAGCTGGAAAGTGCAAAATCAGGCTCACTTCTGCATAGAAACCAATGAGCTTCCAGATTGTTTTACCAAAGCTTAATTGAACAAGCACGGGTTAGAAGCTCATTGGTTTCTATGCAGAAGTGAGCCTGATTTTGCACTTTCCAGCTTTAGTAAATAAACCTCATTGTGTACTTAAAAGTGGGGTATGCCTGTACTTTTTTTTTGCACTTGTCACTTATAGTGTTTTGTCATGGTCACAATTTTTTGTACTTTATTTCAGAGGTGTTTCATTTTATATTCTCAAGTATATGAATTTTCACACTGATTAAAATTTGTCATCGGCTAATTGTCTTAGCATCTTTTTCTGATTAATGGCCTGAGCGCCAGGGATATTTGATCTTTTTTAATTGTGGATTTGTATCACCTTGCTTAATACAATGCCCAACTACCCTGTGAATAGATCTCTCCCCCAGCCCTGGTCACATTAATTTCTGCCTACTTTACGAAGGAAGGGCTTCAAAGCATATTTAATACCTAAAACCCCTGAAAAATTGTAATATATTGCACCTTACCAGTTCCATGTGGATGCATTTTCTAAGATAAGAACATTTTCAACAAATACCTGTTGCTCTTGCCAGAAATGCATTGTCCTTATCACTCCCCATGAGCTTAAAATAAAGCAATAGTAACCTTATCTTTAAATTGTAAACTATTAGTTTCATCATTCCCTCATGTAAGCGAGTTGAACAAAGGCAGACATGTTTGAAGTACAGCCTGTATGACAACCATGGCTGCTCCCATACATCCACTGGAGAAATACGGTAAGTCTAGAACTGAAGGGACAGAAAGTGTGTTTTTGCAGGATCACCAGGTGAAAATAGAGGGGAAAGAGTCTTAGAAAAAGAAAACAAATACAGCTTTAAAGTAGAGCCAAGTCAAGCCACTCCTATTAGAAAAAAGTATATTATAAGCCATAGAGAAAAATCTGTATAGACAAACTCTTGAAGTGACTACTGAACCCATTTGCAAATGTTCAACTTTTGGTTATTACCACTGAAAAAGATCATACATGTTAAAATTTGTTTTACATGAGAGTTCCATAAACAACAGCAGTTAAATGGAGACAGCCATGTCTAGAGATGACCATTTCCGGTCAAGAGCACCATAACTGTCAGGCTCACGTACCTGACTGGTGAGCCCGATATAGCAGGGGAAGGTCTCCCTTACGCGCCTGGTTCGCGGCCCCTGGTAGTATAGACAGGAGGCACTGGAGCGCAAGATGGTATGAGAGGCTGGCGGGTAAGTGCAGGTGAAGAGGTCCAACGGCTCTGGTGCTGGTGGAGTGGCGTCTACTAGGCAGCTGGTGGCTGGCAGCGGATGCAGGGCAGGAGCTGAACAACAAGTCCACACACAGGCACTATACTGGGGAGCAGGCAAGTTCACAGTCCGGGTCACTAGCAGGGTTGGCAGCAGGCGGGCAACGTGGTACAAGGAGCAGGCAGGTACAGAGTCCGGGTCACAAGCAGGGTAGGCAGCAGGCGGGCAACGTTGGTACAAAGGAGCAGGCAGGTGCAGAGTCAAAGACAAGCCGAGGTCGGGTACAGGTAGAAGACAGGATAATCCAAGGGCAAGCCGGGTAGTCAGGAGGGCAATCAGGAGACTCAGGTAAGGCAGCGGGTGCAGGGGTACTGGGAGCTGAAGATCG
Organism: Lithobates sylvaticus; assembly: GCA_028564925.1. NCBI lineage: Eukaryota > Metazoa > Chordata > Amphibia > Anura > Ranidae > Lithobates > Lithobates sylvaticus. Next base: position 741,749,788 of record CM053026.1, on the reverse strand, counting down.
GACAGCACTGAGCACAGTGCATGAGGATGCTAAGTAGGCCGGTTGGCGCCATCCTACCTAAGCTTGCCTTAATCGGGAAAGGAGATCCCCTTGGAGTAACAGGAAATTGCCAGCAGGGAGAATGGTGTCTGGTGGTAAGGATCTCTCAGAATCAAGAAACATGCGGGAAAGGGCGTCCGCTTTGGTGTTTTTAGAACCAGGTCTATAGGTAATATGAAACTGGAATCTAGAGAAAAAGAGGGCCCACCTTGCCTGCCGTGGTTTCAATCTTTTTGCCGTCCTCAGATACTCAAGATTTTTGTGGTCAGTGTAAACCAGGATGGGGTGTGCAGCACCCTCCAGCAAATAACGCCACTCTTCTAAGGCGGCCTTGATGGCCAGAAGTTCCCGATCTCCGACATCATCATTTTTCTCCGCCGTGGAGAGTTTGCGTGAGAAAAAGGCCACCGGGAAGAGAAGGGACTCGGGGCCCTGCTGCTGGGAGAGCACGGCTCCTACCGCGATTTCCGAAGCGTCCAGCTCAATGACAAAGGGCAGGGCAGGATCCGGGTGTTTTAGGATAGTGGCCGAGGTAAAAAGTCCCTTGAGTCTTTCAAAGGCGGATTGTGCCTTAAGGGACCAGCAGAATCGGCTTCCCTGCTTGGTCAGCTCGGTGATGGGTGCAACTATAGTAGAGAAGCCTCTAATGAATTTTCGATAAAAATTGGCGAAGCCAATAAAGCGTTGGATTCCCTTCTTATCGGAGGGAGCGTGCCACTCCAGGATGGCGGACGCCTTTTGGGGGTCCATTTTAATGCCGTCGACAGAGATGATTAGGCCGAGGAATTGAATGCACTGAAGCTCGAATTCACATTTCTCCAATTTGGCGTAGAGCCCATGGTGCCTGAGCCGGGTTAGGACGTTCCGAACGTGCCTGCGGTGATCGCTGACTGAGGCGGAAAAGATTAAGATGTTGTCCAGGTACACTATGACGTACAGGTCCAGGAGATCACGGAAAATATCATTAACGAAGTGTTGGAACGTAGGCGGTGCGTTGCACAGTCCGAAGGGCATGACCAAATATTCAAAGTGCCCAAATCGGGTACGAAAGGCCGTTTTCCATTCGTCACCCTCTCGGATACGGATCAAGTTGTAGGCCCCGCGAAGATCCAATTTGGTGAAGATGACTGCAGACCCCAACCTTTGGAAGAGTTCAGGCACAAGGGGCAAGGGATAGCGATTCTTGATTGTTATTTTATTTAACTCCCTATAATCGATACAGGGCTGTAGGGAGTGGTCCTTTTTCTCGAGAAAGAAAATTCCAGCCCCGGCTGGGGAGATTGATGGGCGGATGAAACCTTTCTGTAGATTTTCATCAATGTAGGTTTTTAGGGTTTCAAGCTCCTGCCCTGTTAGTGGGAAAATCCTCCTGAAAGGTACCTCAGTTCCTGGCAGAAGCTCTATCGGGCAGTCGTAAGACCTGTGAGGAGGGAGAACCTCTGCTCCCTTTTTACTGAAGACATCCTGGAAGTCCCGGTAGGGTGCCGGAATTGCCTGCTGTGATTCAAAGTCAATGTCCAGACAGAGGAGCTGAGCCAGTTTTACAGGGATTCCATGAAGGCAGTGCTGCCGGCAATATCCGGAAAGGAACTTGACTTCCCACGTTGACCAATTGATACTAAGGTTATGGGCCTGCAGCCACGGTATTCCCAGGATGATGGGAAAAAGGGGAGAGGAAATGGCATCCAAACGTAAAGGTTCTTGGTGACGAGTGCCTAAGGTGGCCAGCAAGGGGGCGGTCTCCTGCGTGACAGGTCCGGAACTAAGAGCAGAGCCATCAGCAAGGTGTACAGCAATTTCCTGTGGCTTGGGTTGAAGGGGAATGCGGTGGGTGGTAGCAAACGTGAGATCAATAAAACAGCTGCATGCTCCGGAGTCAATTATAGCTTGGATGTCCTGTTCGGGAAGCTGTAGGACGACAGAGAGAGCGAGATGAGAAGCAGGTTTAGGTAAAGCAGATGCAAGCTGTGTAAATGTTGAGCAAGACTTACGTGTCTTGTTGGGACAAGATCTCACGTAGTGACCGGGTTCACCACAGTACATACATAGGTTATTGGTTCTTCGGCGCTGCTGTTCTTCCAGGGTAAGGGATGGTCGGAGGAGACCAAGCTGCATAGGTTCGGAGGAGTCAACGACCGGAGAAGGAGGTGCATGGGGGGTCTGTCCGAAAGAGCTGGTGGCACTAGGGACCTTGGGAAGCATCCAGGTGGGGTGAAACTGACTGGTGGACCTCTCCGAGCGGCGTTCCCTAAGGCGCCGGTCAATTTGGATTGACAGGTTGATAAGCTCCTCCAGGGATTGAGATATTCCGACCCGTGCCAGCTCGTCCTTAAGGGAGTCAGATAGTCCCAAACGGAATTGGTAAAGCAAGGCCGCGTCATTCCACTCGGTGTCGGCACTCCACCTCCTGAACTCTGCCACATAATCCTCCATTGCCCTACGCCCCTGTTGTAGGGCATGTAAGGCGGCCTCAGCGGTCGCTTTCAACTGGGGATCTTCATACAGCTGAGACATGGCAGCAAAGAAGGTGTCCAGATTATCAAGGAAAGCAGACTTCTGCCTCATGAGACGGTGGGCCCAGGTCTGTGGTTCGCCGGATAAGAGAGAGATCACAAAGCCCACCTTAGTTGCTTCCAAGGAAAATGTACGGGGCTGCAGAGCGAAGTAAAGTTCGCAGGCACTGTGGAATGATCGGAATTTGATGCGGTCTCCAGAGAATCTCTCGGGTATAGGTACCCGGGGCTCGGGTGGTAACATTACCACTGAGGGTGCAGAAGGGGGTCCAGGAACAGAGGCACCTTGAGGGTGTGCAGGAGAGGACAGGATCTGAACTTGTCCTTCCAACCTTGTATAGCCTTCTTGAAGGCTTTTAACAGCTTGGGTGAGACCCGCCAGGTGTCTACATAGCTCCTCCATGGGGGAGGCTCCCTGCTCGGGCTCGGACATGGCTGTCCGATACTGTCAGGCTCACGTACCTGACTGGTGAGCCCGATATAGCAGGGGAAGGTCTCCCTTACGCGCCTGGTTCGCGGCCCCTGGTAGTATAGACAGGAGGCACGGGAGCGCAAGCTGGTATGAGAGCCTGGCGGGTAAGTGCAGGTGAAGAGGTCCAACAGCTCTGGTGCTGGTGGAGTGGCATCTACTAGGCAGCTGGTGGCTGGCAGCGAATGCAGGGCAGGAGCTGAACAACAAGTCCACACACAGGCACTATACTGGGGAGCAGGCAAGTTCACAGTCCGGGTCACTAGCAGGGTTGGCAGCAGGTGGGCAACGTGGTACAAGGAGCAGGCAGGTACAGAGTCCGGGTCACAAGCAGGGTAGGCAGCAGGCGGGCAACGTGGTACAAAGGAGCAGGCAGGTGCAGAGTCAAAGACAAGCCGAGGTCGGGTACAGGTAGAAGACAGGATAATCCAAGGGCAAGCCGGGTAGTCAGGAGGGCAATCAGGAGACTCAGGTAAGGCAGCGGGTGCAGGGGTACTGGGAGCTGAAGATCGGACAGCACTGAGCACAGTGCGTGAGGATGCTAAGTAGGCCAGTTGGCGCCAAACACCGCGCAGCAATGAGAGCACACACATGAACACGCCCACGGGCGCCAGCTCGCGACGGCGCACCGCGGCGCTCCAAAGGGCGCCCATCACTGTGTCGACTATGGGAAGTTCCATGACAATAACCTTTCCCGTTGACCATACCTGGTAGAATTTCCAAAATGGTCTTTACACAGGGACTAGTTAAATGTAAACAGCCATGTCTAGAGATGACCATTTCCGGTCAAGAGAACCATAACCTTTCCCGTTGACTATACCTGGTAGAATTTCCAAAATGGTCTTTACACAGGGACTAGGTAAATGGAGACAGCCATGTCTAGAGATGACCATTTCCGGTCAAGCGCACCACAACCTTTCCCATTGACCATACCTGATAGAAGTTCCAAAATGGTCTTTACACAGGGATTAGTTAAATGGAGACAACCATGTCTAGAGATTTCCATTTCCGGTCAAGAGCACCATAACCTTTCCCATTGACCATACCAGGTAGATGTTACAAATGGTCTGTACACAGGAACAGCTCTACCAGGTATAGAAACCATGTGTAGAGAAATATCTGTATAGAAAAACTCTTGAAGTGACTACTGAACTCATTTGTAAATGTTCAACTTTTGGTTATTACCACTGAAGAAGATCATACATGTGAAAATTAGTTTTACATGAAAATTCCATAAACATCAGTTAAATAGAGACAGCCATGTCTAGAGATGACCATTTCCGGTCAAGAGCACCATAACCTTTGCCATTGACCATACCTGGTAAATATTCCAAATAGTCTGTACATAGGGACTTATTAGCTAAACAGTAAATCAACAGAATGAGTTGAGAGGGCACATTTTCCACTAAATATTTGTACATCCTGTTTAAAAAGTGCAAAACATTGAAATATATTTGCACTTATAGTAAAAAGTTCACATAGTCTTTAACCCCTAGGCACAGACGGTAAGCAAATATGCGGCCTCTCGGTGGGTGGGCCTTAGCACAGAGAGGCCGCGTATTTGTGTACCCATTAGCAGACACAGCTGTGCCGAGAGTGCGTGCCTTGGGCGCTCCCGGCACAGTTACCGGCGGCCAACATCTGAAATCCCTTAAAGGGCCGGTAGGCATCTGCACAAAAGGGTTAAACTAAATTATAGCCTTCAGTCATACACAGTTGACTCCTCTCCTCTGACACAGTAGGCTCCTCTCCTGTACTGGGTTATCACAGAGGATCTCACAGGGTGCGTTAGAAGCTGCATCAAGTCAGATAGCCAGTCCAACATCATCTAATCCAGTGGTCATCAACCCTGTCCTCAGGACCCACTAACAGGCCAGGTTTGCAAGATAACTGAAATACATCACAGGTGATATCATTTTCTGCTCAGTGATTGCATCATTCTAGTCTGCATCTCCTCAAGATAATACTTAAAATCTGGCCTGTTAGTGGGTCCTGAGGACAGGCGTTTAAAACCACTGACCTAACCCCTTCCTCCCCAGCTATACTGCCCCTGGCCCTTCTCTTTCATTAAGTGGATTTCAATTTTTTTGATTATAGAGGCTCGGAATTACATGTGGGTGTTACTGAGGATGGTCTGCAAGCCGTATTGGCCTGCCTGGCCTGCCAGCCTGCCTGGGAAAACCCACTCTTCCTGACACCCACCCATCAAGGCATATGATATATGCTTAACTCCTCCAAAGAGCCAGCCCACTGCTTGCATCAGCGCTGGGGACTCCTGAGAGGTGTGCTGAGGAAGGGCGCTGATATGTTTTTCGAAAACTATGTACAGTCCCCTGATTGTCCCTCCCCCAGCAATGATTTCCCTGCATTTTATTTTATTGAGTCTAATAAAAGGTAATGAAAGTTTAAAAATGATGAAGGGGAGAGGGAGCTACCAGGCTAAGCAAAATCATAAGGAGATTGCACTTCAGCTTTAAAATGATAAAGGAATTAATATTTCTAACGGACCTTATTATATCCAGCGGAAAAACAACCTGCAAGGATTTGGAGTGATAATCACTTGTGCTCATTCCTCAGAATTATAAAATCAAATGCAGACAGTGCATTGCTTTATTCTAGTTTATAGAACAGCCCAATATCTATTGTAACAGTATAAGAAGGATCAAGCTGGACTATATGCAGAGGCTGTGAATAGAAAATGTATTCCTAATCTTTTATTCCCAACCAGCATGCAGCTTTGAAAGGCACGTTGGGAGGCCACCAATTACAGGGGGAAGTGCTGAGTTTTATTCAGTAAATGGGAACTATTTGGAAAGAGTTCAAACTTTAACTAAAAGCATGTCTGGTGTGTGTTCAGTGCAACATAGGTATTTTCCTACTTTAGTGCTTTACAGATCAGTTTCTCAAAATGTGGTCAAAAGGTACAACTTGGGGTTTCTAGACTCCCACCGTTAGCCAATGGTCAAACGCTGTAGACTGGTCTTTCTGGAACTATTCTGAGGCAGTCTGTTCTTGTGTTTGTGCTCTTATGAATTGTCCTTCCCAGCCTCTTGCTGCTGCCTTTTACTCTGAGACCAGTTGGCGTAAAAATCTATCACACTTACACAGCTCAGTTGCCTACTGTTTCTCACTATGTGACCAGCCAGTGTAAAAACCTATTAGATTCACAAAGTTTACCGCTGCTGCCTCTCACTCTGTAACCAGCTTGGGTTTGGTCTGAACTCAGTCTGAACCCATTTCTGCAGATCCCGTGAGAAGCTGTCATATGATTCCCACCTGCCCAATCAAGTACACGCGTAGGCATATGCAGCCTATTTTCTCCACGCTCAACTGCGGAGGGAAAGTCAAGAGGAACATGGTCCATCTATGGTTTCCTGGGTCACTGGGGTAGCTATCTGATTGGATGCTTCTGTCCCAAGTTTCTCTGGCAGCCATCTTGGCTCAGGAAGGTCCTGGCACCCATCCTTGGGGTGCATTTCAAGTGTGTGTAGTGTAGAGACAGACAAACAAAGACTTGGGGGGCACACCCTAACTATGCATCACATTAAAGATGGTGCTGCTAAAAGACCATACAAACAGAACAAAAGATTACAGCGCACACGTACAAAAATGTCATTCAAATCCTACAAGGTTATTTAAAGCACCTGAACATAATAAGCAAACAAGCAAATATGGGGATTTGGTCACACTATATGGCCATACAGTGCTTACGCCCACTACTACGTCAAAGTACCCCATTGTCAATGGGTCCTACACTAATTATAGAATGAAAGATCCCGCTTCTCAACCATGGGAGAAATACACTCCTCTTTATTGGAGAACTAAAAGGACTCCTCCTATAACTCAAGTGGACACTGATTAGGGGTGGGGGATGTGTAGAGACAGGTCACCTGTCTGACAGGGACAGTGATTAGGGGCAGGGAGAGGTTCCAGATGAGTAGGGAAAGAATAAGGAGGACACACCCTCCTTCCTGGAGACCTCCCCATTTGGGCATGGACTGGGCAGGTCGCATCCCGCCCCTTAAGACTTTCGGCAGACCCGAGACTTTCTCTGCTACACATACCTGTGCATTCTGTGAGTGTTCCCGGTCGGACTCCTTCTCGCCGGGCTTGTTGTGAATTACTCAACTTTAACTTTAATATAAATTCTGCTCCTGCAACTAGACTCTAAGTGTTTACTGTCGCTGCACCTCCCCATACAAGTACACAAAGGGGTAGGGATACCATGACATTATTGACCTAATAAGGCTGCATGGCCATATTAGATTCGTGATATTGGCCTAATATGGCCACATGGCCACATTAGATCAATAACATGGAGCTAATATAGCCATGTGGCCATATAAGGTCAATGATGCTGCGAGCAACCTTGCCCCTTTGTGCACACACAACTGGAGGGATGCCCCAGGCACAGCTGATTGGACCAGCAGGGATGCAGTCTTGTGACTGCTTCACTTTGGTTCTGCAGAACTGGATTCATATTGAGTTCAAGCTGTACCTAACTAACTGAACAATGAGATAGAGAAGACTAGGGAAATGCCTATACTTGTAGCAGTCTCGGATGACATCAGACCTTAAAGCCTATCTACAGGTTTTTTTATGTTACATTAAATAGTTAACTTATCCCAAACAAACTATTTAAAGTAAAACAAAACCTGAATTTAGGCTTTAACAGACTGTGCCAGGGCACAATCACTTGACTGGAGAGGCTGTTTTTAAGTTGTGTAACCTGGACCGTAGGTGATAACTTCTTCTGTAGATGGGGTTAAATTAAATATTCATTAAAGCAGACTTGCAGCAACCATCTTTATGGAGACCACTTTGCAATGCTCATCTATGGAGTGTCTTGGATGGGTCTAGAGAAAAACGATTGGCTGATGCAACAGAGCCAGGAGAAGTGTGGGCTGCAGGCTGTGGATAGAAAAGAAGAGATGACAGTCTGGAAACGGGGAGGTGTGCTGGAAAAAGACTGAGCTGTTTCCTGCTGAATGGATCCCTGCCATAGCTGACCACAGTTGGGTGAGAACTCACAGAAGCAAAGAGATGGAGAACTTTCTTCCTGGAAGTATGTGAGGTGGGATTTGGGCACCTGGTGATCCGACTGTACTGGAGAGCACCCCTACAACCTGTGAGGAAGGAAAAGAGGGACTGTCTCAGGATTGAAAGAGAGAATTCACAGCAACTTCTATTCCTGTCTGACTTGAGCTGGGATTTTACTGAATCACAACATGTTTCTGGAGACCAAGAAGAGGTGCCCTGGGTCTGGTAAGAGGCTAACATCATTCAACTTAATATGTTGTCTTTTGGGAACTGTTGAACTTTCTTCAAGGGCCCCACCATTGCTAGCCAGTGGTTTTATTTATTTTTTCTTCATCAGTCACTGGCCAGTGGAATATAACTGGGACTGATATAGCAAATTAGGACTGTTTTTTTATATACTTTATATGAAGCATGCAGCCAGGGGGTGACTGGTGGGTAGTTGGAAAAAGATGGAACCACATATGTTACATATACATAATACACAACAACAAAGTAAAATACAGAACATTTATTTCATACAGAATATAAAGTAACATGATAATGAGATAATATAGTAACATATTAGTTAATTTTGTAAACCTTTGTCAAAACACCACATTGTGTGTCTCTACAATATAAAATTATAATCTTGATTGAGTTGGTACACTCAAGTAATGCATAATCAATGAAATATTGGTAACAATCTTGAATTGTATAATCAAGGAGGGCATCTAATACCTCAACGTGTTTTGTCGCCACTCTTCAGGAGCAGATGAAAAATAGGGGTCTATAAAAATATAAAATATTACTGTAAATTAAAGATTGTAATAATGAGTCTACCTATGAGAGGAGGGAAGAAAAAGGATGGAAAAAATACAAATAAACACCCCCTCATACTTACAAACCAGCAATGAATCTGGGTGCAAGCATAAGGAGCTGGGGGGCAGCCGGAAAGGTCATCAGCCCCGGGAACTGAGGTGGTAACCCCCAAGGCACAATGATGGAAACATGCAGCAGGAAACAGCAATTCCCGGGAATGAACCTCCATATGTGAATCGTGTCAACATACCCATCTATGAAACAAAATGTGTAATGTAATATAAAATGATGCATGAAGGTATAAAAGAAGGTGGCTGATTAGTGCAGTAGTGCTGTGACCAAAGAATTGAAAAATACTATAACTGACTAGGTATAATATCACCATATTATAATTTTATGTTAAACCATAAAACCTAATTTTTAAACTAATAATTCCATAAAACAGTTTTTTCGCTCAGCTAACCTAAAAATACCCAATAATTAGCCTTGGTTCTGTCGCAGTCCATAATTTGAATTATTCACAAGCTCAGAAGTAGAGAGCAGAGGTGAATTAAAAATAAATCAGAGTATTTCAGTCATTTGTAATGCTTGTGTGTAGGAGCGGTGAAATTACATATAGATTTTGGTAAGTTTTATGGGTTTATGGAGGAGTAAATGTAATACTGAACTGATCTCATCAGGCTCAAATAAAGGCTATTATCTGTTTATTTTACTTTATTGTTCTCATTAGAGGGAGGCTTTGATTCAAGTAACAGAAAAAAAAATTGATGTTTTTAAAGGGAGGCCGTAATTTACCGGGAACGCCATATGAATGCTTTGATACAAAGTTTATTAGGCAGCTTTAAAAGACTGTGTGCTACCAGACTAAAAATACAGTATACTGTGGAAAGACTGTTATCGCTAAATAGAGTAGATGGTCTTTATTGTTGGGGTTTTTATTGGCAAAAAGGATAATCAGAGCAAGACAGGAAGACCAGCCAGCTGGCTGGGGAGATACATGGGCCTGTTGATTAAGAAGTTACAAGCTGCCAGGTTTGCAGCGCCTGGCTTTTACAGTTTCTAATAAAGTTTGTGCACCATCTCCCCTTGTTTATAAAGTAAACCAGGAAAAAAAAAGAGGGAAGAGGTTTAAAAAAAAAAAATCGAATTGGCCCTAAATGATATCCTTATTCTCCGAAAAAAATCTATACACGCGAACTACTCTGAATGGCTTGTAATTGTTTTCCTTTAAATTCAAACTATAGGCAACACTTTTATTTTTATTTTGGATAGAGTAGGGGAAGGTTATAAGCACTGTCTTTTTTTTTTTTGTTGCCATCTGCCTTATTGGGGAGATTTACTTTCACTTCCTATCCCATAACCAAAATAAGAAGTGCGAGGGAATTCCCACAAATGAAAGGAATCCATTGAGGACCCCATTGGAAGATTTCCCCTCTATTACTGTTCTGGGGGCAACCCAAAATGTGGGATGTTCTCTACTTTTAATGATAACATACTGTACCTACCAACTTTCTGAAATGGAAATGAGGGACACCTATTAGTAGGGATGAGCCCGATGTTCGAGTCGAACGTAAGTTCAACTCGAACATCGGGTGTTTGCCGAATAGTGAACAATTTGGGGTGTTTGCGGCAAATTCGAAAGCCGCAGAACACCCTTTAAAAACCTATGGGAAAAATCAAAAGTGCTCATTTTAAAGGCTTATATGCATGGTATTGTCAAAAGTGTTTGGGGACCTGGGTCCTGCCCCAGGGGACATGTATCAATGCAAAAAAAAAGTTTTAAAAACGGAAGTTTTTTCGGGAGCAGTGATTTTAATAATGCTTAAAGTGAAACAATAAAAGTGAAATATTCCTTTACATGTCGTACCTAGGGGGTGTCTATAGTATGCCTGTAAAGTGGCATATTTCCCGTGTTTACAACAGTCCCTGCACAAAATGACATTTCTAAGGAAAAAAAGTAATTTAAAAGTACTGGCGCCTATAAGGAATTGTCGATCCCGGCAATACACATAAAAGTCATTGAAAAAAACGTCATGGGATTCCCCCACAGTCCATTACCAGGCCCTTTGGGTCTGGTATGAATATTAAGGGGAACCCACGAACCAAAATTAAAACAAAAAAATTGCATAGGGGTCCCCCCAAATTCCATACCAGGCCCTTCAGGTCTGGTATGGATTTTAAGGGAAACACCCCGAGCCAAAATAAAAAAAAATGGAGTGGGGGTCCCCCCAAAAATCCATACCAGACCCTTATCTGAGCCCACAACCTGGCAGGCCTCAGGAAAAGAGGGGGGGACAAGAGAGTGCCCCCCTCCTGAACTGTACCAGGCCACATGCCCTCAACATGGGGAGGGTGCTTTGGGGTAGCCAAAACACTGTGTCCCCATGTTGATGGGGACAAGGGCCTCATCCCCCACAACCCTTGCCCGGTGGTTGTGGGGGTCTGCGGATGGGGGCTTATCGGAATCTGGAAGCCCCTTTTAACAAGGGGACCCCCAGATCCCGGCCTCCCCCGTGTGAAATGGTAATGGGGTACAAAAGTGTGAAAATTGTAAAAATGACATGACACGGCTTGGGGATAAGTCCTTTATTAAAAAATAAAAGATAAAACTGTCTCACAAAGTCTTCTTCTTCTTCTCTTGCTCCGCCGACGGTCCGAAAGAGAAAAAAAAAAGCACGACCGACCCGCCTCTATGGGAGGCACCCGCCGTAATGACCGTCCTCTCAGGTGACAGCTCTTTTAAAACTGAGGTCGGGGCCACACGGTGACATTGCTGGGTGACCCGCGCCCCTCTGACGCATGGGGACATCCCTATGGCTTCTCGGTAGCGTCAGAGGGGGGCGGGGTCACCCGGCGACATCACCGTGTGGCCCCGCCGGGCAAGGGTTGTGGGGATGAGGCCCTTGTCTCCATCAACATGGGGATATGGTGCTTTGGCTACCCCAAAGCACCCTCCCCATGTTGAGGGCATGTGGCCTGGTACAGTTCAGGAGGGGGGGCGCTCTCGTCGTCCCCCCCTCTTTTCCTGTGGCCTGCCAGGTTGCTTGCTCGAATAAGGGTCTGGTATGGATTTTGTGGGGGACCCCCACTCCATTCTTTTTTTTTTTTTTTTTTTTTTCCAGAAAAAAGTTTATTGTAATCAATCGAAACTGTAAATACAACAAGTGGTAAAACATATAGAAGCCGAGCATCGTGTACAGTAATACAAAGAGACATCAGCCATCCGAAACAATGAAATCAGCAATGAATAATTAACGTTTCTGATTAGTAAACTAACGTTCAGGTTGCTGTAAGTGTGTAACAAGATAACATATTAAACATTATGGTAGTTTAAAGGACTACCGGGCACCTGCGCGTGCCGGATTATTGTATCGGTGTCCCAGTGGTCACAAGGTGGTGTAAGAAGTCCATGGATGCGGTCTCGGACCACAAGCATCCACAGATGTTTTACTCCTGGGAGACCTGGGTAGGTCTTTCAACAAGGCCCTAGGGGAAGTTAGCCAGTAGTAGGAAGTGGGGAAAAGACATATATGTATCCTAACTTAGAGTAGCTCGGGAGTCTCACATAGGTAAGGGTGTGGAGTAAGATATCTCTTGTGGACTGTGAAAATAGATCAAATGGGAGGGTGGAAGGGGAGTGGAACCCTAGCGTGTGTCTAGCTGGTTCGGAAGCGGGGATGGAGTAGGAGACAACAGCCTTTTATATTCGTCAGTTGTAGTAAAGTGGTGCCAGCATGACCAAACAGTACTAAACTTAGCGGGGGAGTCTCTGGCTTGATGGATTAAATTTTCCAGTTCTGCAATTTTGGAGACGCGTTTAAACCAGTCTGCAAGAGTCGGGGGGTTGGGAGCCTTCCAAAGAGTGGGTATGCACATTTTTGCTGCATTTAGTAAGTGAAGCGTGAGGGATTTATGATACTGTCTGAAAGGGATGGGGGAATGATGAAGAAGCATTTGTTCAGGAGAGAAGTCTAAGTGATACGTAGTGATCTGTGAAATAAGGCGATGGACTTCACGCCAGAAAGGTTGAAGGGCGGGGCACGACCACCATATATGTAACATAGAACCCTCCCCCGTTGAACATCTCCAACAATCAGAGGGTATGGTCGGGGATATCTTATGGAGTTTAGAGGGGGTTTTATACCACCTTGAAAAAATTTTGAAGCCGGTTTCTTGTGCTGAAACGTTCGTGGATCCTTTATGAATATGGGTGTAGATACGTTCCCAATCTTCCGTTGAGAGATCGAGGGACAGATCCCTTTCCCACCTCTGGGTGGCAATGTTAGATTGAGCGTCGGTGTCAGCGAAAAGTAAGGAGTATATTTCAGAGATCATGTGTCGTTGTGGTTCCGTTTTTGTACAAAGTATTTCAAATGGGGTCAGCTGCCTACTGAAGTCCGGACGGTTGGTGGGGTCATTAAGAAAGTGTCGAATTTGAAGGTAAATCCAATGCGGGCAAGATTGGCCAGTCTCCCGTTTAGGTATGTCAGATCTGTCGACAAATGAGGCGTCGGAGAAGAAGTGGCGTGCCTGTATAACAGTATAAGGCCAAAAGTCGGTCAGAAATGAGTCAGAAAGACCCGCTGGGAATCTCGGATTGTGCCGGATGGGTGTCAGTGGGCCTTGTGTCTTGGAGATGTGGTGAGTTTTACAAGCTTTTTGAAACGTTTGCAAAGTGCAGGCAATGAGTGGGTGACGTTTACAGGTTTGGGGAACGTCGGTGGGGGCTATCCAGGGCAGTTGGTGGATAGGGATCGGGGTGAATTTGTCTTCAAGGCTTATCCAAGCCTTGGAGCGAGCATGTACGTTCCAGTCTACAATTCTAGTTAATTGGCACGCCCAATGGTATTTTAAAATATCAGGAAGGCCTATCCCACCCTTCAGTTTTGGCAAAGAGAGTCTTGCTAGACTGAGTCTAGGCCGATCTTTTCCCCAAAGAAAGTCAGAGCACACCTTACGGTATGATGCAAAGAAAGCTTGAGGCAATTGTATTGGGATTGTTTGCATGACGTATAATATTCTAGGGAGAATGTTCATTTTTAGTACGGCCGCCCGGCCGAACCAAGAGAAAATGCCAGTTGACCATTTTTTAAGGTCTGTTTGGATGCGTTGGAGGATGGGGACATAGTTTTTGGTGTATAGGTCCGATAAGCGGGAAGGGAGGGAAATGCCAAGATAGGTAATGGCGTCTCGGTTCCATTTGAATGGGTAGTTCGCTTGACATAGCGATACAGTGTCTTGATGTAAAGAGATGTTCAGTGCTTCTGATTTAGAGAAGTTGATTTGGAGGTTTGAGAGATCGTGGAAAGTATGAAGATCTGAGAGTAGGTTAGGGAGTGTAACGTGAGGGTCAGTGAGGGATAATAAGATATCATCTGCGAAGGCAGAGAGTTTGTAAGTGTCATTCAGGACTGTCACACCTTTGATGTCGGGGTTGTCGCGGAGGCGTTGAAGTAGTGGTTCTAAGGTTAGTACAAATATTAAGGGGGATAGGGGGCATCCCTGGCGAGTCCCATTGGATATGGAGAAGGCATCCGACAGGTGGCCATTGACTCGCACCTGCGCTGATGGGGAAGAGTAGAGTGCCATGATAAAGTGGAGCATGCGATCACGTATCCCAATCGTTTTGAGAACTTCTTCCATGTAGTCCCAGGCCACTCTGTCGAACGCCTTCTCCGCATCCAGTGAAAGGAAAAAACCCTGTTGGCCAGAAGAGGACAGCCAGTGTTGGATGTTAACCGCCCTGATAGTATTGTCTCTTGCCTCCCTACCAGGTATGAAGCCCACCTGGTCGAGAGATACGAGATTGGGTAGGAGAGGCAAGAGACGATTGGCCAAAATTTTCGCGTAAATTTTCAAGTCGACATTAAGAAGGGAAATCGGTCGATAGTTAGTCACCAATGAGGCGTCCTTGTTAGGTTTGGGAATTACTGAGATGTGGGCGGCCAGAAGGTCTCTGGGAGGGAGATTGTCAGAGGATATGGAATTAAATGCATTAAGAAAGTGGGCTTTTAGTGTGTGAACAAAAGTCTTATAATACGCCGTTGTTAGTCCATCCGGGCCTGGGCTTTTACCGGGTTTCAGTTGTTTGAGTACTATATCCAATTCAGAGGGTAGAATAGGTTTGTTCAAGTCAGTAGCCTCGTCGTCAGTCAGGGGAGGCGGGCTATACTTGTTGAGAAATTCCTTGATAAATGAACGTCGTGGAGCGTCCGTGGCGTGGGGGTCAGTGGGGTGCAGGTTGTAGAGTCGTGTATAGTAGCTGACGAATTGCTTAGCTATTTGATCGTTAGCCACCATTTTGTGTCCGTGTGGGTCTGTTATCGAGTGTACAGTAGTAGAGGCTTTCTTAGCCCTGAGCGCTCTAGCCAAGAATTTACCCGATTTATTGCCAAATTCATAGAATGTTTTTTGTGAGAGGATGTAGTTTCTCCTAATTTGTTGATTGATAATGTCTAGTAGTTCTGTGCGTGCTTGGAGAAGATCTGGGAGGGTACTTAAAGCGAGAGAACTTTTGTGCGCACGTTCCAGTGCTTGTATAGTATTAGATAATTTAGTGATATAGGCTTGTCTGTCTTTTTTACGTTTAGCCGAGATCGCCATGAGTTCTCCCCTTATCGTACATTTGTGAGCTTCCCATAATGTCATTGGTGACGTTTCTGAAGAGGTATTTTCTCTAAAATATAATTCTAGGCGTTTCGTGATATCGGCAGTGATGGTTTCATCAGCCAAGAGGGAAGGGTCTAACCGCCAAATTCTCGTTCTGGGGGGGGGTGTGTGCAAGGACCAATGTCATTGAAATGGGATTGTGGTCCGAAATATACATGGGATGAATTGTGGTCGAAGTCAAAGCAGGGAGGTCAGTCTGTGAGATAAAGAGATAGTCCAATCTGGAATACCGGTCATGAGGGGCAGAGTAGAACGTGAAGTCCTTGGCATTTGGGTTTAGTGTACGCCAGGTATCGTGTAAGGTTAGTTCTTGTAGACGTGTTTTAATTGACCGTAGAGCCCGGTATGGCATAGTGGAAGTACCTGTCGATGTGTCGTGTGGTGGATTCAATGGGACATTAAAATCACCCCCAAGTATCAACATTCCTTCTTGGAATGAGGAGAGTCGGTTTAAGGTGGTGGTAAAGAAGGGGACTTGACCTGTATTGGGAGCATAGATATTGGCTAGAGTAACTGGTTTGCCGTAAAGGGAACCTTTTAAGAATATGAAGCGTGCATCGTCATCAATGCACGTGTCCTTAACCTGGAACGGGCAGTGCTTAGCGATCAAGATCGATACCCCTTTGGTCTTAGCAGCATTGTTAGTAGCATGAAAGGCAGTAGGGAAGCGTGCATTAGAGAATTTGGGGATCGAAGTTGTTTTGAAATGGGTTTCTTGCAGAAAGGCAATACTAGCCTTATATCTGTGGAGGGAGATAAGGACTTGAGATCGTTTCTCTGGGGTATTGAGTCCACATGCGTTGAGAGAGACCACCGTAGTCTCCAAAGTGGATGAAGACCTATTGGGCCTAGATGCCATATTTGAGCGTGTCCGGACACAGTGGGCTAATGGTCGTCGAATGGGTATAAATTATGTGTAGGTACACGGCTGGGGTCTGAGGTTTAACTGGGCAAGCCCAGTAAAGGATCGTAACGCACACTAGGAGCTCCACTGGGGGCGGGAATGGGCGGTACGGATAGGGGAACTACAGACAAGGTGTGGGTCACAAGAGGTCGAATGGAATTGCGATATCACTCACCTTCGTACGTGGGGGTTGCTAGAAGGAAGTAGGGAAATAGATTCGGAAGTTTGCAAGTACCAGCTTGCGAACCTGAGGAGACAGACAAGCTGTGTCCAAGAGAGACCGAGGCGGTTCGGTGGCCGTGAGTAGGAGTAGCAATAAACAGAGGTTAGACAGCGGGTCACTGAGTGGGGGTCGGCTGAGATCGGTCGAGAGTGAACTAGTTAGAGATATCAATCTAGCATGCCAGACGGAGAGACAGTTAAAGAGTAACAAGCCGGGGAGGAGAAGGCAGCCGAGGGGGGGAGCGTCTGATTATGTCGTATAATTCAAGTATCATGGAGGGGAGTGTCATGAAATGAGAGAGCCTTGGGGGGGACACCAAGAGGAAATAAGCCTGGATGGTATCTGGAATGGGCAGTGGGTGGGGAAGGTAGCGTAAGGTCGGTTCGCTGGGGGTGGGAGGGGAGTCTACCCGCTAATGCTTGCGAGGCCCCAGAGTATAAAACAATAGCATCAAAGGGGGTAGTAAGTGGGTCGCAGAAAGAGCAGAGAGCTCAGCTGTGAGCCTGTGTGTATCCCGGCAAAGGTAAGTCGTTCGATGAGATAATTGCGTAAGTGGTGAGGAATGTCCTACCGAACTGTTAGGGGGAGCTCAAACCTGTCATAGTGCCAGGAATCCATGGGGGGCGGTATGGGACAATGAAATGAAAAAAAAAAAAAAAAAGAGTGAAAGATAGACATCATAGGAGAAAGAAGTATGGAGAAGCATACGTGTCGATCAATGATCATATATGCCCTATGTAGTCAGGGGATGGAGCCCCTTTGTTGTGGGACAACCAGCTGTAGGTTCTTGAGTAGAGTGGGGTGTTTAATTGGGCATTTCGTAATATGGAGTTAGTTCCAGCCTCATGTACCCAGTATGAGGGGAGGAGGAGGCGTAGTATGCAGGAGCTTACCGGTACATGGCTTACTGTGTCTCAGTAAGGTCGTGTACAGATCCACGGTTGTGCGGTCTTATTTATTCGTAATCGAGCTTTCTAGTGAACACTATGATTTGCTGAAATGGGGGTTCTGTCAACACCCGGGAAGACGTGAGTCCGTTCGCTCGGAGGAGGAGGGTTACCATCACAGGTTGTACGCCTACAGATCCTCTTGCGTGCTAAAGCCTACGAGCGTAGGGGAGATGCTTCACGTTCCCAGGGAGTGACAGAGCCCTCTAGGAACAAGATGAGGGAGTCCGTTAGGCATGTTGAGATTACATTGCCGGCACAGGTCGGTGTATGAGTGGGATTTAAAGCTTGTGCCTGTCACAGGTGGCAGGGATCCGTCAGTATCAAGGGGTAGGGAGTTTAAGGCAAGGATGCCACAGATATGCAAAAAAATGGTCACATTAACATATACATAGATCGAATAAGCAAAAATGTGTTGTCGGGGCCAGATCCCCCGAAGGGACCGTAAAGCGGTTGAGTATCCTATGTGCACAAGTCTAAATATCAAATGGCAATGGCGTGGACCATTACACAGCGCAATTCCGCGTTCTCGGGTCCCATATGGGTGACTAGAGGGGTTAATCATCGTACGGTGAGAAATGTGAATCAATCCAGGATTGCCCCAAGGACAGATTTGGGAAAGGGTAAGCTACATAGGAAGTGAAAGCAGGGTACAACCTGATTCTCTCAGTACATTAACATAGGGAGAGTCAGTAATCTTGAGGGCACCGTGGGAAGTGCCTTTCGTCTGAGGTGGGGGGCGGGGGACGCATCCCACACCAGGAGGTGTGCGGAGTGTCTAACCCCCCCCACCTGTGGTGAAGCATATGTAATAGCCTGATAATGTAAGGCGGTTTTTGCGTGCTGTCCCCTAGATGTTCAAGGTGAAGCCTATTGTGATTTAATGATGTTCACCCTGTGCCAGATCACAGCAATTGAACAAGGATACCAGTGCACATAGGATACATAAAAAGGCATATGCATAGCAGAGAAGATCCATAACAGTACTTAGCTATAAGATTCTAGCATTGCCAATGTTAAATGCAGTTTAACTATATAGCCCATTATATGGAAAACATCACTGAGGAAAAAATGATATCAGAACATAATAAAAAAAAAAAAAAAAAAAAAAAATAAATAAAAATAAATAAAAAAAAAAAAAAAAAAAAGTTTCCCGGGGATGATTCCAGTGAGTTCGATCAGATACATGGAGACTAACGTGGATGGTACCTGAGGTCCGTGTCACTCGAGTGGGTGCCCAGGTTTAGTTCAGTCTCTCCTTTCTTATTCGGTCAGTCATCCTGGAGGTGTGGGCCGTTCAGCGTCTATCAACAGCAAATGGCGCGGGACAGTGTAAAATGGCGGGTAGGTTAGCAGCCGAGCAGGTGTATAGAGTGACCTATTGGTTGCCAAAAAAAAAAAAAAAAAAAAAAAAAAAAAAAAACAGAAAAGTGCAAGCAGAGAAGGGGGATTCCCAGCAATAGAACAAAAAGAAAAAAAAAAAAAGTAAAGCAGCAGGGTAGACACAAAAATACGAGGCGTACGGAGGTTCCATACTTAGATCGGGGGTCAGAGCCATGTATGAGTTAGCATGGGAACAGGGTCAGTGGGACAGGTAAGCAGCCGAGGCCGTATGGCGCGACCATGCTACCAGGGCGATGTTGGGCCGTCAGCATGAGGGGGAGCAGGGGAGCGGTAGAGGGGCAAGGGGGGGGATCAAAGAGTACTTATCTTGTCCCTGAGGGAGGCCGGTTAGTGGTCGCGGCGGGTTCTTCGGGGATGTGGAGGGCTGGTCGGACTTGCCTCACGATTCCGGCTTAGGACATGTAGTGAAGACCGATGAGTGGATGGGGAGCGTCGCCTTCTTGTTCGGGAGTCTTGGGTCTCCATGAGGTCATCATCTGGGACCGGTTTTCTGGCGGCGGGAGGTCGAAACTCTGCATACCAATCCGGCGCATCAGTAAAGGGTATCTCGAGGGCTGCACAGAAGTGGCGAAGGTCTTCGGGTACTCTGAGGAGCGCTGTGCGTCCAGATGAAGAGGCAGAAAGACCGAAGGGGAACTTCCATCTGTACGGGATGGCTTTCGCTCTGAGTACTTCCAGGACCGGGCGCAGTTCCCTGCGGCGCTGCAGTGTGATGTTGGACAGATCTTGGAAGAGGTGGATGTCCGCGTCGTTGTGTGTTAGATGGTCGGCCGCGCGAGCCCGGCGGAGAATTTCTTCCTTTAACTGGTAATCAATCACGCAGCAAACTACATCCCGGGGGGGGTCTGAGTCTTTCCCCCGTGGGCGCAGGGCTCGGTGAATGCGCTCCATCCCGATCTGAGTAGCCGGTGGTCTGTTTAGGAGGTTGTTAAAGAGGTTCGTCACCTCACATTGCAGGTTTTCGGCATCAATCGATTCAGGCAATCCTCTAATGCGGAGATTGTGACGTCTTCCACGGTTGTCCAAGTCTTCCACGTGGCGATTGAGGTCCCTCAATTGCAGGGTGTGGGAATCTAGCACTTGGCATGATCGACGGAGCACTGAGGAATGGGTTGAGGTTACCCGTTCAACCTCCTGGACTCTCCCCGCGATAGCTTGTAAGTCTACCCGGAGGTCAGATATCGCCGCTGTGAGGGCTGCCGTGAGGGTGTCCTTTATATCTGCTGCCACCGAGCGTAGATCGTGTAGGCTAGGTGGATGCTGAGGGGTGAGGGTAATCCCATCTGCTTCTGAAGAGGTCCGATGGGCCGGACCTTGTGGTGAGCTTGAGGCCTGTGGGGTGCCTCGTGTCGGCGCCATATTGCTCGCCTGGGTCCGGAACATCTCGGGGATGTTTTGGCTCGAACGTCCGGTAAATTCCCGCGGTGATCGGGAGCGGGAGGCAGAGGAGCCACGGGAAGAGGTCCCCATAGTTTTCAAGGCAAATCTGAGCCTAAATCCTCCGGTGTAGGCAGAAAAGTCTCCCCGTCAGCAAGAGCTCTGAAGTTATGCTGCCATTCTCTCTCGAGGTCAGGCCACGCCCCCCATTCTTTTTTAGTTTGGTGCGGGGTTCCCCTTAATGTCCATACCAGGCCTGAAAATCTAGGTACACATACACACAGTTTGTGAGGGAAATCGTCAGGTAGGTTGTTATAAACATCTTGGAGAACTAAGCACAGATCTTCTATGGATGTAGGCTGCCTCAAAACCTTCTGTCTCTTCATGTAATCCCAGACATACTCCATGATGTTTAGATCAGGGCTCTGCGAGGGCCAAACCATCACCAGGACTCCTTGTTCTTCTTTACACAGAAGGTAGTTCTTAATGACATTGTCTATATGTTTGGGGTCATTCTCCTGCAGAATAAATTTCTGGCCAATCCCAAATGGTATGACATGATGGATAAGTATCTGCCTGTACTTCTCAGCATTGAGGACACCATTGATCCTGACCAAATCTCCAACTCCATGTGCAGAAATGCAGCCCCAAACTTGCAAGGAATCTCTACTGCGCCTCACGGTTGACTGCAGACCAGGGACGTGCAGTGAGGTCAGTGGCTGGTGAGGCACTGGCTAGTATCAGAGTCAGATACACACAGGTTACATACGTTAGAGCGAGAGCAATAATTCTAGCACTTGACCTCTTCTGTAACTCTAAACATGTAACCTGTAAACTTTTATGGAAGTACCATAGTTTGGCGCCATTCCACGAGTGTGCGCAATTTTAAAGTGTGACATGTTAGGTATCTACTTACTTGGCGTAACATCATCTTTCATATTATACAAAAAAATCGTGCTAACTTTAGTGGGTTTTTCTTTTTCAATATTCATTTGTGTTTAAATAATTGCTGCGCAAATACAGTGTAACATAAAAAGTTGCAACAACCAAAATTATTTTCAATATTCATGAAACAGTTTTTTTCTCCAAAAAAATGCATTTAAAAAAATTGCTGCGCAAATACTGTGTAACATAAAAAGTTACAACAACCAAAATTTTATTCCCTAGGGTGTCTGCTAAAAAATATATATAATGTTTGGGGGTTCTGAGTAATTTTCTAGAAAAATTCATTATGATATTTACATGAAGGCGAGAAGTGTCTATCATGGTTATGCAGTAATCTTTCTCTGTCAGCTTACCTTTCCTCCATGTGTTCACCTTTAGAGGCCAGCCACCCTCACCTGACTGCTTATATAATCTTCCCTCAGCATAGCTCCACCTCAGCCACTATATTAACCTGTGCATTGCAAGCCAACTTTGCTGATCAACCATTGTGTGTTTAGCTTTCGTGTGCTACTTGCTGTGTCTCCTACATCTGATTCCAGTTACCGATCTTGGCCTGTTATTGACTATCCCTGTCTGCTTGTGACCCTGACCTTTGGTGTGTTCTATGTTTATCCTTGTCTGCTAGTCTCCCCGACCTTTGGCATTTTCTATGTTTAGCCTTATCTGCTAGTCGCCCCGACTTTATCCCTTTACTATCCCTGTTGTTCCAGCCTGCTGCTTCCTTCCTCTTTCTCCAATAGTCTACTGTGAGTGTGAGCTGTGAGACCCTGAGGGCCGCGATCTGGAGCCAGACTGCAGCGCAGTCCATCCTCACCACTAGACGCTCTGGTGAACACCTGCTGGCTCTTAGACTCCGTACCCTGGGGAATCTATGCTCTAGCTCCCAGTGGGATCTGTGTTGATGCTCCAGTAGAGCTGCTTCCTGAAGTCCTAGGGTCCACTACCTTAGCGGTGCACTCCTGACTCATCAGAGTGCATCTGTCACCTGGACTCAGGTAACCTGACAGTGTCAGAATTGGCCTGGGTGGCAAGGGGTTAATTACCATAAGTAAGTAATATACAAATAATTATTATATATTGTTATTATGGTAATTTACTATATTCAAAAACTGTACTCAAGCTGGTTGCTTAATGGACAAATTACTGAAGTTTGAAGTTATAACTTCAAACCAGTAATTTCACAGTAAATAGATAAATAATAAATTATTATGTTATAACATATAGCATAATAATATATGATTTAGCTTGATTATAACAGCACCTTTTCAGCAACAGCAGATTCTCAAAAACATGGGGTTATGGGTAAATCTTACACACACAAACCCATAATTTTTCCTTCTAGTTAAGAGGGCTGGGCTGGAAGGGAGCATGTGTCTTTTAGACACATTCCCCCTTCTATGGAACTGCAGTGAGAGACGTTCCTCCACTGCAGCATTTTTATTGGACAGCTTGTTCCAATGGTGCTTTACGATTGGTCCAAGGCCCTAAGCTGTCCATTGAGCTCAGTGCCTCTGACAAGAAGTGAGGAGAGGCACTGTGAGCTCATCCTCTCAGTCTGCTGCAAACAGAGTGTGCCAGCTTGTATTTAAACTGGCCGCTCTCTATGTAGCTTCTGACTGGCTGCACAAGAAGCCCCATATCTCCGTAACTCTAGGTAACAGGAGCCCAAAGGTCACCGAGCTATGACCCCCGAAGCTCAATCGTTTTTTTTATTTTTTATGTTCATGTTCACCTGCCTCCCCTGACTGCACGTCCCTGCTGCAGAAACTAATTTTTGTAGCTCTCTCCAGCCCTTCCCCTAACAAACTGCCTTCTGCTTCAGACATATATTTCACATTTTTATTCATCAATCCAGAGCACCTGCTGCCGTTTTTCTGCACCCCAGTTCTTATGTTTTCATGTATAGTTGAGTCTCTTAGCCTATTTCCACATCGGAGACATGTGGCTTTTTGGCCACAATGAAGACCACTTCTGGCCAGACTTCTCTGGACATTTTTTTTTTTATGCAATCCACAGACAAAATTTGTAGCACATCTATAAAAAAAATTCTACTTTGATCAGTATTAGCTAAGATAAAAATATTGTTAATATAGATAAAAAGTATACATTTTTATCTATGTTTGTCCTGTTCAAATTGAAACTAATAATGTAATAATGGTCCATAGCATTGCAAAGTTGATGACAAATAAAATATTTATTTTTTTCTTTTTTCAATGCACTTTTTTAATGTAGAAGAAAATACAGAACGAAATGAATAAAAAAATGTTTTGTGAAAGAAGCTTCAAACTCTGTATATACATGTTTTTTCTTTTGTATTCTTTGTCTACTGCAACTAACATCCTTGACATCATACTTGACATTACCAGTCTTCTGCCACGTACTCACATTCCTAAGACCTTGATATGCAATGATCCCACCTATGTACTGCTTACAATTGTAATATTAAAGTGATATAAGCAAGCAATGTGTTGCACTGATACACATTCATTAAATAGTTAAATACGGTACATCATTTCACTTTTCACTGTGAAGTAGAATACAGTCCACAATAAATAAACATTCCAAAAGAAAAAGTCATAATTCCTTTCACCAATTCCAGTCATGCTGGCCACCACCAACTCAACTCAAACTCAATCAACTTACTAGAACATTATACCATGACCTTGAATTTATAGCTAGGCAACTCCTATCCTCATATTGATTAGTGGTTCAAAATTAATAATAACTACTGCAGTAGGGAACAGAAACAAAAGATACTCTCCGCATCTTTCCAAATAAATGTTCTGCTTTATTATGACGCAATTGAAGGTTTTTATACACATGATTACGTAGGTATCACATTAATATTACAATTGTACTTTTATGGTAACAAGGGCGTAACATAGGCAGACTAATTCTAATCAGGACTCTAAAGAATGCAAACATGTAATGAAAACATTATTAGTGCCGTGTGCACAGTGAGGGCAGCGTGCAATACATATAAAATAGAATACAATTATATACAAAACTTACAAATTGCACAATCCCAACAATATTCTGTCCACGGTCCAGTAGAATGACAGGAAGAAATTCTGCAGCGCTGAAGTTCTAAGCTACCCTGACTGAGGAGGACACAAGGAAAAGAGGGACACACCTAGTGACCTGGGGGGGGGGGGGGGCTGGGTCAACGGACAGCAGTAGCACTTCAGAACTCCTGTCCTGGTGGCTGCGGCTGGACAAGTCAAAAAGACACGATCTCATGTAAAGTAGCCTGGAAACATCGAGGTGCAGCCAGAGCCAGGACCCCTTTTTATAATGAAATGGACCCTGGGCAAACATTTTCAAAATCAGTTTACTGTGGCAGATCAGGCAGCGATTGTGATTGGTTGCCAGAGGTTACAGCACACGTTACAGCTTACTGATTAGTTGCTAGAGGTTACTGAACATAATTTCTGCTTGCTGATTGGTTGCTAGATGTTACGGCACATCCTTACTGCTCACTGATTGGCTGCTAGAGGTTACTGCACATTACTGCTCACTGATTGGTAGTGATAGATTACTGCTTATCATTACCGCTCACTGATTGGTTGCTAGAGATTACAGCTGTGTGACAAAATATCAGCCCTCCTGGGATACAGTTGAAAAACAAATTCTGTTGAGCATGCCACAGAGAGTAGTGGGCATGACCAGATTCGGTATAAGAATGGCCTAAGCCCCTGTTCACATTGTAGCAACTTGTGCAATTTGACCTGTCAAATCGCATGACAAGTCACGCCCTATTGTTAGCAATGGCCATGTTCAAATGCCGGACTGATTTGAAAAAGTAGTTCCTGCACTACTTATGGTGATTTCAGGTGCGACTTGCATAGACATCTGTACATGAAGCCGCACAGATGTCTTCCAAGTCACACCTGAAGTTGTGCTTACATGAGGCTTTGAAATCATGCGATTTCAGATGAAGTTGCATGATTTCAAAGCCGCAATCAATGTGAACGAGGACTAAAAGGGGATGATTAAACAGAACCACCCTTGACCACCTACCTCTATATGAACATAGCAGCTGCATCGTTGACTACACATTGCTGTGACATCAATGCTTAGCTTCATGGTGCCGCCCTTAAACTTGCCCATTGATGTCACAGTAGCCACAGCCACAATCCAAATGCACAGATAATCAGAGACTGCAGATGGATTACAGGAAATGACCAGAGACTGCGGCTGCGACTAGAGTAAATGACCAGAGACTGCGGCTGCGACTACAGTAAATGACCAGAGACTGCAGCTGCAACTACAGTAAATGACCAGAGACTGCGAATGCAACTACAGGAAATGACCAGAGACTGCCGCTGCGACTACAGGAAATGAACTGAGACTGCGGCTACAGGAAATGACCAGAGACTGCGGATGCGACTACAGTAAATGACCAGAGACTGCGGCTGCAACTTCAGTAAATGACCAGAGACTGCGGCTGCGACTACAGTAAATGACTAGAGACTGCGGCTGCAACTACAGGAAATGAACAGAGACTCCGGATTCGACTACAGGGAATGACCAGACACTGCGGCTGCGACTACAATAAATGACCAGAGACTGCGGCTGCCACTACAGTAAATGACCAGAGACTGCGGCTACAGGAAATGACCAGAGACTGTGGCGGTGACTACAGTAAATGACCAGAGACTGCGGCTGCGACTACAGTAAATGACCAGAGACTGCAGCTGCAACTACAGTAAAAGAGAGTCCCGCAGCTGACAGCCGCAGGGGGGTAGGCATAGGGACGGCATGACATGGGCTGGACTGCACAGTCGCCATCTTAAGAGGTTTGGCTGCTTTAAGAAAAGGGGTTGGCAGAGCCACGGCACTCGTACGTGTGAGCGGCGTGCAACGCCATCAGTCGGAGAGCGGAGGAGGAAGCAATCAGACGCACCCTCCAGAACTCAGTATAATGGCAACGGATTTTTGGTGCAATTGTGCTCTGCAGTGGCTAGTCAGGGTGCCGCATGGCTCCGGGACCAGATTGCAGCCATGTCGGCGGAAGTGGACACGGCGGCCGGCGAGGGAGCAGACATTACACCTCGGGTGTGGTGATCCAGGCCACCTGAGAGGTACAGCCCGGATGCCGGCCCGGGGGGCCCCCGGAGAGCGGCACCGGGGACACCAAAGAGGGACACTGGAGCGGCGGCTCAATCCCATCTGCAGGAGACCCCAGCCTCCACTGAGGTTGGGAGAAGCAGGTATGCCATGAGAAGTGGGGCTAGAGGGAGAGGCCAGGACACTGCTTTAGGAGAGACAGGCACCTCGCAGGGATCGGCTCACAGGCCCAGGAGGGGCAGATGTCACGAGTCAGCCCAGACAGCGGGGTCAGGATGTCCAGCGGGTGGGGGAACAGACAGCAGGTACAGCCCCCAGTCCCAGACTGACCAGAGGCGGGCAGAGAAGTGTCCAGGAAGAGCCAGGCACCGCACAGGGATCCACGCCCCCAGCTTGACGCCAAGGTATGGGGTGGCTGACGGGCGCAGAAGGGGCAAATGTCAGTGGTCAGCCCAGACAGCGGTATCAGGATGTACAGCGGGTGGGGGGCCAGTCAGCAGGCACAGCCCCCAGTCCCAGACAGACCGGAGGCGGGCAGAGGAGTGGCCAGGGAGCCAGAGGGGTCGCCATGGAGACACAGGCGGGAGGAGTCGGATGTAACGGAGGCACAGGAGCCTCTCACCAAGACGGGAGAGTGGGGCTGGCGGGCAGGGGAGCAGGGACTCTCGTTTACAGCACCGCAGACCCTTGGCCGATGGAGCAGGCCCGTCTGGGATTCACACTCCACGCATGCAGCAGGATGTCGATGATGGAAGGTCCAAAGGCGAATTGTCGGAGTCAGACGGTGATGAAGAACAGGGCAGCCCGGTGAGTGTGATTCTTCTATTGCAATTTCATCTTTGTTACATGACTTGCTTGCACGGGGTAGTTCGCAGGGTTTAGGCGTGACAGGGGGGGGCAGGGCCGGGGGGGCAGTAGTGGACCTCCCGGTGCCAAGGGACCAGGAAACGCGGGTGGGGCATGAAGGCCTGGGGGGCCTGTTGCTGGGGCTCAAGGAGCTGGTAAAAAAATTTGAACAGGGGGCTGTGAGTGGCCCGGTGCAGGTGTGGCTTCCGGTCATTTACTCTAGTCGCAGGGCCTGTCTCAGTCACGTCTGGGGGGGAACCGGGGTGCAGGCACCAGCGGCTACCTCCGAGAAGTCATCGGT
Source organism: Lithobates sylvaticus (assembly GCA_028564925.1). Taxonomy (NCBI): domain Eukaryota; kingdom Metazoa; phylum Chordata; class Amphibia; order Anura; family Ranidae; genus Lithobates; species Lithobates sylvaticus. Next base: position 741,722,243 of record CM053026.1, on the reverse strand, counting down.
CACCGAGGCGCCGGCGACGCCGGCTGGCTCCCAGGTTGACAGGGATATAAGTAAGTCGGCAGATAAGAGCGCGGACTCTGTGCGGTTGGCATATGCAGTGAAGAGCGAAGTCTACGTCTGCTTCGAGGGCCCTCTAGGAGCACATCTTAAGCCCGAGGTGAAGGAGAAGATTTGGAAGGGTGAGTATATCAAACTCTTCACCCTATTGCCACTGGAGAAGTTCAACCTGGATAGGTTGAAGCCCGAAGAGAGGAAGAAGGAGGACGAGGAGAAGCGTAGGTACCTTTACCAATTGGCTGCAGGCATTTGCCATATTGGCGAGCGTCGTGGGTGAGAAGACTCCGGAGCACTGTTCAGCACTATTCGTATATTTATAAGCCATTAATGAAGCGCACAGGACGTATGGAGGAACGGCGTTGCTCCGTTACGATGAACAATTCAGGCAACAGATGGCAGTCCGACCGTCTCTTTGCTGGGATCATAAGGACATCAGCCTATGGATGAAGCTGATGACGGCGGCGCGGGCACCTAACCAGTTTTTTAAGGACATCACAGATGGCAGGCAGGCTCGTGGTCGGGGACAGGCAGAGGTTGGCAACAGGTCAGGCAGCGAAGTACAGAATCAGGAGACAAAGCCGAAGTCAGAGGTTCAAGCCGGGGTCGGTGCAGGTAAACAAGGCAGACAAGGCTGCAGGGGTGATCCAAGAGAATAGTCAGGAAGAGCCGGGTGTTCAAGATCAGGTGAAGTCAGGCAACAGCAAGGTATGCAGGAACAAGCTGAGACAATCCAGCACTGATGCTAAGTGGCTGCTCGTTTAAATAGGGCGATGTGCGCTGTGATTCGCCAGCATGCGCGCATGCGCACAAGAACGTGCACAGTGCGCATGTCCGTTCCACAAAAAAATGTGCCGATGCGCACATCTGTGCGCAAATGCACACATCCGTGCGCTGATGCGCATATATGTTAGAAAAAGGTGCGCAAATGCGCATATTTGATCCGGGATTCACCTGCTTGGTGCGGAGGTTCCCTGACAGGGGTGGTGCCTAAAAAGGAGCCCAATAAGTTTAGATTGATTCATCACCTGTCATTCCCTAAAGGGGCTTCCGTTAACAATGCCATTACTCCAGAGGAGTGTGCGGTGATGTATACTTCTTTCGATGCGGCCGTTACGTGGGTCCAGCGTTATGGCCAGGGGACATTGATGGTGAAATCGGACATCAAATCGGCTTTTCGCTTCTGCCAGTGCACCCGGACAGTTTTCGACTGCTGGGCTGTACTTGGAGGGGGGGGGGGGGGTTTACGTGGACCGCTGCCTGCCGATGGGTTGTTCGATTTCGTGTGCCTTCTTTGAGCAGTTTAGCTCCTTCTTGGAGTGGGCCGTTCGGGATGTGTCGGGCATCAACTCGATCATCCACTATCTGGACAACTTCCTATGTGTTGGCCCGGCAGGGAACGCTACAACATCTGACGGAGCGTTTTGGGGAAAACGGAGGGCCCCACGGATTGCATTACATTTTTGGGGATCTTGATCGATTCTGTGAAGATGGAGTGTAGGTTGTCGGTGGACAAGCTGGAGCGGCTTCAAGATGAAATACGTGGGACCGTCGGAATGCGAAAGTTGCAACTGCATCAGTTGCAGTCGTTGCTAGGGAAGCTGAACTTCGCTTGTCAGATTATACCGATGGAGCACGTGTTTTGCCACTGGCTGGTGGCCACTACTGCGGGCATCCGGGCTCCAACACATTATGTGACCCTCAATCAGGACCATAGAGAGGACCTGAAAGTTTGGCAGGGTTTTCTGGAGTCTTTCAATGGCCGGGCCCTTTGGATGTCCTGTCCCATTAGTAATGGTGACCTGGAGTTATTTACGGCGGGGTCCACGGGTTTCGGGGCCTTCTTTAAGGGTCAATGGTGCGCAGCACACTGGCCAGCGGAGTGGTCCAAGGCTGGGTTGCTGAAGAACCTTGTTCTTTTGGAGTTGTTCCCCATTGTAGTGGCGGTGGAGATTTGGGGGGAGGCTTTCCGTAATATGAAGGTGAGGTTTAATTGCGATAACTTAGGGGTGGTGCAGGTGGCCAATCGGCTGACGGTGGCCTCTGGGCCGGTTGTCAGGCTTCTACGACACTTGGTATTGCAGTGTTTACAGGTAGTGAATGCTTTCATTTATTCTGTGCACTTGCCTGGGGTGGATAACACGCTGGCTGATGCTTTGTCTCGTTTTCAGTGGGACAGGTTTCGGGGACTGGCACCAGAGGCGGAGCGTCACGGGATCAACTGCCCCACGTGGTTGTGGAGCATAGTGCTGGAGTAGCAGTGAGGTGGATCGAGCAATCTGTGAGTAAGGCTACATTGGGTGCCTACTCGAAGGTATGGCAGGAGTGGTCGGCTTGCCTAGATGCGATGGGCATGGCACCGGGAGGTGCAGGCATGGCTCAGGCGGTGTTTTACTTTCTTAGTAGTGCTATGGAAAAGGGGGTATCAGCGGCCACAATTGGAAACGGAAACTGGCAGGGTTGGCGTTTTTGTTCAAATGGAAGGGACAATGGGATCACACAAAGTAATTTTGGTTGAGGCAAGCGGTCAAAGGCTACTGGAGGGCACACAAGAGTAGGGATGGGAGACGACCGGTCTCCTTTTGCCTAATTCGGGGCTTGTGCCAGGCAGTAGTCTGTGTCTGTAGTTTGGTTCGGTGGATCGGGGTCCCTGGCATGCGGTGGAACAGGGTGCTGGGAGAAGTCCATAGATTTTCTAGCCTTGACAGGCCACCGAATGTTTTGCTGTTACATATGGGGGGTAACGACATGGGGGCCAGGTCCATGAGGCCACTTATCAGGGATATCAAATGTGATTTACTGAGGTTTAAAATCAGCTTACCCTGGTATGGTTATGGTTTGGTCCGATATGGTGGGAAGGACGTCATGGAGATGGGCGTTATCCGATAAGAAGGTGGATAGAGCTAGGGTTAAAGGGAATAAGGAGGTGAGCAGGTTCTTCATCAGGAATGGGGGCCTAACTATACGCCATAGGGAACTGGAAATAGACACTTGGCGGTACTTGAAGAGCGATGGCGTCCACTTGAATGACGTGGGTACTGATCTATGGGCGTTGGGCCTTCAGGAGGGCATTCAGCTAGGGCTGCGCATGTGGAGGTGCTCGAAAGGGTAAGGCGATACCCCTTTCGGGCTGTGGCGGTTCTTGGGGCTTTAGAAGAGGAAGTGAGGTACAGGTAAAAAAAACATTGTACCCATCCATGGGATGGGTGTGGTTTAATGTACTTCCAGGTTACGAGGGGTTAACCTCAAAGGGTTTAAAAAGGGTAGGTCACTGCTACAGTTGGTTATAGCCTCAGAGACAGGGGTTGCTGTCTGGAGGTCAAGAGGTCAAAAGTTGAAGTTATTCGCAGTGACCAGTATGCTGTTATGCTACGTACCCATGACCCATTGAAAAGGCTGGGAATGTTTATAGTATTAAAAAATGTATGGAATTTTATTAAAATATATTTTGTTAATAAAGTTTAGGCCTGATAGCCATTTACTCCAAATCTATTCCAGTCGTTGTTAATGGGGGATGGGGTTTGGAGAGGGTATGCCGGTCATGGGGCAGGTTATATATATACAGTGGTGTGAAAAAGTGTTTGCCCCCTTCCTCATTTCCTGTTCCTTTGCATGTTTGTCACACTTAAGTGTTTCGGAACATCAAACCAATTTAAACAATAGTCAAGGACAACACAAGTAAACACAAAATGCAATTTGTAAATGAAGGTGTTTATTATTAAAGGTGAAAAAAAATCCAAACCATCATGGCCCTGTGTGAAAAAGTGATTGCCCCCTAAACCTAATAACTGGTTGGGCCACCCTTAGTAGCAACAACTGCAACCAAGCGTTTGCGATAACATGCAATGAGGCTTTTACAGCGTCCTGGAGGAATTTTGGCCCACTCATCTTTGCAGAATTGTCCTAATTCAGTTACATTAGAGGGTTTTCGAGCATGAACGGCCTTTTTAAGGTCATACCACAACATCTCAATAGGATTCAGGTCAGGACTTTGGCTAGGCCACTCCAAAGTCTTCATTTTGTTTTTCTTCAGCCATTCGGTGGTGGACTTGCTGGTGTGTTTAGGATCATTGTCCTGCTGCAGAACCCAAGTTCGTTTCAGCTTGAGTACACGAACAGATGGTCGGACATTCTCCTTCAGGATCTCTTGGTAGACAGCAGAATTCATAGTTCCTTTTATCACGGCAAGTCTTCCAGGTCCTGAAGCAGCAAAACAGCCCCAGACCATCACACTACCACCACCATATTTTACTGTTGGTATAATGTTCTTTTTCTGAAATGCAGTGTTCCTTCTACGCCAGATATACTTGGACACACACCTTCCAAAGAGTTCCACTTTTGTCTCATCGGTCCACAGAATGTTGTCCCAAAAGTCTTGGGGATAATCAAGATGTGTTGTGGAGAAATTGAGACGAGCTTTGATGTTCTTTTTGCTCAGCAGTGGTTTTCTCCTTGGAACTCTGCCATGCAGGCCATTTTTGCCCAGTCTTTTCCTGATGGTGGAGGCATGAACGCTGACCTTAACTGAGGCAAGTGAGGCCTGCAGTTCCTTGGACGTTGTTGTGGGGTCTTTTGTGACCTCTTGGATGAGTCGTCGCTGCGCTCTTGGGGTAATTTGGGGCGGCCGGCTACTCCTGGGAAGGTTCACCACTGTTCCATGTCTTCGCCATTTGTGGATAATGGCTCTCACTGTGGTTCGCTGGATTCCCAAAGCTTTGGAAATGGCTTTATAACCCTTTCCAGACTGATAGATCTCAATTACTTTCTTTCTCAATTGTTCCTGAATTTCTTTGGGTCTCGGCATGATGTGTAGCTTTTAAGGATCTTCTGGTGGACCTTACTGTGTCAAGCAGCTCCTATTTAAGTGATGCCTTGATTGTGAACAGGTGTGGCAATAATCAGGCCTGGGTGTGGCTAGAGAAATTGAACTCAGGTGTGGACAACCACAGTTATAGTATGTTTTAACAAGGGGGGCAATCACTTTTTCACACAGGGCCATGATGGTTTGGATTTTTTTTTCACCTTTAATAATAAACACCTTCATTTACAAATTGCATTTTGTGTTTACTTGTGTTGTCCTTGACTATTGTTTAAATTGGTTTGATGTTCCGAAACACTTAAGTGTGACAAACATGCAAAGGAACAGGAAATGAGGAAGGGGGCAAACACTTTTTCACACCACTGTGTATATATATATATATATATATATATATATATATATATATATATATATATATATATATACACATACCACTGGGTTAAGTCCTACAAATGTCAAGAGAGTCCCGCAGCTGACAGCCACAGGGGGGTAGGCGTAGGGATGGCATGACATGTGCTGGACTGCACAGTCGCCGTCTTAAGAGGTTTGGGCGCTTTAAGGAAAGGGGTGGGCGGAGCCGGGGTGGAGCCACGGCACTCGTACGTGTGAGCGACGTGTAACGCCATCAGTCGGAGAGCGGAGGAGGAAGCAATCCCCACCCTCCCTGTTTTTTACTGGGGTTGGGTCAAGGTGTATCAGGGTGAAATTCTTTAGGCGGTTCTTGGGGATTTAAAGTGAAGTTCAATGTGGACCTAGACTTAATTAGACTTAACCTTTGCAACCCTGATAGTTCCGCCACTGATATGTTGTATTGTTGTAATTTCACTTGTTTATCAGAACTTTTTGTTTAATATTCAGTTGCTGTACACTGCATATTTTGTACTTTTATTTTATTGTTTATTTTTATACAGGGAGAACTTTTTATATATCAATAAACAGCTATGAGTGACAACTATATGGCCTGCCTGGAATTTTAAGGCCCCAACTATGCCACTGCCCACTCAGAGCAGTCCAATCACTCACATTACATGAATGATTTTGGCTTTCAGACGGTTTGTTGCAGATCAGAATAAGGCAACTTTCATAAGTTGAAGTGAAAAAAAAAAAGAAGACTTTTCATGACTTGAGGAAATATTGGAGCTTTCCTGTAATATGCAAAGTGCAGTAAGATACTGACAGATCACACCAGTCTTTCCTAAAACTTTTTAGCTCTTCTAAAATTTAGCCTACCTAAAAATACATAGCCCTGTTAATTGTTCTATAGGTTGCTATGGAGAGGATTATTCCAGTTTGGTGGAAATTAGATTTAAGTTCTAGTCTCTCAAAGTCATAAATAATAGAGTTTTGCTTCAAACCGAATTAAAGCGAGACTATAGATCAGCCAAGTAAAATGTGAGTCAGATTAACGGCCCAATTAGAACTGTAACATACTAGGTCAAACCGAACTTTCCTGGAATACATCATCTCCTGTCATGGGGAAAGGTTACCAACTGACTCATTGTCCCCGCTGGCAGAGATGGCAAAATAAGTTCCACTGAGATCCTTTCTCGTTTTAAATTTTACTTTGTGTTATTTTTGCAGAAGTGATGAAACTGAGATTAAATTAAAGGGAAACTATAGTTAGTCCTGGAGAAGAAAATGGATGGAGAAGCTGTACTTATGCCCCGTACACACGATTGGAAATTCCGCCAGCAAAAGTCCCATGTGAGCTTATGGTTGGAAATTTCAACCGTGTGTATGCTCCATCGGACTTTTGCTGGCGGAAATTTCCGATAGTCTGTAGCAATTCCGACGTGCAAAATTCCTACGCATGCTCGGAAACAATTTGACGCATGCTCGGAAGCATTGAACTTCATTTTCCCGACTCGTCGTAGTGTTGTACGTCACCGCGTTCTTGACAGTCGAAAGTTCAGAGAACTTTTGTGTGACCGTGTGTATGCAAGCCAAGCTTGAGCGGAATTCCGTTGGAAAAACCATCCAAGATTTTTCCGAAGGAAATTCCGCTCGTGTGTACGGGGCTTAAGGAGAGGAATAATTCCGGGAAGGTGCCACGTACCTGAAGTGACAAGGTTGGCTCAAGCACCTCTGGAAGTGGAACAGACAGTACCAAGTGACAGAAGAAACATGAGGTAGATGTTGTTGGAAGAACCTCGGACTGGAGATGAAGACCTGGAAGATCCGGCAGAACATCAGACTTAGTGCATCAGTTCAGGGAAAAACAGCACCAAGAGGGGAAGCAGCAGACCTTAAAGAGAAAATCCTATTGAGCTGTAGTTTTGGAGGGTGCAGTCCACAAGCGATCCCAGTGAGCTGGTAACAGGAACAGACATAGATAATTTGAGCTAATTCTATATGTGTTTTGAGTATGCACTCAGTAACAGCATGGAGCCAAGTCAGAGACAGTAAAAGAGTTGCTGAGGTAGTCGGGGGTCATAAACAAGTAGGCAGCGAGGTACAGAATCATAAAGCCTCATACACACGACCGGACTTTCCAGCAGAAAAGGTCAGACGGAATCAATCCGTTGGATATTCCGATCGTGTGTAGGATAATCCGATAATTTTTCTTAAAAAAAATTCAGACGGACGAACATGTTTTAAATCTTTCCAACGGAATCAATTTCTATTGGGAAAACCGTTTGTATGCTGGTCCGACGGACCAAATACGACGCAAGGGCAGCTATTGGCTACCGGCTATTGAACTTCCTTTTCTAGTCCCGTCGTACGTCATCGCGTTAGAAACTAACAGACTTTGGTTCGATCGTGTGTGGGCAAGTCCGTTTGTTCGGAACTCCGTTGGGAAGACCGTCGGAGTTTATTCTGACGGAAAGTCCGGTCATGTGTACACTTCATTAGAGTATGAGGCACAACCTGAAGACCAGTCAGCACTGACACTAAGATAGAGCCTCCATTAAATAGGCACCAATACTTGCTGTGGACATGCACCCCCGTCCGCACTTCTAAATGCAGGCGGGTGCTTAGCCATGATTCTATGTACAGAAAAAAAAGGTGATTAAAATTCCTGAAAAAAAAAAAATAAAACATTTGGAAAAAAAAAAATATGTAACTCACCTCTAAATGCCTGTTGCTAGGGGGTCCCTCGTAGTCTGCCTCCTTCAGTGCCCGGCCTAAGTGACATCACTTCCCCTCGGCACAGGAAGGGCTCAGCTCTGCCCCCTCCCTCCTGTCAGTCATCTGGGACACGTGACAGGTCCCTGATGACTGCGCGGACAATCACAGCGAGCGGATCGAGGAACGAGCGGAGCTGTCCGATTATTAAAAGTCAGCAGCTGCAGTATTTGTAGCTGTTGACTTTTAATTATTTTTTTTTTTTTTTTAGGGATACACCTCTTTAAGTATTCTTCAGACCTAAAATGTCATTTTTTACAGACAAAAATGGACCCCAGGTAGTGAAAGAGTTGCAGCACTATACCATTTGAAGCTTTTTGTTATTTCTGTTTGATAAGTGAAAAAAAAAAAAAAAAACTTTGAACATAGAGCCATCCTGTGTACACTTCCTTTGTTATCTCAAAAAGGCTGTTAAATTGGTTCTAAAGGCAAAAGTTTTTTACCATAATGCATTCCCTGCATTAAGGAAAAAAATGTCCCCCACCTTCCTATATACATACCTGAGTCCTCACTCAATCCAGCATTGTGCCCATTTGCAGTGGCTCTCTCCTCTCTCCCTGTTCTCACAGGAGGACACAGAGGCAGCAGCAGGAGCCACTGTCAGTCAAATCCTGTGAGGAGAGGGGGCGAGGCCGAACAACGCTGTGTGTGTCTATGGATGCAGACAGCCCAAAATGGCTGCAAGCCTGCAAGTGCAGCCCTATAGCGAGCGGATTGCTATGGTGGCACATAGGGAAGGAGCCAAGAGTGCCAGCTGGGGATCCCAGAAGAGGAGGTGCAGGGCCACTCTGTGCAATACCATTGCACAGAGTTGGCAAGTATTACATGTTTATTATTTTAGATAAAAAAAAAATAATTTAGAACCACTTTAAACCCTATAGGTTCATATCTTGGACTAGACATGTGCACTGCCGAAAAATCTGTTTGTTTTTGTTTTCGTTTCATTCTGTATTTTTTTTTTCGTAAATTTGAAAATTTGAAAATTTGAAAAAAAAGAAAGAAAATTCAAAAGAATAACTAACTAACTAACTAACTAATAATAACTAACTATTAAATTATAGGTATTGGAATTTCGTTTCAAAGTTGGCTGTTAGCAAACGTAACGAATACGAATTTATCCAAAGTTACGAATTATCCAAAATAACGAATGCTGCATCTAAACTGGAAAATGGAACGGAACAAATTAATAATAAAGTCTTTTCCCTCTTCCCTCTCTCTTTTCTTTGCAAGCAAATAACGGATTCCATGCAGAAGCAATATGCCACCTCTGAGTTCTTGATCATGGTAAAGGCTGCTCAAAATCCACAGAAGGCTACAAAATGTTTACAGAGATGACATCATTGAGTAATGTCTTTTCATTGGTGACTCATGTCTAATAATAATAATAATATTACCGCCCCCAGTGTGAAAGCACTTGGGCTTTCACACTGGAGAGACGGGAGAGGCTCTTTACAGGCGCTATTTTTAGTGCTGTAGCGCCTGTAAAGCGCCTCAGTGTGAAAGGGGTCTATTTCACTGCGTAATGAATACGAATTTATCCAAAGTTACGAATTATCCAAAATAACGAATGCTGCATCTAAACTGGAAAATGGAACGGAACAAATTAATAATAAATAATAATATTAATAATAATAAAACGTTTTTACTTTTATTATTGTTATCTAATATTATTATTAATTCCTTACGTTCCATTCGTTTAGATATTTACTGCGGTGTATCTCGTATTGCGGACGGGTGTCTGCTAGCCGGCCAGCAATTTTTCTATGGAAGTTTTTATCTGCAGTCCCGTGTGCAATTTTATTTTTAATAAACTTTTGTTATACTGATTCACACTATGGTGAGCCTCTCTCCATCTTTCTGGGTCTCTGATTGCTGCCTGCCCCGTATATCCGTCGAATTGAGATATCCTGGCTTGCCTTCGATGTAACCACAGAGGGGTGCTGCTGCTGGATTAATGTCTGGACATCGACCAATTGCACAGGCTCGCTAAAGCTTGCCCTCCGGTAAGCGTGCATTCTATGTTGGTGGTGGATCACATCAGAGGGTGGCGTCTGTGTATCAATGAGCTTAATTCACCTTCACTATTAATCACTGGATCATTATTATTGGACTAATACTCACTTTTTATACATATTATTTTTATATTTTTTAATTTATTTTTATTATTTTTTATGGTATTCAGATCACTTTTGGTATATCACGGGTATTTACTCACTGTTTTATTTTTATTATTTTGCGCAGCCTTTTCTTTTCCTTATATACACCTTCCTGCCCAGACCAATTTTCAACTTTCGGCGCTGTCGCACTTTGAAGGACAATTGCGTGGTCATGCTACACTGTACTCAAACAAATTTTTTATCATTTTTTTCCCCACAAATAGAGCTTTCTTTTGGTGGTATTTGATCAACTCTAGGATTTTTCTTTTCTCCTAAACAAATAAAAAAAAAAGACTGAAAATTTGTAAATAAGTACGTTTTCTCCTTCACTGATGGGCACTGATGGGGCTGCACTGACGGGCACTAATAAGGCGGCACTGATGGGCACCGATGAGGTGGCACTGATGGGCACTGATAATGGGCACTAATATGCGGCACTGATAGGTGGCACTGATATGCAGTACTTATGGGCACACATAGGCGGCACTGATGGGCACTGAAAGGCGGCACGGATGGGCACTGATAGGTGGCACGGATGGGCATGGTTTGGCACTGATAGGTGGCACTGATGTAATGGATGGTACTGATGGGCATCACTGATTGGCAGGCACCCATTGTGGGCACTGATTGGCATCACAGACCCCCCCTTGTCAGAGGAGCAGCCAATCGGCTCTTCTCTACTCACGTCTGACAGACGCGAGTGAGAAAAAGCCGATCAACGGCTCTTCCTGTTTACATCGTGATCAGCTGTGATTGGACATGACTGATCACGTGGTAAAGAGTCTTTGTCAGACTCTTTACCTAGATCGGTGTTGCGGTGTGTCAGACTGACACACCACAACAACAATCGCCGTGATGCGCACATCACCGGACGTCATGTGAAGTCCGGTCAGGATAACACAACCACTTTGCCGATGTCATTTTGCTATATGGCGGGAGGCAACTGGTTATAGAGCACCCTTACAATTTGCACACAAATCTTGGCTATGATGTGAGGACACAAAAAAAAAAGATAAAAACCCTGAAAAAATACTACACACTGATAACTCAATAAAAGCACCCAGTGATGAGGTTGTCCCTTTAAACCACACAGTAACATTTGTAGCAGTGATTGATGGCACATTGGCTGCGGCTGCCACATACAATCAGTCAATTTGGAAGTCTATAATGTGACTATAGAATACAGATTGTTAGCCGTTGTATGTATCTGTGAAGAGTGTGGCACAGCTGGCAGTAAAAGGTGATGTCATACGATTTATTAGAACATCGTAAAGCTGAATTTATAGGCTTTCTAACCTCGTAGGCTTGATTTGTACCTGATGAAAAATCGTGGTCCAAAAGGTTGTAAATTCAGCTTTATGTTAGTCTAATAAAATGCATAATACTACATATTCCATCTTTCAGCTTCCAATATTGAAGATGCCTGTGGAGCCCATAAACCTCCTTTTTCTAATATATCAAAAATTATAGGGATGTATAGTGTTCATTTTGTTTGATTTTGATTGAAGTCATGTTTGCGGAATGTAAACTAAAAACATTGGCAGAAACACACTGTAAAATGGGAAAATTAGCTGTGCAGGTAACCGATGGGGAAAAAAAGTTTAGGAGGAACAGTTGTTATTACAAAATAAAAGAGGCCTTTTGCCATGTGAATGGAACTATAGATTGTGTACAGGAGGAACTTGAGAAGATTGTCTTCTAGGGCAGTGGTTCTCAACCCTGTCCTCAAGTACCCCCAACAGGCCATGTTTTGGGAATTTCTTATAGATGCAATTGCATATTTTTTTTAAATAATAAAGCATGAGGAAATGTGCATTCACTGTGCATATCTGAGAGAACTAAGTGCACACAAAACTGGGCTAGTTAATTTGGTAGAGGAGGGGGGGCAAAGGAAAGAGGGAAGGAGGTGTGGCCTGGGGTCAGCTTATTATTACTGCCTGAGGACCGGGGGGGGGGGGTTTCTTCTAGATCTCCCCTGAATGTTGTTAGTGAACCAGGAAGTGACGACAAATCTCCCAGACAGGGCTAAAAAATAAAAACTGCCACAGTAAAATGTACCTGGTCTGAGGCCGATTTGATAAGATGGCTTCCTTTGCGGCTAACTGCCAAGCACACCTGAAGGTGAGAACAGGGAATGCTAGCAGTGGCGTCAGCGGGGGGCTGATGGTGGCTGGAGCCCCGAGTGGGTCCCCAAAAAGGCCTGGGTCTCGGGCACGAACGGTTCTATTATTAGCCCCGAGCCTGAGGACCGATCTGGCCCGAGCGCAGCCGAGTGACATAGCAGGTCTATCCTTCTGGAGCCTGCAGCGCCTATGATGGACATTTCACTGGTCCAATGCGGGGACCGTGAGACATGTGATGCTGCAGGCTATAGGAGGATATTACAATGCGGCCTGCCACACCACTATGAGAAGATCCCCACTTAGCACTAGGGTGGGCAGCTCTCCTCTCCTCTCATGTGTCATGGCTCTGGCTGACTTAAGTGCATGCTCTCTATGGGCGCACCACACACTACGGCTGAGCTGAAGAAAGAGGTCACGTCACCTGAAGTCAGGTAGGTCAGTGTATCATGTCAGTGTAGGTCAGTGTATGTCAGGTAGGTCAGTGTATGTCAGGTACGTCAGTGTGGGTCAGGTAGGTCAGTGTATGTCAGGTAGGAAAGTGTAATGGTCAGTGTATGTCAGTTAGGTGAGTGTAAAGGTCAGTGTGGGTCAGTGTATGTCAGTGCGCGTCAGGTAGGTAACACACATCGCCAGCCGGTGCTGGGCTCAGACTTCAGGCCAAAGCCCATTTTTTTGGCCACCTAGCAATGACCCTGAGTGCTAGACTAAAATATGCATTGGTGAAGTTTAGGTAGATCTGCTGGAAGCTGCTTGCAGCACAGCGGAACTGCATAGCTGTCAGTAAGTCTGTCAGGACACATGGCATGACCTCCATAGTCCTAGGTGTGTAGCGGAACCACAGGCAATATGGCACCCAAGGAAGAAGCAGGAACAGGCTGGCAGGACCGGACTGAAGAGGCATGGTTGGAATGGGAGCCAAAGTCATACACAGGAAGGCAAGCCAGGGAGAATACAAATGTAGAAGGGTAGTCAGGAGCAAGCCAGGGTCATGCGTGGTAGAGCAAGAGAAGTCCTTAGAGAAAACCAGGGTCAAAACCAGGGATCAGGCAGCAGAGTCAGTCAGGAGGCAAGCCTGGTCAGTAACAGGAAATCTAAAAAATACAGCAAACACAGGAGTAAGGAGTACTGGTAGCTGAAGATCATCCAGCAAAGTCTAAGTGATCCAACTGACCTTATACAGGGTGTTTGGTGCTAGTTCTGGCAGCAGGTGTGTGTGTGAACATGCGTGCATCTCTACGCAAACGAGAACGACCATGAAAGTATTGGCAACTATGCCAGGTCTTTTCAGCACCTGCGTATTTTTATTCTGAATAGCACCCTGACACACAGGTTTGAATTGTTCTTCATTCCATCCAGAACAAGAAAAGCATTTTAGCTAAAAGAAGTATAAGTTGTGCAACCGTCAGTCTCTGTATTCAACAAGCTTATTTGCTCTACATCTGTCACATCTCCCACCGTGGCCCTTCCCTTGACACATTTCACCCTTGCTTAGTCATATGAGATACGAGTCAAGCAGGAGATAGGAATGATATGGAACAATTAAGTTTGTTGAACATGGAGACTGGCAGTTGTGTGGCCTATATATCTATTGTTGGGTTGTTCTGGAGAGAAGACAGACCCCATTGGTGGAGAATACAGTGGTACAATTTTACTTCTTTACTTTGTAAGAAAATCGTTTTTGGCTTGAGATACACTTTTAATAAAATGGTACAGTGTGTCACCTTTTGCGCACCTTCTCCTGTTCCATTAGCCGTATTGAAGCCTGCTGTAGGCTCGTTAAAATGTCCTTAATGCATACGGCTTAAAACCTCAGATTTTTTTTACTTTTTCAGATTGCATCTTTTTTTTTCTAAGTACATAGATACGTTTCAGTCTTTCTATACAGTTTGTGTATCAACTGAAGGTGCTAACAGAGTGAATGTCTTTTGTAAAAGGTTAGTAAGTATTTCAAGTTTGCAACATCTTGCCCTGCCAGCTTTCTGAAAGCCTTCACCCACCATGTTCCTTCAAATTATATAGCAGTGATCTACAGGTCACTCGACTAGAAAATCATAGAAGAGGCTTTTAACTTTTTTCACTGTCAGAGAATTTTCTTTTTGTTATTTTGCACACCCTTATTAAAATTTACATTTTGTACATGAAAATGTAGCCTCCCCTCCTCTTTGTGCCCACCAGGCTGTATGCTCGAAAAAGCATTCAGTATGGATATTAGGGGGGGACCCCAAACTTTTTTTTTTGTTGTTTTTTTTTGCATACGGTATCCCCTTAAAATCCATATGCCTTTTTTTGTTTTGTTTTTTGCATGAGGTGTCCTCTTAACCACTTCATCACCGGACACTTTCACCCCCTTTCTGCCCAGGCCAATTTTTCAGCTTTCAGCGCTGTCGCACTTTATGCCTGGGTTCACACTGATGCTGATGCGGGTTTGAAATCAGCTGAACTCGCACGATTTCAAACCAGCAATGCAGTCCAACTTCGGAGGCGATTTGACAGACATCTGTGTGGCTTTATGCACAGATGTCTATTCAAGTCGCCCCCGAAAACGCCAAAAGTAGTACAGGAACTACTTTTGGGAATCGGTGCAGTGCCGCAAAATCAGTGTCGCAGAGATTTGAATGGTGCCATTGCCACCTGTCAAATCCCATGCTAAATTGGCCCAATGTGAACGTGGGCTGAATGACAATTGAACGGTCATGCAATACCGTAACTATATGACATTTTTATCATTTTTTTTGGAGACAGATAGAGCTTTCTTTTGGTAGTTTATTTATTCACCGCTGTTTTTTTTTTATTTTGTTGCTAAACAAATGAAAAAAGACCAAAAATTTTGAAAATACATTTTTTTTTTTAGTTTAACAAAATGGAAAGAAATAGTCGACAAGGCTGCACACCCCAAAAATATACAGAAAATGGAAGAGTTTCCCCGGAGGGGGGGTTATAGCAGCAAAAACTTATGAGAAAAATGATTAGTTAAAAATCTTTTATTCAGGCAACAAATGAATTCAATTATACAGTAAATTTAAAATATAAATTGTGGCTGGCGACACAAACAGCAACATAAGCCATCACCAATGGCAAACAATGCACCAAGGAAAACATGGTTTATCAATTACATTGTGACATTACCATCCACATGAATACCCAATGTATTTCGACCCATTTCATTTCTGGTCTTCTTCAGGGAGATTTTTAATTCTAGTAAATATATCAGCAAATTCAAATTTTAGACAACATTGTTAACATTTTGCAGTATACAAAACATTGTTGGACATTTGATAGTGTTCAAAAGTACATTTCCATGTGTGTGGTAGTATATTTACCATTACGAAGATGGAAAGGTGAGAATGTATCGCACAACCAGGATTGCTAAAAACAGCTGCATTCAATGGTCCCAAAATGTCTGCATGTCCCCTCCGCACCCTCCAGGAGAGTTCATAGTCCACGGGGCTTGCAAAGAGCCATGCTTTTGGACCTTGAGAGGAAGGTATAGGGCGAGGCACCTGCTTGTTTGGTATTGAGGAATCTCAATAAGTAATCAGCAAGTATTCTATAAGTATACAGTACTACTGTGGGACCTTAGACTGGTCGATACTCAATCAAGTGTTAGAATTATATGGACTGATATTACTAATTTATAAAAAATGTTAGTACGTTGATTTATTTGGTTTGTTTTTAGATTAATTTGTATTACCATTCATATAATTAAATAAAGAGTGATGATGTTGCCTGATAGTATTTAAGTTTTTTTTAGTTTATGTTACAAAATTTTGTAAATAAGTAATTTATCTCCTTTACTGATGTGTGCTGATTAAGGCTGCGCTGACGGGCACTGATAGGCTGCATTGATGGGCACTGATAGGTGGCACTGATATGCAGCATTGATGGGCACTGATAGGCAAACTTTATGGGCACTAATGGGCAATGATAGGGGACACTAAAGGGCATGGATATGCAACACTGATGGGCAACCTTTATGGGCACTGATGGGCAATGGTAGGCGGCATTGATAAGCAGCCCCTAAGAGAAGGCACTGACAGGCATCACTGATGGGTACTGAAAGGCAGCACTGATGGGCATTGAATGGCACCACTGGTGGGCACTGTTTGACATCCCTGATAGCAAGACTGAGGTCCTAGATCTTTTCCTATACAGATGGCACAACATGCACCAAGGCCGAGCTAGGCCACACACCAAAGAAGTTTGCATCTGGAGAAATCTTCCCACAGCTGTTTATTGCTGAGATCGCACTTGGGTGCTGCGTTGAGGGAGTGGTGCAGCAGGATGCTCCGGTCCACTGCTGTGTTCCATCTGAGCAGCAGTAGCGTTGGCAGGGATGATGTTCCAGTTGGATAGGAGGCGTAGTCCTTCCTGAAGAGAAGACACACTATGCTTGGAACCATTGTATGTTTCTAGCAGTTTAGACGGGCAGCCCATTGGTATTGGATGAGGTGGTTGCGCAGGGCTTTCGTGATTGTATTAAGCTGTCTGCGCCACTGCAGAGTGTGTTGGGAGAGGTCAGCAAAAAGTTGCAGAGAAGCATAAGGATCTGGTAGGGTTCCTAAAGCTCTTGCTTTTTGCATGAGTTACTTCTTCACATGGAAAAAATGTATGTGGAGAATTATGCCTCTAGATGCAGTGTCAGGCAAGAACGGGGGTTTGGTGAGTCTGTGAATTTGGTTGAGGACCAATTCTATGTTTTTCAGATCTGATAGTACCACTTTGATCAGGCTTCTGACATAGGAGGGTAGCTCTTGTGGAGGAATTGACTCTAGTATGCTGCATATTTTTATGTTATTACGGCGTGATCTGTCCTCGTTGTCTTTTGTCTTTTATTCATTTTTGCTCTTCGGTGGTTTCATCATGGGCATCTATGAGGACATTGACTGTGTTAGTGACATCCCCTAAGTTTACCTCTACATTATAGACTCTGCTCTCCAGGGCTGACAGGTTATGATCAAATTTGTGTAGAAATGAAAGCATATCTGATTGAAGAGAGCTTTTTATGGAAATTAGCATTTTCTTTAGCATGGTATCAATAACCAGCTGACCAGCAGTGGGGTATGAGGATGGCTCACCTCATGGAAGTCTGCAGCAGGGGAATCCATTCTAATCCTCGCCTTTACAGGGCTCCCAGTGATCGGCGTTCCCAGGGGTGAGGTAGGATAGGTAGGGCTGATGGAGGTAGGCTCCTCTGGGCCTGGTGGTCTAGATGGAATCGCATGTGTGTGCTGACTGGAGAGAGCCCCAGGTCGCGTAATGGAAGAGTTGGCCGCTGAGCCATCTTTGCCACGCTGCCTGGCCAGGTGGAACATAAAGGCCGTGAGCTTCCTCCAGTGGTGTTTTTCTTTTCTCTTCAGCGACTTGCCAATGCTGAGGGAGAACAAGTGCATGCGAGCTGTCCGGGTCTCAGGGAAGCAGAGAGACACTGGTGTGGTCATCCGGTGAGCGGAGCCTGTGTCTTACACATCCATCTTGTCCGTGCGCCAGTCACGCCCCCTCTTTTGTTTGCTTTTGTTGCATTTTATCGTCTAAGGATTGCGAGAAAAAAAAATCATTGTTGCAAGACATAATATCACAAAAAGAAAGCCTTGTTTGTCCTTAAAAATAAAAACAATATATGTATTACCTTGTTATCTTTGCTCTGGTCCACAGGGGGTGAACAGATGTGACAAGAAAAGTGGTAATAAAGCTGACAAAATAAAAGAGAAAACAGTGTGATGTGTTAAAACAAACCAATGCACTGCTCTGCACAATGCATGCCAGTGTGCACACATTACAAGAAGCATAACGCATGTGGGCTGATGTGAATGAGTCCTAAATGTAAATCAAGCAAAAATGCAAAAAAAAAACTAAATCAAACTAACCCAACTTTTATAAACAGCCTGACAACATCCACAACATATGATTGAACAGTCAAATATCACATACATCACTGATATCTTCCTACCTGCAAAGTGCTAATTAACTAGCATATAGCAGGAAATGTAAGAGATCGGTGAGCATAAGATCAAATAAGCCATGTTGCAGCACCGAGTAATCTTCTCTTTTTCAAAGGTGATCCTTGGCTTAGGGGCACCACGTCCCATGAATCTCTCTCTCTGGTTAGAAGGCAGCTACAAGGGATATCCAGCAAAAGGCCAGATATCCAGTTTTCACATAGCTGGGATAACTCTAATGAAGCAGAAAAGATAAAACACCAAATCCCTGCTCCTTTGCTAAAAAATATCATGTATTCATTGTTTTACTGATGGGAGGAGGACGCAGTATTTATTGGTGTGCTAAAGGGAAAGTATATTTTTCAGCAAGCGTATATTTTGAATTAGTACTTCACTTATTTTTTATGTGACGTTCAATTTTTTTATATGCTCGTTCTATAGTTTTGCTGTTACATTTCAAATTTGTAGATTGGACACTAGCATAGCTTCCAACTGTCTCTGATTTCGAGGGACTGTCCCCCATTTGGAACAAAGTCCCTCTGTCCCTCTTTCCTCCTCATTTGTCCCTCATTTTGGTCTGATCTATATAGTTGTATATAAAATGCACTATGTATCTTTAAAAATGTGTTTCCCAGTGCTAAACCTTTCATCCGATTTCTAAATTGCTGCATTTGTAAATTCCAAACGCCAATATAAAGGAATAGTAGTGGTAAAAAAGCACTTGTGAGTTTAACCAATCTTTTTTTTTTGTACAATTCTCCTTAAAGAAGGGTGTGTCAGGGGTGTATCCTATTCTTACATATGCTTGCTAATAGGTGTCCCTCATTCCAATCTCAGAAAGTTGGGAGGTATGTACTAGTGGCAGGGTACAGTAACTGCAATGGCTGCCTAACTCATTAAAGGGGTATTAAACCCAAAAGCAAAAATGTATTATATATTATATTTAAAAAAAACAACTAAATAACTGCTTATAAAGTATGATCTGGAGTTTGGCTTCAATCTGTTAGTGTACTTAAATCTGCTAGTCCATCTAACACTTCCCTTCCCCCAGAATTACAATTCTGCTGTCCAAAGATGCCCCCTGTGCACCTTCACACAGAGATTGGGGGAACTCTAAGCCCCCGTACACACGGTCGGAAATTCCGACCACAAAATCCGTCTGAAATTTTTCCGACGGATTTAGTCCGAAACTGGTGTTGCATACACACGGTCAGACAAAGTTGTCGGAAAATCCGATCATTCTGAACGCGGTGACGTTCGTTGCGTACGACGGAACTACGTAGAGGCTAGTAGCCAATAGCTTTGGTCTCGTAATTTGATCTGAGCATGCATGGCACTTTGTCCGTCGGAATTCTCTACACACGATCGGAAAAAGTCCGATCGGATTTTGTTGTCGGAAAATTTGAGAGCAGGATCTCAATTTTTTTCCGTCGGAAAGTCAGATGGAGCCCACACACGGCCGGATTTTCCGACAACATGGTCCGATCGGACATTTTCCGTCGGAATTTCCGACCGTGTGTACGGGGCATAATACATTAGGGGTGTTACTGGGCAGATCACCAGGTGAAAACAGAGGGAAAAAGTATAAAATAAATACAGCCATTTCATCTAATGATTGGTAAGCTGCAATATAGTAATTTTTTGGTTTTGTGTTTAATACCACTTTAAAGCATATAAAAACCTAAAAATAAACATTATTTAAAAAAAAATAAACATAAAAAATAAAATGTAATCTGCTTATATTTTCATTTCCTGCCCCCTCCCCTTCCTTCATCAACATACTATTGAAAATTTTCAATACTACGCCATTATTTTATTTTCATTACATACCTTAATTAAGTCCCGGAAGAATTTACCCCCTTCCCGACCAAGGCACATTTTGTGATACGGCACTGCGTCGCTTTAACTGACAATTGCGCGGTAGTGTGACGTGGCACCCAATCAAAATTGACGTTCTTTTTTTTCCCACAAATAGAGCTTTCTTTTGGTGGTATTTGATCACCTCTGTGGTTTTTATTTTTTGTGCTATAAACAAAAAAATTGCGACAATTTAAAAAAAAAATGCAATATTTTTTTACTTTTTGCTATAATAAATATCCCCCAAAAATATATAAAAAAAACAAAATTTTTTTTTAGTTTAGGCCAATCTTCTACATATTTTTGGTAAATAGACCTGCAGCCGGTAAATGATTTTGAACAGCTCAGAGAAATCAATAGCTGCACCAATGATTACAGAGGAGCCAGAAAGAACTACATTTACCTATCATCCTAGCAACTTACCTAGAAGGGTGCTACACCTGGTTCCCAGAGAGGCAGCATCTCCAACCTAGAGGTCTCCATGGTCTCCTTGGCTTGTAGTGTAATGTAATAAACATGTAAATTGAGGCACCACACCACTGCCAAAATGTCCAATAGCAACAAAACTAGCTGTTGACAAGACCTGGGCTGGTAATCACACTGGAATTAATACAATTATAGATCCATTTCACTTCCAGACCATTTATATTGTTTTCAATGTCAAGCAGTGAAGTGGTGGGCTATGGGATTGGTTGGTAACCTGGAACGTGTTGGTACTCCCCGAAACTCTATTGTCCCCCGGACCTTTATTAGAATAAAGTCATATCTGGCCATTTTAACAGTGGTTTGGTGTTTCAATTTACATTTCTTTTTTGGTAGCAACAAAACCCTGACCTGGCCATGCTTAATCAAGAATAAAAAAAAAATGGCCTTAGATATGGTTTATATATATATATATATATAAAAATATATATGCCTTTACACGCACATGAACTTTAATGTATCCCAGTCGTAGTCTGTAGGGTTCAATATTGAGTTGGCCCAGCCTTTGCAGCTATAAGAACTCTTCAACTCTTCTGGGAAGGCTGTCCACAAGGTTTAGGAGTGTGTCTATGGGAATATTTGACCATTCTTTTGGAAGTGCATTTGTGAGCTCAGGCACGGATGTTGGACGAGAAGGCCTGGCTCGCAGTCTCCGCTCTAATTCATCCTAAAGGTGTTCTATCGGGTTGAGGTGCAGGTCAGTCAAGTTCCTCCACCCCAAACTCACTCATCCATATCTTTATGGACCTTGCTTTGTGCACTGGTGCGCAGTCATGTTGGAACAGGAAGGGGCCATCCCCAAACTGTTCCCACAAAGTTGGGAGCATGAAATTGTCCAAAATGTCTTGGTATGCCGATGCCTTAAGAGTTCCCTTCACTGGAACTAAGGGGCCAAGCCCAACACCTAAAAAACAACCCCACACCATAATCCCTCGTCCACCAAGTGATTTGGACCAGTGCACAAAGCAAGGTCCATAAAGATATGGATGAGCGAGTTTGGGGTGGAGGAACTTGACTGGCCTGCACAGAGTTCTGACCTCAACCCAATAGAACACCTTTGGGATGAATTAGAGTGCAGACTGTGGGCCAGGCCTCCTCTCCAACATCAGTGCCTGACCTCACACATGCGCTTCTGGAAGAATGGTCAAACATTCCCATAGATACACTCCTAAACCTTGTGAACAGCCTTCCCAAAGCAGTTGAAGCTGTTCTAGCTGTAAAGGGTGGGCCAACTCAATATTGAACCCTACGGACTGGGAAGCCATTGTTGTGGAAATTCCTATAAATTTATGTTGTCAGATGCCCCCCAGTGTCGGTTTTGCTGTAATGCGCTCATGTGAGCGTATTCACACATACAGACATTGGCGGAAGACCATTGGCCACGAAAACCTTCCTGTGGACACTGCAGATCTGTTTGCTTTTTAGGGATGTTCGTTTATGCCTCACCTAGAGACTGGCCCCTTCTTGGCGACTGCATTAATGACTCCGAGCAAACATGTCTGTGTACATTGGAACTGTAGCATAACTATATGAATATTATGGCCCACTGAGCCATAGTTTGGTATGGTTCGCATCACTGGTAGCAGTGGGAATGTGCACACGGTTGTGTTCAAGGCCATGTGTTTTGCACACCACCGTCTGCACAGGTCACTACTGTATTTCTGTTTGCTTTTGAAAGAAAACAAATGTCTGATTGGCTGTCTGTGAATACACCATCTTTCCCTTCCCTGTATTGTAACATCCTGTATTGTTAATTCATTTATTCTGTGTCATGTCCTTATATGGTCATTCACATCCTGTGTTGCTCATGTGAGGTCACAAGCTTTGTAGGAGGGGTTTAGCTGTTGGAGGCAAACCCTCCAGGGTGTGGCTTCCAATTGATATGTAAATAAAGGCCATTCTGGCTAGTGTGGCCCAGTGATGTTGGTCGATGCTGAGATGAGGACGTAAGAATAATGCTGTTGATGTCTGTTTACTGGGGAATGGGAAACCAGAGGGGCCTGGCTGGGAAGCAGCCAGGCTGAGATAAGGATGTTGGAATTCTGGTGATGTATGAATGCTTGGATAAGGGCGTTGGGAGGTAATGTAAGACATACGATCTAAAGGTAAGTCATTATATCATTAAGATGGAAAATAGGTGCTTACCGTATTTATCAGCGTATAACACGCACCGGCGTATAACACGCACCCCAAGTTTAGGAGGGCATTTTAAGGAAAAAAAGTTTTAGGAGGGAAGTTTAGGGAAAAAAAAACTTACATTTAAGCGTCATTTGCAGCTTGCTCAGTGTCATTACAGCTTGCCCAGTGTCATTGTAGCTTGCCCAGTGTCATTGCAGCTTGCCCAGTGTCATTGTAACTTGCCCAGCGTCATTGCAGCTTTGCCCAGCGTCATTTGCAGCCTTGCCCAGCGTCATTGCAGCTTGCCAGTGTCATTGCAGCTTGCCCAGTGTCATTGTAGCTTGCCCAGTGTCATTGCAGCTTGCCCAGTGTCATTGTAGCTTGCCCAGCATCATTGCAGCCTTGCCCAGCGTCATTTGCAGCCTTGCCCAGCGTCATTGCAGCTTTCCCAGTGTCATTGCAGCTTGCCCAGTGTCATTGTAGCTTGCCCAGTGTCATTGCAGCTTGCCCAGTGTCATTGTAGCTTGCCCAGCATCATTGCAGCCTTGCCCAGCGTCATTTGCAGCCTTGCCCAGCGTCATTGCAGCTTGCTCAGTGTCATTGCAGCTTGCCCAGTGTCATTGTAGCTTGCCCAGCGTCATTGTAGCCTTGCCCAGCGTCATTGCAGCCTTGCCCAGCGTCATTGTAGCCTTGCCCAGCGTCATTGTAGCTTGCCCAGTGTCATTGTAGCATGCCAGCGTCATTTGCAGTCTTGTCCGGGTTTAAATTTCCCGCCGCCGAGACGCTCTGTCGTGTGTGCCGCCGAAAAAGACCGAATCGCGGCCGAAAAAAACCGAAGCTGTGCCGGAAAAGACCGAGCCGACTGTTCAGCTCCGCTCGCGGTCCCGCCTCCCTGCTGTTTCCGGAGCGAGCGCAGGGAGGTGGGACTACGAGCGGAGCCGAACAGTCGGCTCGGTCTTTTCCGGCTCCGCTTCGGTTTTTTTTGGCCACGATTCGGTCTTTTTCGGCAGCGCTCGCTATTTTTCGGCGGCGCTTGCCATTTTTGTCACTTTTTTGGGGGGGGGGGGGGTATCGGAGTATAACACAAAAGTGCGTATTATACGCCGATAAATACGGTATATAGGAGCACAGTAGATGTGGCTGTGTGCTGCATATAGCCAGAATTTTCTACTACACCATTAAAGTTAATGTGTGTGTAAAGGCAGGTGTCCCAGTACTTTTGACAATATAGTGTATATATACTCTTTTCCTTTCTGGCTTGCTTTCTTCCACTATTCTTGTGTATTTGCTAAAAATGTGTTGCTTTATTTCCCCAGATTTATTCCTGTTTTCCATCTCCCATATATTGATATACAGTACCTCTTCCTGACTACCTTTAATGGTAACCCTGACCTTCTTGCTCATGAAATGAATGGCCATCTTTTACACAGATTACTCACGTTTGTAATGCAGGTAAAAGGAATGATGAGCTCACTCTTTATAAACCTGAGATTTCATATAAGTCAATTAAAAGTGTGATAAATTTGAGATTCTATGGGTGATTTCATCTGAAAATGTAAATGGATCCCTGCCAAAATATTACATATTCTGTCCGGACCTTAACTCAAGCCATTTTTTTTTTTTCACCGCAAGCATAAAGAAAATCAAAATCTTTGCTCACTTAATTTAAGACCTTTTAGATGTCAGAAGTGGGTGAGGAACATTAATCAAAAACCAGCAAACATCGGGAGGAAGGCACATAACTGGATTTGAAGGACTTTTGTACATAGTTGTAAAACAGCATAGTATTTCATAATGACAACCAACATAGTGTACAGCTCCACCTATCCAGTGAGTGAGTTCTTCAACACGGTATCTTCAACTACTTTGTTTGTATAGTACCAAACAAATGATCAGCACCTCACAAATAACAGTCCATATTTTATTGTGTAATATTTGTTAACCACTTCAGCCCCGGACCAATTGGCAGCCAAAGGACCAGGCCCCTTTTTGCGATCGGCACTGCGTCGCTTTAACTGACAATTGCGCGGTCGTGCGACGTGGCTCCCAAACAAAATTGGCGTCCTTTTTTTCCCACAAATAGAGCTTTCTTTTGGTCGTATTTGATCACCCCTGCCCTGCGGTTTTTATTTTTTGCGCTATAAACAAAAATAGAGCGACAATTTTGAAAAAAAATGCAATATTTTTTGCTTTTTGCTATAATAAATAGCCCCAAAAAATATATAATAATAATATATTCCTCAGTTTAGGCCGATACGTATTCTTCTACATATTTTTGGTAAAAAAAAACGCAATTATCGATTATTGATTGGTTTGCGCAAAAGTTATAGCGTTTACAATATAGGGGATAGTTTTATAGCATTTTTAAAAAAAAATTTTTTTTTACTAGTAATGGCGGCGATCAGCAATTTTTATTGTGACTGCGACATTATGGCGGACACATCGGACATTTTTGACACATTTTTGGGACCATTGTCATTTATACAGTAATCAATGCTATTTAAATGCATTGATTCCTGTATAAATGACAGTGGCAGTGAAAGAGTTAACCACTAGGGGGAGGGGAGCGGTTATGGGCTGTGACGTGTGTGTGTTTTTTTACATTAGGGGTGGGGCTGACGTCATTTCCCGATGACAGGGAACAGCCGATCAATGACAGGTAGAGTAGAAAGCGTGGGGAGAGGTTTGTTTACACAGACCTCTCCCCGTTCTTCAGCTCTGTGACCCGATCGCGGGACACCATCGGCGATCGGGTCCGCTGGTCCCGCGGCCAGGGTCACGGAGCTCCCGACCGGGTCGCGAGCACGCCCCCGGCTAGGCTTTTAAAGGGCCACGTACGTGGTTGTGGTTTTGCCTAGCCGTGCCATTCTGCCGACGTACATCGGCGTGAGGCGGTCGGGAAGCGGTTAAAATACCTAAGGTCATGCATTAGCTCATTAGCTGATATCATATGTAGAACCCTCTAGTGTGTGCTACTAGTAGTGGCAGTGTAGGAAAATGTACTCATTTACTCATGCTTAGGGCTAGTTTACACCTGCTTCAAAACATGGCTTCGGACAGGCTTTGTTAACCACTTCAGCCCCGAAAGATTTGGCTGCTGAATGACCCTGCCATTTTTGGCGATTCGGCACTGCGTCGATTTAACTGACAATTGCGCGGCCGTGCGACGGTGTACCAAAACAAAATTGACGTTTTTTTTTTCCCACAAATAGAGCTTTCTTTTGGTGGTATTTGATCGCCTCTGCGATAATTATTTTTTGCGCTATAAACAAAAAGAGTGACAATTTTGAAAAAAAAAAAAACACAATATTTTGTACTTTTTGCTGTAATAAATATCCCTATTTTTTTTTTTAAAAAGCAATTTTTTTCTTAGTTTAGGCCGATATGTATTCTTCTACATATTTTTGGTAAAAAAAAAAAAAATTGCGATTAAGCGTATATTGATTGGTTTGCGTAAAAGTTATAGCGTCTACAAAATAGGGGATAGATTTTTATTATTATTATTATTATTTTTACTAGTAATGGCGGCGATCTGCGATTTTTATCAGGATTGCGACATTATGGCCGACACATCGGACACTTTTGACACATTTTTAGGACCATTGGCATTTATACAGTGATCAGTGCTAAAAAAAAAATGCACTGATTATTGTAAAAATGTCACTGGCAGGGAAGGGGTTAACACTAGGGGGTGATCAAGGGGTTAACTGTGTTCCCTATGTGTGTTTCTAACTGTAGGGGGAGGGGACTGACCTAGAGGAAGTGCAGAATCGTGGTTCTTAGCTAATAGGAACTCACACACGTCACTGTTCTGCCTCTCGTGCCCACGATTGCTCGTGGCGGCGGTCAACGCGACCGTCGCTCACGAGCATTGGCACCTCCGCTGTGCAGCGTGCGTGTGCCTCCGGTGGCGCACTCGTGCGCCTGGTATCCTGATGCTGCGAGCCGACGTATAGCTACGATGGCTCGCGGGATCATGCCGACCTGTCGCAGTAAAATGACGGCGGCTGGTCAGCAAGCGGTTAAAGCTCTCTGGATGCCAGTCAAAGCCCCTGTCACTAAATAAAATGATTAGCTTACAGTCCTGTTTACACATTGCTTTTGCTTGGTGCTTTGATATGGCTTCGTTGGGGCTTCAATGAGGCTTTGGTGGTGCTTCCATGAGGCTTTGATTGAGCTTCGATGGGGCTTCAGTGAGGCTTCCTGGGGCTTCGATAAGGCTTCGGTGGGGCTTCGGTGGGGCTTTAGTGGGGCTTCAAGCGAGCTTTGCCATAGACTTCTATGGAGGCTTTGAAGATGCTTTGAAGCACCACTGAAGCTACAGTGCAAGGTGTAAACAGGACTGTAAGCTAACCATTTTATTTAGTGACAGGGACTTTGATTAGTGTTCAGAGAGCTTCAACAAAGCCTGTCCGAAGCCTTGTTTTGAAGCAAGTTTAAACTAGCGGTTAATGTGTGTTGAAGCTGAAGCGAGTGTAAATGAGCCCTTAAAGTGGATGTAAGCCCACCACTTACGCAGTATAAACTAATGGCACAGTATTAATGTATATATACATGCAAGCCTCCTGCATGTATCCCTACCTTGCAAATGTCACCCCCTTCAATAGTAGGAGCCCCGTAAAACTCCGGAAACAGTGCGTGGGTCTCTTTGCCGGAGCTCGGTGGGCGGAGTCATGATGTCACAAGACTCTCTGCCCAACTCTACACTCTCCTACTCCTAAATTTTGAGTAACATCCAGTCAAAACTCAGGAAAGGCACCACATGACTTCAGCATGCCTAATCATGCTGAGGTGTGGAGCAGCCAATCCTGGGAGAGATGGAGAAGAGGAGGAGGAATGTGAAGCTGGGATCGTAACACTCTCTCTCTCTATCTCTCTCTGTCTCATGCTGTGCATGAGATAAATCAGATGTCAGTCACAGCAGTGGGGGATGTTTCGACACAAACTTATCTGTGTGTCGTTTTTTTTTTTTATCTTGCTAAAATATGACAAGAGGATTGCTCAGAGCTGGATTAACTCTTCGTGGCAAGACTGGGCACAGATGACTTGACATCCTCTACTGTACCATGTAGAAGTCTTCATTAAAAAAAAAAAAAATTCATGTTTACATCTACTTTAAAGCCTTTGAGTCTTAATTGGGTCAGGGTTTAACATAGTTCAGGGCTGGATGACTCATTCTAGCAGCTCTCTAGTGCCTCCCCCTGTTTCTGGTACATTGGAGAATGTTCTAGAGCTAGCGGGTGGAGGCTAGGAAGGGCTGTTATGAATATGAATATTTATGGGATCTCATCCAATCCCCAGAAGTGGGCTGGCAGGGGACTGAGATATTCCCATAAATAGATAGAGACGGGAGGAAGATGGAGATGGAGTTCTAAGGAGGGGCTGGCGGTGACCCTTGAGGGACCCCTGCTGGGGAGTGGTTTTACTTCGGGCTGGAGCTCGGGATAGCTGGCCTGGAAGGATGCCACCATAGGAGGCAACTGGAGGCATTCATACCGGAAGAGGCAGTGGGAAAGCAAAGACAGTGAGTATTATCAGCACAGTGCAAGGACAACACAAGGGGAGGGACTGTCAGTTACATCACTGCTCTCTGAAGACAATGTTGTGCTCAAGTCTTCATCCTTGGCCTGGGAATCTCCATGAAAGTGTACCAGTCAGGAAGGAATGGGGGAGTGTGCCAGTCAGGAAAGACTGGGGAGGTGTGGGCCAGTCAGGAGAACTGGGGAAGCAAGCAGCCAGGTGGGCTGGTATCTTCTGCAGCAGAACTGGGCTCAGGATCTACAAGAAGGCAGGTGGAGATGCTGTTTACTCCACATTGTAGAGAGTGATAGGTGTCCCCATCAGTAAGCTCCGGTGGGCGGAATGAAACGCATTGGGGCGTGGCCTGGTGGGGGTCCAGGCTGAGACTGTCATTCACTAACATACAGCAGGCATTGACTTGATGTGCGGCTCCAAGAGACACCTATTACTCTCTACCATTACTTGGCACATAGACAAGCTCCCTTCCCGGCCAGCACTCACAGCGGTGGGCACAGGACTTCATTCTCATACAGGCTGAGCGTCTCTCACACACATCTTGGTTCACTCCACATTGCGCTAGTTAATGCACCAAGGGACAGATGCTCCCAGCCTGTAATGGGCAGTTACTGAATTAAAACTAAAGACTGTGTGTTCCTGTGGAGTGATCAGGAGGAATGCATGTGTGAACCAAGTTTGTGCAGGAGGAAGGAAGAAGAGGATTTCTCAATGTACATACTGAAGATGTTGTCCCCTGTGTCAAAAGTTCTGGACATTTTTCAAAACATCAAAAACAATCCAAGGACTGTTTTCTGTGTTGGAATGCTTATCCACTTCCGCCCCGGAAAGTTTTACCCCCTTAATGACCAGGCCATTTTTTGTGATAAGGCACTGCGTTATTTTATGTGTGTACGTGAAGGTACCGGCGCCAATTAAATAATCTATATAGACTTTTATATGTGATAGGCTGCAGTCTAAAAACAGTTGTTCTATTTGTACAATGCCTGTGATTATGGTTTATTTGTGAAAGAGAACCGCGCCAATCACTCTAATTAGATCATATATCCACATGTGCCAAAAAATGTATATATTATATAACAAAAATAAATAAAATTACTTATACCTATTTAGTGTAAATATATCTGTTTATGCCAAAAGGAGTAGTGCTATCACCCCCTCTTTGCCAGTAGCCCACCCAATTACAGTGTAAACCTCTTAAAGTGCTTATAGTGCCAAACAAAAAATGGAAATAAAATTATAATGGGAGTGTGTCTATAACCCTATCTTATAATTAACACAAAGCTAATTCTGTGTCCTTAGTGTACCAATAAATCAGTTATTGTATCATTCCAATAGGCATCATTATTATTTAAAGGGGTGTTTCACCTTAAAAAAATTTTTTTAAAAGTCAGCAGCTAAAAAAAAAGTAGCTGCTGACTTTTAATAAGTACACTTACCCTCCCAGGGAGCCCGCGATGTCGGTCGTGGAGGCCGAGATGTCCCTCGGCAATCCGGTTCCAGCGCCGCCATCCTCAGTAAGGGAAACGGCTTCCCGTTTCCTACTGCGCATGCACGAGTCGGCGCGCGGCCTACTGCGCATGCGCGTGTCGGCGCGCGGCCTACTGCGCATGCGCGAGTCTATTTTGTGAATGGGGAAGGCGATGTGTTGTGGGACACAGTTCCCATAACACACCGCGCCCCATTCACTAGAAGACGGAAGGAGAGAAGATCACCGCGGCGCTGGAAGAGGCAGATTAGGACGATCTGCCTAGCAACAGCCATTTCTGGTAAGTAAAAAAAAAATGTATTTCTTTTTTTTCATTTTAAATTGTTAAACATTTTTTTAAAGTTTTTTTTTCAGGGTGTCCCACCACTTTATACAGAACAGGGAACATATATATATGTATTTGTGAAAACAAATCATGGAAGAAGAAAAAGATGCCACAATCTCTATATTCCAACAGAAAATAAAATCTATAAAAAAATTTTTTATAAATTATTTTTTTTCTTTTCAAAGGAAAAAAAAAAGGGCCACATTCACTATATGCCAATAAAATGTCCCATTGGTAACACCACTTGTGATTATATATTCTGGTGCTTATGAAAGCCACCCCGAATGTGAATCCACCGCCGCTAAAGAAATGGCCACTCACCAGACCCAGGTGAGTTTTGAGCCTTTGGTTTAGTTAGCTGGATAACCACTCCTTACTCTGGTCAATATCGTCTGTTAAATCGTAAGATCCAAGCTGTGTAATCTGGGCAGCCTCCGCTCTCAAAGAAAATGAAATGCTCCCATAGTGTAGTATATCAAGGTGAATTTATTGCCAAACAATTAAAAAACAGAAAAATTTACACTCACATATGCTTGTGCCTTTAGGCCGGCACTGAGCTTTTCCAGCCGTGTGTGTAGGAACCTTGGAACCTGCTTGTTACTCGTTTGCGTTCCACGCCTCACTACCGCTCAGACCGGAAGTTGCGTCACGTATTTTCCCAGCAGCCTCTACACGTTTCGCAATTAGTTTATGCGTCATCAGGAAGCTGTTTTCTGTGTTGGAATGCTTAACCACTTACCCCCTTAATGACCAGGCCATTTTTTGTGATAAGGCACTGCGTTATTTTAACTGACAATTGTGCGGTCGTGCAACGCTGTACCCAAAGAAAATTGATGTCCTTTTTTCCCACAAATAGCGGTCTCTTATGATGGTATTTGATCACCTCTGTGGTTTTAATTTTTTGCGCTATAAACAAAAAAAGAACAACAATTTTGAAAAAAAAAAAAAACATATCCAATAAAAATATGTAAACAAAAATCTAAATTCTTCATCAATTTAGGCCAATATGTATTCTATTACATATTTTTTGTAAAAAAAAAAAACAATAAGCGTATATTGATTGGTTTGCGCAAAAGTTATAGCGTCTACAAAATAGGGGATATACAGTATCTCACAAAAGTGAGTACACCCCTCACATTTTTGTAAATATTTTATTATATCTTTTCATGTGACAACACTGAAGAAATGACACTTTGCTGCAATGTAAAGTAGTGAGTGTACAGCTTGTATAACAGTGTAAATTTGCTGTCCCCTCAAAATAACTCAACACACAGCCATTAATATCTAAACTGCTGGCAACAAAAGTGAATACACCCCCAAGTGAAAATGTCCAAATAGGGCCCATTTAACCATTTGTCCTCCCCGATGTCATGTGACTCATTAGTGTTACAAGGTCTCAGGTGTGAATGGGGAGCAGGCGTGTTAAATTTGGTGTTATCGCTCTCACTCTCTCATACTGGTCACTGGAAGTTCAACATGGCACCTCATGGCAAAGAACTCTCTGAGAATATGATAAAAAAAAATTGTTGCTCTACATAAAGATGACCTAGGCTATAAGAAGATTGCCAAGACCCTGAAACTGAGCTGCAGCACGTTGGCCAAGACCATACAGCGGTTTACCAGGACAGGTTCCACTCAGAACAGGCCTCGCCATGGTCGCCCAAAGAAGTTGAGTGCACGTGCTCAGCGTCATATCCAGAGGATGTCTTTGGGAAATAAATGTAGGAGTGCTGCCAGCATTGCTGCAGAGGTTGTAGGGGTAGGGGGTCAGCCTGTCAGTGCTTAGACCATACGCTGCACACTGCATCAAATTGGTCTGCATGACTGTCATCCCAGAAGGAAGCCTCTTCTAAAGATGATGCAAAAGAAAGCCTGCAAACAGTTTGCTGAAGTTTCATGGTCTGGGTCTGCATGAGTGCTGCCGGCACTGGGGAGCTACAGAACCCCTCCCTTCGGAGACTAGCCCGCAGGGCAGTATTCCAACATGATAACAACCCTAAACACACCTCCAAGATGACCACTGCCTCGCTACAGAAGCTGAGGGTAAATGTGATTGACTGGCCAAGCATGTCTCCAGACCTAAACCCTATTGAGCGTCTGTGGGGCATCCTCAAATGGAAGGTGGAGGAGCACAAGGTCTCTAACATCCACCAGCTCCGTGATGTCGTCATGGAGGAGTAGAAGGGACTCCAGTGGCAACCTGTGAACTCCATGCCCAAGAGAGTTAAGCCAGTGCTGGAAAATAATGGTGGCCACACAAAATATTGACACTTTGTTTCCAATTTGGACATTTTCACTTAGGGGTGGACTCACTTTTGTTTTTTTTTTTCATTTAAAGGTTTATTAAGGATTAAACAGAATACAAATGATTCAACAGAAGTACATTATTAAGATAAATATGAACAATGCAGTAGTGTGATTGGTCAATTACATCAATTGGTCACTTTAAAACATTCTGCAGATTTGAACTTTAACATCCGGCCATAGCTGACTAAATGAGGCTCGGCTTGTGTTGCTTAGGAGCTGAAGCCGCTTCCCAAAAGTCATTGGGTAAATGTACTTGGGATTGGAAAGAAAGATTTAAGAATAGTTAGAGTGTTAAAGAGGGGAAATAGAGGTAGTAGAAAGAAAGAAGCAGAGAGCTATCCTGTGCCAGCGATTGTATATGAATCTGATAAACATATCTAGAGCTAAGTAGTTCCTTCATTAGTATCCAGCAGCATTCAGAAAGTTACAATGGATCGATGTTGCTATCTACGCATCAGACAACATTATTGTGGATATCTGGCCTTACTAGGCTACGTGGTTAGTGCTAAATATTCTTGGGAGAGTCTGTAGTAAAACCAGGGAGACCAGGTCTTGAGATAACGTTCAGCCTTTTCCTCAGCTTGTGCTTTTGTATCCTCCATCTCACAAATGTGAGAAATTTTATGGAGCCATTCCTTCACCGTCGGGACAGAAGTGGATTTCCAACGGAGTGGAATGATTGAGTTAGCTGCTATCAGCAGGTATTTGGATAGACAGTTTTTGTATTTGCTCATGGAGAAATTAGAAATATGTAGAAGGCAGTTTGCTGCGTTCAAAACAAGCCTGGTCTCCGTGATCTGGTGTATTAGATCTATCACCGTATTCCAGAAGGGCATCAGCTTCTCACAGTGCCACCAGATATGTATGAGAGTGCCTTTTTCTTTGCCGCACCTCCAACACATGTCGCTAGACTGCGGAAACCATTTGTGGATCTTTACCGGAGTTGCATACCAATGAGTGAGAATCTTGTAAGCCGTTTCTTGTGCCTTTGTGCTGATAGAGCCTTTATGAGCCAATATGCAGGCGCTCTCCCATTGCGAATCCGTGATATCTATGCCCAAGGCGTCCGACCATCTCTCTCTGAACCTGTCGTGTGTGGGTGCGTCCTCCTGCTGTAGCCAACCATAAGCCGTTGAAGTCGTTTTGGGTATTTGATCCCCTTTAAGGCACACCGACTCCATAACCGTGAGGCCTCTGGTGAAGTGTTCCTTCCTAGAGGGTTTGTGTGCATATGTGCGTATCTGAAAGTATGTCCATAGAGGTAAAGAGGGTATATTGTTTTCTGCTTTAAGGTCTGAGAAGTCCATGATGTCCCCTCTAGTGAAACATTGTGTAGCGAGGAGTGGCGAGTTTTTGTCATCTCGTTGGAGATATCTATTACTCATGCCCGGTGGGAAGTCCGGGTTGTTTAACAGTGGGGTTAGGGGACCCATCGAGTGGAAGGATCTGTTTCGTTTGGCCAGCAGGTGAAAATTGCCTAGCGTGGTTCCTATGAGAGGGTGTTTTTTCAGTTCTATTGGATACTTATTTGGTGTGATCCAGGGCGAGTATTTCAGGGGAATCGGGCTTGATTCGTTCTCCAGTGGTACCCAGTCCTTCAGGTCCGCATGACAGTGCCAGTCCAGGATTCTGGCAATATGAGTGGCATGATAGTATGATTTGTAGTCTGGTACGCCCAGGCCTCCCCGTGCTTTGGTTCTAGTGAGTAGTGAGAATTTGATACGAGGTGTTTTGTGGGCCCAAATGAATCTCATTTGTGTAGCCTGGATTGACCTGAGGAAATTTTGAGGTATTTTAATTGGTAGTGTGCGTAATAGGTATAACACTTTTGGCAGGATAACCATTTTGCAGATGGCCGCCCTGCCAAACCATGAAAACAGCCTGGTGTGCCAACGGCCAAGATCCTCTCCAATCAATTTGAGGAGTGGTGTAAAGTTGTGTGAAAAAATATCGGTCAGTTTAGGGGTCAGCCAAACACCCAAATACCTGACTGCCTTAGTAACCCACTTAAAGGGATTATTGTCCATAGCGGCCCTAAGTGTGGTCCCTGGGAGCGTGACATTAAGGGCTTCCGACTTGGAGTAATTTATCTTAAGGTTGGACACATACCCGTAGGAATTAAACTCTTTCATGAGGGAGGGGATCGAGATGTGGGGATCTGTCAGGAAAAAGGCCAGATCATCTGCGTAAGCAGCTACTTTGTACTCCCTTCCTGCTACCTTGTAACCGTGTATAGAACTATTTGCCATGATCTTCCTTATGAATGGTTCTAGTGTGATGATGAAAAGTATAGGAGACAAGGGGCACCCCTGCCTAGTTCCATTTTTTATGTCTACTTTGTTTGAAAGGGTACCATTGATTTTTAGTCTAGCTGAGGGGTTTTGGTATAGGGAGGAGATCCAATTCAGCATCCCCGGGCCTAGACCTATGTGTCTACATGTTGCGAGCATGTAGTCCCAGGCTACTCGATCAAAGGCCTTCTCAGCGTCGGTGGACAGGAGAAGACCCTCGATCTTTCGCTCATGAGCCATGTGGATCAGATTAAGAGCTTTTGTGACATTATCTCTGGCCTCCCTTCCTGGCATGAAGCCTGCCTGGCTTGGTCCAATCAATTTGTGCAATAGGGGTTTCAGTCTTGTAGCTAAAATTTTTGCCATGAGTTTTACGTCTAGGTTAAGTAGCGAAATAGGCCTGTAACTCGAGCATTGTGTCAGGTCTTTGTCGGGTTTTGGGATCACAGCTATGTTGGCCGACAAGAAGTCGGGGGATACTGGACGTCCATCTGCAAGGGAGTTCAGGGCTGTTTGCAGATGGGGGGTCAGTATGTCTGCAAAGGTCTTATAGTATATGGCAGTATAGCCGTCCGGTCCAGGGCTCTTACTGGTCTTTAGTTCCTTTATGGCACACTTGATCTCTGATTGGTCTATGGGTTTGTCTAGTTCAGAAGAGTCCTCCATCTGTAGAGACGGTAAGTTAGAATCTCTAATGAAGTTCCTGATTATCTGGTGTCTGTGTCCCTTGAGGTCAGGGGGTTTATGTGGTGTGGGTAAGTTATACAGGTTACTATAGTAGTCCTGGAAGTGTTGTGCTATTTTGTTTCGTTGTCCTATCCAGGTTTCCGTTCTTGTCACGGATGCCTAGAATTGTGTTGTTGGTGGTCAAGTCTTTTAGTGCTCTCGCCAACATGCGGCCAGCCTTGTCTCCCTGTTCGTAGTACACCTTTCTCTTAAAGAAAAGGATGCGTTTGGTCCTATTTTCCAGTAATTGTCTGAGCGCTTTCCTAGCTTCAAGGAGTTCTGTGGCCGAGTGTGTAGATAGGGACTGCTTGTGTAGTGTTTCTAGAGCTCTGATTTTTTGTGATAATGCTTGGGTTTCAGCTTCTCTTTCTCTTTTCCTGCGAGCTCCTAAGCTCATCAAAAGTCCCCTAATGTTGCACTTGTGTGCCTCCCAAACAGTCAGTGGAGTCGCATCAGGTGTAACGTTCAGGGCAAAGAAGTCCTTTAGGGCTGTATTTATTTGTGGGAGTAGAGTTGGGTCAGTCAGTAGAGAGGAGTTCAGTCTCCATTGTGGGGAGCTTCTGTTGTTTGTGGTTAGGTCAAAATCCAATGAGATTGGAGCATGGTCAGAGATTGATTGAATACCTATGTTGGCCTCTGACACTAAGTGTAGGTCTCTTTGTGTTATAAATAGGTAATCAATCCTGGAGTGGCGGTCATGCGGCACCGAGAAAAAGGAGAAATCCTTATCATTCGGGTGTAGGTAACGCCAAGTGTCTACTAATTCTAATGTGTGCAGGAGTTTCTTGATCTGCTTCAAGATTTGAAATGTAATGTATGTTTTCCCGGAAGATGTATCCATTAGTGGGTCTAAGGGGATGTTGAAGTCACCGCCCACAATTAAACGTCCTGTACTAAAGCCCATCAGTGTTTCTACTAGTTGTCTGCAAAATGTTAAGTGACCCGTATTTGGGAAGTACACGTTAGCTAGTGTATTGGGAATTCCTGCCAGGTTCCCCTTGAGGAAAATGTACCTCCCTCCCGTGTCAATCAACTTGTCAGTGACCTCAAAGGGAGCATCTTTGCTGAGCAAGATGGACACCCCTTTGGATTTGGAAGTGTCATTTGTAGAGTGGTGTGCCTCAGTGAAGTAGGAGTCGGTGAGCCTGGGAACATGGTGCGTCTTAAAGTGAGTCTCTTGTAAAAAAACAATTTTAGGCTTACCCTTTTTGAGTTCGCGGAGCAAGGTGGAACGTTTCTCGGGGATGTTCAATCCCTGTACATTGTGAGACACCAGTTTCGGCGTTCTGCCTAGTGCTGAGTAGGCCATTTGACAGGTCCAGAGAGAGACGGTAACGTGCACCTGTAATCACAACTTTAAATATATATTAGAAAACTAAGTCAAATATAAGTCTGGATCTGATATGTCACAATAGGCAGCAGCGAGGATAGATTAGTGAAGGTAGGGGAGATTAAGTAGGAAAGTAGAAAAGTATAGGAGAAGGAGATATGGGGTAATTGGTCCACCTAAACAATCGAGTTGTTCAGATGAGCCTGACAATGACGTCCCAACGAGGACAGTGGTCCTCTGATGAGTGCGTGACTATTTGTGGGGGAACCTGGGAGACACACAACCAGAGATGGGGCTGTGAGTAGCCAATAATATGAACAATAGGTTCTATAAACTAGTGGAGGGGTCAGACCTGGGCCCTCCAATTCTCAATAAGTAGCATTAAAAGGTTTTTAACTTTTCTGCCTGGCAAATGAGTGCAGTGTCTATGGTTATGTTATTATCAACACAATAAGATAACGGGGGGGGGGGGGTGAACACGGATACCAAACTGTTGGGTAGGTTACATTATACACCGGGGGCACGACAGCAGATTACAGGTAAATACGTGACAGATGGGAGACATTGAGTGAGATCATGTAGAAAAAAAAGAAATAAAATAAAATAAAATAAATATAAAATATAATAACAATGATATAAGTAAGTAAGGATGGATTTTTCCCTCTGTTGTTAGTTGTGCGTCCAATTCTCTAGTGCCCAGGGCAGACAGGGTCAGGGAGACCCAGCTAGGAGAACTACACCCTCCAATTGGAGTCTTCATGTGCAGCTCGCCAATGTTGGTGAGGTAGTGAGTCATGTCCCTGGGCTTTGCAGTGGGTTCAACTAAAAGCAGTATGGACAATATTATCTGCGCGGTAAGTGTGTCCGGTTTGATGAGAGGTCATCCGCGGCCTGATGGTTGGGGCATGTTAACTCCATCTGAGCGGAGTAAGTTATTTCCTGGGCTGCTGCCCGTGGCAGTGCAGATATGAATCCAGAGGGACGGGAAATAAAAGTAGATAGTACCTGTATTACGTGGGTCATCCGATTGAGCAAACTGGGATAGAGGCTGTGTGCAGAGCATGGGTCATCATCCGACATCTTCCAGTCAGTTGTAGCGCAGTCGGTCGGTGCTGGGTGCCCGCGGTGTAAGTTGGGATCTGTTGAGATTAGTCCTCATAGGGCGCTCTCGAGGAATGGGGTCTGTTGCGGGGTGTACCAGGTCCGATTCCATCTTGGCAAGTCTGGCGTGACTTCTTCGCTAGATGTTTTTCTGGCGTCGCCAAAGGTGAGTGTGGTGGGCTTCTCTCTCTGGGCTGCAGTGCAAACTCGTGGTACCATTCGGGAAGGTCGATGCGTCCCAGGTGCAGGGCGTCGCAGAATTCTGGTAGGTCGTTCGGTGTGTGCAGGATGTGTTGTTTGCCGTTGTGCGTCACGGGGAGGGCAAAGGGGAAGCGCCACGTGTAGCGTAAATCCTTTTCTCTTAATGCATCCAGTAGGGGGCGCAGAGCCCTGCGGTTCCGCAGCGTAATCTGCGATAGGTCTTGGAAGAGCTTTATGTTTTCGCCGTTAAAAACGATATGTTCATTCCTCCTCGCCTTAAACATAATTTCCTCCTTCAGTGTGAATTTTTGCAAACAACATATAATGTCTCGTGGAGGTAGTGTGTCAGGTCCCCTTGCTCTGAGTGCTCTGTGCGCACGGACGAATTCGATCTCCGTGTCCTCAGGTCTCTCCAGCAGGCTATTGAATACTCTCTGTAGCACTGGGTTAATCTGTTCAGCTGTTACAGACTCGGGGATACCACGCACCCTAATATTACACCTCCTTCCCCTGTTGTCCAAGTCCTCCATGTGCCTATTCATTTCAATAAAGTGCATTGCGTGTGAGGCTGCCACCCCTTCCAATCTGTGTATGTCCTTGTCTCTGCTTTTCCCTGCAGCTTCGGCAGAGGCCATCTTTTCTGTAAGGACTAGCAGATTAGTCTTCAGGTCGGTAATGGCGGCCGAGGAAGAGGCCTTTATGTCGGCTGCAAAGCCCGACATGTCTGAATAGGTATGGGGGTGTTCCTCCTACCGTTCTCCTCGCTAGCAGGCTGGGAGTCCTCAGACATGTCCTCCTCGTGGTGCACTGGCGCCATTTTCCCTCCCGCCGAGATCCGCTGAATCGCGGCCTGGTTCTTGAAGAGTTCCGTGATATTCCTCCCCGCGGAAGCAGCGGTAGACCTGCGGGATCGTGTGTGCTGAGTAGAGTGGGTCTGTTTGCTCATTATCAGCTGTATTTTTCGGCAGAAAAGGTGCTTAGGGCCTTAGGTCTGACGGAACTCCTCTCTTATGCGACCATCTCCGCTGCGCGCCAAGCCACGCCCCCGTGGACTCACTTTTGTGGCCATCGGTTTAGAAATTAATGGCTGTGTGTTGAGTTATTTTGAGGGGACAGCAAATTTACACTGTAATACAAGCTGTACACTCACTACTTTACATTGTAGTAACGTGTAATTTCTTCAGTGTTGTCACATAAAAAGATATAATAAAATACTTACAAAAATGTAAGGGGTATACTTACTTTTGGGAGATACTGTGTATATATATATATGTAACACCCACCACTTTTAGGCGGGTGCTATTAGGTAAAGATAGGATAAATTACCAGTGCCTTACTGTTCTTTTTGTTTAGGCCTAGAGGTTTGGTTTGGGTTAGGGTGGAGTTGTAGATTAGAGGGGGGTGTGACCACCTGTTCATCACCCTGGAAAACCCTCCCTTGCTTCTCCAGAGCAAGTTCTGGAAAGGAGGCAGGTCAGGGACAGGCAGTGTATATGGCCCTTGTCCAATCATTAATCAGAGGTGGGTTCGTACATATACACTGGGGTCACATGTTCCCTGGGGAGATGGGACAAGATTTAATCCAGAAAGGCTGCAAGATGTGACCTTCAGGAACAGGGCTGGAAGGCCTGGGGGTTCAGAGACCTCAGCGCTGGAAAGCCACAGAACTCCGATGAGTCAACATCGGAAGAAGAAGAAGAAGACGACGCAGAAGGAGCAGCAGGCGGCGGCGGCAACAGCGGCAAGAAGAACAGAAGAGCGGACCCCCGAAGGCGGAACGAGACCCCCAGACGACGACGGCGGTGGCGACGAAGAAGAAAGCTGGGCTCCTCCGCTCGTGAAAGAGCTAGTTACAAGAGCAGAAGATAGCGGAGGAGTCCGGCGAGAAGACCCCTCAAGACGGAAGAAGACCCCCGGAGCAGTGCAATAAAATATTTTTAAAAATTGTGTGTTTTTTTTTTATTTACACTTTTACACCTTAGGTGAATGGGTAGAGGTACATCGTACCCCATACTCATTCACATAGGGTGGGGGACGGTATCTGGGGGCCCCCTTATTAAAGGGGGCTCCCGGATTCCGATAAGCCCCCCGCCCGCAGACTCCGACAACCAACAGCCAGGGTTGTCGGGAAAAGGCCCTTGTCCTCATCAACATGGGGACAAGGTGCTTTGGGGTGGGGGGGCCGCAGGGCCCCCCTTTCCCCAGGGCCCCCCCATGTTGAGGGCACGCGGCCTGGTACGGCTCAGAAGGGGGGGCGCCCGCTCGTCCCCACCCCCTTTCCTGGCCAGACGGGCTGCGTGCTCGGATAAGGGTCTCAGATGGATTTGGGGGGGACCCCCACGCCTTTTTTTCGGCGTAGGGATTCCCCTTTAAATCCATGCCAGGTGCTGGGGCTAGAGCGGCGGCATTCACTGCCTTCGCTAGTCCCGTCTACCTGCAGTCACGTTCTAAATGAACAGACTTTCCGATCGTGTGTCGGCAAGTCCGTTCATTTCAAAAGTCCCACGGACTAGCACACAGACCGCGGGATTGTCCACCGGACTCGCGAGTCCAGCGGACAATTTTAAGTCTGAACTTAAAACTTAGTCCACCGGACTTTTGGGAGGAAAAAGTCCGCCAGCTCCCACACACGGGCGGATTGTCCGGCGGACTCCAGTCCGGCGGACAATCCCGCGGGAAAGTCCGCTCGTGTGTACGCGGCCTTAGCCACTCTGAGTATCAAATAAAAGGTGTGATTACTTTTTTTCTTTAACAAAAAAATAACAATTTCTGCTGGCTGGTAAATGATAAAGATAGGGTTACTATTTCCAGATACACGTTTATATGCAGTTCATTAAAATATGCAACATTTATGCACACTATTTCAGAGAATAGTATGATTTGGATATAATGAAAAAGAAATAAAATGAAAAGAAATATAATTATAAAAAATATATGACTGTCGTATGAATGAATAATCAGCATACAAATGCCATAATGAAATCCATACGCTCATGGCAAGTGACAAGTAATGACAGGTAATTAAGTAAGAAATCTTACCATTTCTGCAGAACTTGTTAATAGCTACCCATGTTTCAGTAGCCTGCTTGATGAACACATGAATTGAATTATCAGAATAATCAGGCTAAGCAGGGCCCATGCTGATACCATCTTTAATATTAATGTAAAAATCAAATAAGGTTGTAAACACAATTTTTTATTAGACTTTATTATAATGTCAAACCTGTATGCTATATGTGGTTTACCTATTATCATTTCTTACATCTGTAGCAAATGTATGCATGTGTTTCATGAACTGGCAATTCACAGTATTGCAGTCAATTTCTTTGGATTTAGACTTATGCCTCATACACACGATCAGATTGTTGGCCAACAAAACCGTGGACTTTTGTGCGAAGGGCGTTGGCCCAAACTTGTCTTGCATACACACAGCCACACAATTGTTGGCCAACAATCATGAACATAGTGACGTACTACTTGTTTTTTTCAGCTCTTTAGTGCCACCCTTTAGGCTCCTTCTGCTAATTTTGTGTTAGTAGAAGTTTAGTGAGTGTTGATTCGCGCTTTTCATTTCGCACTTTTCATTTCACACTTTTCATTTTGTGCTTTTCAGTTTGCTTCTGAACGGCCGTTCGTCAACCAGACATGTTGTAGAATCGAGATAACGTGTTATTTATTATTGGCCTTGGAGTTATTGCTTTGACATTATTTTTTTGGTTGAATAATGATTTGATTTGGTACCGTATTTATCGGCGTATAACACGCACCGGCGTATAACACGCACCCCAAGTTTAGGAGGGAATTTTAAGGAAAAAAAGTTTTAGGAGAGAAGTTTAGGGAAAAAAAAAAACTTACATTTAAGCGTCATTTGCAGCTTGCCCAGCGTCATTTGCAGCCTTTCCCAGCGTCATTTGCAGCCTTTCCCAGCGTCATTTGCAGCCTTTCCCAGCGTCATTTGCAGCCTTTCCCAGCGTCATTTGCAGCCTTTCCCAGCGTCATTTGCAGCCTTTCCCAGCGTCATTTGCAGCCTTTCCCAGCGTCATTTGCAGCCTTTCCCAGCGTCATTTGCAACCTGCCCAGCGTCATTTGCAGCCTGCCCAGCGTCATTTGCAACCTGCCCAGCGTCATTTGCAACCTGCCCAGCGTCATTTGCAACCTGCCCAGCGTCATTTGCAACCTGCCCAGCGTTATTTGCAACCTGCCCAGCGTCATTTGCAACCTGCCCGGCGTCATTTGTAGCTTGCCCGGCGTCATTTGTAGCTTGCCCGGCGTCATTTGTAGCTTGCCCGGCGTCATTTGCAGCTTCCTAGTGTCATTTGCAGTTCGCCATCATTTAAATTTCCCGCCGCGAGAAATACCGCGCATGCGCGGCCGAAAAAGCCCGAAGTGCGGCCGAAAAAGACCGAGCCGACTGTTCAGCTCCGCTCGGAGTCCCGCCTCCCTGCTGTTTCGGAAGCGAGCGCAGGGAGGCGGGACTACGAGCGGAGCTGAACAGCCGGCTTCGGTCTTTTTCGGCCGCGCTTCGGCTTTTTCCGGCCTTTTTTCGGCCGCGCTTCGGCTTTTTCCGGCCTTTTTCGGCCGCGGTTCGGCCTTTTTCGGCCGCGGTCGCCATTTTTCGGCGCCGCAACCGATTTTTTGTCATTTTTTTTGGGTATCGGCGTATAACACGCACCCACGACTTTCCCCCGATTTTAAGGGGGAAAAAGTGCGTGTTATACGCCGATAAATACGGTATATTGTCTATATGTTTGGATGCATATAATGCACTTTTTGGTTAAGTTCTATTGGCAGATAACATGTCTAATTTTATTTGTATTCTTTTTTTTAATGCACAATAAAAAAATTGTGGAGAATAATACTTGGCTATGTGTTTTACTTCAATGACATTTTGGGAGTAGGCAGTTACATTTTAAAAAATACAATATAAAATTGAAAAGGGACACCAACATAGTTGTATCTTTGAGCTTAAAAACTACAGGATAATGGTGTAATGGTGTTCTGGTAACTTGCCCAAAAAAAGAAGTAAATAATATTATTCTTGATATCACTTGAAAAAAAAAAAAAAAAAAGCCTTTGAAAATTAGTTTGCAATAACATCAGTATCACCAGCAAAGCAGCTTCATTATTATCCCATTAAAGAAGAAGAGAATTGTGCGCTGCATTTCGAGATTTCATAATTTACCACGTCACGAATGTTCATTCTCCATTACGAACACTTGTTTACAAGACCGACCGCTTCCGGCTCGTCCTTGCTTCCGAGCATGCATGTTTGTCCTTTGGACTTTTGTCCGACGGACTTGTGTACACACGATCGAAAAATCTGACATTTGTTCGCTGAAAACTATTGTCCGATGGAGCATACACACTGTCGGATTTTCCTCCAACAGCCTGTCATCACACATTTCCCGTCGGAAAATCCGATCGGCTTTAGTTTTAGATTTTCAAGTTCAATTAGCAGGTCCAAGAAAACTGACCATACCTGTTAAAGCTGAATTCCAGGCAAATTACACTCATAAAAAAACACACATAAAGAAGCTTATTTACCTGCTGAAGATTGAAGATTGAAGATTTTTTTTTTATTGCAGTTCCTGTTTTGCCAGATTATTGTGCTCTCTCCAGCCAATATCTTGCTCATGTAACTCTTGTTGCCATCTGTATCTTCACTACCACTCATAACTGACCTTTGGCTTGTTCCTTGACTAGGCTTCTGCTTGATCCCAACCTGCAACCACCTGTTACCGACCACTTGGCTTGTTCCTCGACTATGCTTCTGCTTGATCCCTACCTGCCACCACTTTTTACCAACCTTTAGCTTGTTTACTGAATATGCTTCTGCTTGATCTCTACCTGCCATATCTGCTACCAGACCCTGGCTTGCTCACCGCCTGGTGAGGCAATCCTGAGGACAGCAATCTGGTACTAACATGCAACAAAACCTATCTATACCTTCAGAAGCTCTGGTGAAACCTGAGTGCTTAGACTCCGCACCTCTGATGAGCCCATGTCATCCACCAGGGTAACCTGCTTGTATACCTATCCTGCTGGCCAGTGGGTGCCTCTCTACCGCTATAGCTAAGGGTCTCTAAGCCTGACCCCAGACAAACAGATTGTTCTAGTAAGTATACCATTAAAAGCATTTTGTTATACTGTATCTGTGCAATAAGTACAAAAAAATACCAGTTGATCCCACCAGATATATTGTCAGTTGATAACTTCCTGTGCTCTCTGCCTGTTCTACACTCTTATTAGTTACATATAAAATTCCCCCAACCCATGTTATAAAGATAGGGAGATTATAGTAGTCCTGTACTACTATTTCTGTAGATACAGTATGGTGAGCATTGTCACCCAGGCCACCACATCTATTGACTGGAAAACGGCAGTACAGTGGAACCTCGGATTGCGAGTAACGCGATTAACGAGCGTTTCCCAATACGAGCACTCTATTTTTAAAAATCTTAACTCGGTTTGCGAGTGTTGTCTCGCAAAACGAGCACGATTCAGGCCAAAGCGTGTGCAGTATCGCTTTTGGCCTGAGGTGGGGGGGCGCTGGAGCCGAGTGGCGACGATCTGTGCCGTTCGGAAATGCACGGAAAGGCCCGAGGACAGCTCGACTGACCTCAGCAAATCTTGGGAACTGAGTCTTTCCGAGGTTTGCCGAGGCAGCTGAGGTGTCCTCGGGCCTTTCCGGCCGTTTCCGAGGCTCTCCGGCGCCCCCCCCAACTCTGGCCGCATATGGTATTGCATGCCATTAAAGTCAATGCGGAACTAATTATTTTTGTTTCCATTAA
This sequence comes from Lithobates sylvaticus, assembly GCA_028564925.1. Classification (NCBI taxonomy): domain Eukaryota; kingdom Metazoa; phylum Chordata; class Amphibia; order Anura; family Ranidae; genus Lithobates; species Lithobates sylvaticus. The sequence goes on along the minus strand of CM053026.1, from coordinate 741,677,475 downwards.
CTTCAATGGGGAAACTCACTTTGATATGCAAGTACTTTGGATTACGAGCATTCTCCTGGAACGGATTATGCTCGTAATCCGTGGTTTCACTGTATATTAATTTTTGTTCTTGGGTGTAATAATGCTTTGAGGTAATTGAACAATAATAATTATTTTTCCCTAAATCAAGGTGATTAATTTGAACATTTTCTAACTCAATGTTTTTTGACAAATAATCATGATAGAGAGGGAGGAGGTTCTCTACAAACCCCCAGACATTGAGCCCAGGATACCAGGAGGTGGACATATTTGAGGTTGAAGGATTATAGGCACAGTAGAGGATTTTGAAGCCTGTTGAGCCCATCTACATAGGGGTTTAGCTTTCAAGTTCATCACTGATGATTATATTAGAGTTTATAAAGACTGGCTTTACCCCTTTGGGTTTCTTTATCCTGGGTGCCTTCAAGCTTGAGTTTGCAATATTTTTGGTCATCATGTGGGTGTCATTTATTTGCTCTCCTCCTAGGGGGGATGGCTTGGTGTAAGTGGAAGTCTCCAATCCTTGATTCATTGCTCAATACTATCCTTACAGTATTCCTTACAGATACCTGATAAAGTGGGTCAAAAAATTCCTGACACATGTATTTGCCAGGACCACATCACATGACCAGCGTACAATATAATAATGATACCAGTTGAAACATAGCATCTTTAGGAGAAATGTGTATGGTCTGTGAATGTGGTTTACTAAGGCAAATGTCAATGAAATGTGTCTAATAAGTGATGTTATTTTCCTTATCGTTACATAAAGTACCAAAATACACAATCTTACCAAAAGTATTGGGACACCTGCCTTTCCATGCACATGAACTTAAATGACATTCCAGTCTTACTCCATAGGGTTTAATATTGAGTCTCAGCTATAACAGCTATAATTCTTCCATCCACAAGGTTTAGGAGTGTGTCTGTGAGAATGTTTGACCATTCTTCCAGAAACGCATTTGTGAGGTCAGGCACTGATGTGGACGAGAAGGCTTGTCTCGCAGTCTCCGCTCTAATCATCCTAAAGGTGTTCTATCGGGTTGAGGTCAGGACAGTCAAGTTCCTTCACCCCAAACTCACTCATCCATGTCTTTATGGCCCTTGCTTTGTGCACTGGTGCTCAGTCATGTTTGAACAGGAAGGGGCCATCCCCAAACTGTTCCCACAAAGTTGAGAGCATGAAATTGTCCAAAATGTCTTGGTATGTAGATGCCTTAAGGGGCCAAGCCCAACCCCTGAAAAACTACCCTACACCATAATCCCCCCTCCACCAAATGATTTGGACCAGTGCACAAAGCAAGGTCCATAAAGACATGGATGAACGAGTTTGGGGTGGAGGAACTTGATTGGCCTGCACAAAGTCCTGACCTCAACCTGATAAAACACCTTTGGGATGAATTAGAGAGAGACACTGCGGGTGGGCCAACTCAATATTGAACCGTATGGACTAATGCCGCGTACACACGATCAGAATTCCGACCAGAAAAAGACAGATGAGAGCTTTTCATTGGAAAATCCGACCGTGTGTAGGCTCCATCGGAATTTTGCAGGCCAAATTTCTGACAGCAAAGAATTGAGAGCATGTTCTCAATGTTTACGACGGAAAAGGTTTCTATCGGAAATTCCGATTGTCTGTAGCAATTCTGACGCGCAAAATTCCTACGCATGCTCGGAAACAATTTGACGCATGCTTGGAAGCATTGAACTCGGCTCGTTGTAGTGTTGTACGTCACTGCGTTCTTGACGGTCGGAATTTGGTGTGACCGTGTGTAGGCAAGACAGTTGAGCGGAATTCCGTCAAGAAAACCGTCAGAGCTTTTTCCAACGAGAATTCCGATCGTGTGTACGCGGCATTAGACTGGGATGCCATTAAAGTTCATGTGCGTTTTACTTTTGGTAATATAGTGTAGTCTTGTGGATAGTCAAAATAGGATAGAAAAGGCTTAACTAAGAATATGTATTTTATAATTATTTCAAAAATGATTTTAGCTATTGTGAATACATTGTTTGAAAATTTAGATTGTGTTTGTTTTATGATTTTGCATCGCCATCTTGAAAGTCCCATCAATCAGAAACCTTCCTATATAGTCATTTTGCATCAGATAAGATCATTCCTGTTTATTAAAACATTGCTCAAATGGAAAGATCTTCTATTAAACTCCCAAGCACTACTGAGTATCTATCTGTATAAATTAGATTAGGTAGGTCCTCATTTCCTACTTAGTAGGTTTGGGTGTCAGGGGAAGATTGCATTAAATTGTGCACAAGATGCTACAACTAGGACTGTACCAGAAAGTAGGTGATATTTATGAAAATGGTCACGTGACCTTGTCTGTCACTTTCTTTTATTCCCTAAGTTGTCATAAAACAGATCTTCTCTAATGTACAGTAAATAGCCCTATTTCCCCAGTAGTATACTCCCTTTTGATGAATAAAGCCTAGCATTTACTCTGGCATATGTCAACACTCTCCTTCCCAGATAAAGACCGACTTATCTTTATAGGAAATGCACAGATTTTTATTAAATGTTTATGTATTCAGATCTCGCCGTATCACTTATATATCATTTTTTTTGAAGGCTGCTGGAAGACGTGTGGGTGTTGGTGTCTGTAAATATCTTTCCTGTAGTTATGGTATTTTTCTCTAGTGTGGAATTTTGGTACATAGCTATGATTGTATAAAGATCAGCAGTTCAACATTTACTTTATTGATAGGGATTAAAATAAAAAGAAGTTGTAGGAGGGATTGCATTGATGCCCCTGAGAATAGGACTGGTCATAGAGTTTACATTTTTTTTTTCCAACGGTTTAACTTCTTGACCTGAAAACTGTTGTATGTGCGTTTTGAATAAAGCGAACATATTTCAAGGTTCAGCTAGAGACATAAAAAATTTACAACCAAAATGAAAACAATACATTTGAAAATCTGACATTTATATTTTAAGATGTAGCATTGTAAAAAATGCAGCTCATCAAAGTGATAATAGTAGTTTTTTTTCGGACTTGATATAAGGCTTACCTGTAAGTACAATGGGTATCTCCTAAACTTGTGGTGTTTAGGAGATACAAAAAGGAAAAAACTGCGCTACCGTGATAAGAAATGTATCAAAAAGCAGATAACATACAAAACAAACAAAGTCATAAATATAAATATAAAAAAATGTAGCGCTAGGATAAACCCACTTTAGAAGGTGAGTGACATGTAAACCGGGAACATGTGCTAGTGAAACCACAATAAAAAGTATATATAAATCAGTGAATTAATATAATGTAAAGTCCAAATCAAGTGGACCAATGATGCCAACGAATCCTTGAAGTTGACTGGATAAAGATGATTAAAGAGCTTGCCAGAAGATATAAAATGATTGGGTACTCTTACCGCAAAAGTTGGATGCAGCTGCCATACCACATGTGCATCGGGTAGGCTTGTGCGCTAGACCTCTTGCGCCAAAAGGGTACCGAATCAGGCAGGCGGGAACCGGGAGGCAAACACCACGTCAGGTAGGAACAGCAGACACCACGACCGATGAACCTCACAAGGACAAGTTGTAAAATCCCAAGGCAGTCAACTCAATGCGATCCCAAAAACCAGGGAGAAAAGAGAAAATGGAAGCGACTCCAATGGTGCAGGTCAAAATTTTTTAAAATTTATTCACATTCGCACGTGACAAATAAAATCTCGAGAATGTAAAAAGAAAAGGGTCAGCAATGTGAGAAGTGCGAGATATATTTGTGTTTAGGAGATATTCCCAATGGATGTAGCCAGTGACATCACAGACCCATGGGCTCCGAAGGTCCAGGATACCATGCTGGACCTTCAGATCTTTGTGCCACAGCTGACTCCTCTTGAGGGCATCATTGCGACTTCAGCCACTCATTCAACCATAGCCCGCAAACCCAGAAGAAAGCCCGGGTGAAGATGGAAGCTCTGTCAGTGGTGTTTAGGAGATATTCTCAATGGATGCAGCCGGTGACGTCACAGACGCATGTGCTCCGAAATTCCAGGATACCATGCTGGACCTTCAGAGCTCTGTGCCACAGCTGACCCCTCCTGAGGGCATCATTGCAGCTCCAGCAACTCATTCAGCCATAGCCCGCAAAACCAGAAGGAAGACCGGGTGAAGATGGAAGAGTGGTGTTTAGGAGATATTTCCAATGGATGCAGCCAATGACGTCACAGACACATGCACTCCAGGATACCATGAAGCTCTGTCAGTGGTGACAGCGCACCACTGGAGGGCTTTGTATTTGATAATGTGCTAGTATGCAATGCATATTTGCCATTGCCTTTGCAGGGGATTTTTTTTTTTTTTTTGCGAGCCGCGGATTCCTACCGTTTTAAAGGGTCAGTCCAACTAAAAAAAATCTAAATACAGTATACAAATTAGGATAGAGACTCAGAAAAATATTATTGAAGACAGACAAAGCTGACAGCGCTCAGGAGCTGGGAAGATGTGGTGAACGATAGTTCAATGTTGCCAACATTTTTATTGGGGAATTCTTACGACTTATTGAACTATCGCTCACCACATCTTCCCAGCTCCTGAGCACTGTCAGCTTTGTGTGTCTTCAGTTTCCTAGCATCTAATCCTATGCTACTTGACAGCAGCACAGTTGAGCTGTGACCATATAGAGTGACTTTTCAGTTATCAACGCCTGGACCCCAGTCGCCATAGAAAAATATTATTGGTAGCTGTGTTGACCACCCCAAATTTTTTTTCCTCCAATAATTGGTAGGGCTTTAATTGTGAATCTAAGTGACCTTAAGTAAAAAAAAAAATAAAAACTCCAAAAAAATCAAATCGTACAGGAAATTACATATTCTTTATTTATTTATTTTAAATTTGACACTTATATTTCAAGATGTAGCTTTGTGAAAATTGCAGTTTGTTAAAGGGTGAGTCCAACGAAAAAAAGCATCTATATAGAGTACACAGATTAGGGTGGCAACTCAGAAATAATTTATTGAAAGCAGTGACCACCCCAATTTTTTTCCTCTAAAGATTTATAGCAAATAGATCAAAGAATGTTAATTGCAAACACAAGTGACCTTAATTAAAAATAAAATCCCCAAAAATCGAATTGTAGAGAAAAATATATACATATGGAAAGAAAAGTGTTTCCCATGAATCTCCTAGAATAAAGGGGGTTCATGGGCAGTATCATCATATGTTTGGAAGCCTGTGTAGGGTTTTTTCTGGTTGGCCTCTTTTCTCTACCTACTGTAACTGAGATTTTGTTAATTATTTCCCCTCTGGATGGCTGGTGTCCACTAACTTTGGCTGTCTTTCAGCCTATTTTTGGGTACTTTTTGTAGGAAGAGCGCTGGAATCTTTCACACTGCCTCCCTGTTTCATCATAGGCATACACACTTTTTAATTTTGATGACATACTCACTCGATTACTTCCATTCGATGTTTACCCCTTCCTGTTTCCTAATTCCTACAACATACAGGCTGTGGTTTGCAGCACATCACATATTATTTATGGTGTATGCATTTTATACCTATCATGAGGTGATTTTTGTCCTTTGCAAACTTTCAGAATAGCTTAACATTGGATCCTGAAGAAGATCCTGGGCGAAACGTGTCTATTTAGATTCATACACCTTTTGGGATTTATTCCCTTGTGGAACGTTTATATTGTATGTTCATATGGAATACACAACATGTGCTTTCAGAGGATGTTTACCTCCATTGCTTTTAAGGTTTTGTATAAATAAAATGCATTGATTTTATTATAGATTTTTTTTGTGAATATTTACCACTTTTTGGGCACTTTCTGTGATCAAACAGTGATCACAGGTCAATTGGCTTCAGTATAAATCACACAAATAGGAAACATAAGGGGAATACAAAGACACTGAATTTCAAAAGAGCCAACTTCCCTAAACTACGAACCTTGCTAGAAGATATAAATTGGGATAAAATCTTAGGAACAAAGAACACGGAGGAGAGATAGGTTTGCTTTAAGAGCATATTAAATAAGGGCATTAGCCAGTACATCCCATTGGGAAATACATTTAATAGAGCGAACAGAAGTCCTGTATGGATTAACTCCAATGTAAAATGCATATAAAAGCAAAGGAGAAGGCCTTCAAAAAATACAAGGCTGAGGGATCATCATCAGCATTCAGACTGTAATGTTAACAGCACCTATATTGTTAACAGCACCTCAAATGCAAATCACACGCCTTTGCATGCACCAGATCACATGGTACCCCAGTACGGTGTGATTAAATGTGGTGCGTTTTTGGAAAAGGAGTGTATGCACTCCTTTTCTGCATTTCAATGTGATTTGTAGCCTTTTCAAATAAATGGGCTGCAAAAACATACCGTGCGGGAATGTGCAGGAATTACACAGGAACGTTAACCACAGTCCTGTGCGATTCAGGTGTGAACCGGCCCTATAAGTTCTCAGTTAACTTTCTTTTTTTTAAACAATAAAGTTTTATTTCAAAAGTAAACAGGAATACAGTAGTAAACAGGTATACATTCAATAAAGCTTTGTATCAACTTTACAGATCAAAGATAACATTAATGCATTTTCCGTTGTCTTGTACTATAAAGGATGTAATGTTGGACAACTCCTTCCAAAATATCTTGTCTTCTTTTAACCAATAAACATATTAACATTTGAGCGTCCTCAAAAATTGCTTTACCTTAAGTATGATATTTTAATGAAGATCCAAAGAACAGATCTAAAGAGAAGAAAAGATGCTATCCCGGAAGGATAGCACAGAAAGAGAGATGTGGGGTAGGAAGGGGGGAGGGGGGTCGGGTGAGGGGGGGGGGGATTCAAGAGAGGGAAGGGAGTGGGTATAATTGTCAGATCTAAAGTTCTCTATAACGAGCTGCTCTATGCCTGCATCAGTGCGTCATGTCTAGATGAGTATTTAAAAATGATCCAGGGTTGCCAGACACTGTTGAATTTCTCTATTTGATCTTGCGCTGTTGCCCTGAGCTCTTCCATCCTATATATGGTGTGTATTTCTTTTAGCCATTCAGCAATTGAGGGTACAGTGGTGCTTCTCTCAGTTAACTTTCTTCATACTACTGTTAACCCTAAAGGGTACATTCCCCTTTTCAGGATAAATGAATAGGTAAGCTAACTCCAAATATCCTGGCCACTTCTCTGGACCCTGGATATAGCAGCCCTAATGCCCCGTGTTGCCGTTGTAGAGGTCTGTACACCGCAATACTCAGCCCTGTACTGAGTATCCATCATAATGCTTGCAAAGCAGCAGGCAGCAGGTGCACTCAACAGAACTTACAGCAGGAGGAATTTTCCAATGTAGTTTAAAGTAGTTCTAAAGGCAGAAGGTTTTTTTACTTTAATGCATTCTATGCATAAAGGTAAAAAACCTTCTGTGTGTGGCAGCACCCCTTATACATACCTGAGCACAATCTAAATCCAGCGATGTGCATGAGAACATTGGCTTTCCCGTGTCTCGCTTCCTTCATTGGTTCAAACAGGAGCAGGGAGCCATTGGCTCCTGCTGCTGTCAATCACAGCCAATGAACCAATGAGAAGGGGGGGCAAGCCCAGCTCCATGTGTGAATGGACAATGTCCATTCACAGGAATGCGGCTCGAGAGCGAGCCTGCTCAAGTGCCCCCATAGCAAAAGGCTTGCTACTGTGGTCACTCAACAGGGGGGAGGAGCCAGGACTGCCGGTGAGGGGTCCCAAAAAGAAGAGGATTGGGACTGGTAAGTAAAACACGTTTGTTATTTTTTTTTTTTATTCCAACCTTTAGAACCACTTTAAGGTGGAGGGTCACCCTAAAAAAAAAAAATTACATTAACATTCTTAAAAAAATATTAAAAAAAAAACATTTGAAATAAAATATTTTTTTTTACTCACCAGAAACCCCTGTTGCTAGGCAGTCTTCCTAATCTGCCTCTTCCTATTCCGCGGTGCTGTTTCTTCAAATCCTCCTCCTCTGCAAACGGCCCCGTTGTCTTCTGGGTAGTGTGTGTGTCCCAGGAAACAACGGGGCCATTCACAAAGCGCTGCACGGGCATCGCACATGCGCAGTAGGAAATGGGCAGTGAAGCCGCAAGGCTCCACTGCCTGTTTCCCATAGTTAGGATGGTGGCTCCGGCAAACACATTTTCAAAGGCTTTTTTTTCTAGTGATATCAAGAATAATATTATTACGGTATGCTTTTTTTAATTTTATTTGGTCAAGTTACCACAACACCATTATCCCGTAGTTTTTAAGATCAAAGATACAATTACGTTGGTGTCTCTTGTCAATTTTACTTTGTATTTCAAAAATATAACTGCCGACTCCCAAACTGTCATTTGAAGTAAAACACATAGCCAAGTATTATTCTCCACAATTTTTTTATTGTGCATTAAAAAAAGAATACAAATAAAATTAGACATGCTATCTGCCAATAGAACTTAACCAAAAAGTACATTCTATGCATCTATAAATATAGAAAATAAATCAATTCAAATCATTATTATTCAACCAAAAAATAACGTCAAAGCAATAACTCCAAGGCCAATAATAAATAACACGTTATCTCCTCCGATTCCCCAACATGTCTGGTTGACGAACGGCTATTCACAAACGATCTGCAAAGTGCTAAATGAAAAGCGCTAAATAAAAACGCGAAAGGAAAAATCAACACTCACCAAACTTCTACTAACACGAAATTAGCAGAAGGAGCCCAAAGGGTGGTGCTAAAGAGCTGAAAAAACACGTAGTACGTCACCACGTTCCTAATTGTTGGCCAACAATTGTGTGGCCATCTGTATGCAAGACAAGTTTGGGCAAACGCCCTTTGGACAAAATTCCACGGTTTTGTTGGCGAACAGTCCGATCGTATGTACGAGGCATAGGGCTATTTTGATCTTATGCCGCGTACACACGGTCGGACTTTCCGGCAGAAAAAGTCAGACGGAATCTTTTCATCGGATATTTCCGATCGTGTGTGGGCCTCATCAGACTTTTTTTCTTCTCGAAAAATTCTGACGGACCTAGAAATAGAACATGTTTTAAATATTTACGACGGAATCAATTCCTATCGGGAAAACCGCTCGTCTGTATGCTGTTCCGACCGACCAAAAACGACGCATGCTCTGAAGCAAGTACGAGACGGCAGCTATTGGCTACTGGCTATTGAACTTCCGTTTTCTAGTCCCGTCGTAAGTGTTGTAGGTCACCGCGTTCTGGACGGTCGGACTTTGGTGTGATCCTGTGTAGGCAAGACAGTTTCAGCGGAAATCCGTTGGAACTCCGTTGGAACTCCGTTGGAAAAACCTTCAGAGTTTATTCCGACGGGAAAACCGGTCGTGTGTACGCGGCATTAGGATTGCATGTGAGGGAATGTTATAAACTCCTTGCAAAAGGTGACAAATAAAAGCTGACATTTCACACATATTACATATTATTTGTGACCTTTGCACAAATGCTGGGAGGTTCATACAGCATTACACAAAAGATTCAGATTTTAATAGGATTTGGCATATAATTCTAGATACAATGCACCCGCATCATGTTATAAAAGTAGCAAAAAATAGTATAGAACGCTTTTGATGTTGTTTTAGCACGGCACGAGTCTCGTTGCTGGAATTGCCATGAAGCCGAAGGAAAGAGAACCTGGGGGTGCTGTTATATTTTTACTATAAGCCCCTTAATATATATTTATATGTATATTATTCATAGTTTTATTGTCGTTTCTGTATCCTGTTATGAAGATCCTGCAAGAAACACAGCAATCTTCTGGGTCATAAATATCCCTGTGGGAGGACGGATGGGCAGAAATAAGTTAGAATGTTGAAGATTATGGCTTGCAAAATATGTCAGGGTGGATATTTAATACCCAAAGTGAAAACAAAAAATATGGACCCCTGAATGGGAAGGCATTATGTCCTCCTGTTGTGCTGTAATTCTTCAGCAATTCTAATGAACTTTTTACTGGCTCTGGGAAGAAGCCTTGTGGCCTGAGTGTTTCTGCCTTCATAAAATCACAGTTGAGCGCTATAAACAGCCGGCTCTGCAAGGACCAAGGGAGACATCGTATATTTATGGACACTCGGGCACAGCTAAAGCGGAGCTCCGTCCAAAACTTAGAGTTTCATTTTCATTACAATAACCTGCTTAAATACTAGATCTGGGGGAGCTCTCCTTTAATTCAAGAGAAGCCAATGCCTCATTATTAATGGTGGGATCTTCTACAGCAGCGATGGTGAACCTTGGCACCCCAGATGTTTTGGAACTACATTTCCCATGATGCTGAACTACACTGCAGAGTGCATGAGCATCATGGGAAATGTAGTTCCAAAACATGCCAAGGTGCCAAGGTTCGCCATTACTGTTCAAGGGTGTCACTATCTGTGTGTAATGGTGTGACTTAGAAAAAAAAAAAACAGAAATTAGAGAAACATAAGCATTTAGTTTTATTATAACAACTATTGTTATGTAGGATCATAATATATATATATATGTGCTGTGGAACCTTGGATTACGAGCATAATCCGTTCCAGGAGAATGCTTGTAATCCAAAGCACTCGCATATCAAAGCGAGTTTCCCCATAGAAGTCAATGTAAACTAAGCTAATTCGTTCCACATTGACTTCTATTGCATGCAATACCACATGTGACCAGATGTGGGGGGGTTCCGGAGAGCCTCAGAAATACTCAGGGACAGCTTGACTGAACTCGGAAAGGCTCGGCAACGCTCGGAAACAGAGTATTTCTGAGTGTTTCTGAATATTTCTGAGTGGTTTCCGAGTATTTCCGAACGGCTCTGAACCATTCCGAGTGTCCCCGGTGCCTCCGCAACTCTGTCCAAATGCGGTACTGCACACCACATTAGCTTGAATTTTGCTCGTTTTGCGAGACAACACTCTTCTTCTTTCAAAACGCTCGTTAACCACGTTACTCGTTAACCAAGGTTCCAATATATATATACAGTCAGGTCCATAAATTTTGGGACATCGACACAATTCTAATCTTTTTGGCTCAATACACCACCACAATGCATTTGAAATTAAACGAACAACAAGATGTGCTTTAACTGCAGACTTTCATTATGCGTAGGAATTTTGCGCCTCGGAATTGGTACAGACGATCGGAAAACCTGCTCTCAATCTTTTGCTGGTTGGAATTCGGCCAGCAAAAGTCCGATGGAGCATACACACGGTCACATTTTCCAACCAAAAGCTCTTATCGGTCTTTTGCTGGCCGAATTTCCAATCGTGTGTACACGGCATAAGACTCCATGCTCAGGGAAACCAGCCGCACTGAGGAGCAGGGTCATCCGGGCATCTTCTCCCACCCTTTAACCAAGCATTGCTTATACTAAATTTGACAAACATCTCACTCGACTCATCTTTACACAGGGAACCATTGACTCTGGACCACAAACACTACACAACCTACTAAACAAGTTTATAAAATATTGGTCCAAAACTGACTTTCTTTGATCAGAACCACTGGAATAAAATGTTTCACCACTCATTTTATATCAAATCAACTACTGTAATACAAAATGCATATCCATGAACCATATCTACTTTGTTTAACTTGTTCAGATGTGCGCTATAGCCGAATGACGGCTACAGCGTGGATCTGTTTTGCCGGGAGTACGTCTATTGACGTCCTCCCCTTTCAAAGCTGGCTATGCCCCCCTGAATGGGGCGCGCGGCACACGCTGTGTTCACCGAGACTCAATGAGACTCAGGTGATCACAGATCCCAGCCCCTTACCATGTGATCAGCTGTCAGCCAATGACAGCAGATCACGTGATGTAAACAGAGGATTGGCAATCGTTTTTTTTTTTTTCTTCTCACTCTGACAGCCAATCGCCGGCTTCTGTTTGAAGGAACATCAGTCCTGAAGAGGAAGAGCCTCTGTGCCCACCATTACCGACTGCCAATGCCAGCAATCAGTGCCCACCAATCAGTGCCCACAGTACATCAATGCCACCTATTAATGCTTACCAGTGGTGCCAATCAGTGCTTCAACAGTGCCGATAAGTGCCCATCACTGCCACCCATCAGTGCCCATCACTGCCACCCATCAGTGCCAGCTATCAGTGCCACCTATTAGTGCCACCTATTAGTGCCCTTCAGTGCCACCCATCTGTGCCACCCATCAGTGCCCACCAATGCCACATATCAGTGCCCACCATTGCCACCTATCAGTGCCCATCAGTGCAGCCTTATCAGTGCCCATTAGTGCAGCCTATCAGTGCCCATCAGTGTGGCCTCATCTGCGTACATCAATGAAGGAGAAAAATGACATGTTTGCAAAATTTAGTAACAAAATATAAAACGGTTTTGTATTTTTAAATCAGTCTTTTTTTATTTTTGCTCTATTTTTAAGCTCTATTTGTGGGAAAAAAATTATAAAAATGTCATTTGGGTACAGTGTTGTATGACCGCGCAATTATCGTTCAAAGAGTAACAGCGCTAAAAGCTGAAAATTTGTCTGGGCAGGAGGGGGTTTAGGTGTCCAGTAAGTAAGTGGTTAATAAAGAATATTGTAAAACAAAAAACATTCACATTTTTCTAACTCTTTGGATCACTTTATTATTCAATTTGACCCCACAAAATTGGTGGAAGGCAGTTGTATTGGTGGAGAAAAGCGATCAATAATTTCTAGATCAGAATACTGAAATGATCACTACCTTGAATGATCAGAGTTATGGTCAGTATTATGCTTAAATCTACAGAAAATTCTTCTTTAAACCAAGAGCAAAATCTGTCATGTTGTAAAAAGCGCCCTTGGGGCATCGATAGGGACAGCGTGGCCGATAGCTGCAGATCCATTATTTAGCTGCTTGGTAGAAGCCCGCATATGACTTTGTATTATACCTTCCAGCCAGCATAAAGAAAAAAGAAAGACTGTTAAAAGGCAGGATTTAGAAATAACATCCTACGGCTTAATTCACAACGTATTTACAGAAGATCTTTTTTGTACAAATACATTCTAATACACAATAGTGTTTTAAAACTAAAAAAGGCACTTCGTTGCATGAAAATGTCAAGTGAATGAGAAAAGATATATTCCTGAAGAGAAGATGTATTCCTGATTTGATCGAAAAGCTTCGGACATGCAAAGATATGTGCGCAGTCATTCGCTGCTCTCGCTCCCCGCATCGCTCCATTATAGAAAAATAAGGGAAGGCTGTGAATGAATTATTATGATTCTAAAAACCTCTTACCAGTACAATATCTCATTTCAATCAGGAACACATTAAAGAACAATCTGTTTCTGGGTCCAAGAACAAGGCTGCCGCAAGAAAAAAGCTTTCAAGACTTAAATGTTATAAATTTGATGGTAATTTAACTTTTTTTTTTTTTCTTCTTTTTTTTTTTTAAAGAGGAGTGTTTATACAAAGCAGTGCAGAGACTTCAGTTAAAGAAGAATTCTACAATGCATATAACTTAAAGTTGAACGCCATTTATTTTTTTTTAACTTCTTGCTGACCGCCCACTGTCAAATGACAGCGGGACAGTGCAGCTCTTGTGGCGGGCCGCCGTCATATGACGGCGCTCGCTTTTTGGCCACTAGGGGGCGCGTGTGCACGCCGCGTAGCTGGGAAGCCGATGCGCGTGCGCGGCGGCCGCGATGACCGCCAGGCTCCCGCGATTGCCCAGTAACTGAGCAGGACGGGATCTGTGTATGTAAACACACAGATCCACGTCCTGTCAGAGGAGAGGAGACCGATGGTGTGTCCCTTGTACATAGGGACACCGATCGGTCCCCTCCCCCAGTCAGTCCCCTCCCCCCACAGTTAGAATCACTCATATAGGGAACATATTAAACCCTGCAGCGCCCCCTAGTGTTAACCCCTTCCCTGCCAGTCACATTTATACAGTAATCAATGCATTTTTATAGCACGGATCGCTGTATAAATGTGAATGGTCCCAAAAATGTGTCAAAAGTGTCCGATATGTCCGCCGCAATGTCGCAGTCACGATAAAAATCGCAAATCGCCGCCATTACTAGTAAAAAAAAAATAATAATAAAAATGCTATAAATCTTTCCCCTATTTTGTAGACGCTATAATTTTTGCGCAAACCAATCAATAGACGCTTATTGCCATTTTTTTTTTTTTACCAAAAATATGTAGAAGAATACATATCGGTCTAAACTGAGGAAAAAATTTGTTTAAAAAAAAAAAAAATTTGGATATTTATTATAATAAAAAGTAAAAAATATTGCGTTTTTTCAAACTTGTCCCTCTTAATTTGTTTATAGCGCAAGAAATAAAAACCGCAGAGGTGATCAAATACCACCAAAATAAAGCTCTATTTGTGGGGAAAAAATGATAAAAATTTTATTTGGGTACAGCGTTGCATGACCGCGCAATTGTCATTCAAAATGCGACAGCACTGAAAGCTGAAAAATGGCTTGGTCAGGAAGGGGGTGTTCGTACCTGGTAGGCAAGTGGTAAAGTAACAAATTTTGCTGTAAAAGATATATTGTACTTCCCTGGTCGGTCATTTGCACACATTGCAAATGTGTACAAACCAGGGGCGTTGCTAGGTCTGCAAAAGATCTGGGGCTAGAGCACATAGCAGCAGTCACCAACCTTTTTGCAGGCCCGCAGGGGGAGGGGCCCACCGGACTGTCCACAATTGTGGATTGTCACTTGCCACTGTCACCTGTCACCAGATGTGGATTGTCACTTGCCATGTCACCTGCCACCATTTGCAGATTGTCACCTGCCACCACTTGCAGGTTACCACGTCACCTGCCACCATTTGTAGATTGTCACTTGCCACGTCTCCTGCCACCATTTGCAGATTGCCACATCACCTGCCACCATTTGCAGATTGTCACTGGCCACATCACCTGCCACTAGATGTGGGTTGTCACTTGCCATGTCTCCTGCCACCATTTGCAGATTGCCACGTCACCTGCCACCATTTGCAGATTGTCACTTGCCACGTCACCTTTCACTAGATGTGGGTTGTCAATTGCCACGTCACCTTTCACTAGATGTGGGTTGTCAATTGCCACGTCACGTGGCACCAGATGTGGGTTGTCACTTGCCAACCGATGTGGATTGTAACTTGCCATGCCAGCCAGTGCCACCAAATGTGCATTGTCTCTGCATTGGTGGCAGGCTGGCAGCACTGGTCTGGCAGCACTGGTCCATTTAGTGAGGGCAGGAGAGCGGGCAGTGAGAGATGATGTCATCTCGCTACTCCCAGCCGCACCTCCGACATTGAAGCAAGGGGGTCTGGCTGCAGAGTGGAGCTCCACCGATAACAGCACGTGACCTCCACTCCCCCGTGCTGTGAGGGCGTAAGAGCACTGATGTGTGGCGGGCAGTGATTGATGAGGCCATCTCTCTGCACCTCGCTCCCACATTGAAGAGGCCCGGCTGTGAAGAGCACTGATATGGAGCGGTCGGAGAAAAATGATGTCATCTCTGCTCATCTGCCCGCTCACTTCTCTCCTCTCCTCCGCCTCTCTCATGCAGCCAGCCTGCCCGCGGGCAGCCACGGTCCGCTGGTTAGGCAGGGACCCTGCAGCAAGAGACTCAGGCCTATGGGCCCTAGATTCGGGGCTATAGCCCCAATAGCCACCGCCTAGCGACGCCTCTGGTGCAAACCAACCAGGGCAGAGGCTTTTAGAGGGGACTGCAGGCTAGCCCCTTGCCTACCAACTATGAGCCCTTTCTTTTGCTGGTGTTCTCTGATACAGCCATCTGCAGGAGTTAGTGTGTGTTGTGTGCCTCCAGCACAATATACACTACCCAATTGCTGGTTTTCCCATCTCCCTGCAGGCCATTACAATGTCTGGAAGGCCAACAAGGAGAGGCAGACAGTCACGAGGCAATAAAAGAGGGCAAGCAGGCACTGTGTCTAGAGACAACAGTGCTGGTCGTGGTTGCGGTGTATCGTCATCAGCACATGGCCATGGGACACGCTTGTCCTTTTTTTCGGCAGCTGGACGTGTTGAGCCGCATCATGCCGAAGACTTGGTAGAGTGGATGACCAAGCCCTCCTCATCCTCCTCATCCTCTCTCACCCAGGCTCAGGGTACTGGCAAAGCAGCTGCCAACACATCCTTTTCCCTCGTCTCAATGTCATCAGTCACTCCTTCCCTAGACCCACCATGTCCTCCTGAGGAGTCCCCCGAACTGTTTGAGCACAGTGTTGGGTACATGCTCCAGGAGGATTATCAGCGTTTTGAATGCTCTGATGATGATACCCAGCTAGAGGAAGGCAGTAGCGTGAGCGCAGAGAGAGGGGATGCTCAAGGACAGCAATCTGGCAGTCATGTTCCACCAGCTGCAGCTTACTGCCAGGTTTGCTCCAGTGGTGAAGAGGGATGGGATGATGAAGTCACTGACTCCACGTGGGTGCCTGAACGGAGAGAGGAGGAGGAGGAGGCACATCTCCAACGAGGCAGGATGCCCTCCGGGGGCAAGCTTAAGGGCAGCACACCAACTGAATCACACCGCAGAGCTCCGCCTGTGCAGGGCGCTGCCTCTGCGCGTTATTACAAAAGTTCTTTGGTGTGGGCCTTTTTTGAGACCAGTGCATCAGATCGCACCGCTGCTATTTGCAACATATGTCTCAAGCATATCTCGCGTGGCCAAAACATCAGCCGCTTAGGCACCACAAGCATGACCAGACATATGTTGACCTGCCATGCAGCTCGTTGGCAAGCGTACCTTAAAGACCCACACCAAAGAACAAAGTGGACCTCTCCTTGCTCCTCATCAACTGGGATCTCCAACCCCACTATACCTTCAGTCCTCTCTGAAAGCTGTACTGAGAGGAATGAAGGTGTAGAATTAGGTGTGTCACAGCCAAGTACTTGCGGGCACTCTGCTAGCAGTACATCGACATCCAATTGTACCAGGCAAATTTCCCTGCCCCAGCTGCTGGACCGTCGAAAGAAGTTCACTCCCAGCCATCCACATGCCCAGAGGTTGATGGCTAGCTTGGCTAAATTGCTAGCACTTCAACTGCTGCCTTTTCAGTTGGTAGACTTAGCCCCCTTCCATGAGTTTGTTCAATGTGTGGTTCCTCAGTGGCAGGTTCCCAAACGTCACTTTTTCTCACGGAAGGCGATTCCGGCTCTCTACCGGCATGTGGAAGGCAATGTCCATGCCTCACTGGACAGGACGGTCAACGGTAAGGTGCATATTACCGCTGACTCATGGTCCGGCAGGCATGGACAGGGACGTTACCTATCTTTCAAGGCCCATTGGGTCACTCTTTTAGCAGCTGGGAAGGATGCAGGACAAGGTGCAGTAGTGTTGGAGGTTGTTCCGCCACCACGCCTCCAAAATGCTACTACTGGTTGTGACACACCTCTCTCCTCCACCCCCTCCTCTTCTTCTTCCTCCATGGCCTCTTCCTGTCCTTTGTCCTCGGAACCAGAGGTGCTCCGTAGGCGTTCAAGGGGCTACGCAAGTACGCAGGCAAAAAGATGCCATGCAGTGCTTGCGCTGGTGTGTTTGGGGGACAGGAGCCACACTGGGGCCGAGGTTCTGTCAGCTCTGCAAAGGCAGGCCGAGAGGTGGTTGATGCCACACCAGCTTAAGCCAGGAATGGTGGTTTGCGACAATGGCACCAACCTCCTCTCTGCCTTGCGACAGGGAGACCTGACCCATGTGCCCTGTATGGCTCACGTCCTTAACCTGGTGGTGCAGCGGTACTTGGGCAGGTACACAGGCTTACAGGATGTCCTGATGCAGGCAAGGAAAGTCTGTGTGAATTTCCGCCGATCATATAATGCCAGTGCTCGGCTGGCTGAGCTGCAAAAGGAGTTGAACCTGCCCAAGAATCGCTCTATATGTGACATGCCCACCAGGTGGAACTCAACGTTGGCCATGCTGCAGCGACTGCACACGCAGCAGAGGGCCATCAATGAGTACCTGTGCGACTACGGCACCAGGACAGGCTCAGGGGAGCTCGGATATTTTCACCATTTTCAGTGGAGCATGATCAGGGATGCATGCACTGTCCTGTCACCATTTGAGGAGGCCACGAGCATGGTGAGCAGTGACAGTGCATGCATCAGTGACACTGTACCTCTTGTCCACCTGTTGGAGCATACGCTGCATGGAATAATGGACAGGGCACTTGAAGCAGAACAGAGGCAGGAAGAGGAGGACTTCCGTGCCTCTCCCTTTAACCAGACAGTGTTCCTTCTCTCCCACCCATCACACAGGAAGAGGATGAGGAGGAGGAGGAGGAGGATTGTGTCAGCATGGAGGTGGAGCCTGGCACTCAGCATCAGCAGCAGCAGTCTTTTAAGGATGATTTACAGTCCCAAGAAACCGGTGGACTTGTAAGTGGCTGGGAGGAGGTGGCTGCGGATCATGTCGTCCTTAGTGACCCAGAGGACTACGGGCCGAATGCCTCAGCTAACCTACGCTGCATGGCCTCCCTGATCCTGCAAAGCCTGCGGAAGGATCCTCGTATTCTTTGGATCAATGAGAGGGACCGTTACTGGCTGGCCACTCTCCTTGATCCACGATACAAGGGTAAGGTTGCAGACCTTATCTTGCCATCGCAGAGGGAGCAGAGGATGAGAAATCTCTGGGAGGCCTTGCAGAAAGATCTGTGCAACGCGTTCCCAGAGACTGGGAGGTTACAAACTCCTGGTCCTGGACAACAAGTTTCTGAGGCTTCGGTCAATAGCAGAAGGAGCGGTGGAGAAGGTGGCTGTCTGACCGATGCATTTAGACAATTTTTTAGTCCGCAGCCCCAAGGTATGATCGGTTCCAGCAACCATCGCCAGCGTCTGATATACATGGTGCAGGAATTCCTAGGGGCAAGGTCAGACTTGGACACCTTTCCCACCGAAAATCCTCTGGCTTACTGGGTCTTGAGGATGGATCACTGGTCAGAGCTTGCACAGTATGCTATTGAGCTACTGGCCTGTCCTGCATCCAGCGTTCTTTCGGAACGCACATTCAGTGCTGCTGGAGGCTTTGTCACTGATCACAGGGTACGCCTGTCCACCGACTTGGTTGATCGACTGACCTTCATAAAGATGAATCAGTCTTGGATCACCACCAGCTACCATGCACCTGAAGCTAATGTAACAGAATAATTTATTTTGAAATGTCACATCCCTTCAAGACTGCCTATGCTGATGCTGAGTGACTGTCCTGTTATGTTGACTGATTAGCCTCTTCCTCCTCAATGATCCTGATGATAGCTTGGAAGAACATTTTTGTTTCTGGGTGCCACCACCAGTGGCTAAGGCCCAATTTTTCAGCCCCTGTTTAACAAGGGCGTGAAATTACAATTTTTTTATGCAATGCTTTGCAGCAGGGCTCATTCCTGCACTCCAACTAGAGTATCTGGGAGAGGTTGCAGTGTTGTGGCACCAGCACCAGTGCCTAAGCCCAATTTTTCAGCCCCTGTTTAACAGGGGCGTGTAATTACAATTTTTGATGCAATACTTTGCAACATGTCTCATTGCTGTGCTCCAAGTACAGTATCTGTGAGGGGTTGCAGTGTTGTGGCACCAGCACCAGAGCCCAAGGCCCAATTTTTCAGCCCCAGTTTAACAGGGGCGTGTAATTTCAATTTTTGATGCAATACTTTGCAACAGGTCTCATTGCTGTGCTCCAAGTACAGTATCTTTGAGGGGTTGCAGTGTTGTGGCACCAGCACCAGAGCCTAAGGCCCAATTTTTCAGCCCCTGTTTAACAGGGGAGTGTAATTACAAATCTTGATCTAATAATTCACAGCAGGGCCCATTCCTGCGCCCACCAAGAGTAACTGTGAGGGCTTACAGTGTTATGGCAACACCGTCCACCACCACCAAAGACACAATTTTTCTGCCCCTGTTCAACAGGGGCATGCAATTACAATTATTGATCTAATAATTCACAGCAGTGCCCATTCCTGCGCCCACCAAGAGTAACTGTGAGGGTTTACAGTGTTGTAGCACCAGCACCACCACCAAAGGCCCAATTTTTCCTACCACTGTTCAACAATGGCATGTAATTACAATTCCTGATATAATAGTTCACAGCAGGGCATTCCAGCGCCCACCAAGAGTAACTGTGAGGGCTTACAGTGTTGTGGCAACACCAACATCTAAGGGGCAAATTTATGCAGAGTATATACGGTAGGACCCTACTTTCAAACATCCAACTTACAGACGACTCCTACTTGCAAACGGTAGGAGACAACAGGAAGTGAGGGGAAATCTACCCCTAGGAAGGGAAATTCTATCCTGTAAGAGTTAATATGGGAAAAAGGTGTCTCCTCTCTACTGATGCTTTATCAGCAATCCTTGTTTCAATAAAAACCCCACTTTTCCAAAAACATTTGTCATTGGGACGGAAAGTGAGGTGAAATGTTCTGAACAGGTGCACAGACAGCAAAACAAATGTTACAGGGGTGATAACCCTTCCCTATGTTCTCCAAAAAGCTTAAAAATAGATTTTTTTGGCTGCAGCTACACTTAAAAATGTACCTGTTCCAAATTACAAACAGATTCTACTTAAGAACAAACCTACAGTCCCTGTCTTGTTTGCACCGCTTGTATACTGCTGTTCAGAGTATATAGGGTTTTAGGTATAGGGTTTTATTAAGGGTTCCCCTTAATATCCATACAAGACCCAAAGGGGCTGGTAATGGGCTGGGGTAGGGGGTGTGATGGTGTAGCCATGCCATTTTTCTCAAAGATTTTCATCCATATTGCCAGGACAAGACATTACATTAAAGCCGCAAGCAGTTTTAAATGGCTTTTTTTCCTTTACAAATGTCATTTTGTGCAGGGACAGTTCTCCACACAAACCCTTTTTAGGACAATAACATGCATATTAGCCGTTATAATTAGCACTTTAGATTTCGAACGTTCGTGTCCATTGTAATTAATAGGGTTCTAACGTTCGAGTGAACTTTCGGTACGTTGCAGGTTCTGGTGCTAACCGAACCGGGGGGTGTTCGGCTCATCCCTAATTGTGACACTCAGAGCAGCTGTTAATATAATAAGCTCAAAGCAACCTGCCTATCGGGCCTCCTAATAGAATCTATTTAAAGCGGGATTCCACCCTAAAGTGGAACTTCCGCTTTTCAGAACCCTCCCCCCCCTCCGGCACCTTTCAGGGGGGTGCAGATATCTGTCTAAGACAGGTATCTGCACCCACTTCCGGGCATAAACTCCAACGGGAGTTTACGCAGCTTCCTGTCCCGGCGCGCTGTCGGCCGGCACATACACGTGTCCCGGCAGACAGCGCTGAAGATTCTCATTGCGCCGCGTGACTCGTGCATGCGCAGTAGGGAACCGGGAAGTGAAGCCGCAGGCTTTACTTCCTGATTCCCTCACCGAGAATGGCGCTGGCAACAGCAGAGAGCAGAGCGATCGATCTGCCTCTGCTGCCGACATCGCTGGAACTGGGAGACAGGTAAGTGTCCATTTTTTAAAAGTCAGCAGCTGCAGTATTTGTAGCTGCTGGCTTTTAAAAAAAAAAAATCAGGTACACTCCCGCTTTAAGGTGTTATGTGTTAAAGTGATACTAAAGTCTAATTTTTTTTTTTGTTAAAAATAACAAACATGTCATACTTACCTGCTCTGTGTAGTGGTTTTGCACAGAGCAGCCAAGATCATCCTCTTCTCGGGTCCCTCTTCGGTGCTCCTGACCCCTCCCTCCTGTTAAGTGCCCCGACAGCAAGCAGCTTGCTATGGGCTGACCTGAGCCAAGCTGCAGCTCCTTGTATCCATTCAGACATGGGCCTGTGACCCAGACCCATCTCCTTTCTCTCCTCATTCGCTCACTGACTTCAGTGGGAGCCAGTGGCGCCACGCTGCTGTCTCAGCCAATGAGGAGGGAGAGTCCCGGCAGCCGAGTCTCTCGTGCAACATCGCTGGATAGAGATTGGGCTTGTGAAACATCGCTGGATAGAGATGGGGCTCAGGTAAGTATTAGGGGGGCTGAGGGGGACTGCTGCACACAGAAGGCTTTTTATCTTAATGCATTCTGCCTTTACAATCACTTTAAGTGTCTTTCTCCCATTATGTGCATTCCCATTGTTAATTGTGTTAACTGAGTAACCTATTGTTTCTGTCTGTCTGCTAGTGTTGTGTCCAAATTATTATGGGATGTTAGATGTTTGTTGATTAACTTACTGTTTAATTAGATTACTGTTAGTTGTTAGCTGTTAATTGGATTGGTGTTTGAAGTTTGCATTGTCATGCTAATATCCTCAAGAGGGGAATGTCCTCCTGTGGGGTATAAAGTATGTGTCTGAGTTTCAATTAACAGTCAATCCTTTGGTTCTATCCCAACATCCTGTCTGTGTCCAATGCTTGGGGTAAAAGGGCTGCTATTAGCTCTCGGTCTGCTGGAACGGTTTGGAGGGCAGGGGGCACTGTTTGACAGAAGCACCTAATCGGGACGCCAAGCGGTTCCATCACACTTGCATTCCACATACTTCCTACCATCATTTGCTACTTCATGAGTACTGTGCATGATAGAGACTAACATGTTTCCAGGGCCATGACCCCTTCCACAGAGACCCTTGGAAATGTGATAGCTATGCTAGGCAATGACAGTTGTGGTCGGCAGAGATCTTAAGAATCTGCCCTTGCTATGTCTGTTTATACCTAACTGTGAATTTTACAAGCAATTCATTTTTTCCACTCCTCTTATGTAAGTATTCTATAATAACGTATTACATACTTGATGAGAACAAGGAGTAGTAGATAGTGCTGGAAAGCCTCTGTCAGGTTCCTATTTCTGTACATGCCCCAGCTGTGGAATTTCCCTTTTCCCTACCTGTCCTATAACAGTGGTCAATGTGACAGAAAGTGGGGGGAACACTCCCCAATAGGGTTGCGGATAGTCACAAATGCAAAAAAGAGGGGTGTATCCAAATTAAAATTAACATTTCAATTAAGATTCAATTATTTTTGTGATTGTACCTTATGGGAAAAATAGGTAAATATTTGTGAAATATATGAGAATTTTTGGTGAAAACTTTGATAAATTACTCCCTCCCCTCCTCCCTGTTTTCTTCTATTACAGGCTATGAATGGCTAAGATTCACAGTGATTCACTGACTCATGGTGAGTCATTGAAATATAGAGTGTCATTTATTTTTCTTCGTACACTTATCCTACAAAAAGTACACCTCCATGTGTCTTGCCCCGTAATTAATTTAAAAACTCAGCAGGGTCCCCATCAAGTAAATATCTGACTTCTGAATAAGATGTGAACAATTCAATACAACAATTTTCTGCCCTGAAACTCTGCAGCTGACAAAGTCTTGACAACTAAATGATTTAATTCCTTTTAAAATGGACCTGTTTCTCTGCATCTATTTTTTAGCATCTGGGATTTATCCCGTGTAACGACACAATTTAGAAAATTCAAGATTTTACTTACATATATATATAGTTTTGGATAGCTGGGCAAAGGTTGTATTGCTTTCTGTGAGTTTTACCCCTTCTATCTGCCCTGGTGACCATTGTCACTTCTAAAGAAAGGGAGATACAGTGCCTTGAAAAAGTATTCATACCCCTTGACATTTTTCAAATTTTGTCATGTTACAACCAAAAACATAAATGCATATTTTTGGGATTTTGTGTGATAGACCAACACAAAGTGGCACATAATTGTGAAGTCGAAGGAAAATGATAAATGGTTGCAATACTTAGTAGAACCACCTTTCGCTGTAAGTACAGCTGCAAGTCTTTTTGGGGATATCTCTACCAGCTTTGCACATCCAGAGAGGGACATTTTTGCCCATTCTTCTTTGTAAAATAGCTCAAGCTCTGTCAGATTGGATGGAGAGCGTCTGTGAACAGCAATTTTCAAGTGTTGCCACAGATTCTCAATTGAATTTAGGTCTGGACTTTGACTGGGCCATTCTAACACATGAATATGCTTTGATCAAAACCATTCCATTGTAGCTCTGGTTGTATGTTTAGGGTATTTGTCCTGCTGGAAAGTAACCCTCAACCCCAGTCTCAAGTCTTTTGCAGACTCTAACAGATTTCTTCTAAGATTGCCCTGTATTAGCTTCCATCCATCTTCCAATCAACTCTGACCAGCTTCCCTGTCCCTGCTGAAGAAAAGCATCCCCACAACATGATGCTGCCACCACCATGTTTCACGGTGGGGATGGTGTGTTCAGGGTGATGTGCAGTGTTAGTTTTATGCCACACAGCGTTTTGCTTTTAGGCCAAAAAGTAAAATGTTCATCTCATCTGACCAGAGCCCCTTCTTCCACATGTTTGCTGTGTCCTCCACATGGCTTTTTGCAAACTGAAAACAGGCCATCTTATGGCTTTCTTTCAACAAAGGCTTTCTTCTTGCCACTCTTCCATAAAGGCCAGATTTGTGGAGTGCACGACTAATAGTTGTCCTGTGGACAGATTCTCCGATCTGAGCTGTGGATCTCTGCAGCTCCTCCAGAGTTACCATGGGCCTCTGGCTGCTTCTCTGATTAATGCTCTCCTTGCCTGGCCTGTCAGTTTAGGTCGACGGCCATGTCTTGGTAGGTTTGCAGTTGTGCCATACTCTTTCCATTTTCGGATGATGGATTGAACAGAGCTCCGTGAGATGTTCAAAGCTTGGGATATTTTTTATAACCTAACCCTGCTTTAAACTTCTCCACATCTCTATCCCTGACCTGGCTGGTGTGTTCCTTGGCCTTCATAATGCTGTTTGTTCTCTAAGGTATTCTAACAAACCTCTGAGGGCTTCACAGAACAGCTGTATTTATACTGAGATTAAATTACACACAGGTGGACTCTATTTACTAATTAGGTGACTTCTGAAGGTAATTGGTTCCACTAGAATTTAGTTTGGGGTATCAGAGTAAAGGGGGCTGAAAACAAATGCACGCCACACTTTTCAGATATTCATTTGTAAAAAAAAATTGAAAACCATTTATAATTTTTCTTCCACAATTATCTGGATTCTTTACTAAATGTACATAATGTAACTGGATACTAACATGTATAGGTAAAGTTGATCCAGGGAATATCCAATTGCCTCTCGGGGGGTTAGGAAGGAATTTTTTCCCCTGCTTGGAGCATGCTTTGCTTGGGATTTTTGCCTTTCTCAGGATCAATTGTGGGTATAGGATTGTGTATATGCGATTGTATGATTTTGTTTTCCCTTTTATTGGTTGAACTAGATGGACTGTCTTTTTTCAACCAGACTAACTATGTAACTATATAACTATGAAATACTCGTAGGCTAGTATAGGTTAATGCTGCCGCGGTTGGGAAAGGAATAATAATTGTGTTGCCGGGTTTTTCTTGGCAGGCTTTGCTGGATCCGACCCACTAGTTCTGTATAATATAAAAGGAACAGGATGTCCTCATCCGAGAGCCCTGGGTAGGGCCTGAAGCCCGGAGCCATAAGAATGTGCTGTTCGTTGCCTTGAGGGGTAAGCTATGTACAGAGTGAAGGGTTGAGAGGTGTGCTACATACTGAGTGTAGGGTTGAGAGGTGCACTATATACTGAGTGCCAGGTTGAGGGTTGAGGGGTGTGCTGATTTGTGACCTGTGTAGATTCCCACCACCCTCCCACCTCTGCCCTCCTATAGAGATGTGCAGTGCAGGGGGTACTGACAGTAACAAGAAAGGTGAACGATTCCGGAGGAGGCAGAACTTTCAGGCTGAAAAAAAGGCTATTCTGGTGCCCATGCTCGCACGTTGCTCTTGGTGTCCTTTTCATCCTCTGAGGCAATGAACTCCCCTTCCAACTGGTGATCAGGCAGTTTAAAGGCCTCAACCACCTGTTCCCAGCACATAAGGCCATGCATAACCAGCTCTCAAAAACCTGGTCTGCTTGAGAGCACACACTGTACCTGGACACACTTCTGCCACCACCTGCCTCCAGCACTGATCTCTCCTTCAGACAGAAGAAGAAAGTCCCATTTCTGGCAGAATGAAATGGGTTGCCAGCTGTACTTTAGGTGAGACCTTCTGCAAGCTCTACCTATGCTGGGAATTCCTTCCAGGCTGGACCTAGAGGGTCCCTGTTGGAGATCCTATTGTTGTGAGCTCAACAGGAACATCAGTACCAAGGAGCTCTGGTGAACTTAACCACGGTGCATTCATGATGACCAACCCTTGGGGTAAGCAGGCCTGTCCTACCCCTTGCAACAGTGCAAAAGTGTGGCTCTGAAGTCAATTTGTGCTATTGGCGGCACACAGCTCAGTGGTAGTGACCTCTAGCTCACCTCTTCACTTACATATTTAATCCTTTCCTCAGCTGACCATTCTTTTCCCCTTCCCCTGTCATGTAGGCCTTGCACTTAATCTGAACAGGCATAGAGGGAAGGACATTTCTTTCCACTTGGGACACCTATTTGGGGGACAACTGTCAGAGGAGGAATTTTGCCTCATTTGGGAGGATTTCCATCTACTTCCTGTTGTGTCTCTGCAGACAGAGTGTGATGGGAAATCTCCCTGATGGGGACACTCACAATAAAAACCTGACAGAGTTTCTAAATGATTGCACTGTAAGAAATATAACTGAAAAAAGTTTAACCTTGAACTACATTTTAAGAGTGCAGCAAATATGAAATTAAGATAAATAATAGCTAAAATAATTTTAAATAAATGCGTTGCATGCTGAGCAAAGCAGCTGTGAGCTGGTCGTACACAATCAGGTTCTGATTTGTTACATGAATAGTATTTACCAACAACTGTGTAGTGTCTCCTGGCTTGCATTTTCCTAATCAGACTGTGGAAATTAACCCAGCTGCACTGCCATTAACTTTACTGCCTGAGAACCGGTATGTGTACTGAGGGTCCAAAAGGGGCTGCGGCTGTTGTATGTTTAAAGTGAAATTCTCATGAGAGAAACCTGTCTGTTAACATGTCATGAAAGAAATTGCTGATGTCCTTCTAAAAATCCTAAATGCTCAGCACTTATTTTTTCACTGGCAACTATCACTGACCAATAAGCTGTATTCAAATCAAGAAGGTCAAAAAATATGTGTGCACACATGCAAGAAGGTGAGAACGACAGGCAGGCAGCTAGCAATTTTAGAAGTAAAGGACGAAATCATAGGCTTAATGGTTATCTCAGGACAGGTTACCTTTAATGCCGTGTACACACGATCGGACTTTCCGGCGGACCGGAATCCGTCAGACAATTCGATCTTGTGTGGGCTCCAGTGGACTTTTTTTTCCCAAAAGTCAGACGGACCTAGAAATCAAACATGTTTCAAAATCTGTCCGACGGACTCGAGTCCGGTCGAAAAATCCGGTCGTCTGTGTGCTAGTCCAACGGATGAAAACCGACGCTAGGGCAGCTATTGGCTACTGGCTATGAACTTCCTTATTCTAGTCCGGTCGTATGTCATCACGTTCGAATCTGTCGGACTTTTGGAGTGATCGTGTGTGGGCAAGTCCGTTCGTTTGAAAGTCCGATGGACCTCCGCTGCAAGTCGAAAAGACTGTTGGACCTAGCCCGTCGAAAATTAAGATCGTGTATATGCGGCATAAGGCTTGTTCATTGAGAGGTATGCACACTTACATGATATGGCCAAAAGTAGGATAATGCATTGTACACATTGTAGAGTTCAGGTGTTTCCAATGAAGTGTATCTTGCATTTCCAAGCTTGTGACAACACTTTGAGGGCCTGCCTTGATGTTTTTTTTTTGTCCCTGTCAAGTCAACTGAAAGTCAAATCAGCCTGTCAATGAATTCTGAATGATCTCAGAAGCATACCAAACTGATGTCATCAACACAAGCCTAAAGCTCTAAGGAGGGCCTTTTTCTGTTCCAGCATGATGGCACCCCTGTACACAGAGCCAGCTTTATAAAGACATGGTTTGATTCGTTTTTTTGTGAAGAAACTTGTGTGGCCTGCACAAAGACCTGACCTCAACCCTACTGAACATCTTTGGGATGAATTGGGAAGCTAATTGGGAACCAGGTCTACTCCTCCAAAATCGGTACCTGACATCACACACAGGCTGAATAATGCACAGGTTCCTTATAAACTTCAAAATGTTCTGGAAAGCCTTATGGAGGCTTTTATAGCCAAAAAGAGGGGGGGGGGACTTCATATTACTGTCCATGGTTTTGGAATAGAATCCCCAAACAGTCCATGTATTGTAGGTTTGATATTCAGGTGTATACATAAGTTTGGCCAGATAGAGTATTGCCCTTAAAAAATAAGTGCAACCAAAGTATCTTATATTTGGATAGAAACTTAGAGGTGTGATATCCCCGTCACTGGGGTTTTGTGTTCTATACGCATTTTATCTTCTCATGTTTTGAGTATGACGTTGGCGGTTTTAATACATTTCATTGGTATTGAAGGTAATGCACTTTGCACCCTCCTTTTTCCTTTGTAGGGATAGTATCTAGACCAGGGGTAGGCAACCTTTGTGACAACTTAGAAAAAGATAGTAATATAAATATCACTGTAAAAATATATACTTATGCCCCGTACACAAGGTCGGAAATTCCGACCACAAAATCCGTCAGATTTTTTCCGACGGATTTTGTCCGACACTGGTGTTGCATACACACGGTCGGACAAAATTGTCAGAAAATCCGATCATTCTGAACGTGGTGACGTTCGTGGCGTACGACGGAACTACGTAGAGGCTTGTAGCCAATAGCTTTGGTCTCTTAATTTGATCTGAGCATGCGTGGCACTTTGTCCGTCGGAATTCCCTACACACGATCGGAAAAAGTCCTATCGGACTTTGTTGTCGGAAAATTTGAGAGCAGGATCTCAAATTTTTTCCGTCGGAAATTCCGATGGAAAAAGTCCGATGGAGCCCACACACGGCCGGATTTTCCGACAACATGGTCCGATCGGACAATTTCCGCCAGAATTTCCGACCGTGTGTACAGGGCATTACACTACCTTAAAAAAAGAACAGTGTCAGTCAGTAGGATAGCTGACAGTATCAGAAGGGCAGAGGTTGGTGGTAGGGCAGTGGATGGCATTTGGATGGTGTCAGTAGACGTGTCCATAGGGCAGTGGATGATGGCGGTAGGGCAGAGAACGGGTCAGCAGAAAAGTAGGTAGTGTTAGTAATTGCTTAAACCAATAAAACAGCGCTGGCAAACAAAATTGTGATCAAATAATGAAAAATTCCCACAAATTGACTTGCATCAAAAATTGTGTAAGATAAAACTATTATATATGTGACTAAAAATGGTTAAATAAGTGACATAATAAAAAATGTCCATAAAACTAGTTCCATGTGTATCAAATTAGTGATAAACCACAAACAAATTCGTGAAGAGAAATAAATGTGAATATGTTCAGTAATTAGCCCAAGAAACCAAAATCAAAGTACATATGAGCTCCTCCTTGGAATGGACTCACCGGACCAGTAGACAGACAGCAGAGCAGAGGGCAGATATGCAGACAAACTGTGATACGGCAAGCAGGCATAAAAAGCAAAGCTGAGGAAAACAGACCAGAGGATCCAGGGAGCGATATATGCACACAGGGCACAGTAATTCTCTTGGGGGTGTTGGACCGATAAAAGAAGAGAGCAAATTGTAAATGCTGTAGAAGGATATTAAAATGCGCACTCTGCGCTACTTGTAGGATGCAAAGGGGAAGGCAAACTTCTCAGATACTTCCGTGGTTGCAGCTGGTTCAGCGTGCGCTCCACGGGAACAGGAAGTGGCGTCAGTTAGATCCTTGGCCGGAAATTACGTTGACGCGTTTCGCCCCTCCTCCAGGGCGTCATCAAAAGATTTTTTGTTTTGGTCTTTTGATGACGCCCTGGAGGAGGGGCGAAACACGTCGACGTAATTTCCGGCCAAGGATCTAACTGACGCCACTTCCTGTTCCCGTGGAGCGCACGCTAAACCAGCTGCAACCACGGAAGTATCTGAGAAGTTTGCCTTCCCCTTTGCATCCTGTAAGTAGCGCAGAGTGGGCATTTTAATATCCTTCTACAGCATTTACAATTTGCTCTCTTCTTTTATCGGTCCAACACCCCCAAGAGAATTACTGTGCCCTGTGTGCATATATCGCTCCCTGGATCCTCTGGCCTGTTTTCCTCAGCTTTGCTTTTTATGCCTGCTTGCCGTATCACAGTTTGTCTGCATATCTGCCCTCTGCTCTGCTGTCTGTCTACTGGTCCGGTGAGTCCATTCCAAGGAGGAGCTCATATGTACTTTGATTTTGGTTTCTTGGGCTAATTACTGAACATATTCACATTTATTTCTCTTCACGAATTTGTTTGTGGTTTATCACTAATTTGATACACATGGAATTTGTTTTATGGACATTTTTTTATTATGTCACTTATTTAACCATTTTTAGTCACATATATAATAGTTTTATCTTACACAATTTTTGATGCAAGTCAATTTGTGGGAATTTTTCATTATTTGATCACAATTTTGTTTGCCAGCGCTGTTTTATTGGTTTAAGCATATTTGAAAGTTTTAGCACTTTTTGTACCAGCAGCTGTACATTTTTTGTCTTTTTTTCACGTTTATATTGTACACGTTTATCCCAGCGCCGTTTTTTTTGTTTATATAGTGTTAGTAATTGTTTTGTATTATTATTATTTTTCTTTTTACATTTTTTTAGCGTTCCTGTTGGGGGGCTTTGATGAAATATCGGGGGTCTAAAAATATCACTTTTGAGACAGAGAAAGGAGGTTGAGGACACTGTGCTCAGAGGCTTCCTGTATATTCACAAATTGAAGCATAGTAAACACTGTTTACTAGGCTTCAGCTATGAATGGACACAGGAGTGATTGATACCGATCATTCACTGTTTTTTATTCAGGAAAGGGAGGGGCTGGAAAATATTATATATTTACTGGCCCCTTCCTGTGCTCTTCATCCTGAAAGCAGCAGTCATTGGGAGAAGGAGGGAAACTGTCAAAGCTGTGGGGTGAGCAGGGGGACAGGGGAGCACACAGGAGACCTGGGCAGCACAAATAAGAGTAACCTGGATGGTGGCGGCATGTACAGTAATTGGTTTCCTGTAAGTTCCTCCTGCAGCTGCTGAATGCTGGTGAGAGGGAGAGTGGGAAAAGCCAGCTTTCAGCAGCTGTAGTTGAAAAATACAAGAAATCGGTTCCTGTGTATGCTGCCCCAGCTGCCGCTTCTGTGTAAAACTGAATGTAACAGGGAGACGGCACGGACCCCTGGAGCATGCGTGGGGTCACCATTGTTACCCCTGATACTACGCTAGTGTTGTGGTCTATTCATGTCACACAGGGGTTCCTCTGCTGCCTGCACACTATAAGCCCCAACATATCCAGGACTCGCCTCCTCCCCCATGCTTGCTCCTGTCACTCTCCCACACATGGGGTGTCCTCAGTACAGGGGGAGGTCTCAGTCCCCCTTTAATGTGTAGAAGTCCCCCAGCTGTGTGTCCCGGATTGTAGAATGTTACTAGCATCTTCCACATCCACCCTCTCCTTCCCCCATGTTCTGCTCTCACTCCCTCTCTCTTGATGAGCTGCCCCATTGGATGATCTCCGGGCTGGCTCCAGCTGGACGGCATGACCCCCCGCCCGGGCCCCCCCACCGTGACTGACAGTAGATTGGGCATGGGGCAACAAGAGAAGAGGGAGGTGATCTGCAGGGACTGACATGAAGTTAGAGGTGAGGGGGGTTTGACAAGAGAGAAGGAATGTGGGACAAGCTCACAGAGGAGAATGGACCGGGAGGACACAGGGTTGGGAGGCAGAAGGGAGAAGACTGTGCACCACTCAATACTGTGCAGTAGTCCTGGATCATTCCTCCTCCACTCAGCGGCCCCGTCCCACATGGCACCTGTGTGGAGGGGCATTGTCTGTCCCGTTACATTCCTCCCATTCCACCGCCCACACACAGGCATGCTCTGCTCTATAGGTGACACAGTGCCAAAGCTTTTTTTTTTTTTTTTTATGTCATAATGTAGAGAATACGATTTCCTTTCATTTGAGCCCCGTTTTGCCACACAGATTTACTCCAGCCCTGAGAAATCCTCTTTTATTGTTCAGTTAGAAATATCTTGACAAAGTGCTGAAAACTTTGTCAAAAATGCCCCCTTGCTGTGAGTGACAGGTGATTTACATATCTCATGCACTAGCCTGAGACAGGCACATCCTGTGTAATTATATGAAGTGAGAAATCCACCCCTCCCCCACATAACAATGATGGAAAGGAATGTTATCTGTGATCAGGTGACCTCAGACACACACACTGCACTATAACAATCATCAGACCACTGGATGTTCTACTCTGTTTTTGGGTTTACATCCACTTTAATGTTAGAGGGAGGCAGCATTCATCTTGGGGAAATCTAAGCAAAAACACATTGCCTTCTGACAGTTCTATAGAGAATAAATTCACATCACATTGTCCAAAAGACCCACACTGTGAATTAGCAGCACATACATCAACACCCTCCACAGAACTTGAAATTCTCAAGTCATCCGAATCGCTATGCACAAAACATATTAAAAATCACATATGCTGCGCCACGCTGCTCTGCCAATGGAGTGGGGGGGTAGACTTGTGAGTCCGCGGGGCAATGGCGATCTACCTGTCATCTGCCTGCGATTCACAGGTAGATAACGATCGACTGGTTGCTGACCACCGATCTAGACCAACAAAAAACTGATGTATACACAGTCCAAAAAAGCCCTCCACACAACATAAAGATTTACATTCCAGGCAAAAAAAAAAAACTCCAAAAAGGACTGGTAGTTTCTATTACAAACGGCCAGAAAGATAAGGACTTTAAGGATAAGGTAAGCAATCGCTATGTATTGTGGAGGTTTTCTTTTTTATATAAGTTTCCTGCTGGTCTAGATACTATCTATTTTCTATTGAGTTGTACTTTTTATGTCCTTCCTCCCCTCTCTTTTCCATTATGGCGGTTGGATATGAACCTTCTCACTGGTTTTTGCTATTCCATATGGATTTTTGCCTTAGGTCCCTGGATTAGTACACCATCATTCATTGAGGATTTTGTGGCCTGGATCTTGAAGATGTACACATTTATGAAATGCGACTGATCTTTAGCGCCTTACTTGACTTCATGTGTTCTATGAGATTGTAATCATCTTACATTTGTAAAGTCATAAAAACTACAGTATATTTAACATTGTTGTATATTAATGGTGTTACTCTGATTGCTTTTAAGGTCTTATTTTATATAAGAGATATAAAAAGGCTGTACGCTGAGCCCTTTTAAATGGCTGTGGATTTGTTGTCTACACGTGGAACGACAAAAGTTCCATTGTTACCCCTCCTTTTCTCTTTAGTTTAGGAGGTTTGGAGGTAGTCTCTCTTCTAAGTGGCGGAAAATTGTCAACATGGGGTCACAGAGAAAAATAAAGTTATCCCATGCAGTAAGGCTGCGCCCGCACTTCATGGGTTAACTGCTCATTTTTAACTAGGGGATTGGAGAACAGAGATATACTTACCTAATACTCTGATCCTCCCCGTACAAGGCCGGTCCCCATGGCTCTTCCCCCTCCTGCGGTCTAGCGGTGTTGTGCGGTGGACTGTTCCTGACACAACTGGATTGTGAGGGAGTGCCGTTTGCCGGCGGAGAGGAAGGTTTGAGTGAGTATACAGCTTTCTCTTCTCCCCTGGACAAAACAAGCAGTTAACCCATGCAGTGTGGGCACAGCCCCATTGGATGGGAAAACTGGGCACAACATTTTTTTCTGTGCCCAGAGTTGGGCTTTATGACTCTATAAACTTTGTGTCAGAAGGTCCATCTTTTTAAAACGGTTGCTGCAATTTCAAAATGGCAGCCGGGAATTGCCAGCAAATGCAGGAAGGGAAGCGGTAGCAGAGAAAAAGGACAGGGTGCACTATGCACCCTTGTGTAACTTGGTAAAGTTTTTGGTGCATGTGTCAATGTCATCAACTGGTTAAATCACCTTTGTCCTTTGTTTATAGTTTACAGTTTCCTTGGTTTTAAAAAAGGCAACATTTTAGTTACAACCAGTGGCAGCCCGTCCATTATGGGCACCTGAGCGCCGTCCCCTATATCCACGGCCGCCACCTCCTCCACCTTCTAGGGATGCAGCGATGCGATGCTCTATCCATTGCCTCTACCACCCCCTTTTCATGCATCCAGGCCCCTTTCAGGATGCCGGGTGCCTGAATTACAGCGGCGGGGGTGTTTTTGTGAAGCACCTGATTAGAGCCAGCAAAAGAAAAATCTCCTACGGTGGACTTTAAAGCCACACTCAAGTAAAATTTAAAAAGTATTGAGAGTATTATAGTACAAAAGGTTATTTATTCATAGTTAAACATAGTAGCTTTAAATATGCATAAGAATATGGAATGTCTAGTCTTTGGGTGCAAGAGGACTTCATATGTATTTTTTCGTAAATATGGTGACAATATTATGAACAGTTTTTTCGTAAATATGGTGACAATATTATGAACTGTCTAATATTCTTATGCATATTTTAGCTACAATGTTTAACTATGAATAAATAACTTGTTGTACTATAATACTCTCAATACTTTTTCAATTTTACTTCAGTGTGCGTTTAACCACTTAAGCCCCGGACCATTTGGCTGCCCAAAGACCAGAGCACTTTTTGCGATTCGGCACTGCGTTGCTTTAACTGACAATTGCGCGGTCGTGCGACGTGGCTCTCAAACAATTTGACGTCCTTTTTTCCCCACAAATAGAGCTTTCTTTTGGTGGTATTTGATCACTTCTGCGGTTTTAATTTTTTTGCGCTATAAAAAAAAAATAGCTACAATTTTGAAAAAAACACATCATTTTTAACTATTTTCTATAATAAATATCCCCCAAAAATCTATAAAAAAATGTTTCTTCCTCAGTTTAGGCCAATACGTATTCATTTACATATTTTGGGACTATTGTCATTTATACAGTGGTCAGTGCAATTAAAAATTCATTGATTACTGTGTAACTGGCAGTGAAGGGGTCATCCCCCAGGTGGCGCTGTAGAGGTTAAGTGTGTCCTAGAGAGTGATTCTAACTGTGGGGGGGCTGGGATATGTGTGACACGACACATCAGCATTTCTCCGTTCTTCCTCTCCGTGAGACGATCGTGCACGCGCCCGCAAACCGCTTCTTAAAGTGCAACGTACAGATATGTTAATCTGCCTGTACGTGCCCTTCTGCCAACGTATATCGGCGTGAGCCGGTCGGCAAGCGGTTAAAGGCCACCATAGGGGATTTTTCTTTTGCTTCTAATACTGGATATGGCCCGATATTGGCAAAATATTACCATTCTGCTCTTTTTCTCTGATTAGGGTGCGCTTGTGGCACAGAGCATTGCGCTACGAGCCCACCCAGGTGTTAGAACAGCTAATGAATATTCGCTGTTGCAACACTGATCCTCCTCCCAGCCAATCGGGAAGCGAGTCTGACACCCATCACCCGGTTGACTGAAAGGACAGGCAGTCCTATTGGATGCCTAGGAGGAGGGGAGGAGACGCACGACGGAAGCAAGGAGGAGGGAGGAGGAGAAGACACGGAAGCCGCTATCCAATTCCCGCCGCAGCCTCATGTCCGCCGATGCCTCGATCTGGACCGCTCCTTGATGTCCACTGCTGCCCGATCTCCGTCGCTGCCTGATGCCCGCATCCTAGATGGGGTAAGTGGATCGACCTGCAGACAGTGAGCGCGGAGGGGGGGTGGTTGTTTGTTGTCACCCCCCCAAACAGAAAACCACAAGCCGCCCCTGGTTACAACATCAATAAACTGGCCATTTTTTGGGGAGAAAATAGGGTAAGGACGTAGGGGCAGAGTTCTCATTGGGGCCATAGTCCTATTATGTACAATACTTCCACTTATGTTTGCTGCTAAGTATATGGTTAGCAAGGAAAGAACATTAGAGAAGACAGATCTCTCAAAGTATAGAAGACGATGGAGAAGACATATAGCACACTTGTGGTAATGAAAAGTTCCAGGCAGAGATCTTCTGGGGCCTGGCTTCTGACAAAGGCTATGTAATGTCTTTATTAGCAAAATAATAAATGATCCAGAAAGTAAGATATGCCCTTCAAAGGGTGACAAAACATATGCACAAAATTGCTCGATGATTAACGATTTGGCTAAGACCAGAATAACCTAATGCCACTGTTCCAAGATTAATGGCAAAGTAACAATAACGCTGTAACAGAATGGGAACTTGACTTTTTACAGAGAAAAGGAGAAAAAATAATGAAATAAAATAAAGCTTACAATGAATGAGATGTGGATGTAATGTCATGGGGATTTCTGACACGTGGTTTATAGAAGGTTGGTTACACAGTAGAGGGAAATCCTTCTCTAGGTAGGAATCACACTGTGGCATATTGGGATTTCTATTTCAGAAGCTGCTCCTGAAGCCGGAGCGTAAGTTGAGTTCCTCTTCAATGGGAACTCAAATTGGACACTTGTGAATATTTGAATTAAGATACGGTAATAAGTAATTATTTGAACAGACAATAACACTGATGACTTGAGTTTAAACACATAGCTCCCAACTGTCCCTGATTTTGAGGAACTGTCCCTGATTTTGAGGAACTGTCCCTGATTTTGAGGAACTGTCCCTGATTTGGAACAATGTCTCTCTGTCACTCTTTCCTCCTCATTTGTCCCTGATCTATAAAGTTGTATATAAAATGCACTATTTATCTTTGAAAAAGTGTTTCCCAGTGCTAAACATTTCATCCAGTTTCTACATTTCTGCATTGGTACATTTAGAAGCCAATATAAAAGTGGCAAAAATAATCACTTGTGGTTTTAATTCTCCTTTAAGGGGGCATGGCAGCAGGCGTGTCTTATACCTATATACTTTTCAATATAGGTGTCCTTCGTTCCTAACGCAAAAAGTTGTGAGGTATGAAAACGTCATTAAATCCCAAACTGGTACTTAAATACTCAGTAGTGGCGGCTGGTGCTCCATTTTTTTTTGTGGGGGGGGGGGGGCAGCAAACAAACCACATGCCAACCCCCCCCCCCCCTGTTGGGTCGGCCCATCTGTCCATCAGTTGCGACCAATATGTATTATTCTACATATTTCTGGTAAAAAAAAAACAATAAGCGTATATTGATTGGTTTGCGCAAAAGTTATCGTGTCTACAAAACAAGGGAAAGATTTATGGCATTTTTATTATTTAAAAAAAAAATAGTAATGGCGGTGATCAGTGATTTTTAGCGGGACTGCGACATTGTGGCGGACAGATCAAACACCTAACTTACATTTTTGACACATTTTGGGAACCAGTGACATTAATATAGTGATCAGTGCTAAAAATATGCACTGACATTGTACTAATGACACTGGCAGGGAAGGGGTTAACATCAGGGGCGATCAAGGGGTTAAATTTGTTCCCTGTTTGTGATTACTAAATGTATGGGGGGCTGTGTGACTGGTGTGACTGGGGAAAGATCCCTTTTTTAGTTTAGTTTCAAATGTTTAGTTAAATTCTTTTAATTCGTTTTTGGAATTCATTTTGTTTATTCAAATTCAAATTCATTTAAATTTTCAATTCTATTTAAATTAAAATCAAATTCCATTCAAATTGCATTTGAATCAAATTCCATTTTTAAAATTCAAATTTTAGAAAATGGTTATATTCTTTCTATTCCTTTTAATTCTATTGTTTTTTTATTATTCTATTCTTATATTATATATTCTTTTATTTTACTATTATATTTTAATTGTTTTCTATTCTAGTCTAATTAAAATGTATTCTATTAGAGTTTCGAATTTCAGAAGATGGTTATATTCTATTTTATTCTATTCTATTTTTCTTCTATTATATTCTTTTATTTTCTATTCTATTTGTTCTGTTTTACTCTATTCTTTTAATTTCTATTCTATCCCTTTTTTTTCTATTCTATTTTTTTTATTCTTTTATTTTTTATTCTGTTCTGTTTTACTCTATTATATTATTTTCCTTTATTTTTTATTCTATTCTATTATTTTATATTCTTTTCCTTTATTTTCTATTCTATTATAGAAGTGTTTTGTATGGCCCTGGTCATCTGGCCTCGGTGACGTCCTATTGGGTTGTTTTTTCATCATGGGAGCTGCGATGCGCACATCGGGCTCCCTCCCCTTCTCCCCATAGGGGGATCGGGCGGGTTGCCTAGTACGCATCGGCACCACGGTCCTCGCGGTATGCGCAAGACGGGATCTACGTCATGACGCTACCGCTGAGATTACCATCCTATTGGTCCACGCTGGGGACCAGCTAGCGCCAATACCAGGTGGTATTACTTGGGTTGGCTGCTTTCTTCCCCCAATTTGGCCAATCACACGTGGCGTTGGAGGCATGGATACCACTATTTATACCCCACGGTGGGAGCGTGCTGTTTCCACGGCATGTCTCCTCCTGGGGTTTCTGCACACCAGCCAATTTCTTGTTTGGTGATGCACATCCTGCAACTTTTCGGGTAAGTGCCCCTGGATTTGGACTCTTTTGGTCATCGGATTCACTCACATGTCTGTTTTCTCAACATTTTTTTCACCTTGCCAGCTTTCATTTTGTCTTTTCACACGATTTCTTTGCACACAACCAGCTGACTCCCCTCACCCATCGTTCATTAAGCAGTCACTCACACACACATCATAACACACCATTCACCTCATTCATTTTCTTTCACTTTTACTATCACATTTCACACAGACTGGCAATACGGCCCTTTTTTAGAACCTTCTACACATACACACACTCTTTTCTTTGTTTCACACCCTATCCTACCTCTGACCTTTATATCCTGTATATACAACTTCCTTTACAATATCGAATATTCTTAATTTCGACTGCATATATCCATACATGCATATATATTTTGACATATATACAATAGCTTTATAGTAGACAATATCTACTCATCTGACCCAATGTAATATATACATATTAAATACTTGCTTTCAGGCTACCCTATCCCATCATGCACGCACTTGCACCTTTGTCACATCCAGACCATCTCCTCATCCAGGTGCCCTGTTCCAACACCAGATTTTGCCTTAGTGGACCATGCCTCCTCAGCTTCCGTGGTGGAATCGGCACCCTGGACTCACTCTGTGCCACCCAGTGCATATCACATTCACTGCCTGGATTGGTAAGTGCATTCGGCAAGCCCATCAAGTAAATACCCCCTCTCCTTACTTTTGTAATTTTTCGTAAAATAATGATACTTATTACCCCTATATATCTTTCAGAATCCTGTGTTGCATCTGCTCCTGATGAGTGGAAAAGTATCCACGAAACGCGTCGAGCTATATTTGATGCCACACTGACAAATTTTTATG
The DNA here is from genome assembly GCA_028564925.1 of Lithobates sylvaticus. Lineage (NCBI taxonomy): Eukaryota > Metazoa > Chordata > Amphibia > Anura > Ranidae > Lithobates > Lithobates sylvaticus. The sequence continues at coordinate 741,638,289 of CM053026.1, read as the reverse complement.
CCCACTTATGTCTTTTACTCATCCAACAAGTATTTATTTTTCAGACTTTTTATTCAATGATTCCATGAGCATATTTACCGGGTATGCCGCTGTTTGGTATCTTTGGACTGTAATAATATTCTACTGTATTGCCAACATTCACATTTGTACCCTTTTACTCTACTATTATTCATACTATTGTATGATTATATTATGTTCTGTATATTTACCAGCACTAACAACAATGTAATTTGTATGATGGTGTCTATGTTTTGTGTACTCAATCTGTATTAACAATAATACTATATTATACTATATTACCCATTGATTATATATTATTTACCTACTTTCAATAAAACCAGTAATATTTTACTTTGCGATTTTCACCTGCTTCATTTAAAGTCCACCCCCCCTTCCTCTTCTATTCTATTATATTATTTTATATTCTTTTCCTTTATTTTCTATTATTTTCTTTTATTTTCTATTCTATCCCTTTTTTTCTATTCTATTTTTTTTATTCTGTTCTGTTTTACTCTATTATATTCTTTTTTATTCTTTTCCTTTATTTTCTCTTCTATTATATTATTTTATATTCCTTTACTTTATTTTTTATTCTATAATATTATTTTCCTTTGTTTTCTATGCTATTTTATTCTCTCTCCGAATAACCTAAAATTTGTCCAAATTTCAATTCGGAATGAAACAATCCACACATGTCTAAGGAATACAGAACAGCCGAAATCTCACAACAAGATGCTCTTGCTTTGGACTGGAGTGTCCAGAGATTTCCCCAGAAACCTGAAAAGCCAGTCACACCACACCAAGTGATTAGAAAGTCAGGGGTAAGTTAAAGCAGAGTTCCAACCAAAAGTTGAACTTCCACTTATCTGTGTCTTTCCCCTCCTCTGGTGCCACATTTGGCACCTTTTGGGTGGGAGAGCGGAGCGGGTACCTGTTTTTAACATGTACCCTGTCCCCACTTCCAACGGATCTCGCCGCCATGAGGTACTTCAGAAGTCCGCCCCCTCTCCTCCTCCCTCTTCCTACCGGGCCAGTTAGAGAGCACAACATGCTTAGCACATGCGCAGTAAGGACCCGACTGTGAAGCCTTGCAGCTTCACGTCCAGGTTCCCTTACCGGCAATGGCGGCGGCAGCACCCGACAGCCGATGGAAAAATCGGCTGCGGTGTCGACATCGCTGGATTCCAGAACAGGTAAGTGTCCTAATATCAAAAGTCAGCAGCTACAGTATGTGTAGCTGCTGACTTTTAATTTTTGGAGGGGGAGGCCGGAACACCAATTGAAAGCGGAGTTCCACCCACTTTTGAGAGGTGGTCTAAAACAAAAGACCACCTCTCCACGCCCTAGTTTTTGGATATTACATTTTTATTTTATTTTTATTCTACAGTACCTTTTATTGAAGTACAGCCTGTACTTTCGATCCATCCTGTCCACGGTGCAGGACGTCATATCCTTTTGTGCGGCGAGCCCCCCCCGCTGTCTTCTGGGACCTGTGTGTGTCCCAGAAGACAAGCTCCTGCAATAGCTCGTGACAGAGCGAGAACCGGATCTGTGTGTGTAAACACACAGATCCTGGTTCTTTCAGGGGAGAGGAGACAGATCATGTGTTCATACTAAGTATGAACACCAATCTCTCTCTCGGAACAGCAGGGAAAGGGAAGGGGATCACCACTCCAGGTGTATATGTGGATACAAGGCTTTCCTCAGAACTGGAACACCAGGTGCAGGCTAAGCATATAGAAAAATGAAGCAAAAAGGAAGTTCTGGACAGCCGCACTCCGGAATATAGCCTTTATTGTAAAAAGTCCAACAAATACAAGCCACGGACAAAAATGGGACAAACCAGCTGACGCATTTCACACTTAACAGTGCTTAGAGGGAGGCTCCCGGTGTGTGACGCTTCTCTTCTTCTGACACTTCTATAACGGAACCGTGCGTCAGAGGGGGGCGGGATCACTGGGTAGCCCCGCCCTCCGTTATATAAGAAGTGTCAGAAGAAGAGAAGCGTCACACAGCGGGAGCCCCCCATTGATGCGGAGCGGCCCGAGAACGAAGCGGGGAAGAAGATGCCGTGGAGGAAGATGCCGGACGAGAACACCAGAGCAAGAAGCAGAGGATCGGAGGAAAAAGCAGAGGAAGAAGAAGATGGAGGAAGAAACCAAAGGATGAAGGAAGGAAAAAGATGGAAAGAAGAAGACTTTAAATAAAGTAATTGTCAAAAAGGTCTCTTGTAATTTTTAACATTTTTGACACTTTTTTTGGTGAAATGGTAGGGGTACTTTTATACCCCATTACCAATTCACACAGGTGGAGGGTGGGATCTGGGGGTCCCCTTGTTAAAGGGGAATTCCAGATTCCGATAAGCCCCCCACCCGCAGACCCGCACAACCACCGGGCAAGGGTTGTGGGGATGAGGCCCTTGTTCCCATCAACATGGGGACTAGGTGCTTTGGGGGGCTACCCCCAAAGCATCCTCCCAATGTTGAGGGCATGTGGCCTGGTACGGTTAAGTAAAGGGGGGCGCTCTCTCGCCCCCCTCTTTTCCTGCAGCCTGCCAGGTTGCGTGCTCAGATAAGGGTCTGGAATGGATTTTGAGGGGGACCCCCACACCATTTTGTTTTTGGTGCAGGGTTCCCCTTAATGTCCATACTAGACCTGAAGGGCCTGCTATGGATTTTGAGGGGGGCCCCCACGTCATTTTTTTTTTTGGTGCAGGGTTCCCCTTAATATCGTCCAAAGTCGTGTTGAAGTCGCCCCAAGTCGTGCTATGATTCATACTCAAGTCGTGTTCAAGTTGCCTCCCAAAGTCGCGCTGGAAGTCGTGTTGCCCTGTGTGAATGGACTCTTAATGATACAGCGTGCGCTATTATCAATGGCATATTATTATTGCTGTTGCCCTTATGCGTGCGCCGGTTCACATGCTCAATTAATGATTTATCTGGCGCACCAATTAAGGTATGAACCGGCGCAGCGCATTCATCATAGTAAATGACCCCATTGTGTTTTTTTCAAAATTGACGCTCTTTTGTTTATAGCGCAAAAAAAATTTAACTGCAGAGGCGATCAAATACATCCAAAACAAAGCTCCATTTGTGGGAATAAAGGAAATCAATTTTGTTTGGGTACAACGTCGCACGACCGTGCAATTGTCATTTAAAGCGAGGCAGTGCCTGAATCACAAAAAGTGCTCTGGTCAGGAAGGGGGTAAAATCTTCCGGGGCTGAAGCCGTTAAAAGTCAGCAGCTACAGTGTTTGTAGCTGCTGACTTTTAAAAAAAAAATAATAATTTGCGGGTGAAACACCGCTTTAAGTAGAAATACAAATGTTCTTTTTACAAGTACATTTTGAAACTAGTAACAGGAGGTTTGTAAATAGAAGGGGGCCCGTATAATGGACCTTGCATTGCACTGTAGGGTCCGCTTTAAGGTGACTTTTCTTCAGGTTGTATCTTTCATCTAAACTGTCAGCGATCCTGCAACGCAAAAGGTTCCAACTTAGAAACATAATGTCCTTCCCAGTCACTGGAAAAATTACTTTTTTTTTTCTAGGGCTGAGTTGATGGATTATCCTGACATAAAGTGTCGCCACACTCATTGAGGAACCAGAGAGAAATGCTTGAAAAATAAGATGTGAGAGAAATTAGAAAACTTAATCTAATATCAAATATATTATGTCAGCCAGAGAAATGGCATAAATTCTACAAGTATAAAAAAATGTCTGTTTGTATTTCAATGACGGTTATTTACTACGACGAATAATGCTAGTTATAGCGACAAAGCTAACACCACCAGAAAAAAAAAAAAAAAAACTCTTTATTTTCAAAAAAGTAACAGTTACTTTTAGCTGAGTCCAATTATTATTATTATTATTATTATTAATATACAGGATTTATGTAGCACCAACAGTTTGTGTATCGCTTTACAATGTTAGGACAAACAGTACATTTACAATACAATTCAATACAGGAGGAATCAGCTCGTTAGTGCTTACAATCTAGAAGATACCAATTACCTTAGTTTTAGAATTTACAGCTGCATGGCTAAAATAAAAATATCCTTATGCTTGTTTTACCTCTTTATGAAGAGGGATCGTTCCTGAGTATGGTTCATGGGAGGTTTGCCAAACTTTGCTGAGGTTCTGTTTTTTTGTTTTTTTTTAAAAGAAAAAAGCAAGAAGAGAAAAAAATCAAAAAAAAAAAAAAGGAGAGAACAAAAATTTAACAGTAAATAAACAGAACAAATTAATAAATAAAAAGAAAATAAATAAATACAATAGAATAAAAAAAAAAAAAAGAAGAAGAAAATAAAATAAAGTTTGCACTGCACTTTGCAACTTTAGGGCAGACACTACAGTTACAATACAATTCAATAGAGGAGGAATCAGAGGGCCCTGCTCGTTAGAGCTTACAATCTAAAAGATTCCAATTAGTATTACAGCTGCAAGGCTGAAATAAAAATACCCTTATCCTTGTTTTACCTCTTTATGAAGAGGAATGAGTCGATTGTACCTGGGTATGGTTCATGGGAGGTTTGCCAAACTTTGCTGAGGCTTATTTTTGAACCCTTTCATGACTAATGCCGCGTACACACGGTCGGAATTTCCAATGGAAACAGTCCGATGGGAGCTTTCTCAACGGATTTTCCGACCGTGTGTATGCCCATCGGTCTTTTTCTGTCGGAATTTCCGACGGACTTTGGATTGAGAACCTGTTCTCAATTTTTCAGACAGAAAACCTTTCTATCGGATTTTCCGATCGTGTGTATGCAATTCCGACACGCAAAATTCCGACGCATGCTCGGAAACAATTCGACGCATGCTCGGAAGCATTAAACTTCCCTTTTATAGTGCTGTCGGACGTGTTTTATGCCGCTGTGTTACTGACCGTCGGAATTTGGTGTGACCGTGTGTAGGCAAGACAATTTGAGCAAAATTCCGTCGTAATTCCGACGGGAAAACCATCCGAGCTTTTTCCGACGAGAATTTCTAACCGTGTGTACGCGACATTAGCCTACTTCTGACATTTGGTGTTTACAAGTTAAAATCCATATTTTTTGCTAGAAAATTACTTAGAACCCCAAACATATTATATATTTTTTTAGCAGAGAATCTAGAGAATAAAATGGCGATTGTTGCGATATTTTATGTCACACGGTATTTGTACAGCGGTGTTTTAAGCGTAACTTTTTGGGAAAAATATATTTTTATGAATTTAAAAAAACTAAACATGTAAAGTTAGCCCAATTTTTTTGTATAATGTGAAAGATGATGTTACGCCGAGTAAATAGATACCAAACATGTCACACTTTATGAATACATGCACTCCTGGAATGGCGACAAACTAGGGTACCTAAAAATCTCCATAGGCGACAATTTAAAAATGTTTTACGGTTACCAGGTTAGAGTTACGGAGGAGGTCTAGTGCTAGAATTATTGCTCTCGCTCTGATGATCGTGGCGATACCTCACATGTGTGATTTGAACACCGTTTACATATGCGGGCGCAACTTCCATATGCATTTTCTTTGCTGCGCGAGCTTGCGGGGAAGAGGGCGCTTTAAAAAAAAAAATGATAATTTTTATTGCTGTCACAAGGAATGTAAACATCCCTTGTGACAGTAATAGGTGGTGACAGGTACTCTTTATGGAGGGAACCGGGGTCTAACCTGACGTCGCTTCCGTGTTTACATTCAGGAGCCTGGAACGAAGCCATTTCCGGCTTCGTTCCAGTCCGTCTCTAGGTGCCGGAAGTGGCGCATCTCAGATCGGAGCTCCCAGTGGGACGGGACGCCCGGTAAGAGCGGCGAGAGGCGGCGGGAGGGGGGGGATGTCCCCTCCCGCTTCTCCGGTATAACAGCCGTGCAGCTTTTAGCCACATCGGATGTTATACCTGGAAAGCCGATCGTCGGCTCTAAAAAACGGTACCAGGATGATGCCTGCAGCTGCGGTCATCATCCCGGTATAACCACCGAAAGCCGAGTATGCATATCATATCTAGGGTTTAAGAAAAAAGCAAGAAGAGAAAAAAAAAAGAAGAGAACAAAAATTTTAAATGAATGAATAAATGTAAGTTTAATTGACCAAATATGTCCACAAGTGACGAGCTGAGCACATTCGGACTGAACACTTGCTGTTTGGACACGTCTAAGCACTCAAACTCAAACTTTCAAACGTTTAGGACAGGGGCCTTCAAACTTTTTAAACAAAGGGCCAGTTTATTGTCCTTGGCTCTGCACCCCCCACCCAAAGCACCTTGTCCCCACCTTGTTGATGGGACAAGGGCCTCTTCCCGACCCCCTATTTGAATGCGTATAGGGCCCCAAAGGGCCTGGTATGGACTGGCGGTGGGGACCCTACGCCATTTTTTAAATTATTTTTCTATTCATCTGTCGGTGGGGAAGCCCGCTGACAGATGATGACTCATGGGTGTTAAGGACATGGGCAACTGGCTTCCTGGCCCGCTTCCCTGCCCGCTGCCAAACAACCAGCTATTTCTTCACACAAAATTTGAATCAGTCGAATTTTTCAGCAGTGCACATGTCTCCTGTTTAGTGCTGTTGCTCCTGTTGCTGCCGCCGCCAGTCGCTGCCAATACCTTCACTGCCGCTAAGAATCAATACAAACAAAAGGCTGAGTTCCCCATTCAAAAATGGTACCTCCGCCTAGCATCGCATGATTTCTGGTTTCGAAATAACGCAATGCTAGCAGCGCGAGATGCCCACTGACTCCTAGGATTGATGACACTGCTATCCCAGGAGCTAATGGGAAAAGGGAAATGACAAATGACATAGGATGGAAGTTACATAGTTACATAGTAGGTGAGGTTGAAAAAAGACACAAGTCCATCAAGTCCAACCTATGTGTGTGATTATATGTCAGTATTACATTGTATATCCCTGTATGTATCGGTCGTTCAGGTCCTTATCTAATAGTTTCTTGAAACTATCGATGCCCCCTGCTGAGACCACCGCCTGTGGAAGGAAATTCCACATCCTTGCCGCTTTCACAGTAAAGAACCCTCTACGTAGTTTAAGGATACACCCCCTTTCTTCTAATTTTAGTGACTGGCCACGTGTCTTGTTAAACTCCCTTCCGCAAAAAAGTTTTATCCCTATTGGTCACCAGTATGGTATTTGTAAATTGAATTGAATTGAATTAATTTCCCCTCTCAAGTTCAGTACTCGCAACCTTTCCTCATAACTAATATCCTCCAGACCCTTTATTAGCTTTGTTGCCCTTCTTTGTACTCGCTCCATTTCCAGTACATCCTTCCTGAGGACTGGTGCCCAGAACTGGACAGCATACTCCAGGTGCGGCCGGACCAGAGTCTTGTAGAGCGGGAGAATTATCGTTTTATTTCTGGAGTTAATCCCCTTGTTAATGCATGCCAATATTCTGTTTGCTTTGTTAGCAGCAGCCATTGCTGAGCATTGCTCATCTACTAGGACCCCCTTATTTGCCATGTAGTTGCCCACCCCATTAATTTGTTTGGATCTTTTTGCAAGATTTCCACATCCTGCGGAGAAGTTATTGCCCTGCTTAGCTTAGTATCATCTGCAAATACAGGGATTGAACTGTTTACCCCATCCTCCAGGTCATCATTAAATAGGATTGGTCCCAGCATAGAACCCTGGGCACGGCCGGTGCTACCACTAGGCAAACTAGGCTGGCCACTGGTGTTCTTACTCTCTTCTCTCTGCAGCAAGCAACTAAGTGTCAGCATCAGCAGGCAGCTGCCGCTCCATTCGCAGATTGTGCCAGAGGCGGCGGAGGACTGTGTCTGTCTCCCGTCTCCCGAATGAATTGAAGCAAGCAAACATTCATTGATGGGCACTGGTAGGCTGCATTGATGGGTGCTGGTGAGTAGGGATGAGCCGAACACCCCCGGGTTCGGTTCGCACCAGAACCTGCGAACGGACCTAAAGTCCGTGCGAACTTAAGAACCCTATTAATTACAATGGACACGAACGTTTGAAATCAAAAGTGCTAATTTTAAAGGCTAATATGCATGTTATTGTCATAAAAAGTGTTTGGGGACCTGGGTCCTGCCCCAGGGGACATGTATCAATGCAAACATTTTTTTAAGGAGCAGTGATTTTGATAATGCTTAAAGTGAAACAATAAAAGTCATTGATAAAAAAAAACTTGGGGGTTCCCCCAAATTCAATTACCAGGCCCTTCAGGTCTGCTATGGATATTAAGGGGAAACCCGACCAAAAAAAAAAAAAGGCGTGAAAAAAAAAACGCACCCCTCTGACGTCATGGGGAAAGCCATAGGGAATTCCCCATGGCATCTCCGTGCGTCAGAGGGGGCGGGTTTACCAGGTGGCCCCGCCCTCCGTTATAAAAGACCTGTCAGACGCAGCGAAGCCTCACACAGCGGGAGCCTCCCATTGCGCGGTGCGGCCCAGAAGAGACACCGACGCCGTGGAAGAAGATGCCGGACGAGAAGACCAGAGCAAGAAGAAGCCGATCGGAGGAAGAAGAAGATGGAAGAAGAAGATGGAAGAAGATGCCGGAAGGAGAAGATGAAGAAACCGAAGGATAAAGAAAGGAAGAAGGAAGAAGACCAAAAGAAAGAAGATTTCAATAAAGGAATTGTCAAAGACGGTCTCCTGTCATTTTTACCATTTTTGACACTTTTTTGGTGAAATGGTAGGGGTACAAAACCCTTACCATTTCACACAGGGGGGGGGGGGCGGGATCTGGGGGTCCCCTTGTTAAAGGGGGCTTCCAGATTCCGATAAGCCCCCCGCCCGCAGACCCCCACAACCAATGGCCAGGGTTGTGGGGTTGTGGGGAAGAGGCCCTTGTCCTCATTAACATGGGGACAAGGTGCTTTGGGGGGGACCCCAAAGCATCCTCCCAATGTTGAGGGCATGTGGCCTGGTATGGTTCAGGAGGGAGGGGGGGGCGCTCTTGTCCCCCCTCTTTTCCTGCGGCCTGCCAGGTTGCGTGCTCGGATAAGGGTCTGGTATGGATTTTGAGGGGGACCCCACGCCATTTTTTTTTTTTGGCCGGGGTTTCCCTTAAAATCCATCCCAGACCCTTATTTGGCCGGGGTTCCCCTTAATATCCATAGCAGACCTGAAGGGCCTGGTAATTGAATTTGGGGGACCCCCACGCTTTTTTTTTTTTTTTTTTTGTTTGTATCAATGACTTTTTTTTTATCAATGACTTTCAATGAATGACTGTTCTCTGTGTTACGGGAGCCAGCAATTCATTAGCTGCAGATGGCTGCCTTAGATGACACAACAGGATGAAGAAAGGAAGGAAGGTGTTTTAATGTGATACTGCAATGCTGTACTAACAGCACGCACACACTAATCCCCAGAAACACAGCACAGATAATGTCAGCAGTCAGCAGCACTGCAGAATGGATCACAGCACATAACATCACTGACGCGCTGGGACACAATATACGAGGCCGCCGGCGCGGCGGCCTTATATAATGTGAGGCGTGTACTAAACCCCCTGAGCTATAATTGGCCACAGGCATCCTGCCTGTAGACAATTATGGCTCTCCTCGCCGCTGGCTCTATGATTGGCTGTGCATGCTTGGCCAATCATCAGCCAGCAATGCACTGCGACTGATGAGTGCATAGTTCTGGGCTCGCAGAGCGGGCGAACGCCCGATGTTCGGTTCGAACATGGGTTCGAATCGAAAACTGGGCCCATCCCTACTGGTGAGGCTGCATTAATTGGCGCTGGTAGGTTGCATTTGATGGGCGCTGGTGAGGCTGCATTAATGGGCACTGGTGAGGCTGCATTGATGGGCACTGGTAGGCTGCATTGATGGGCACTGGTAGGCTGCATTAATGGGCGCTGGTGAGGCTGCATTAATGGGCGCTGGTGAGGCTGCATTAATGGGCACTGGGGAGGCTGTATTGATGGGCACTGGTAGGCTGCATTAATGGGTGCTGGTGAGGCTGCATTAATGGGAGCTGGTGAGGCTGAATTGATGGAAGCTGGTAGGCTGAATTTGATGGGCACTTCATTAAAAAGGTGGGGCATACAAAGGCATGGCAAAGGGGGTGGGGTCAGGGGTGGAGCCAGGGGGGGGCGGAAAAATTAGGTTTTGCCTAGGGTGTCAAAAATCCTTGCACCAGCCCTGACCCTGGGGGACCCCACTACCCACCCCTGACCATTCCGAGTACTCCCCATTTATCACCACCCTCTGAACTCACCCTTGTAGCCAGTTTTCAATCCATGTACTACGTACAATCCATGTACTATGGTCCATGCCAACGGACCTTATTTGGTACAGTAAACATTTATGGGGAACTGTGTCAAATGCTTTTGCAAAATCCAGATACACCACGTCTACGGGCCTTCCTTTATCTAGATGGCAACTCACCTCCTCATAGAAGGTTAATAGATTGGTTTGGCAAGAACGATTCTTCATGAATCCATGCTGATTACTGCTAATGATACCGTTCTCGTTACTAAAATCTTGTATATAGTTCCTTACCATTCCCTGTGGAGCGTTCACCCTCAACAAAGGGTAGAATATGAAAAAAAATAATAAATTTAACTATCCAAAAATGAATGGGGATACAATCGGCAACAATTGCAGCTGAGGATGAAAATTAGGGTGGAAAAATTCTGGTTAATACAAATGCCTACTGGTGACCATTTCTTAAAGTTAAAACCATAATGATATTAATGAATATGTGCTGATGTGGCCTTCTAATGCAGATTTCCATTTCTGGAAGATTAACATTTAACTTGAGCTGAATATTCTTGTTCCACGTTGTGATTACTCAGGTCTGACATTTTGGCCCCCATGACTTCATAAAACCTGGCGGTTATATGTACATTAGCTGATTAACTGCGTTACAAGTTGCTTCTTTAGCTGAACGCCACACGAGGCAGTCGTTTCCTCCTGTGACTTACAGCAATGACTGAGAATTTCTATTTGAATCCCACGTTTACCTCTATTTCCTATGCAATATTCCTGCATCGGTTCACTTCAATTGCAGAAAAGGCATAATGTGCATAGAACATTCTGATGCTAATGATGGGGGAGGAATGGAACAGACAGCTAATATAACTGATTGCGTTCATTTCAGAGAATTGTTAATCAACCTATGCTTCCATCACAATGAGGGAAGAACTTTAATAAGTATTATTACAGATTTTAAACATTTCAGGCTGCACAAAATCCACTCCAAGCAAGAAAAAAATGGTTGAAAAAAAAAAAAGTTCAATACTTGTATTATTGTCAGAAATATCGTTTTGATACAAGATGAAGTTTAGTAATTCTTTATTTGCAGGAGACAAGTCAAGAGAACCTTCTCTGAAGCGTATCGTAATGTCTTTGATGTTTTTTTAACCACTTTCAGACCGGACCAATTTCCAGCCAAAGGACCAGGCCCCTTTTTGCGATTCGGCACTGTGTCGCTTTAACTGACAATTGCGCGGTCGTGCGACGTGGCTCCCAAACAAAATTGAGCGACAATTTTGAAAAAAAACGCATTCTTTTTTATTTTTTGCTATAATAAATATCCAACAAAAATATATAAAAAAATATATTTTTTTTCCTCAGTTTAGGCCGATACGTATTCTTCTACATATTTTTGGTAAAAAAAAATCGCAATAAGCGATTATTGATTGGTTTGCGCAGAAGTTATAGCGTTTACAAGATAGGGGATAGTTTTATAGCATTTTTATTAATCATTTTTTTTTATTAGTAATGGCGGAAATCAGCGATTTTTATTGTGACTGCGACATTATGGCGGACACATCGGACATTTTTGACACATTTTTGGGACCATTGTCATTTATACAGCAATCAGTGCTATTTAAATGCATTGATTCCTGTATAAATTACACTGGCAGTGAAGGGGTTAACCACAAGGGGGCAGTGTAGGGGTTAAGTATGCCTAGGGGTGTGTTTCTTACTGTGGGGGGTGTGGCTGTCAGCTAGTGAATGCTGATCTCTCCCCGTTCAGCTTTCCCGTGAGACGATCGCAGGTGTCCCCGCGACCGGCCTCGCGGGGGTCACAACCGGCGCGGGAGCGCGCCGCTCCCGAAGCGCTCTCCGATGGCACGGACGGCATTAAGGAGGGACTTATATATACGCCCTCCTGCCTGTCCGTGCCATTCTGCCGACGTATATCGTCGTGCGCCGGTCGGGAACCGGTTAACCAGCTAAGTTCCGCAACCATGTTTATATTTCAGCTATGGGCATATGAAAGTGTAATTCCATGATTTGCACATACAGTGCATCTGGAAAGTATTCACAACGCTTCACTTTTTCCACATTTTTGTTATGCTACAGCCTGATTCCACAATGGATTAAATTAATTATTTTCCTCAAAAATCAGCAAACAATATCCCATAATGAGAAGGAAAGAAAACTGCGCTCAAAAGTGGACGAATACTGTGAAAAAGCTGCAATAAAAAACACAAATATCGGTACAGTGTCAAAAAATAGGAAAAAATTAATTGCGCTAATTCAATCACCCTAATTTATATATGTCAAAAGAGGCCAAAATGACATATATTTCTAAACAAATATAATAAATTACAATATGAGTGTAATAAAAATATAGAATAAAAAAGTGCAATTCATATGAAAATTATATTCAATATAAAAAAAAACTAGTGTGCTCAAAAGTGAAAAGAAAAAGTATATGTATAATGAAAAAAAGGAAATTAATACAAATAAATGGTAAATAAGTCCATCAACAGTCCAAATCAGAATTTGTCAAATGAAGACACACTAAGATCCAGTGGGAAATCCAAAAAATATGAGAGGAGAGCCATCACCAGAATCCTGTAGATGGAAAAAGGGGTAGATATGGAAAGCCAAGGTGTGGAAAGGTCAATGGTAGTATATCCTCCTTATCAGATTCGGTGGACCCCCTAAATAGCGAGGTCTAATACGCCAGCAGAGATAACCCTCTGTATGAGTATATGGGGTTTTCCGACCGGTCACTGGATACATCCGTCAGGAGGAAATCCACAAGGCAGGAACCAGATTTTTCCGAATGGTCAAGATTCAAAAGAGATCAACACCAACATGAGTGGGAGATAAGAGAAATGACTCCAATGATGTAGTATCTCAAAACTAACTGGTTTATTAAAAAAACGAACGAATACAAACAAAAGCGGGGACCAGCATCACTCGCTATATTAAAATTGCCGGCAGCGTATAAAACAAACACCCGTGTTCCAAAAAACACATGGGTGGCGTCAGTACGTACGTTTTTCATTATACATATACTTTTTCTCTTCACTTTTGAGCACACTAGGTTTTTTATATTGAATATCATTTTCATATGAATTGCATTTTTTTATTCTATATTTTTATTACACTCATATTGTGATTTATTATATTTGTTTGGGAATATATGTAATTTTGGCCCCTTTTGACATATGTAAATTAGGGTGATTGAATTAGCGCAATTTATTTTTTCCTATTTCCTAATATCCCATAATGACAAAGTGAAAGAAGTTTGTTTGAAATCTTTGCAAATGTTTTTTTTTTTTAAAAAAGGAAAAAAATCCCATGTACATAAAAGTATTCACAGCCTTTGCCATGACACTCAAAATTGAGCTCAGATTCATCCTGTTTTCACTGATCATCCTTTTGAGATGTTGCTACAACTTGATTGGAGTCCACCTGTGGTAAATTCAGTGGATTGGACATGATTTGGAAATCACACACCTGTCTATATAAGGTCCCACAGTTAAAGCGGAAGTAAACCCATCGATTTAACAGTCTAAAAAAAAAAAGGCATGCCGGGAATGCTAACTGCACATTGGCTGTGCTCTCAACCAAACAGTCAAACCATCCAATGGCTGGTGTCATAATGGATCACATGTGCAGCACTGTGGCAGTTGAAGATTAAACAGAGGCAAAGATGGCAGCTTCCTTGGCTGAAAACGATAGGTGGGTTTATTTCCACTTTAACAGTGCATGTCGGAGAACAAACCAAGCCATGAAGTCCAAGGAATTGTCTGTAGACCTCAGAGACAGGATTGTATGGAGGGAAAGCTCTGGGAAAGGATACAGATAAAAGTCTGAAGCATTGAAAGTCCCAATGAGCACAGTGGCCTCCATCATGGGTAAATGGAAGTTTGCATCCACCAGGACTCTTTGTAGAGTGGACCGCCCGCCCAAACTGAGCGATCGGGGGAGAAGGGCCTTAGTCAAGGAGGTGACCAAGAACCCAATGGTCACTCTGACAGAGCTCCAGCTTTTCTCTGTGGAGAGAGGAGAACCTTCCAGAGGACAACCATCTCCACCAGCACTCTACCAATCAGGCCTGTATGGTAGAGTGGCCAGACGGAAGTCACTCCTCAGTGAAAGGCACATGAAAGCCCACCTGGAGTTTACCAAAAGGCACCTGAAGGACTCTCAGACCATGAGAAACAAAATTCTCTGGTCTGATGAAACAAAGAACTCTGGCCTGAATGGCAAGTGTCATGTCTGGAGGAAACCAGGCACCGCTCATCACCTGGCCAATACCATCCCTACAGTGAAGCATGGTGGTGGCAGCATCATGCTGTGTGGATGTTTTTCAGCAGCAGGAACTGGGAGACTAGTCAGGATAAAGGGAAAGATGAACGCAGCAATGTACAGAGACATCCTTGATGAAAACCTGCTCCAGAGAGCTCTGGACCTCAGACTGGGGCAAAGATTCATCTTTCAACAGGACAACGACCCTAAGCACACAGCCAAGATAACAAAGGAATGGCTACGGGACAACTCTGTGAATGCCTTAAATGGCCCAGCCAGAGCCCAGACTTAAACCCAATTGAACATCTCTGAATAGATCTGAAAATGGCAGTGCACCGACGCTCCCCATCCAACCTGATGGAGCTTGAGAGGTCCTGCAAAGAAGAATGGGAGAAACTGCCCAAAAATAGATGTGCCAAGCTTGTAGCATCATACTCAAAAAGACTTGAGGCTGTCATTTGTGCCAAATGTGCTTCAACAAAGTATTAAGCAAAGGCTGTAAAGACTTATGTATTTTTTATTTTTTTTTGCAAAGATTTCAAACAAACTTCTTTCTTGTTGTCATTATGGAGTATTGTTTGTAGAATTTTTAGGAAAATAATGAATTTAATCAATTTTGGAATAAGGCTGTAACATAACAAAATGTAGAAAAAGTGAAGCGCTGTGAATACTTTTGGGATACACTGTATAATTGTAGGAGGTTTATATAATAGAGAGGGCTACCCCAGCCCCATACTGCTAGGTCATCAACCTAGTATATAGCATCAAGGAGAAAGAGAATAAGGCTGGGTTCACACTCATACCAATTAGCATGTCAGGAGATTGTGTCCGGCTCTCAATGAAGCTGGTTCACACATCTCTGAAGTGGCTGTGGAGCGGATTGCACAGGAGTCCTGTGTGTCTTTGGCCCAGTTTCAGGTCCGAATTCAGGCATAAATTCGGGCCTGATTTGTCCCTAAAATGGAGAACAGGGACGTACCGGACCCCCTGCTGTGAGCCACATACAAATTAAGTGTGAACCCAGCCTGGATGTAAACTCTCACATATACCCAGTGAACAGCCTCAGATGATACACAGGGATGAAACAAATCCTTCTACATAAGTTTTACATGTATATCTGCTGTATTCAGCTTTATATACTGTTTAGAAAGTGCACGTCGTGTTAGAATTTTCTGCCAGCACCACCAGAGAGAGAAAGACTGACCCACTGCCAGGGTACAGACATGCTATACTACTGAGCAGAGTCGGCCTAGGCAACCCAGAGGGACCGAACATCCATAACTGCTGCTTTTTTACTGGGTCTGGTAAGAGAGCCTGTCGGCCATTATCCATTGCTGCTCCTAGGTAAATATCACTGCTAACCTTAAGGAAAGTAAAAAATTCTTATCTGCATACTTCCTCCGGGTTAATGAATATAAATATTGGAACAGAGCCATGGTGCTGGCATTTTCAGAAAGAAAAGTCAGTAGTGGAAACCTCTCTAAACATAAAAACAGATTAGAAATTGCTAATCAGACAATGGCAGCTTGATCTTTATATTAAGCTTTTACATCAGGTTTCTCAAACCTTTGCATGCCTGCACTTTATGTGATAATGACTAAGCCCCTCCCCTTCTCTGGCTTCCCCCAGCACAGTCCTCTCTTTTTCCTTTAGCAGCCACTCAGCTTCTTCCTGGGTTCCAGGCTCTCAATCTTTCCCCCCAGCAGAGTGCATTTTGGGGGCTGAAGTCTGCTGCCTGTGGACAACAATGGGGCTGCCAAGCTTCCAGGACTTGATGCTTCCCTTGCCTCTTCTGATTGGCCCTCTGCTGGGTTTTTACAGGCATCTACCACTGAGTGCTGGCATCATGTTCCACGTTTCTTTTTTTTTTGTTGTAGTATACACTATAGAATTGTAAAAGACCTAGGATACCAATGGGTGCCCCCAGAAGAGCAGCAAACATTGCGTGCCACAGTGAACAGTGGGTGTGACTAAACTGTGTTACATAGTTACATAGTAGGTGAGGCAGAAAAAAGACACAAGTCCATCAAGTCCAACCTATGTGTGTGATTATATGTCAGTATTACCTTGTATATCCCTGTATGTTGTGGTGTTGACAGTGGAAGGGGCTTAAAGAGGCATAGTTAAATAAAAATAAAAACATCTGC
The DNA here is from genome assembly GCA_028564925.1 of Lithobates sylvaticus. Lineage (NCBI taxonomy): Eukaryota > Metazoa > Chordata > Amphibia > Anura > Ranidae > Lithobates > Lithobates sylvaticus. The sequence goes on along the minus strand of CM053026.1, from coordinate 741,621,676 downwards.
CACTTGGCACCACAAACTTGCCTAGTGTGACCACCTGGGGCAATTGCCCTGCATCCAGGTGGATGGAGGGGAAGAGGGTACAGAGCCACAGGGAAGGGGGGAGGAGGTAGGTGGACAGAAGTGAGGGGGGATACAGCCAGGTGGAATAGAGGACGAAGCCAGGTGGACAGAAGAGAAGGGAGACAGATCCAGGTGGATGGGAGGATGAAGCCAGGTGGACAGAAGAGAGGAGGGACACAGCTAGGTGGAGGGGAGGATGGTGCTAGGTGGAACGAAAGGGAAGGGAGACAGAACCAGTTGGAGAGGATGGAGCCAGATGGACAGAAGAGAGGAGGGGATGCAACTGTCACATACCTTACAGCGGAGCCCGAAATGACGAGGGTGGCATCTTGCACGGTCCCGCTCCTAGCACCCCTGGAGGTTGAGACAGGAACTGCTAGGGCAACGGAAGGGTGCAGTTGCCTGCAGGTAGGATCAGGAACACCGGAGCCCTTGTGGAGAAGGTGAGGCACTGATTACCGGACTTGTTCAGGAAAAGTCCAACAGGAACACTTGCAGAGTCAGGGACAAGCAGGAGTTGGCAACGGGCTGGCAGCAAGGTACACAATCAGAAGGCAGGCTCGTAGTTGGGGACAGCCGGTGGTTGGCAACAGACTGGCAGCGGAGTACAAGAGCAGAAGACAGAACCGTGTTCAGAAGTCCAAGCCGGGGTCGGTGCAGGGAGCAGAGGCAGACAAGAATGCAGGGGTAATCCGAGAGAATGGTCAGAGGTGCCGGGTTTTCAGGATCAGGAACAATCAAGCAAGACAGCAACAGGAATACAGGAACGAGCTGAAGACAATCCAGCACTGACACTAGTAAGCTCTTCATTTAAATAGGGCGCCATGCGCCTTAATCCGTTGGCGTGCACGTGTGCGCACGCTAACGCACACTCGCTCGTGTGGGTGCGCCAAGTCTTCAGCAAGAATGAATAAGCCCCGGACCAGGCATGCGCATTGGCGCACACACACAAGCACGCCAACGAATTAAGGCGCATGGCGCCCTATTTAAATGAAGAGCTTACTAGTGTCATTGCTGGATTGTCTTCAGCTCGTTCCTGTATTCCTGTTGCTGTCTTGCTTGATTGTTCCTGATCCTGAAAACCCGGCTTCCTCTGACCATTCTCTCGGATTACCCCTGCATTCTTGTCTGCCTCTGCTCCCTGCACCGACCCCGGCTTGGACTTCTGACCACGGTTCTGTCTTCTACTCTTGTACTCCGCTGCCAGTCTGTTGCCAACCACTGCCTGTCCCCGACTACGAGCCTGCCTCGTATATATATAAATAAATAAAACATTTTATATATATATATATATATATATTTATATGTGTATGTGTGGGCTAATGAGTACAATACACCACAGAATATATAAAATGCTGTAGCACTTTAGTATGCAAGCTTTTAGTCATTTGAAATAATGCACAAGCAGAATATAAATAATACTAAGCAGCACGATTCATGCATTTTAATTCATTATTAAACTGAAAAAGAATACATAAATACATAATACCTAATAGAAATTCTAAAAAGCAACATAGATTTAAACAAATCTGATACTCAAAAATATGTAGCAGTATACCCGGGGCCGCGCTCGGCATTCATGTTGCCCTAAGCTCAGCACACATGAATTACGCGCCCTTTTATACAAACATCTCCCCTTTACTCGCCAACTTTTTTTTTTTACATATTTTTAGAACATAATATGATATCTGGGATGTGCTATTTAGAGCAGGATGTTTTATATACAGAGCTCACGCCCTGTAGAAATAGAGATTATGCATGATCTAGAAAGTGAGCTGGTTCTGCAAGCTTTACGCCAACAAACTTTACATGCACTTGGTGCAATGCAGTACATTCATTCTAAATGGCACTACAATGCACCTTGCCGATGGGCATTCATTGTGGTGGGCTGCTGCCTGCTGTACCAAAAATGGTCCATGCATAATTTCTGGCAACGCAGCTCACACTAGTGCTGCACACTACAACGGACATCCATCAGCAAGGTACATTTGGACGCCATCCAGAATAAATGGCACTGCTTCCCACCAATTCATGGAACATGTACTATAGTGTGAACCAGCCCCAAGGCAGAGAGTGACAAGAAATTGGACATGGTTTAATTAGAAGGTGGGAATTGTTTTATGAGAAAAGTGAAGATGGTTTAGTAAGAGCAGGAGTAGCCAAATAGCGTTGGTGTGCGCACGCACTATTCTGACTCCAATTGTAATTGTGACTTATCTCTTTCTGAGACCTCTATTCCTGGCCTGTATAAGCTGAGACAATCACAGCAGAAAAAAATCTCCCGATCTATGGATAGTGTAGGACCCACTAATCATGGGGTACTTTGTCGCAGTAAGTGGGCTTAAGCACCATATAGCAATATGGTGTGACCAAATCCCCATATTTTTTTGATAATGTTTTTTGAAAATGTCTGTCTAGGTGCTTTTAAATAGCCTTGCTGGAGGTAAATGTCAGTTTTGTATGTGTGCGCTGTAATATGTGTGTTCTGTTGTATGGTCTTACGGCAGCACCATCTTAATGCATTCTTTAGGGTGTGCCTCCCAAATATCTTTTTTGTCTATTGTATGGATTTTGACCAAATCCTTTGGGTGGAGCACCCCACTCAGTAAGTACCTCAATTAGTGACCACCTGTATCATGGGTGGAGACCTCATGTTCTCCCATATAGAGGAGTATATCTCCCTTGGATCAGAGAAGCAGGATCTCCCGATCTATGGATAGTGTAGGACCCACTAATCATGGGGCACTTTGTCGCAGTAAGTGGGCTTAAGCACCATATAGCAATATGGTGTGACCAAATCCCCATATTTTTTTGATAATGTTTTTTGAAAATGTCTGTCTAGGTGCTTTTAAATAGCCTTGCTGGAGGTAAATGTCAGTTTTGCATGTGTGCGCTGTAATATGTTTGTTCAATCACAGCAGAAAATCTCCATCAGTTAGCTGAACTTATCAAACACTTGGGTCCCACCAATATTTGTATTGCATGCAGAGAAGTTGAGGCAAACAAAATGATGTGATAGCCGATGGCATTGCAGCGTTTAACCCGTTATGCGTCGGTACCCCATAAATGTTGGTTCTCCCTCAGCCCAAGCGCCCCTGACCTGTTTCCTGGGCTCTGCGCACCCATTAGCCTATCTGGGACTGGTGCTGACAGGTGGAAGGGAGAAAGATCAGTAAACGTCCATTCGCTGATCTCCCCTTCCTGTTAATGACCCGGAAGTGACGTGTAAAACATGACTTCCAGGTCCTAATGTAATTTATCCCCATATTGGTTGTAGAAGAAGCTAATGAAGTGTGATCTGTGCTCCATTACTTCATGGCAGGATAGGTGAGTCATCATGGGTCTTTTGGAGGATAAGTGAGACATGACTGGTCTTTTGGAGGATAGGTGAGTCATCAGGGGTCTTTTGGAGGATAAGTGAGACATCAGGGGTCTTTTGGAGGATAGGTGAGTCAGCAGGGGTCTTTTGGAGAATAAGTGAGTAATCAGGGGTCTTTTGGAGGATAGGGGAGACATCAGGGGTCTTTTGAAGGATAGGGGAGACATCAGGGGTCTTTTGGAGGATAGATGAGACATCAGGGGTCTTTTTGAGAATGGGGAGACATCACGGATCTTTTGGAGGATAGGTGAGATATCAGGGGTAATATGGAGGATAGGTGAGACATTAGGGGTCTTTTTGAGAATGGGGAGACATCACGGATCTTTCGGAGGATAGGTGAGATATCAGGGGTCTTTTGGAGGATAGGTGAGAAATCAGGGGTAATTTTGAAGATAGGTGAGACATCAGGGGTCTTTTTGAAAATGGGGAGACATCACGGATCTTTTGGAGGATAGGTGAGATATCAGGGGTCTTTTGGAGGATAGGCGAGAAATCAGGGGTAATTTGGAGGATAGCTGAGACATCAGGGGTCTCATTGAAAAGGACCTGTCACCAAAAAATGCATCACTTTAGGGGACTTCTTGTCTCCTATATCATGAAAAAAAGTTAAGTTAAAAAATGTTAAGTTTAAAAAATTGGTGCTCAGTGTGCCCCCTTACATTGGTGCTCAGTGTGCCCCCTTACATTGGCGCTCAGTGTGCCCCCTTACATTGGCGCTCAGTGTGCCCCCTTACATTGGCGCTCAGTGTGCCCCCTTACATTGGCGCTCAGTGTGCCCCCTGACATTGGCGCTCAGTGTGCCCCCTGACATTGGCGCTCAGTGTGCCCCCTGACATTGGCGCTCAGTGTGCCCCCTGACATTGGCGCTCAGTGTGCCCCCTGACATTGGCGCTCAGTGTGCCCCCTGACATTGGCGCTCAGTGTGCCTCCTGACATTGGCGCTCAGTGTGCCTCCTGACATTGGCGCTCAGTGTGCCTCCTGACATTGGCGCTCAGTGTGCCTCCTGACATTGGTGCTCAGTGTGCCTCCTGACATTGGTGCTCAGTGTGCCTCCTGACATTGGTGTTCAGTGTGCCTCCTGACATTGGTGCTCAGTGTGCCTCCTGACATTGGTGCTCAGTGTGCCTCCTGACATTGGTGCTCAGCGTGCCTCCTGACATTGGTGCTCAGCGTGCCTCCTGACATTGGTGCTCAGCGTGCCTCCTGACATTGGTGCTCAGCGTGCCTCCTGACATTGGTACTCAGCGTGTCCCCTTACATTGGTGCTCAGCGTGCCTCCTGACATTGGTGCTCAGTGTGCCCCCTTGCATTGGGGCTCAGCGTGCCCCCTTGCATTGGAGCTCAGCATGCCCCATTACACTGGTGCTCAATGGGCCCCTTACATTGGTGCTTACTGTGCATCCTTACATTAATGCTCAGTGTCTCGATCCAGGGGCATACGCCTGTAGGCGTATACCATGTTTACGCTAAGAGCCGCCCAACATATACATTTGTATCCCATAATTCCTTTGTGCAGATGACCTTACACAACATCTTTGGCTCCCAGGTGCAGAAATACCTCTCTACAGCCAAGTACATAAGCCCCACATGTTAGCTCACTGTCCTGTATACAGACAGTACCTGCAGCCACAGAGGTCAGTGAAGGCTTTACTTAAAATTATTTAAAATTACAATTATTTACTGCTAATTAAGAATATGTAAACATTTTTTGCCCAATTCGACTTTAGGACCCAACTCCAACCGTGTATTTATTTATTTTTGAGTGGAGGAGAATTTTTACTTTTGTTTCAAGTTTTTATCTCAATCTGTCATCCTGTTTGGGGAGATTTGCCCTTATTGCCTGTCTCTGTGATGTCATCTCGTCTTGGAGGGGGGGGGGGGGGGTATTATGTTGCTGGTGGGTCAATTGTTGCTGGAATGGATCTAATGTTGAGGGAGGGGTCTATTATGGCTGGCTGCTGGAGGGTCTGTTATTGCTGATTGCCTTGGGGATTTATTGTTGCTGGGGGGATCTATTGTTGAGCAAGGGGGGTATTATGTTGCTGGTGGTCAATTGTTTCTGAGAGGGATCTACGGTGGATGGGAGGGTCTATTGTTGCTGGCTGCTGGAGGGTCTATTAATTCTAGCTGCTGGGAGATCTATTGGTGCTGGTGGGGTCTAATGTTCTTGGGGTGGGTCTGTTGTTGCAAGGCGGTATTTTGTTGCAAGCGGTCTATTGTTGCTCGGCGATCTGTTGTTGTTGAGTGTGTCTATTTTGCTTTTGGTGGGGACTATTGTTGCTAAATGCATGGGATCCATTTCACTGCTTTTCCTATTATAATTACCAAATCCCATATAGATACAACAGATTTTTCCCCAAGCCACACCATCCAATTATAATTAGCTATTTTTTAATTAAAATTCTTGAACAGTGAGAAGAACCAGATGTGTGCACTAATCCATTGCAACCAATTGCAATCCAGCAGCCATTCCCTTTGAAGGTCACATTCCGGTTGCTACGGAATACAGCCTATCTCTGCCCTCGGCTCCATGTTATTAAATAAAACCAATAAACCTTTAAACCAACATCTACAGTAAATTCTATGCATGCCTTCGAATGGATTTGCTACAGCAAAGGAAAATATCTATTTCATAGAATATTCAAAAGGCCACAAAAATATTCCTTATATGGCGGCGTGCTGGCAATAAATTGATAACTTCTGTGATTTACACGTCTACCACTGCATTAAAAAGGTACTTGGTGGAGAGAGAAAATTTGGCTGCTGAAACATTACGAATGTCACATTTATTTAGTACGGCAGACTGAGGAAAAAGTAACGGGCATTCGATGTTGTACAAAATCAGATATTTGGAAAATGTGGTGGAGTTTTTATTTTATTTACTTATTTTACTTTATTTTTTTTTTGTTTCAATATGACAGTTTCTTTTCTTTTTTTTTTCTTGTTTTGTATTGCAAACTCCATTACTTTTTTTTTTTTTATTTAATGCTAATAATGACACAGTAAATGTACCAAGTACCGTAAAATGATTATAAATGATTATGTAGAAATGCATTTATGCTTCTTGTTCTCCAGTTTGAGCCGCTTCACCCTTACATCTCATAATATTTAATGACCTGGAGTATAAGATCTTTACTGCCAATATTCAGAATTAATTTCCAAAGTACAACGGTGAGATATAAAAAATGTTTATCAAACAGGAGCAATGAAGGTTTTAGCCACTGTTACTTTATTAGAGAGAAAGTATCAGGACCAACAGGTTTAGGCCTCATGCACACTGGAGGATTTTAATGTTACTGTTGGTGGGCTCTGGTAGTTTATTTTTTTTCTGCTTCTGAGGATTTTTTCCGACGGATTTTGTCCAACACTGGTGTTGCATACACACGGTCGGACAAAGTTGTCGGAAAATCCGATCATTCCGAACGTGGTGACGTTCGTTGCGTACGACGGAACTACGTAGAGGCTAGTAGCCAATAGCTTTGGTCTCATGGTTTGATCTGAGCATGCGTGGCACTTTGTCCGTTGGAATTCTCTACACACGATCGGAAAAAGTCCGATCGGATTTTGTTGTCGGAAAATTTGAGAGCAGGATCTCAAATTTTTCCGTCGGAATTTCTGACGGAAAAAGTCAGATGGAGCCCACACACGGGCGGATTTTCCGACAACATGGTCCGATAGGACATTTTCCGTCGGAATTTCCGACCGTGTGTACGGGGCATAAAACCCCCTGCATGTTAGCCTATGGGGTTGATTTACTAACAGTAAAAATAGATTGGGGGTTATTTACTAAACCTGGAGAGCGCAAAATCTGGTGCAGCGCTGCATAGAAACCAATCAGCTTCCAGGTTTTATTGTCAAAGCTTAATTGAATATGCTGAAGTTAGAAGCTGATTGGCTACCGTGCACAGCTGCACCAGATTCTGAGTGCACCCGTTTTAATAAATCTCCCCCCTGTGCACTTTGCAAAGTACAGTTGCCCTCTGCAAGAGCACTGGCTCCAAAGCAGGGGCAGACTGACCATTCGGCCACTCGGGCACTTCCCGAGGGCCCCGGGCCACAAGGGGGCCCCATCAGGGTTGCCAGCCTCAGTAAAACCAGGGACAGTATGTAAAAATCAGGTTTTTTTTTTACATCTGTTCCTGAAATGTCCCTTACCGACATCCTTTTGGTCTAAAAATCCAGAGATTATAGCTGCCTCACCTCTCCAGTACCTTCTCAGCCAATGGAAACATGTATGTGTATACTGTGTGATTGTATACTGTGTGAGTGTATACTGTGTGGCCCCATAATCTCTGATTGCCTGGGGACCCCATAATCTCCTATTGCCCGGGGGCCCCATGTGTTGTCAGTCCGCCCCTGCTCCAAAGCTTAGTAAATGAGCAGAAGCTCTGCTGATTTCCATCATCCAATCATTTGTGTAGCGCCCTGCTCCTGATGAGCAGACGCTATTATTTTTGTAAATTTAAGTTTGTCTGAAGCTGCAGTTTGGCTCAGAATAATTATGCTAAAGATCTGTTTTCTGTACCAGTTTAGCTTTGGGTTGTGCTAGTTTCCACTTGGCCATGGGTGTCACTGTCACCACCGGTAAGTGTTGGAAATGCAACAGGCTAAATGTATTGGGTACCCCTTTTACTCAGAAACAGCCCGGAGGGAGTGGTTTACCCGCTGAGCATTCTGGGTAAGGGTACTTAAGGTATAGACGCCATTTTTTGGGGTTCGTTATCCCCGACCCCATGGCCCTCCTGGCCGGAGGTTTGTGCTGCCTTTTTTCTGTGTCTCTGGGCTGACTGGCCCGAGGCTTTGCAACTGAAGGGTAGGCCCAGAAGTACTGGGGCCTACCGGACCAGGGGTGGTCCTGTGCTGTCTTGCCTGCGGGTAGAAGCCAAGCGACTGGAGGATCCAGGGGAGGACTTTTTCGGGAGAGGACCGAGCAACAAGGCTGGTATCTCTGGAAGAGCCTGGAGACTCAGTTGGAGGACGCACCCCGGGTCACCTACCACACAGTATCGCCGGAATCGGCGGAAAGAAACTGGTACTGTGTGACAGTTCTTTAATTTCTCAAAAGGCTGATGGTTGTACCTTCCTGTGGCAGAGGATTGCACAACGATCCCGTTATACTGACAAGTCCGTGGCAGAGACTTTAACCGAGCATCTCATCGACTGCTAGGTCAGTGAGAGAGGCCTATCCGGTGACTGCTAGATCCAGCCTGTGGAAGCTGTTTGTCCTCTGGATCAAGGAAATATCTCTAACCCGCAATTACAAGGTACCTGAATTTCCCTTAACCCTCTATCCCTCTATTGCAAACTTGTGTGTTTTTGTCAAATAAATCTTCAGAAAAAAGACTAAGTGTCGGAGCCATCTTCTTTGACCACCCTTTTAACAGGACCCCTAAGAGGGACACAGTGAACAGGTGAGGCAACGGTAAGCCCAACAAAAATCAGCAGCTCCTTCGGGGGTCAGTGCTACATTTATAAGCAAGAATGCTGTTTTTTTTTTATTTTCCTTGCACGTGATTGGGTATTCTTTACTAATTAAAGCCTTACCTCATTTAATAACCACTTCATCCCTGGAAGGTTTACCCCCTTTCATGACCAGGCCATTTTTTGCGATACGGCCCTGCGTTACTTTTTTTTTTTTGTCAATATAAACTAGTCATTTATTGAAGATTTTTTTTTTTTCAATAAATGTTTATTAAAATTATGAAACAGAAGCTATTAATACAACTAATAAGTCGTACAATAAACATGTATAGCAGAAATATAATAACAAGTTCAAAACACGGCCAACTGAGCCTCTAACTAGGTCACTTCTGCAATGGTGGTGCAGGTGAAGTTCCGACCCAGTAAAGTATGCCTATGGTAAAGCGGGAGTGTGAGGGAGAAAGGGTGGGTGTGGGGGTCGGGGTCCAATCGGGCCCTGCGTTATTTTAACTGACAATTGCGCGGTCGTGCAATGCTGTACCCAAACAAAATTGATGTCTTTTTTTTTTCACAAACAGAGCTTTCTTTTGGTGGTATTTGATCACCTCTGCGGTTTTCATTTTTTGCGCTACAAACAAAAAAAGAGTGACAATTAACCACTTTCAGACCGGACCAATTTACAGCCAAAGGACCAGGCCCCTTTTTGCGTTTCGGCACTGCGTCGCTTTAACTGACAATTGCGCGGTCGTGCAACGTGGCTCCCAAACAAAATTGACTTTCTTTTTTTCCCACAAATAGATTGCTATAAAAAATATCCCCCAAAAATATATAAAAAACATATTTTTTCCTCCGTTTAGGCCGATACGTATTCTTCTACATATTTTTGGTAAAAAAAATTGCAATAAGCGATTATTGAGTGGTTTGCGCAAAAGTTATAGTGTTTACAAGATAGGGGATAGTTTTATTTTTATTAATATTTTTTTTTTTTTTACTAGTAATGGCGGCGATCAGTGATTTTTATTGTGACTGCGACATTATGGCGGACACATCAGACATTTTTGACACATTTTTGGGACCATTGTCATTTATACAGCAATCAATGCTATTTAAATGCATTGATTCCTGTATAAATGACACTGGCAGTGAAGGGGTTAACCACTAGGGGGCAGTGTAGGGGTTAAGTGTGCCTAGGGGCGTGTTTCTTACTGTGGGGGGGCGTGGCTGTCAGCTAGTGAATGCTGATCTCTGCTCCAATCACATGGAGCAGAGATCGCGTCACTAGTTGCTAGGCAGAACGGGGAGATGCTGTTTATTTCAGCCTTTCCGTGGTGTCCCCGCGGCAATCGAGTCCGCGGGACCCGCGACCGGCCTCACAGGGGTGCTGACTGGCGCGCTCCCGATGGCACGGAGGCATTTAAAAAGGGACTTATATATACGCCCTTATGCCTGTCCGTGCCATTCTGCCGACGTACATCGTCGTGCGCCGGTCGGGAACCGGTTAAAAAAAAAAACAAGAAAAAAAAAAAAACAATATTTTTTACTTTCTGCTATAATAAATATCCAAAAAAAAAAAAAAAAAAATGTCTTCATCAATTTAGGCCAATATGTATTCTGCTACATGTTTTTGGTATAAAAAATCCCAATAAGTGTATATTGATTGGTTTGAGCAAAAGTTATAGCATCTACAAACTATGGGATATTTTTATGGAATTTTTATCTATTTATTTTTTTTTACTAGTAATGGTGGCGATTAGCGATTTTTAGCGGGACTGTGACATTGCGACGGACAAATCGGATGCCTAACTGACACTTTTGACACTTATCCCTTCCCCATATACATATAGTAAAACCAGTTTCAGTGTCATTAGTACAGTGACATATAGTAAAACCAATTTGCTCAGAGAAATGGGACTTTGAATGGATCACAGACAGGAAATATCTAGAAAATGATTGGATTTTATTACATGAATAGACAACTCATGGTGAAAAAACATGAGTTGTCTATTCATGTAATAAAATTCTATTATTTTCTACATATTTCCTGTCTGTGATCCATTCAAAGTCCCATTTCTCTGAGGAAATTGACTGACTGGGAAGGGGTTAACGTCAGGGGCGATCAAAAGGTTAAGTGTGTCACTAGGGGATGCTTTCTAACTGTGTGGGGGATGGTTTGACTGGGCAAAGAAAGAGATCCATGTTCCTGCTTAGCAGGAACACAAGATCTCTCTCTTTCCCGCTGGCAGAACAATGTAAACAAGGCAGATCACCGTTCTGCCTCTTTCAGGAACGATCACGGGAGGCTGGCGGACATTGGGTCCGCCAGAGCCACTGATTGGCTCCCCCTCTGGCTAATGAGCGCGCGACCACCCCGACCCCCCCCCCCCCCTGGAGCTACTGCACGGAACAACGTACAGGCCATCTTGCAGCAGTAAATGTGCGGAAGGCAGTCCGGAACTGCCTAATTTTTGGAACAACTGCATTTGCAGAGTGCACAGTCTATTTGCCTTTAGTAAATCAACCCCAATGTGTTCATGCACACAAAGGCCTTTAGAGAAAAAAATAAGCCCACAGCTAACACATCCAAGAACAGCAGCGTTTTGGCAGAAAAAAATGCTTAATGTGTGATAACGCGTGTCAATGTGCATGAACACTGAGCACGTTTAGCGCGTCAGCATTAATTAATTTCAAAGGCCAGAATAAATTATTATTCTGGCCAATTAAATAAATGATTGCCCAAGTGCATGATGTTCCTCAATGTGCCTACATTTGTGTAAATGTGTTAAAGAGGAAGTAAAGTCAAATAAAAAATAAAATAAAAAAATTACACCCTGCAAGGCAAAGGCATAATGAGCTAGTATGCATAGCATACTAGCTCATTATGAATTACTTACCTGAGATCGAAGCCCCCGCAGCGGTCCTCGGCCACCTCCTCCGTCGCCACCATGATACCCGTAGGTATCACGTCTCCGGCGCTGTGACTGGCCGGAGCCACAATGACGTCACTCCGTCACATGCGCGCGGGAGCCATCATTAACGGCATGTGCGGCTTCACTTGCGGCGCGCTCAGTGCGCCTGCACCGTTGTCTACGCCGTGCATGCGCTGTAGCCATTGGTGCCCAGTTTTTGGAAAATATCTCCTTAACCGTGTAGGTTAAGGAGATATTTCTTGGACCTACAGGTAAGCCTTAATCTAGGCTTACCTATAGGTCAAAGTGGTCTGATAAGGGTTTACAAAGACGTTTACAAAGACGTTTACAAGTGTCAAGCATTTGTTCTGCAAAAACGCTGCTGCCAAGAGAAAAAGCATCTAGCAGAGATGGCAAAATATCCTGTGTGCGTGAGGCTTTGAACACTTATGCCGCGTACACACGGTCGGAATTTCCGATGGAAACAGTCCGATTGGAGCTTTTCAACGGATTTTCCGACCGTGTGTATGCCCATCGGTCTTTTTCTGTCGGAATTTCCAACGGACTTTGGATTGAGAACCTGTTCTAAATTTTTCTGACGGAAAACCTTTCTATCGGATTTTGCGATCGTGTGTATGCAATTCCGACACGCAAAATTCCGACGCATGCTCGGAAACAATTTGACGCATGCTCAGAAGCATTAAACTTCCCTTTTATAGTGCTGTCGAACGTGTTTTATGCCGCTGTGCTACAGACCGTCGGAATTTGGTGTGACCGTGTGTAGGCAAGACAGTTTGAGCGAAATTCCGTCGGGATTCCGACGGGATAACCATCAGAGCTTTTTCCGACGAGAATTCCGACCGTGTGTACGTGGCATTAAAGTGATTGTAAATGATTAACTTGTAAAACAACCCATTCAGTTTAACCGGTTCCCAACCGCCTCACGTGTATTTACGGGGGCAATATGGCTCCCCTGCGCGAAACCCCGTACGGGAACGGGGTTCCTTTAAGAGCCTACAGAGGGTGCGATCGCCGCAAGCCATGTGTGATCGCCTTCACGAGCGCCAGCTCTGTGCTGTCAGAGGAGAAGAGACATGTCGTTTGTTCCTACTAGGTAGGAAACGCGATATGTCTCCTCTCCTACTCACACAGTTAGCACACACTGAGGGAACACATATTTAACCCCTTGATCGCCCCCTAGTGTTACCCCTCCCCTAGCAGTGTAAATTACACAGTAATCAGTGCAAATTTATAGCACTGATCGCTGTATAAATGGCAATGGTCCCAAAAATGTGTCAAAAGTATCCAATCTGTCCATCGCAATATACAAAAACATATTTGGGGGGCACCCCCAAATATGTTTTTGTATAGTGTAATAGACCCTGACCAGGTTTTTTGGGGCTGGAGCACCCCTCCCCCTCCTCATTACCTCTTATTTAGTAGCCACCAATGCATAGGAGGAATCCCTTCAGTTCTCCCACATAGAGGAGTTTGGCTCCCATGGTTGAGACGCAGGATCTTTCATTCTATTACTAGGGTAGGACCCACTAATCCAGGGTACTTTGTCGCAGTAAGTGGGCTTAGCACTATATGACCATATAGTGTGACCAAACCCCTGTATTTTTTTGAATATGTTCAGGAGTTTTTAACTAGCCCTGCAGGAAATGTCATTCTTGAATGTGTGCACTGTAATCTGTTTTGTACTGTCCATCGCGATGTCGCAATACCGCTAAAAATCGCATATCACCGCCATTACTAGTAAAAAAATAAGTAAAATAATAAAAATGCCATAAAAATGCCATAAATCTTTCCCACAGTTTGTAGACACTATAAATTTTGCGCAAACCAATCAATATACGCTTATTGCGATTTTTAGTTATTTTTTACTATAAGTATGTAGAAGAATATATATCGGCCTAAACTGATGAAGAAATGTGTTTTTTAAAAACATTTTTGGGGCTATTTATTATAGAAAAAAGTAAAAAATATATATATATTTTTTTTCAAAATTGTCGCTCTTTTTTTGTGTATGGCGCAAAAAATAAAAACCGCAGAGGTGATCAAATAGCACCAAAAGAAAGCTCTATTTGTGGGAAAAAAAGTGCGCAAATTTTGTTGGGAACAGCATTGCATGACCGCGCAATTATCAGTTAAATCGTCGCTGTACCAAATTGTAAAAAAAAGTGCTCTGATCAGGAAGTGGGGTAAAACCTTCCGGGGCTGAAGTGGTTAAAATAGAAATGAAAGGCAAACATTTGTGAATAGATGTAAAAAACCATTGTACATTTATTTTTCCCCCTTTTTTATAAGTGATTACATTCCCTCTGTTCTCAGCTGCATAAGAGCTGGGGAGAGAAGCAGCCTTCTCAGTGACAGGCTGTGCAGCGGGGGGGGGGGGGGGGGGGGTGTCAGGACAAGTCTGATCATTGGAGGAGAGCATACTGAGTTCCCAGCATAGTTGGAAAATTGACCAACAACGGGCTCTCCTGCTTAGTGTGGTCAGCCAACCCTTGCGTTGCTTCTACATGTGATCCAGCGACTAATCAGCCAATTGGATCACTTTAATTAGAAATAGCGACGACTGCAGAAAATTTACCCTAAAATAACCTTGTTATTAAAAGTCAAAGTAATGACCTATTTTCCCAGTTAGGCGGTTGGCAAATGATTTGAAACGTATCCAGAAATAAGTCGTTTATGGCTAAGGTATCAGTAGCAAATAGAGAACCCATCAAGTGCCTAAAGATTTGAGCAGCTAAAGGTTCTAACTGCTTCCTAGAAGTGGTGTCAGTATCACACTTTCAAAAAATAGAAATCAATAGAAACCGAGACCTTCATTTAAGAACTACTGCCTCCAGATATATAGTGTGAAATGATTCTTTAGTTCCGGATGATTAAAACTCAAATCAATTTTTTTCCCTTAAACAAACAAAAAATCAATATATTCCTAGTTACAACCTAAATAATATATATATATATATATATGGAATATATATATATATATAAAACATACACACACACACACACACACAGTAAAACCTTGGATTGCGAGAATAATTAGTTCCAGAAACATGCTTGTAATCCAAAGCACTCTTATATCAAAGCAAATTTCCTCATAAGAAATAATGGAAACTCGAATGATTCATTCCACAACCATTTATTCATAGGTCCTTCAGTTTATAGTCCATATAAAAAGATTATACCGATAGGTTGTGTAACCATAAAATGTCCATCCACAAATGGCGGCCTCCACAAGGGGATTAGAAGAAATATCCAGAAGGAACTACAGAGTATAGAAGAGAATTGTAGCAATATGTTGCTAAATGTTGTACCTTCAGTAAATGTAACCATATTGCTATACTTATGCCCCGTACACACGGTCAGATATTCCGATGGAAAAAGTCTGATCGGATTATGTTGTCGGAAAATCCGACCATGTGTGGGCGCTAGCGGACTTTTTCCGTCGGAAAAAATTTGAGAGCAGGATCTAAAATTTTCCGACAACAAAATCCGATCTGACTTTTTCCGGTCCTGTGTAGAGAATTCCGACGCACGTGCCACACATGCTCAGAAGAAATTTGGAGACGAAAGCTATTGGCTACTGCCCTGTACGTAGTTCCGTCGTACGTTTTGTACGTCACCTCGTTCGGAATGATCGGATTTTCCGACAACTTTGTCCGACCATGTGTGTGCAACACCAGTTTTGGACGAAATTTGTCGGAAATTATCAGACGGATTTGGTGATCGGACTGTCCGACCGTGTGTACGGGGGCTTAGGCTCGATTCACACAGGGGCAACCCGACTTACAGCGCAACTTTGCAAGGCGATTTGGAGGTGACTTCAGCGCGACTTTAATAAACTTACAACGCAACTTTAAGTTGCCTCCAGGACAGGCAAATTTAGCTGTGGCCAATCACAGAATAATCAGCTCTCTGGGAGGGAGGGGTTTGTCTGGGTAAACTAATTTATTTTCCTGTAAAGTCGGTTCAATATAGATGGAGATCCGACTTGGAGGCAAATTCTATTGAAATCTATGGGTACAAGTTGCCTAGAAGTCGCCTTGAAGTAGTACAGGAACCTTTTCTGAAGGCGGAGCAACTTCAGTAGTGTACATTAAGACGGCTCTCATTCACTTCAATGGAATTTCTTATGTCCCGTGACTTGGGGCAACTTGAGGTCTGACAAGTCGGATCCCAAGTTGCTGTAGTGTGAGCCGGCACTGAGAGGCGTCTCTTTTCTCTTTTGTTAACTTAATGTTTTAATGAGGTTTTTTTACATTTTACTGTAGATAAGGCGTATGATCATGTAAGTGTGGTACAGAGGTTGTATAACATAAACAAGAGCCATTACAAACAACTTAAATTAGTTTCAACAAGCTGTGAATCGCAGTCAAGGAGAACGTTCAAAAGTAACCAAGGGGAGAAATAAAGAGAATGAAGGAGGGGGGGTGGTGGAAGGGGATTGGGTTGAGTTGTAGGTAGCGTTAGCCAGTAATCATAGAGGTCAAGGGCAGGAAGGGCCATGAGTTAACAAGGAGGCAAGTGTCAGCGGTTTATGTATATAGGTAGTGCCATTAGTGAGTTTAGGATGAGATGTCTAGATTGGAGAAGGTTAACCATGGTGTCCAGTCTTTCTTGAGCTTCGGTAAGCACAGTTTTGCTTTGGTGAACATGAGTTACATTGGAAAATTTTGGTTGAGCATTTGATGGATCATCTGAATAGAGGGCAGAGAGGTACTGTTCCATTGTGTTGTAATGGAGAGACTGGCCACAATTAGTTTATGGGTAAGAACAGTGTGGTGGGAAGAGTCCCATGCTTCTAGTCCTAGTAGTGCTAGTTGAGGCGTGATCTTGACGGTGTTGCCTGTCAGGTTGTTGAAAAGGACTTGGACAGATTGCCAAAAGGGGAGGAGCAAGGGACAGGACTACCAGATGTGCACTGTAGACCCAGTGTCTCCGCCGTTCCTCCAGCAGGTGGAGTTACGTTGGGGCGAGATCCGGGAAAAACTTATAGGTGTGTAGTACCACTGGTGTAAATTTTTGTGTGCTGTTTCCCAGTGCGATATACACCTAGAGACTTTTAGAGTGAAGCCTGAGGCTCGGTGCCAGGATGCCAGGTCTGTCGAGAAATTAAGTGATTTCTCCCATTTCTCCATAGAGGGGAGTTTCTTGGGTTCATGCGTTGAGTCAAGCACTTTGTAAAAGTTTGAAGATACCTTAGCGTGTATTGTATTTTCATAGATTCGGATGATGTCGTTCGCAATGGGGTGGTCGGACCAGGTGATAAAGGCCAGGTTGTGTCGCACTCTCAGGTATTTGAAAAAGTCCTTGTAAGGGATGTTGTATTTTTTATGAAGATCTTGGAAGGTACGTCGATTTCCCTGTTGTAGTATGTCTCCAATTGTGATGGCTCCTAATGTCGTCCAAGAGGATAGAGATAGGTCAGAGCAAATGATTTCTAGTGCTGGTAAGGGGAAGGCCTCCACAATTACTTTTGAAAGTCCATGAGATTGTTGATGGATTGAGCTCCATATTTTGGTTGTTGCATTTACTATTGTATCAGTAGAGCAGCGCATGGTGTCAGTAGGGCAAAGGACGGTATCAGTAGGGCAGAGATTGGTGTCAGTAGGGCAGTGGATGGTGTCAGTATTTTTTTTTATTTCTATAATTTTATTTTTGTATTATTTTTTTTACAATATTATTATTATTATTATTATTATTATTATTTTTTTTTTTT
The DNA here is from genome assembly GCA_028564925.1 of Lithobates sylvaticus. NCBI lineage: Eukaryota > Metazoa > Chordata > Amphibia > Anura > Ranidae > Lithobates > Lithobates sylvaticus. Next base: position 741,604,175 of record CM053026.1, on the reverse strand, counting down.
TAGGTGTCCCATTGTGGGTCTTTGGTGAAATATCAGGGGTCTAAACATCCCCCTGATGTCTCAATTTTAAGAAAGAGAAAGGGACTGAGGACAGAGATTCCCCAGTCTCTTTCTCTGCAGCTTCAGCTTCACTGGGCAGTGAATGAGGCAAGTGCTTAGGCAGGGTTGCTCACAAATTTAGTCTGCCGGGTAATAAGTGTCCTGGCTAATTGTAAGAAGATCCACTAACTTTTCCCTAAATCTGGGTTTGCTGCACTTCTCTCTTCTGTCAGTGGGTGGCACTGTTGCCGGTGACATTGGATTGACAAGGGCATAATGAAGCCAGACTATGAGTAGATGGGTTGTCTCGGCCAATTGGCAAGGGTCTTTAGCCCATTTGCCTGCTGGGAGTGCCTATTTATTTGGGCGGAGTCAGGTGATTGCTGTTCTGTGCCACCTGGATGGCTGTCTGGGTGGACGTGTATTAAAATGCTCTGGGTTGCTAGGCCAGAAGCCTGAGGCCTATCCCAGGAATACCTGGCTGCTAAGCTGCTTGATCCCTAGCCAGGAGTAGGAGAAGCAGCACGGGGGTTGGAACTTCAGGCCTGGAGTCCAACCAAATTGCAGAGGTTCATAAATGCAGGGAGAACCAAGTTGATGTTATGGGGAACGATCGTTTTGGTTGCCAGCGGCAATCACAGATCAGGACCAGAGGTAAAAGGGAACAGTCGCAAGTAAGGGACCATCCCTCCAGTTATCAGAGGCCAGTTTATGGAAGTCTGAAAGAAGTACTAGAGCAGCCCTTTTCACTAGTCGGGGGTTTGGCAAGAAGTGGGAAAACTTCAGCAAGTGCCAAGCCCCAGGGACCCAGCAGGTTAGCGGGGATGACGCTTGAGGAGTATACAGCAGGTTAGCTGTGGAAGAGCTCAGGGGATCCAGTGACGACTGGGATCTGGAAGTCTAGTGAGAGACTGGGAGCTCAGTGAGTGAATATCTACAGTGGGACACTGTAAGATGTAAGAGAAGATCTACACTGAGTTAGGCCCCTTTCACACTGGGGCGGTTTTCAGGCGGTACGGCGCTAAAAATAGCGCCTGTATACCGCCTGAAAAAAAACGGCCCCATTCACTCCAGTGTGAAAGCCGGCGGGCTTTCACACTGGAGCGGTGCGCTAGCAGGACCGCAACAAAAGTCCTGCTAGCAGCATCTTTGGAGCGGTGAAGGAGCGGTGTGTTCCCCGCTCCTATACCGCTCCTTCCCATTGAAATCAATGGGAAACCGTGGGGATACCGCCCGCAAACCGCCGCTGCAGCGGCGCTTTGCGGAGGTTTTTAACCCTTTTTTTAAACCACCCCGCTAGCGGCCGCATACCGCGGGTAAAACGATGGTAAAGCAGCGCTAAATATAGCGCTGCTTTACCGTCGCCGCCCCGCACCGCCCCAGTGTGAAGCCAGCCTTACTGTTAGCTATGTATAAGGATCTCTATTGACTGTTGCAAGTTCAGTTGCCATAGGAGACAGCAGTTCTACAAATACAGTGTCCGTATCCGGCTGGAAGGCCCTCAATCTGTATAGCTGTCTGCCTATTCATTTGTCTTGGAGTCTGCCAATTACCATTGCATCTGACTAAGGGTCTCTACCCCAGTTCTTGTTAAGAGACAATAAATCTCTTTTGTTTGCATCCAAAAAGTGACTGGTGCCCAATTATTCCATCTTGCATTACACCCCCTATGCCTACTAACCCACTCTACAAGGAAGGATGTCAGCTCTTCCTGATTCTGCAAGTCACCATTAGGCAGATAGGCGTCAGGGCCAGCACTACAACACATTTACATAGTAACAAAGGGTTTGATTTACTAAAACTGAAGAGTGCAAAATCTGTTGCAGATCTGCATGGTCAGCTTCTAACTTCAGACAATAGAAAGAAAGTGAACGCTGAGTAACTTATGTAGTGGCTAGCACGTACAAAGGTGAATATACAACCTCCAAATAATCATAAAATAGCAAATATAGTGTGTACGAAACGCATCAGTGGTCCTACACACTGACGTCATCGCCGCTGCATCCTCATGGTAGGAGCGGCAGCCATCTTTGTAAGTCTTGTTTGGCCTATGTTTACTTGTGTGCTGCAGCTTCATAGGTACCTTTTGATTTTATTAAATACTACACTATATGAGCGAGCATTATTTGGTCTCCCCATGGTGGAGTCTACTAAGTATTCTACAGATCTGGATATGATGTCACCAAACTTCATAGCAGCAATTCAAGGCTTGTCATTACTTGCCATCTGGTGAGTGCATAGAATGGAGAATTAGCACTGTGTAGCTTTTCATCCACTCTCTGTTGAGTGGTTTGGCACACTGCACTTTCACGGCAGGTTTTTGAGTTGAGAAAAGAGTTTTCTGGTCACGTCATTTGTTCACTAATGGGACTTTGTTTAGTTAACCTCCTTGGTGGTGTTCCTGAGTGTGGCTTGGGGTGAGATTTCAATACCATTAGTGGTAACCCCGAGCCACACTCGGGATTGCATCACTGGATCCTGGAAACGGTTACGTACCTTGTCCCCGGGATCCTGCCATGTACTCCCGCTGTGTACGGCGGCCGGATCCCCTGCTCGATCCTCTGTGTTACATAGTTACATAGTTAGCTAGGCTGAAAAAAGACACAAGTCCATCCAGTTCAACCCTAAAAAAAAAAGAAATAATAAATAAAAATAAAAAATATCGTACAATCCAATATACCCAATTCTATACCCACAGTTGATCCAGAGGAAGGCAAAAATAAAAGCCCAGCAGAGCACCACTGTTGTGTGTTCCGGCTTCCCATCCCTGCGAGCGTCGCAACGCAAGGGGGTGGAACCGGCGGCAGATTCAAAAAGTATAAACCACAACACACACCATACATTGTAATCTTATTGGATTACATTACTGTATCTAATAAATTGACCTCAGTTTGCCCCCAGTGCTTTGTCCAGTGCCCTTGCCTGCAGTTTTACTGTACTTTCTGCCTGGAAACTGCAGAACGACCATGGCATCAAAAAAGCGCACCTCTACCTCAAAAGCGCTTTATGATGTTCTGGAAAACAGCGATAGCAATACAGAATCACTTGCAAAAATTAAGTGACAGCGATTGGTGAGGAAGTTCGTCATCAGACACAGAAAGTGATTTCTGCGACGATCCTGTGACTGACATCAGTGATGTGTGGACTTGGTGCTCTATCGACTGCGGTACGGATCATGTAGCGCCCCCCAAGATTCCCATGTACTGGAGCACCTGGTATCAAAGTGGATGTTGAAGATGACAACCCCTTGGCATACTTCCAACTATTTTTGATCGATGAGGTTATTGAAAAGATAGTTACGGAGACAAACCGGTACCAGGAGCAGCAAGCTGCTACACCTTAGAGGTTTTCAAGGCGCAGAAAGTGGGAACCAGTGACCAAAGGGGACATCTGGAAATTTCTGGGCCTAATAATTCTTCAGGGAGTGGTGGGGAAACCCCTGTAGAAGTGGTTTTGGACAACTAATAAATTACTAGCCACTCCATTCTTTGGCACGGTCTTGTCGGAGTACAAGTTTTCCCTGATAATAAAATATTTGCACTTTGAAAACAATGAAGCATTTGACGAAACTACCCATCCAGCCCTCAAACTCAAGAAGATTTGGGAGGTATATCAGATGATTATGAAACATTTCCAACAGAGCTATGTGCCAGATAGAGACATCAGCATAGACAAAAGTCTAATGGCCTACAAGGGAAGGCTCAGCTGGATACAATATATAGCGTCAAAGAGGGCACAATTTGGCGTAAAATCTTTCATGCTATGTGAATTGAGCACTGGTTATATTTGGAATTCTATCCTATACACCGTTAAAGGAACCAAATTCAACCAAAAATACAGTCACTATGGAATGGCAACCTCTTCAGTTCTTTCATTGATTGAGCCATTGCTGAATCAGGGCTATTGTGTAACCACAGACAATTTTTACACATCTCCTGAACTCTAGGAGTTCCTTCTACAGAACAAAACGGATGCCCATGGAACCGTTAGGGCTAACCGGCGTGACATGCCGCCAACCTTTGGCAATATGAAACTCAAGACGGGAGAAATGGTTGCCTGGCAGAAAGGCAAAATGATGGCACTGCGATGGCGTGACAAAAAAAATGTGTGCCTAATGAGTACAACCCATAACACCTCCGCTGCATGGTACACACAAAAGGTGGGAAAGACATCATGAAACCACAAGTGGTTATAGACTATAATAACACCATGGGAAGTGTTGACAGAGCCGACCAGGCAATGACATTTTATCCAGCCATAAGAAAACAACAAAAAAAACATTATAAGAAGATCCTCAGGCATCTTCTTGAACAATGCCTATGGAATGCCTTCATTCTACTAAAAATAAAGAGTGACAAGCCTGTGGTTCATGCTGACTTTGTTTGGAAAGTTGCAGAACGTATCTTTCTGGACCACCAAACACCAACGGCTGCAAACAGAGCTGGACGTCGTGCTGCTGGTGTTGTCAACCCGGAACGCCTGACTGGTCGTCACTTTATGGACCACATGCCACCAACTAAAAAAAAGTCAGCATCCACAAGGATGTGTGTAGTTTGTTGCTCAAAGCGTGATGACACTGGAAGGAAAATTCAAAAAGAAACCAGGTTCTATTGTCCTGATTGTGACGTTGGACTTTGTGCAGTCCCATATTTCAAAATTTACCATACCCGGGATGTTTACTGAAGCAATATGACTAGTAATATTGCACCTTTGTTTGTCCAAAAAAAAATTCAGTGTTTTTGATTTGATTATATTATTCACTAAAATGTATTGAATAAAATGTATTATTATTATATATTATTTGTTATTATTTATTATATTATAAATTATGATTTTGTGTTTCTAATGTTATCATACCGGGATGTCTACTAGACTCTGGTTTGGACAGATTGAAGTGAGTTATTCCTTAAGCCCCATACACACGGTCGGACTTTTTCATGGATTCTGTCCGATCGGACAAGGTTGTTGAAAAATCAGACCGTGTGTATGCACCATCGGACAGTGTTCGTCGGTTTGTCCGACGGACAAAGTCTTATCTCCTGCTGGAAAGATTTGCCGTCAACCCGGTCCGATCACACCAAACCCGATCGTGTGTACGGTTGTCCGACCGGACAAAGTGCTACGCATGCTCAGATCACATTACAAGACCAAAGCTATTGGCTACTAGCCTCTACGTAGTCCCGTCGTAGGCAACAAACGTCACCACGTTCAGAATGATCGGATTTTTCGACAACTTTGTCCGACCGTGTGTACGCAAAACCAACATCGGACAAAGTACGACGGACATGATCCGACGGACCTGGTCCGCGGATTGTCCGACCGTGTGTATGGGGCTTAAGAATTACAGGCCTACAATATAAAATGCCAAATTTCCATGAAAAATAATTGTACCGCTTTCAGCAGCTAAAACATGACATAATCATACCGCCAGGGAAGTTAACACATGGACATTAATTTATCATTGCGAAGTGCTGCACTATATTTGCTATCTTAAAGTGGGAGCTTTAAGCGGTCCTCGCCCCCTTACATGCCACATTTGGCATTTAATTATTTTTTTGGGGGGGGGAGTGGGTACCTGGTTTTGACAGGTACTTCCTGTCCCACTTCCTCCTTCCATCGCTTGTCCGCCTAGGCGACTCCTCCTCTCCTAATAGGTGGCCCCTCCCTCTCTGCAATCTTCTAAGACACGTCACAGGTCCCAGAAGATTGCCTGGCCGCTAGGAGAGCGCAGCGCGACTCGCATATGCGCAGTGCATGCTCGGCTGCGAAGCCGCAAGCTATCACAGCCGGGTGCCCACAGTAGCAATGACGCTGCAGAGGAAAGGGTAGGAGAGGAGCGAGGCTTTGGGCGGCCGCATTGATGAACCGTGGGACATGTGAGTGTCTGTTTATTAAAAGTCAAGGGCTACACTTTTTGTAGCGTCTGACTTTTAATAAACTTACAAAACATTGGAACTCCGCTTTGAGCTTCCAACTTCAGCTTGTTCAATTAAGCTTTGACAAAAAAACCTGGAAGCAGGGGTTGGCAAGGAAGGATCGCAGTTTACCTGTTACCTGCCAGTATTAACGATTAGATTTCGATAGACGGGTTGCCGACTCCCAGATTGGGGGTGTGCCCAGGCACAACCGGCACACCCCGGCCTACACGCCTATGTTCCTTCACTAAAAATCTTTACCGATCCACTTTCCACCTAATAATTAAAAAAAGATGTAGCTATGTATAGTCTAAATTATTTTTGGCACTTAGGCTTGCTAAGAGAATAGATCAAAATATAAATAATTTGTATTTATTGATCTTCATTGTAGACTGATGACTATTTTTTTTATTACAGTGCAAGAAACAAAAAAATAAAAATAAAAAATAATGAAGTCCAATTACAATGTGTTCTACGTACATCACTGAGGAAATTCATCAATACAAATTAAAGCCTATATTTTTCACACAAGTGGCAAATAGAGAAGTTCAAAGATTCTTTGTCTCCTTTCCAAGTTGCACACTCATCTATTATTTAGCCCGGTTTATAAAAGAGATAGAATGTAGTGTCTAAATAAGGAAAGCCTCCTCTGTTCCAGCCTTTCACGGTGATTCTTAAGCTGGGGGAGCAGAAAGCTCTTTCAGATATACAGGGAATTACTTTATCGCTGAGCTCTACCTGAGTGTCAATTCTGCTGACATTTTTGGAAAGCAGAAGAATAGTTTGGAGAATAAATGGGATTTGTTGATGCCCAAAATGTAAAAGATAACATGAAAATGAAATGAAATGAAATACTTTATACCACTCTTTGTACTCTTTTTTTTTTTTTTTTAACCACTTAAGGACCGGAAGGATTTACCCCCTTAAAGTGGTGTTTCCCCCAAAAAAATCAAGAATAGTTTTCTGTGCAGTAAATGACCTAAAAAAACGTAATTGGATAAAAAAAAATTTTTAACTTACCTTTTTTTCTCCCTGTTGCTATGCGGTCCCGCGAAATCTGCCTCTTCCAGTGCCTGGGCTAAACACGTCACTTCCCTAGGTTGCCATAATAGCGGGCACTTGCGACGACGCCGCCCATTGTTATGGCAACCTGTATACTTTACAGCGCTGCTACGGCGCATTACTGCGCATGCACGAGATCGTGGAAAGAACGGGCGGTGCATGCTGGTCGTTCAGCAGCACCGAAGAGGATGCCTGTGGGCTTCACATGCCCACAGGCAAGATGAAAACGATCTGGATTGAAATTTATAAGTTTCTTATTTAAAAGAAAACGGACATCATAAATCAAGCAAAACAGAAAAAGTGAGTTATATATTTCTATGTCATAATCTTTGTCATTTAACAACAACAAAAAAAAACGTTTTATACAGTGGAACACCACTTTAATGACCAGGCCATTTTTTGTGATAAGGCACTTGTCCAATTTTAACTGACAATTTCGTGGTCACGCTGTACCCAAATAAAATTTATATCTATATATTTTTTTTTTCCCACAAATAGAGCTTTCTTTTGGTAGTATTTGATCACCTCTGAGTTTGTTTTGTTTTTTGAGCTAGAAGAAAAAAAGACCAACAATTTAGAAAAAAATAAAACTGCTATAAAACATACCCAATAAAAAAAAAATTTAAATCGAATTTCTTCATCAATTTAGGCCAATGTGTATTCTGCTATATACTTTTGGTAAAAAAAAAAAACAATAAGCGTATATTGATTGGTTTGCGCAAAAGTTATAGCGTCTACAAAATAGGGGATAGATTTCTGGCATTTTTATTATTTATCTTTTTTTACTAGTAATGGTGGTTATCAGCGATTTTTAGCGGGACTGTGACATTGCGGCGGACAGATCGGACACCTAACTGACATGTTTACACCTTTTTGGGAAACAGTGACAGTATTACAGTGATCAGTGCTAAAAATATGCACTGACAATTTACCAATGACACTGGCAGGGAAGGGGTTAAAGTGGTGGGACACCCTGAAAAAAAAAAAACTTTAAAAAAATGTTAATAACAATAACAATAACAAATTTACTTACCAGAAATGGCTGTTGCTAGGCAGATCGTCCTAATCTGCCTCTTCCAGCGCCGCAGTGATCTTCTCTCATTCCGTCTTCTAGTGAATGGGGCGCGGTGTGTTATGGGAACTGTGTCCCACAACACATCGCAATCCCCATTCACATATTAGACTCGCACATGCGCAGTTGGCCGCGCGCCGACTCGCGCATGCGCAGTTGGCCGCGCGCCGACTCGCGCATGCGCAGTTGGCCGCGCGCCGACTCGCGCATGCGCAGTTGGCCGCGCGCCGACTCGCGCATGCGCAGTAGGAAACGGTAAGCCGTTTCCCTTACTGAGGATGGCGGCGCTGGAACCGGATCGCAGAGGGACATCTCGGCCTCCACGACCGACATCGCGGGCGCCCTGGGAGGGTAAGTGTACTTATTAAAAGTCAGCAGCGACTTTTTTTTTTTAGCTGCTGACTTTTAAAAAAAAAGTTTTTAAGGTGAAACACCGCTTTAACATCAGGGGCGATCAAGGGGTTAACTATGTTTCCTGGGTGTGTTTACTAACTGTAAAGGGGGGATAGGCTGCCTGGGATAACACAGAGATTCATCTTTCTACATCGAGTCCACTGGACCAGCTGATTGGCTCCCCCGCTGGCCAATCAGCGCGCGATCGCCCACACAGGGCCGAACCGATGTACACCTACAGCGATTAATGCAGTCAAGCCACTTTGCCGCAGTATAACTGCAGCGGGTGGTCGTGTGGTTATAGTATTAGTCATATACCACGAAACGTTGTCCAATTTAAAGAAGAATTCAACGTATGGATATTTTTATACAGTTATATTGGTTCAACTTAGACCGATGTAACCATACATATACCATACCTCTAGATCAGGGGTCCCCAAACTTTCAAAAGAAAGGGTCAATTTACTGCCCTTCATAGTTTTTTTTTTAAATATTCATTTATTGATTTTATCAAACTTAATACATGTATGTAATATCCTTTAACAGTTACATCTAGCAATTGTTGTCTTCATAAATATATGTAATGACATTAACGTCATAATGAACACTTATATCTTCCACAACATTAGCCAATCAGGGCTTACTAATTGTGACCATTGGTCTTTATTTCCATATTCCTCAACGGAGTAAACTTTTATCTGAAAGTTTTGTCAGATTACTGTGTGTAAACCACACAGGGTTCATTTGGTAAATCACAGTGCTGTATACCTTCGTTTTGCACTCATTTTACACAGCAGTCATACCCATTCACACATTCACACCCATACATACTTGCCAGCCGAAAGTTCAGCTGGGTTACACTCTGCCCTCACCCCTACACTAATCCCCAACCAAGTATCAGGATCTTTCTGTTTCCTCTAGGGTAGTTATGTACCACAGGCTCCCCATGTCCCAGGTAGACATGTGCGATAAAATTCGTACGAATTTTTCAAAATTCGTACGAATTTTTCAAAATTCGTACGAATCCAAAATACGAATATTTATGCATACGAATTCCTATACGAAATACGAAATTTCGTTACGAATTTCGGTTTCAAATGAACAGAAACATGACTGGTGTTTATGCATAAGAATTCTGTACGAAATACGAAATTTTGTTTACGAAATACGAAATTTCGTAAATGAATTTCCGTTCCAAATTAACAGAAAGTATCAGAAACGTGACTGGTGTTAATATGCATAGGAATTCTGTACGAAATATGAAATTCCGTTTACGAAATACGAAATTTCATAAACAAATTTCCGATCCAAATTAACAGAAACGTTTAAATTTACAATCCGCACGAAATTCGTATTTCGTACGAATCCGAACTAAATTTCGTATACGAATTACGATTTTTTTTTTTAATACGAAACACAACGAAACGAAACAAATTTTTTGACGGCGCCCATGTCTAGTCCCAGGTGGACCACCTATTGTTGGGAAAGCGGGGTATCTTTCCAGAAAGAGTCTTCAATATCAAGCCAAGGCTGCCAGATCTTGTTGAACTTTTTAGAGCAGGCCCTGCCCTTGTAAATGAGTTTAAAGATTGGTATAACCTTATTGATCATACGGAACAACATTTGAACACTCGGGGCGGATATAGTCTTCCATTGCAACAGTATTAATTTTCTAGCATAAAACAGTATTATTCGAACCAGGGTTCGTTTATGAGTTCTGTGTAGGAAGTCATTAAGGACACCCAAAAGCCCAACCTCAGGAGTGCAGGGAACCACCAGATGTAGGGTGTTCTCAAGAAAGGAGAATACGTCCGTCCAGAACGTCGACAGGACTGAACAAGACCAGAACATGTGTATGTAACCAGCTCTTCATACTCTAGATGGGCCTGGACTGTGCCCAGTGGGAGGAAACAATGCCCGATCTTTGGCATTAGGTGTAGAAATAGTTAGTGTCAGTGGGATGAATAGTCCCCCATTTTTGTTGTCAGTGGAAGGAATTATGCCCCATTGTTGGTGTCAGTGGTAGGAATAAGAGCAAGATTAATGGAGGCAAAGGTACACAGTTTGGAAACCACTGCTCTAGAACCCCCTGCCTTCTGGAGGATTTTAGAATGTAGTGGGTTGGAAAAGGCAAATTATCAGTCTGAATACAATATTTATGTCATCTCAGCCAATCCCTGGGGGAGGGTGCCAAGTGGTTGGCTGCATACATAGTACGGGGCCTGAGACAGCTGGGGTCCAGCCCAGGAGGTGAAATTCCCAGCCTGAAGGGCTGCTGCCCTTCTGGGCAGTGCAGCTAAAGTTCTTAAAGGAGTTCATTGAGGTCCCAGCTGTGTTACAGCTGGGGGGGGGGGGCTATTGTTTTGAGAATAGCTGGAGCTGATCAAGGGCTTTCACTGAGGATATGGTCTGGAGAGTTCACTGGAGAAATGTCTGTCTGATATGGAGGAGACACACAAAGGAGACATCTAAGAAGCCAGGGACATTGTAAATACAGACCTTAGTGTAGGATCCTGGGGTGACTGTTTGCTTTGGCTACCCCTTGTGCATCAGTGCCAGTGCTTGCTTGATGGTGTCTCAATGATGCTCATTCCCTTAGCTGATACTAGAGGGATTGTACTAATAAGCTTCAACAGAGTTTTCTCTTATTACTGAATAGTGTTGCTGGAATGTCCCACAGCTTCCTACACCCTATCCAAGTTTATTCAGCAATAAGTCTCAAAAAAAATAACCCCTAGACTATCCATTGGTCCAGAAAGAGTGACTGTTGCTGTGTGCCTGGCTTCCGCTATACCATTTTGGGGAAAGAACCTGTGGCAAATCCGCTGGCCCTTTCGGGGGTGAGCACTACACTTACTTTCTATCTTGTTTCTGGTGAACCTTGAATTATTTGCTACTCCGATGATCTTCCTATATAAGCCATGCCTTTGTACTTCCTGCTTGCCAGATTAGTGTGCTCCTCTCCTGCCAATATCTTACTCCTTACGCTCTTGCTGCAGTCTGGATCAAGTCTGCATCTTCATTACCATTCGTTACCAACCTTTGGCTTCTTTAGTGACTATGCTTTTTGCTTGATCCTCAGGTTGCTCACCTCCTGGTGGGGCGATCCTGAGGACCATGAACTGGCACTAACATGCAACAAAACCCATCTCCACCATCTAATGAAGACTGTTTAGTGTTTAGACCCATGTCTTGGGTGAGCCCACGACACCCACCAGGGGAATCTGCTTGTGTATTTATCCTGCTGGTTTCTGTGTGAACCTTTCCACTGCTATAGCCACCGGCCTCCAAGCCAGATGTTTAGACATCAGTATTCACCCTCACGCCAGAGGATGCTACATAGACTGTGCATGCTCTTACAGAGTCTCAGACCAGTTGGCTGTCCCCTTTTACTGCTAGGAATACTTAAGGCTGCTATTGAAGTACCTGCTTGTGTTTTAGAGTATCCATCCTCATCCCTCTACCTACCTGTGTTCATGTACTGCAGTAAATCTTCAAAAGCTACCCCTAGCCTGAGCCTGAGTGCGTCAGTGGGCTCTGGAACTGGTACTTGGGTTGGCAGCCTCTGAGCAGATAAGGCAGACCTAGGTTAATTCCAAAAGCCCCTCTGGGGGTAAGCACGATAGATAGATAGATAGATAGATAGATAGATAGATAGATAGATAGATAGATAGATAGATAGATAGATAGATAGATAGATAGATAGATAGATAGAAAGCCGCATGTGCAGAACAGAAGATATGAAGGTGGACCCCCTGCCCCTAAAGCTTTGTGCTCCCAAACACCGAATTTTGGTTAAGCCCATTTATCTATAATCTCAAGCGATCACATGATGTTTTTCAAGCAAGTGAGTGTAAAGCCCTCTCCATAGCTCAGTGTGTGCATTTTTAATGATCTCTAAGCTTTGTATTCCAGTAGTAATAACTGGATGGCGTAGAGTGGAGTTTGCAGTCTTTCTCGGCAGGCTGATCTCATTGTAATGGCCTAATTATTGTTATTTGTGCTAAGTCTTTGGAATGGCACATTATAATTAATGGCATAATGTTATCCGTCTGTAGTAGGATAAACTTTAACATTATTCCAAGTTATAAATAAATGTTCTGGCACTTGAGAAAACACTAAAATAAATTTTAATTGTCAGTACACCCACATCTTGATGTCAGTGAGGGTCTTCGCTATCGTCCAGCATTGTACTTAGTATTGCGGTGGTTGTACGCACGCATCACCCACCACCTGCTCCGAAATATGTGTGTGGAATGTTGTCTATTTCTTAAAGGGAACAGAGTACACTACATGGGCGGTGGTTGTAAAGGGGGGCAGAGGACACTACGGGGGAAAGGGTGCACAGGTCACTGTAATTGGGGGGCAGGGAACACTGCTTTGGGGAGCACAGGACACTGCTATGGGGGGAGGGGCAGGCAGAGGACACCGCTTTAGGGGGGCACAGGACACTGCTATGGGGGTGGGGCAGAGGACACTACATGGTGGGTTGTAAAGGGGGGCAGAAGACACTACAGGGAGGGGGTGATGTGAAGGGGGGCAGAGGATACTGCTTTGGGAGGGCACAGGGCACTCTTATGGGTGGGCAAATGACACTACAGTGGGAGTGATGTGAAGGGGGGTAGAGGACATTACTATGGGGGACACAGGGCACTACAGTGGTGGGGGGTTGATGTGAAGGGGAAAGGAGACACTGCTATGCTATGGGGAGAAGAGGACATCACAGGGGGGGGGGTATGTGAAGGGAGCAGGACACTGGTATGCAGAGGACGTAGACACTACTGTATGGGGATGTATGGGGAGAGGGGGGGCAGAGGACACTATTGTGGGGGGATGATGTGAAGGGGAGCAAAGGACACAGCTGGGGGTGGAGGGCACAGGACACTATGTTGTGATTTTATTGGGGGATTCACCTTTTTTTTTTTTAAAGGGACGTACCCCCCCCCCCCCCCTTTACTCAGGGACCTTTGATTTCTCCATGTTGTCCAGGTAGATATTAACCTCTAAAATGTTGCCGACCCCTGCTCTAAGCAGCATAAGAGATTCAGCAGCAGGTATCTCTTGATGTAGAGGGGTTAGACCTTAAGGTAGAGGATCCCAGCCCAGGAGAGGTGGGTATGCAAATCTAGTACACTGGAGTTTAGGCAGGGTTGCTCCTCACTAATTTACTTGCCAAGAGTAGTTATCTTGGTTGATTGCTAGAGATCTATTGATTTCTCCCCATGTTGGGCCTCATTGTACTTTTCTCTTCTCCCACTAGATGCCCGGGTACTTGGTGGTACCAGATACAAGAAGGGCAACGCAATGTCAGCTTATGGGTATATGGGGTATCTCAGCCAATGGGCAGGGGTTTTCGTGAATCCCTTGGCCTGCTGGGAAAGCCTATATATCCGTCAGATGATCTATGTTCTGTGCCACCTGGACGGCTGTCTCAGTGGACGTGTGTTGTATTGCCCGGGCTGCTAGGCCAAAGATTGAGCCTATCCCGGGCACATCTGGCTGCTAGGCTGTCTGAGGGCCTATCCTGAAGCAAGAGAGCAGCGCAGGGTTGGGACTGCTGCTTGCAGTCCAACCAAAAGTGGTGGTTTTGCCGGCCGGAGAACCTGTTGTGGTCGGAGGTAGAGGGGAAGCTGTCACCAGTAAGGTACTATCCGCCTTATTACCAGGGACCACAGTGAGTAACTGAAGCAAGTACCGGAGCAGCATTCTCACCAACTGGGGACGGTGAAGAATCAGGAAACTTCAGTGGGTATCAAGCCAGGGAGCCAGCCAGAGCAGCCTTGTGTGTCATACCAGGGGCCGAGCAGGCCAGCGGTGGTGAAGCTTGAGAGGTATCTAGAGTGTCAAGCTAAGGACCCAGCAGGGAAGCAGGGGTGACGCTTGAGGAAGATACCACCGTGAAGATTGGAGGAGCTCAAGGGATCCAGTGGCAGTGAATCAGTGGGTCTAGTGAGAGACCGGGAGCTCAGAGTACTGAAGAACTACAGGGAGTAAATTGTAGAGAAAGTGAAGGAACTGTTAAGCCTTGTGTTTGGAATTGTTAAAGACTGTTGCCATAGGAGACATCATTCCTACACATGACGATGTGGCATCTTGCTGGATGCATTTCCCTGCATGGCTGTCCTCCTATTGAAGTCTCGGAGTCTGCCAATTAATCTTGCAACTACCTAAGGGTGTCCTGGCCCTAACCCTCTCTGCCCTAAAAAAGGTTTGTTGAGAGAAATAAACTTTCATTTGCATCCAAGAAGTGTCTGACGCCCCCAATAACTTTAACAACTATACGCCCACCATGCCCACCATGTTTCACAACCCACTACATACAGAAGGATGTCAGCTATCCCTTGCCCTGGAGGTTCTCATTGGAGCCTGGGACCTTGCTACACAAACAAAGGGTTAAAATGGCCCATTCTGAAACTTTACAAGTCTACATGAATAACTTCTTGAAATGCCACAATAAACACAAACAGAACAATTTTTCAAAAAAGTTCAACCTTTTGACTTTTAAACGCAATCCTTGAGCTCCAGTCCAGTGAACAGTGTCTGGGCTGAGATGATGTCATCAGTCATAGTTAAAGGAACTGTTTTGCCTGGATCAATAATGTACACACTGGCTGCAATATTTGCTATTAACATACATGTGCAAGAATTTATTTATTATGACTCTGAATGATATTAGAGTTTCATATAAACCTGTGGGAAGGTCGAGAAGATTTTTTTTATGTTGCTTAGGGTGTGTAAATCCCAAGACTGCCTCAATAGTTAGGATCCCTTAACACTAAAGACATCAGTTTTGGCCCACTTTTAGGGGTAAGGTGTGCTAACCTAATTACATATCATATACAGTCATCTGGGAAACACAGTAGCATAGTGGTTAGCCCTGAGGTCCTTGGTTTGGCAAGGACACTATCTGCATGGAGTTTGCATGTTCTCCATATACTTGCATTGGTTTCCTTTGGGTACTCTTGTTTCCTACAACACTTCAAAGACACCGGTAGTGTCCCATACCTGGTAGTGGCTGAATTGACAAGAGGGCCAATCAAGATCCTCCACCCCAAACTCGCTCATCCATGACTTTATGGACCTTTCTTTGTGCACTGGTGTACAGTCATGTTGGAACAGGAAGGGGCCATCCCCAAACTGTTCCCACAAAGTTGGGAGCATTAAATTGTCCAAAATGTATTGATATGCTGGCACCTTAAGAGTATTCTTCACTGGAACTAAGGGGCCAAGCCCAACCCCTGAAAAGAAACCCCACACCATAATCCCCCCTCCACCAAATGATTTAGACCAGTGTACAAAGCAAGGTCCATAAAGACATGAATGAGAGAGTTTGGGGTGGAGGAACTTGACTGGCCTGCACAGAGTCCCGACCTCAGCCTGATAGAACACCTTTAGAGACTGCAAGCCAGGCCTTCTCATCCATATCAGTGCCTGACCTCACAAATGCGCTTCTGGAAGAATGGTCAAACAGTCCCATAGACACACTCCTAAACCTTGTGGACAGCCTTTCCAGAAGAGTTGAAATTGTTATAGCTGCAAAGGGTGGGCCAACTCAATATTAAAACTTACAGACTAATGCCTCGTACACACGATCGGACTTTCCGCCAACAAAACCGTGGATTTTTGTTCGAAGGTTGTTGGCTCAAATTTGTCTTGCATACTCACAGTCACACAAATGTTGGCCAACAATTACGAACGTGGGAACATGGTGACATACAAGACGTATGATGAGCCAAGGAAAAGGAAGTTCAATAGTCAGTGCGGATCCTTCTGCTTGATTCCGAGAATGCGTGAACTTTTGTGTGTCGGACAATTTGAGAACCTGCTAGCCAACATTTGCTGGCGGAAAGTCCGACAACAAATGTTCGATGGAGCATACACACGGTCGGACTTTCAGCCAACAAGCTCACATCCAACATTTGTTGTTGGAAAATCCGATCGTACATACGGGGCATAAGACTGGGATATCATTAAAGTTTATGTGCGTGTAAAGGCAGGTGTCCCAATACTTTTGGTAATATAGTGTATGTCATAGCTTTTCATTAGCAACCCATTTGGAATTTTAGCAGTGTATGTACTGTATGTACCTCCAGAGACAAGTCACCTGACCGGTTGCTCAATGATTATGGACCTTGTATACCCTGTAAACCCATATGCCGCGTACACACGATCGGACTTTCCGGCGGACTTAGTCCGGCGGACAATCCGACGGACTTTACAGCTGAGGTTAAGCGAGCGGACTTGGCCACACACGATCACTCCAAAAGTCTGCCGGTTTCGAATGCGGTGCCGTAGAATAAGGAAGTTCATAGCCAGTAGCCAATAGCTGCCCTAGCGTCGGTTTTAGTCCGTCGGACTAGCACACAGACGACCGGATTTTTCGACCGGACTCGAGTTCGGCGGACAAATTTGAAGCCAGTCTTATTTCTAGGTCCGCCAGACTTTTGGGAAGAAAAAGTCCGCCAGAGCCCACACACGATCGAATTGTCCGACGGACTCTGGAAAGTCCGATCGTATGTACGCGGCAATAGACTTTTATATATGCATAAATATCCTTAGGATTATCACACAGATGTCAATTTTCCTGTTTTCTTTTTAAATAAAAAAAAAAAAAAATAATAATAATAATGCAGCTATTACATCTGAGAACTTCGAAGCGGGAATATATTACATTGTGTTCATTGTTTTAGATACACTTAAATAACACTGTGAAAAATATGGGCCAACGACCATGTAAAAAAAAAAAAAAAAACAAATTGCACCAAAAACATTTACACGATAAAATCCTATTAGTAGCCGTAAAAATGAAACACCTATTTATTGAAGCTGTGAACCATGAATAGGACTGTGCAGCCTTGCATACTGCAGAGGCAAAAACAGTTCTTAATCTGATATTGCAATGTTTATGGTTTATTAAATTAATATCTTAAACAGAGTGCCTAACACTTTCCCTTGTTCTGCAAATAAGCCGTGTCCATTAATATTCATTGGCTTGTAAAACAAACTGATTTTTTTGAAGAATAAACATTTCTTGGTGAAGGGAGATTCAATTTGCCTTATCTCCTCGGAATAACGATGATCAGTTTTTAAAGTTCAAGAAAGAGAAATCAGGAAAAACAGTTCAAAAATAACTAAGAAAAACATGCTAAAGTATATTTACAGTATAATACAGTGGTGTGAAAAAGTGTTTGCCCCCTTCCTCATTTCCTGTTCCTTTGCATGTTTGTCACACTTAAGTGTTTCGGAACATCAAACCAATTTAAACAATAGTCAAGGACAACACAAGTAAACACAAAATGCAATTTGTAAATGAAGGTGTTTATTATTAAAGGTGAAAAAAAATCCAAACCATCATGGCCCTGTGTGAAAAAGTGATTGCACCCTAAACCTAATAACTGGTTGGGCCACCCTTAGCAGCAACAACTGCAACCAAGCGTTTGCGATAACGTGCAATGAGGCTTTTACAGCGTCCTGGAGGAATTTTGGCCCACTCATCTTTGCAGAATTGTCCTAATTCAGTTACATTAGAGGGTTTTCGAGCATGAACGGCCTTTTTAAGGTCATACCACAACATCTCAATAGGATTCAGGTCTGGACTTTGGCTAGGCCACTCCAAAGTCTTCATTTTGTTTTTCTTCAGCCATTCGGTGGTGGACTTGCTGGTGTGTTTAGGATCATTGTCCTGCTGCAGAACCCAAGTTCGTTTCAGCTTGAGTACACGAACAGATGGTCGGACATTCTCCTTCAGGATCTCTTGGTAGACAGCAGAATTCATAGTTCCTTTTATCACGGCAAGTCTTCCAGGTCCTGAAGCAGCAAAACAGCCCCAGACCATCACACTACCACCACCATATTTTACTGTTGGTATAATGTTCTTCTTCTGAAATGCAGTGTTCCTTCTACGCCAGATATACTTGGACACACACCTTCCAAAGAGTTCCACTTTTGTCTCATCAGTCCACAGAATGTTGTCCCAAAAGTCTTGGGGATCATCAAGATGTGTTGTGGAGAAATTGAGACGAGCTTTGATGTTCTTTTTGCTCAGCAGTGGTTTTCTCCTTGGAACTCTGCCATGCAGGCCATTTTTGCCCAGTCTTTTCCTGATGGTGGAGGCATGAACGCTGACCTTAACTGAGGCAAGTGAGGCCTGCAGTTCCTTGGACGTTGTTGTGGGGTCTTTTGTGACCTCTTGGATGAGTCGTCGCTGCGCTCTTGGGGTAATTTTGGGCGGCCGGCCACTCCTGGGAAGGTTCACCACTGTTCCATGTCTTCGCCATTTGTGGATAATGGCTCTCACTGTGGTTCGCTGGATTCCCAAAGCTTTGGAAATGGCTTTATAACCCTTTCCAGACTGATAGATCTCAATTACTTTCTTTCTCAATTGTTCCTGAATTTCTTTGGGTCTCGGCATGATGTGTAGCTTTTAAGGATCTTCTGGTGGACCTTACTGTGTCAAGCAGCTCCTATTTAAGTGATGCCTTGATTGTGAACAGGTGTGGCAATAATCAGGCCTGGGTGTGGCTAGAGAAATTGAACTCAGGTGTGGACAACCACAGTTATAGTATGTTTTAACAAGGGGGGCATTCACTTTTTCACACAGGGCCATGATGGTTTGGATTTTTTTTCACCTTTAATAATAAACACCTTCATTTACAAATTGCATTTTGTGTTTACTTGTGTTGTCCTTGACTATTGTTTAAATTGGTTTGATGTTCCGAAACACTTAAGTGTGACAAACATGCAAAGGAACAGGAAATGAGGAAGGGGGCAAACACTTTTTCACACCACTGTATATTATGGTGATGTGGTATATGCTGGTATTTTGTTTTTCATTGAATATTTTAAAATATGTTGCTTTTGCAAAAGGTAGAAATTAAAAAGAAAAAAAAAATGTCTGTGTTGCCCATTAAAGAACCTGATTCTAAATATAATTTTACCAATAATTGTTCTCAAGTAGTAATACTACCTTATAGGGAAATTATAATAGATTGAGATCAATTTATTTTTTTAACTATTTTTTTTTTTTAGCTTTAAGGTGAGAAAATTAGGGGAAATAAAATGTCATGAACGGGAGAGGGGTACATCTCCCTTCAAAAATAACTAAGAAAAAAATCAAAAGGATATTTATAACCACTTGAAGGTGGTTATAAATTGCCAGTTGCTCCCTTCATGACCAGGCAACTGGCAATTGCACACTCATGCAACACTGTACGCAAATAACATTTACGTATTGCATTTTTTTCACTCACACAAATAAAGCTTTCTTTTGGTGGTATTTGATCACCGCTGGGTTTTTTATCATATAAATGCCAAAAAATTTAAGAAAAAAAAAAAAAACAATATTTTTTTTTTTACTTTCTGCTATAAATCATATCCAATAAAAAAATTTAATTTCTTCATAAATTTAGGCCAAAATGTATTCTGCTACATGTCTTTGCTAAAAAAAAAATTAAGAAAATCCCAATCAATGTATATTGATTGGTTTGCCTGAAAGTTATAGCATCTACAAATGATGGTATACACAAGAATTTTTATGTATATTTGTTTTCTACTATTAATGGCGGTGATCGGCGAATAATAGTGGAACTGTGACAGTGCGGTTGTCAATCTGACACTAACTGACACTGGGTGGGAACTAAGTAATAGTAGGTATTCTGGATGACCACACCAACAGGGCCCTCAGATATCTGGAGACACCATGATAAAAGAAGAAGGTTGTGAATTCTTAACTGGTTCCCAACCGCCGCCTGTATATGTACGTCAACAGAATGGCGCGGCTGCAAAAAATGTACGTCCCTTTGAATTTGCCGCCCACCGCAAGCTCTTTAAGTATCGCTGGGCCTTCCCATTCATGGTGAAATTCTCACTCCAGGGTAAGGCACACTCCTTTTCGAGCTTACCGGATGGAGAGAAACTCCTCCTACACCTCAAGCTAATATCGCAGGAAGTGCCCATGGATTTCTCCACGGCATCAGCGGGATCCTCCAAGCAAGCCCCCCCCCCAGCAAGTCCAGTCTCCCCTCTCTGGAACAAAGGGAGGATCAAAAAACACAATGATGGAAGACCTCCATAAGACAGCGGACCAAGTCTATCACCACTCAGCCCTCACTAGGGCACTCTTTACCGGGACAGCAGTCCCTTCTGTTGATGGAGCTACTCGCTCCTAACCCAAGTTGCTGAATTGTTGGCCCCCAGTTGCCCAACCTCCAAGCCCTTTAGCAGTCCAGTGCAGAAGGGTATCACCTGTAATTTTTTTGTGTATTAAGATTCTTACAAACATACAACATAATAAAAATATATTTACATATATACTAAATATACAAAAAAAATATATATATACATATACAGCCCTCAAAATTTACACTCGCCTGCTCGCATTTTATGAGTGAATTTTGAGGGCTGGCGAGGAAGGGCTGTCTGGGAGCGAGGGGGGGCAGGCACTGCCGGCCGGCGAGTCCTTTTCCCAGTGCTCACGGAGGGGAAGAGAGGACAGAGCCGGCTGGATGATATGAGCTCAGGGAACATCACTAGCAGCTTTGATTTCAATTGCTGTGTCTTCCCTGCACTCGCTTTCACACACAGCCCCACCCCCTGGTCCCGGAAAATTTGATAGACAGATCACCCGTCCAACACAGGATGAGTGATGTTGTCAGAGGTACTCACCCGGGCCGATATGCTGAGAGCTGCTCCCCTTGCGACTAAGCGCACGATGCCTCTGGAGTGGGTACAGAGGACACCGGGCTCAAAGATGCACGGGTTGCCAGCAGGAGTGTAGCAGGTGGTGTGCAGTAGCGTCGTAGACCAGGAGAGGCTGAAGCTGCACTGGGAGTAGACACCTGGCAGGGTTGTGATCAGGTAGAGGTTGCAGAGGTACCAACACGTATACTGAAGGAGGACCCTCGGAAGCATAAGAGAACTGCAAGTTCTGAACACTGAGCAGGAGATAGTCCAGCAAGCAGGCCGAGGGTCAAACACAGGCAACCAGGCAGTAGAAGTATCCAAAGGCAAGCCGGGGGTCAAACACAGGTAAGTAACTCAGAGAATGTCCAGGAGGCAAGCCGGGGGTCAAGCACAGGTAATCAGGCAGTAGAGGTGTCCAGAAGGCAAGCCAGGGGTCAAACACAGGTAAGTAACTCAGAGAATGTCCAGTAGGCAAGCCGGGGGTCAAGCACAGGTAATCAGGCAGTAGAGGTGTCCAAAAGGCAGGCCGAGGGTCAAACACAGGTAAGTAACTCAGAGGAAGTCCAGTAGGCAAGCCGAGGGTCAAACACAGGTAATCAGGCAGAGAGGTATCCAGGAAGCAAGCCAGAGGTCAAACACAGGTAAGTAACTCACGGAAGGACCAGTAGACAAGCCGAGGGTCAAGCACAGGTAATCAAGCAGTAGAGGAATCCAGGAAGCAAGCCAGGGGTTCAAACACAGGTAAGTAGCGGTAGCGGTAGTCAGGAGGATTCCGGGTCGGCACTGGTAGTCAGGTAGATGCAGGGTACAGGATACAGGATACAGGATACAGGATACTGGACTGGAGACAGGACTCAGAAGAGACAACAAACCAGCAATTTGGAAGCGGACAGGGAAGGCCTTTTATAGGCCAGGTAACTGGTCAGGTGGGATACCCGGACGAGTGCGCATGCGCACTCGTCTTCCGTCAGCGCCGCGCACAGTGGTGAGGCGTACTGGCTGGGTTGTGACAGATACCCGAGAGCCGCGGACCCGTGCATGCGCACGTGTTACCCGGCGTACCTGTAAACTTCGTTGCGCCGCTCTACCGCGCGTGCGCAACCCAGGAACCCGGCGGAGAGACCTGGTATTTCCCTGACAGATGTGTATCAAAATTCCCTGGCCAGGGGGCGCGGCTGTACGGGACACCGAGTGGCGGGAACACACAGCAATTTAAATCAAAGCTGTTCCAGTAATGTCCCTCTGCGCTCATATCATCCGGCCAGCAATGCTCTTCTTCTCCTCTGCTCCCCTTCATGATGGACACAGGTAGGCAGCATTGGTGGACAAGTGTTAGGCTGCATTGGTGGACAAGTGAGAGGCTGCATTGGTGGACATGGGGGAGGCTGCATTGGTGGACACGGGTGAGGCTGCTTGGTGGACACGGGTGAGGCTGCATTGGTGGACACCGGTGAGGCTGCATTGGTGGACACGGGGGAGGCTGCATTGGTGGACACGGGTGAGGCTGCATTAGTGGACACGGGTGAGGCTGCTTGGTGGACACGGGTGAGGCTGCATTGGTGGACACGGGTGAGGCTGCATTGCTGGACACGGGTGAGACTGCATTGGTGGACACGGGTGAGACTGCATTGGTGGCCACGGGTGAGGCTGCGTTAGTGGACACGGGTGAGGCTGCATTGGTGGACACGGATGAGGCTGCATTGGTGGACACGGGTGAGGCTGCATTAGTGGACACGGGTGAGGCTGCATTGGTGGACATGGGTGAGGCTGCATTGGTGGACACGGGTGAGGCTGCATTGGTGGACAAGCGTGAGACTGCATTGGTGGACAAGGGCGAGGCTGCATTGGTGGACACGGGCGAGGCTGCATTGATGAGCATGAATAAAGTTGCTTAATTTTGCATAAAACATTTAAGGGTAATTTCATGATATCATTTATGAGACCGTGTTTAGGGGTGGGATTAGAGGTGGGGCAGGGTAGGGGTTGGGTGGGGCAACTGGTGGCTAGTAACTCTTGAGGCCTGGCTAGTAGCTCAGGACTTGAAATTTTGAGCCCTGTACATTTTTATATATAAATGAAACGATTACACATTTACACATTTAACCCATGCATGCAGCCTTTTTGCAAAAATCTCATCAAAATGTAGGAGACGAGAAAGAACAGAAAGAAAGCCGCACACCCAGGGTATCAACTGTAATACTCAGGTGTGCATTTATCTGAAAACCAAGCTGGGGTGAAGTAAGTCTACATCTAAACACATTGGGGTTGATTTACGAAAGGCAAATAGGCTGTTTGCAAGGTCAATTTCCATGAAGCTTAGTGAATATAATGAAATTTCACTTTGCAAAGAATACCCAATCGAATGAAAGAACAAAAAAAAAGAAAATGGATTTTTGTTTGCACATGATTGGATGGTGGAAGCCAGCAAGGAAGGATTTACTTAGAAACTCACCTTTTGAATCCACTACTGCTATTCACTCAAGTGACATATGATGGTATTCACCATGTACAGTAATAGATACAAATGAACTGTGTCTATAATAGGATGAATGTCCACCAGGGGAATGTAGTAGCCGCAGAACATCCCTTCCAGCATCTCTAGTACAGGAACTATGAAAACAGCTTTTGAGATCACAGACGGGTTTTCCTGCAGGAGCTCTCCATGGTGCTGAAACCTTGCTGATACACCATTTCAGTACTAGGAAGTCCAACTGACACTTTTTTATAAAGGCTAAATCCAACTTTAAAAAATAATAAATGCACATATATTTGCAAGAAAATAAATTAATTTATTACATATCTATTTGCAAATCAGTCTGCAAAGCATTGCCACCAAGATTAGTGGATGGTGGGTAGAATTCCAGGCTTCTGCAGACTCTTTCTTCAGCACCCTCTCAATTTATAAGTACATATTTTAAGAGCTAGAGGAAGTGTCAATGTATTACGAGTGTGGTGATTACTCCACTTGGGTCCCATTGAGAGCTACAAGTCCGTCTGCTGTGATGGCAGAAGGGACATTACAAAAAAGACAAAAAATGGAAGGCGCGCACACCTAGTGCATTACCAATGACATTGAATGAATTATAAAATTCATAAAGGTGGATACTCACAAACAGCAACTCAAATAAGCCATATAAGCATTTCGGGGGCGCACCCCCTTCCTCAGAGCTAGGCTTTTGGTAGCCTGTCTTTTTTGTAGTATCTAGCGGATCACCCCTTCTGAGGAAGGCGATATCCACCGAGTTTTGAGATACCGATGTCCCTGTTGCCTTTCACTTTAGAAAATCCCTTAGTGCTGGAAGTGACTGTGTTTTTTCGTGCAGACAAGACATGTCCATTTGCTGACCAGGTCTTTTCTGGCATAGAAAATTATGTAGAACCCCCAAGCATATTATATATATATATATATACATATATATATATATATATATATATATATATATATATATATATATACACATATATACACATATATATATATATATATATATATATATATATATTAGCAGAGGCACCAGAGAATAAAATGAAGATTGTTGCAATTTTTTATGTCACACGCTATTTTTGCAGCAGTTTTTCAAACGCAATTTTTGGGGAAATAATACACTTTAATGAATCTTAATACAAAAAAAACAATATATAACCCAATTTTTTGGTAAAATATAAAATATGATGTTACACCAAGTAAAAAGATACCAGTCACGCTTTAAAAGAAACATGTCATGCTTTAAAATTGCACACACACGTAGAATGGCACCAAACTACGATACTTAAAGCGAAGTTCCACTAATTTGTGAGTTTATTAAAAGTCAGCAACTACAAAAAGTGAGGCTGCTGATTTTTAATAAACACACGCTCGCCTGTCCCACGATCCAGCGAAAATGCACCCGCCTGAACCCTTGCTTCTCTCCCTCGCCTCTCCCTGGCGCTGGAAATACAAGTGTGGGCACCTAGCTGTGACAGCTTGTGGCTCCACAGCTGGGTGTGCACTGCGCATGCATGAGTTGCACGGCACCTCCTCAATGGTCGGGCAATATTCTGGAAACTGTGGCCAGGGAGGGAGGGGGTGAGGAGAGTTGCCTAGGTTGCCCGAATAGAAGTGGGACCAGTTACCTAACAAAACACATGCCAAATGTGGCATAGAAGGGGGGGGGGGGGGGGGGGGGGGGGATGCTTAAGGGGGAACTTCCCTTTTGGATGGAGCTCCGCTTTAATAATCTCCATAGGACGACGCTTTAAAAATATTTAGGTTACCTGTTTAGAGTTACAGAGTCTAGTGCTAGAATTATTTCTCTCACTCTAACATTCGCAGCGATATCTTACATGTGTGGTGCGAACACTGTTTATATATGTTTGCGTGACTTATGTATGCATTCGGAGGGACAGGTGTGCTTTCATTTTTTATTTACCGTGTCCCTTTATTTATTTTTTTAATCACCTTTATTCCTATTACAAGGAATGTAAATGTTCCTTGTAATAAAAATAAGGGATGACAAGTCATCTTTGTGGAGAGATTTGGAGTCTATAAGATCCCACATCACTCCTCTACCTTTGAAAGCAAAAGATCAAAAAAATAGTTTTGATCATTTACTTTAAAATAATAAAAAAATGTTTACTTCCTCCCTAGACCATAGATTACATCATGACGTAGCTCCTAGATCTTAGAGGTGATCAGAGACAATCTGGTCTCTGTTCACCTCTATGGCCAGCTGTGTGAACTGTGTCGGATCATTTTGCCGGTGCGTGCCAGTAAGAACAGTAATTCAGAGAACCACCTGGGGGGGGGGGGGGGTCATGGGGGGTGGCGTGTGGTGGGGGAAACACCCCTCCGGCTGCTTCTGAAATTTATAACAGTGGCTCAGACTGCTTTTATAAGTAAGATAATCTCTGGATTTATCTGCATTTTTTGGAGTTGGCGAAAGGGTCTTTTTAACCAGTTAAGAACCGCCCTATAGCAATAAATCTGCTATAGGGGGCGGTCCTTAACTGGTTAAAGAGACCCTTTAATGTTTATTCCCTTCCTAGCCGGTGTCATTGGGACAGTGACAGTGTATATTTTTTGCACTGATCACTGTATAACGGCTAGTGTAGCTCTCTGAGCGCCAGTCAAAGCTCCTGTCACTAAATAAAATGCTTAGCTTACAGTCCTGTTTACACCTTGTGTTTAGCGGTGTAAAAGTTTAGTGATGCCGCTTAAAGTGGTGTTCCCACTAAAAAAAACGAAATTTAAAGTCAGCATCTACAAATACTGCAGCTGCTGACCTTTAATAATTGGACACTTACCTGTCCCAGGGTCCAGCGATGTGGGGGAAGAAGCCCAGCTCGTCTCCCCTCCGCTTGCTGGCGACGGCATTTTAACTGTTGGCGCCTGACTGTGGCTTCACAGCCGGGCACCCACTGCGCATGCGCGAGCTGCGCTGTGCACCGTGACTGGCAGTGCAATCATCTGGGTCCTGTCACCTGTCCCAGATGATTGACAGAGGGAGGGGACAGAGGCAATCTCCCTTCCTGTGCCGAGGGAAGTGACGTCAGGAGGCACTGGAGGAGGCAGATTTTGAGGGACCACATAGCAACAAGGAAAAAAGGTACGTAAAAAAAAAAAAAAAAAAATCCAAATGTTTTTTTGTTTTTTTTCAAGTACATTAACCGCTTCCCGACCGCCTCCTGCACATTTACGTCGGCAGAATGGCACGGCTAGGCAAAAGCACGTACAGGTACGTCCCCTTATTGCCTAGCAGTGGGGTCGCGCGCGCGCCGCCGGCGGTGCGCTCGCGACCCGGTCGGGAGCTCCGTGACCGCGGCCGCGGGACCAGCGGACCCGATCGCCGCTGGTGTCCCGCGATCGGGTCACAGAGCTGAAGAACGGGGAGAGGTCTGTGTAAACAAACCTCTCCCCGCGCTTCCTACACTGCCTGTCATTGATCGGCTGTTCCCTGTCATCGGGAAAGCCGATCAATGACATCAGACGTACAGCCACGCCCCCTAATGTAAGAAAAAAACACAACACGTCACACTTAGCCCCTCCCCGCCCCCTAGTGGTTAAATCCTTCACTGCCAGTGTCATTTACATAGGAATCAGTGCATTTAAATTGCACTGATTTCTATATAAATGACAATGGTCCAAAAAATGTGTCAAAAATATCCGATGTGTCCGCCATAATGTCGCAGTCACAATAAAAATCGCTGATCGCCACCATTACTAGTAAAAAAAAAAATATTAATAAAAATGCTATAAAACTATGCCCTATTTTGTAAACTTTTGCGCAATTGGGGATATTTATTATAGCAAAAATTTTCGCTCTATTTTTGTTTATAGCGCAAAAAATAAAAACTGCAGGGTCGATCAAATACCACCAAAAGAAAGCTCTATTTGTGGGAAAAAAAGGACGCCAATTTTGTTTGGGAGCCACGTCGCACGACCGCGCAATTGTCAGTTAAAGCGACGCAGTCCCGATTAGCAAAAAGGGGCCTGGTCCTTTGGCTGCAAATTGGTCCGGGGCTGAAGTGGTTAATGACATTTTGTTTTTTTGGGTGGAACACCACTTTAAGTGGTGCTTCAAAGCATCTTCAAAGCCTTCATAGAAGTGTATGACAAAGCTCGCTTGAAGCACCTGCAGCTTTTGAGAGGCCTTAATTAAGGTTTAGCTTTGCTTTGTTTTTGGAGGTATTGCAGGTACAAGATATCAGCACACACACAGGGCATCTGCCAAGCTTCATTAAAACTTAAAAAAAGCATCACCGAAGCATCAAAAACACACTTAAAAAAGCATGTTGAAGCGGTAGGTGCTTTAATTGAAGACAAAGCTAGTGTAAATGTACCTTTAGGGGTTGTTTTACTAAAGGCAAATAGTCTATGCACTTTGCAAGAGGCACAGTTGCTCCAAAGCTTAGTAAATGAGCAGAAGATCTGCTGACTTCCATCATCCAATTATGTACAAGCAAAAATGCTGTTTTTTTTTATTTTCTTTGCACGTGATTGGGTATTCTTTGCAAAGTGAAGCTTTACCTCATTTACTAAGCTCTGGAGCAACGTGCACAGTCTATTTGCCTTTAGTAAATCAACCCCAATGTGTCACTGGTTCTCATAAAGGGGTTGATTTGCCCTCTGCAAGTGCAATTGTTCCAGAGCTTAGTAAATGAGGAAAAGCTTCATTTTGCAAAGAATACCCAATCACATGCAAAGAAAAAAAAAAAAAACTGCATTTTTGCTTGTACATGATTGGATGATGAAAGTCAGCAGGGCTTTTGCTCATTTACTAAGCTCTGGAGTAACTATTCTCGCAGAGTGCAACTGCACTTTGCAAAGTGCACAATTTGCCTTTAGTAAATCAACCCCAAAGTGTCAAAGGTGTCAGTTAGTGTCTGACTGTCCGCCTATAACATTCCAAATCTACTTTTCAATTTCAGGTCCAAAGTACAACCTTTGCAAAAGGTAGGACAAACCCAAAAAAATCTTCAAATATATTAATAGTAAAAAGGTCAAGTCTGAGCATGTAGGCCCTTTACAAAATAATCTAGAGTGGGTGACTGGGGACAAAGAGAAGGCTAATTTATTAAATACTTTCTTCAGCTCTGTGTATACAAAGGAGCATGGGGGAGCTCATGTCCATAATAGGGGTGGTAGTGACCCAGCCCCAAATCCACAATGGCTCAAAAGTGATATGGTCCAGAAATATGTAGACAGAATAAAGGTGGATAAAGCACCTGGACCTGATGGCATCCACCCACGGATCCTAAAAGA
The DNA here is from genome assembly GCA_028564925.1 of Lithobates sylvaticus. NCBI lineage: Eukaryota > Metazoa > Chordata > Amphibia > Anura > Ranidae > Lithobates > Lithobates sylvaticus. The sequence continues at coordinate 741,575,272 of CM053026.1, read as the reverse complement.
ATTGAGCTCTGTAATTTAAAAGCCATTGTATCTAATTTTTAGGGACTCATTAATGACGGGAATAGTACCACTGGATTGGCGCAGGGCGAACGTGGTGCCTATATTTAAAAAGGGAACAAAGTCTTTACCAAGTAACTATAGACCTGTTAGTTTAACTTCTATAGTTGGGAAGATACTGGAGAGATTAATAAAAGACCACATAGACGAGTTCTTGCTGGAAAAAAACATTTTAAGCAACAGACAGCATGGGTTCATGAAAGACAGAAGTTGTCAGACAAACCTCATTTCTTTTTATGAGGTGGTAAGTAAAACCTTGGACAGAGGCGTGGCTGTGGACGTGGTATACTTAGACAGAGGGGTGGCTGTGGACGTGGTATACTTGGATTTTGCAAAAGCGTTCGATACAGTTCCCCACACACGGCTCATGTGTAAGGTAAGGTCTACAGGCTTGGAAATATCGGTTTGTAAATGGATAGAAAACTGGCTAAAAGACAGAATTCAGAGAGTCGTGGTTAATGATTCTTACTCTGAATGGTCTAAGGTTATCAGTGGTGTACCCCAAGGTTCAGTGCTGGGACCCTTACTTTTTAATATCTTTATAAATGATATTGGGTCTGGGATCAAAAGTAACATTTCTGTCTTTGCAGATGACACCAAGCTATGCAGTGGAATAACGTCCTTACAGGAGGTCTCCAATTTACAAGCCAACCTCAATGCTCTGTCTAATTGGACGAATATGTGGCAGATGAGGTTTAATGTTGATAAATGTAAAGTTATGCACTTGGGGGCTAAGAATATGCATCATACATGCTAGGGGGAGTACAACTGGGGGATCCGTAGTGGAGAAGGATCTGGGGGTTTTGGTAGATCATAAGCTCAATAATAACATGCAATGCCAAGCTGCGGTTTCCAAAGCGAGCAAAGTCCTTTCTTGTATAAGAGAGGTATGGACTCCAGAGAGAGAGATATCATTTTGCCCCCCTGTACAAATCATTAGTAAGACCTCATCTAGAATATGCAGTTCAGTTTTGGGCACCAGTTCTCAAAAAGGATATTGGGGAACTGGAGAAAGTGCAGAGAAGGGCAACCAAACTGATAAGAGGCATGGAGGAGCTCAGCTATGAGGAAAGATTAGAGGAACTGAATTTATTCACCCTTGATAAGAGGAGATTAAGGGGGGATATGATCAACATGTATAAATATATAAGGGGTCCATATAGTGAACTTGGTGTTGAGTTATAAACTTTACAGTCAACAAAGAGGACAAGGGGGCACTCTTTACGCCTAGAGGAAAAGAGATTTCATCTCCAAATACGGAAAGGTTTCCTCACAGTAAGAGCTGTGAAAATGTGGAATAGACTCCCTGCTGTGGTGGTTCTGGCCAGCTCAGTAGATTGCTTTAAGAAAAGCCTGGATACTTTCCTAAATGTACATAATTTAACTGGGTACTGACATTTATAGGTAAAGTTGATCCGGGGAAAATCCGATTGCCTCTCGGGGGATCAGGAAGGAATTTTTTCCCCTGCTTTAGCAAATTGGAGCATGCTCTGCTGTTTTTTTTTGCCTTCCTCTGGATCAACTGTGGGTATAGAATGGGGTATATGGGATTGTATGATATATATATATATATTTTTTTTATTTGTGGTTGAACTGGATGGACTTGTGTCTTTTTTCAACCTAACTAACTATGTAACTATGTAACTATGTAAATCAACCCCAAAGTGTCAAAGGTGTCAGTTAGTGTCTGACTGTCCGCCTATAACATTCCAAATCTACTTTTCAATTTCAGGTCCAAAGTACAACCTTACCACCCTGGGATGGATGCATTTGTTGTTATTCGCTTGTATTCTCTCCCTGTCAGAGCAGAAATGGGCTGTGAGGCCCTATGGAGTTTACTGCATAAGCTCAGGGGTGTCTTTCATTTTATATATATATATATATATATATATATATATATACACCGTATATACTCGAGTATAGGTCGACCCAAATATAAGCCGAGGCCCCTAATTTACCACAAAAAAACTGGGAAAACTTATTGACCCGAGTATAAGCCGAGGGTGAGAAATGCAGCAGCTACTGTAAATGTAAAAGAGGGTCACAGCCTACCTGTGTCCTGTGCATGCCCCCTGTGCCGTTCTGCAGCCTCTGTGTCCCTCTGCAGCCTCGGTGTCCCTCTGCAGCCTTCTTGTCTCTCTGCAGCCTCCTTGTCCCTCTGCAGCCTCTGTGTCCCTCTGCAGCCTCCTTGTCCTTCTGCAGCCTCGGTGTCACTCGCATTTGCACCAAAGTAAAGCACAGCGTGTACAACAATACAGCGGCCATTCTAGTATTCAAAAGCCGCACCTCCTCCTTGTCTGTGATAGGCGGAACACTCAATTTCCCAGCAGTCAGTGTTCCGCCTATCACGGACATCCGCTCATACCACGGACGAGGATGAGAGGATGTCCGTGATAGGCGGAACATTGACTGCTGGGAAATAGAGTGTTCCGCCTATCACAGACAAGGAGGCGGCGCAGCTTTTAATTACTAGAATGGCCACTGTATTGTTGTACATGTTGCGCTTGACCTTGGCGTTTGAACACTACCAAGGCCGCCGTCTGTCTGCATGATACATTGATCAGGTAGGCAGAAGGCGGCGACTCGAGTATAAGCGGGGGGGGGGGGGTACTTTCAGCCCAAAAAAAGGGCTGAAAATCTCGGCTTATACTCGAGTATATACGATATATATATATATATATATATATATATATATTTTTTTTTTTTTTTTTAATATGACAGTTTATGAGTGTCTATTATTAGCACATCCCCAGGTGATCAATGGCTTAACAATGGCTATGGGTGCTCAACATGTGGCCCTCCGGAACTATAGGTCCCATGGTGCCTCTGCCTTTGGGAGTCATGCTTGTAACTGTCAGTGACTTGCAATGCCTCATGGGACTTGTAGTTCCGCAACAGCTGGAGGGCCACAGGTTGAGCACCCATGATTTACAGGTTCAACACTCCTGCTCTGACAGCAGAAGAAGTAATAGAGAAAAAAATCAAGCTGGAAGGTAAGACCATACTTCATGAAAACTCGAAAGTAGAGATTCCCATTATTATCAATAAGCATTGCTGAGTGCTTTCCTTTAAGCAGCATTACATTGACGATGCTTGTTTATGCCATTATTTTCTTCAAAAGAGTTGGGAATAGGGATGCAGAAGCCAAGACACTTTGTGATGTACATAAAGAGTTCGGGAGAGTTTTTATCTTTCTCTCTTCCATTTACTGTGGACTTTCCACCCGCCTTTGTTTCTGCAGGCTGCGAGCCATTTCAATCAAAGTATTGACACGGGAGCCGTTACCGAGGTATTGAGAGAGGAGTGATTACTGGGACATTGATTGCAAAGATTGAGACAACAATTATATAACAGTAGAAATTGATTGTTGAAAACGTTTCACTTGTGATTACAGCACATTTCTGTTTCCATGACTTTTAAAGAAAAAAAATCTTTTTTCATAGTCCACTTGGCTTTGATTATTGTTATGACAGTAATAAAATATTGGGACAAACCATAAATGTGTTGCTATGTCTGAATTAAGAAAGAATGTATAATTACTTGTGATGGTCCGGGGTTATCTGTGGTGTGAGATGAAGTAGAACAAGAGGGGCCCTTCTGGGAATCTGGGAAGAAAATGAAGGGCCACATTAGGACAAGATGGTATATACTGTACACCTGTACTAAAAGAAGACACCAGTAAATATATACTTAGAATAGATTTGAACCATAAAACAAAGGTGCAATATGTTGCATATTTTTTTTACTGTTTCCACGTGTTGATTCTGCCAGTAACACAGCTCCAGTCTTAGGTTAGCAATGCCCCTTCATCTCATTGTATTAGGAATACAAAAGGAGAACAAGGTGAGTGTACCCTGCCCCTCTTCTCCTTATTTTTCTTCCTCTGTCCCCTTCCCCTTCACTTCTCGTCTCTTCATAACATAGATGCACATGGTTCTGGTTCATGGTGTGCTCCTCCTTGTCCTTCTCCCTCTCCTTATAGCAGGGGTGCCCAACCAGTGGCCCAGGGGCCACATATGGCCCGCGGAGCCCCCTGATGTGGCCCGCGACCTCCTTCTGTGGGATGGCAGATTGGCAAGCCCAGATTATGGGTTGCAGGCCCGCCATCCCAGAGCATCTGTGTTGTTAAAGTGGAAGTAAACCCTTCCAAAGCACTTTGGCCTACAGGTAAACCTAGATTAAGGCTTACCTGTAGGTCCAACAAATATCTCCGAAACCTACATGGTTTAGGAGATATTTAGAAATGAAAAGGCATCGCTGTCTACGGCGCATGTGCCGTAGACAGCGGCGCGCAGGCGCACTGAGGGCGCACTGAGGATGCCGAGATCCCGGCGATATGCCGATCTCGTGCGTATGCGCGGGAGTGACGTCATCGCCGCTCCAGCGAATGATAGCGATGGAGCGGCGAAACCCGGAAGTCACTCCGGCCCTGGATGGCGGCGCAGAAGATCGTGGATAAGGACCGCTTCGGGGGCTTCGTTTTCAGGTAAGTCTTTCATAATGAGCTAGTATGCTATGCATACTAGCTCATTATGCCTTTGCCTTGCAGGGTGTCTTTTTTTTTTTTAAGAGGCTTTACTTCCTCTTTAATGAAGCCGGCAAAGCAAGCAGCTGTGGAGCAGAGCTGTATAAGCTGATGCTTCCTGTATAGCGCCGTCTCTTGCCACAGGCGGAGTGATGCCAAATGCACTCTGCCAGGGACAGCAACAGCAGGCGATACCTGAATGGAAGACTGATTAAAGGTCAGTTTATTACTAAAATTGCAGTGTATGTATGGGCATATCTGCACAGTGGTTACTGGGCTGCTTTTAAACTGATCGGCAGGTGCAGTGCACCTTCAGATTACCTGCACTGAGGCATAGAATTCTGTTATTACCTGCGGGTTTGGTGTGCTTTCAGAAAGTGCACCACACCTGCAGGATATAATAGAAGTCTATGGCAAAGTGTAGCTAAGACTCAGGTGCACTGCGCTGCATTAGTGTGAAAGGCCCCTTTTACACAATCAGTCCAACTCTATTGGATCCTCCATTCACCTCTATGAAACGGCAGATTTGTGTCACTTTATACCCGCCTACCTCCAATCTGATTCGCAAAAAAAAAAAAAAAAAAAAAACACAGAAGGGGATCAATCCCCTTCCATCAGGGCGGATCGGAGGACCCATAGAGTAGAGTGGGCTGTGTCCGTGTCCGCTCTGCACGGACCTGTCATCCACCTGCTCTGCTCATTGTGGCCAGCGACAGGTTACCAAGTCGCTTAAGTGGCCCTCGCTCTTCAAAAGTTTGGGCACCCCTGCCTTATAGCCTCTCCTTTCCTCTTTTCTCATCTTGTCTCCTCTCCTTTCTGCCTCTCTGAGACACACGGTTCTGAAATCCTCAGAGATAGACACTTCCCTTCTCCTTCTCTTTTCTCCTCTTCTCTCCTCCCCTTTCCTTAAATTTTTTCTCTTCTCCTCTTCTCTCCTCTCCTTTCTGCTTTTCTCCTCTCCTTTCCTCTTTTATCCCCTTCTCTACTTTCCTCTTTTCCCCTCTTCTGTACTTCCCTTTCCTTGTTTCTCCTCTTCCCTCCTTTCTTTTGCTCTTTTCTCCATTCCTTTCCACTTTTCTCGTCTCCTCTCCCCTCTCATACATTAGGGAACATTTATTATGAGCTAATCAGTAGAATTAAAGACATCTGCCTGATTGTCTGCATACAGATCTGTCCGATCTACACAGAATGCCAAAAATTCAGGGATTCAGAAAACTGACATTAAAGCGAGCCTGTGACCTTACACATTAAGGACAAAGTGACCATGTCCACCCTTCGACCATTTTACACTCTTCTCTCCCATGCTGCCCACCACTCTGCCTTCTGTGGCCAACAATGGAAAATACCCAGTGCTCGCCCAAATAAGGGGGCAGCAGGAGACATCAACCCATGATGCAATACTCCAACCTAGTAGCCAATTGACAGAGGGGATGACATCACCACTTCCTCAGAGCTCCGGTGTACTATCATTTTCTGTCCCCCATCACAAAGTGTCCGCTGTGTACTGCGCATGCGCAGTACACAGGACACCCAGATTCCAAAAATTGCCGAAGATGAACGGCGCCTGCGCCGTGAGTCCACTTTCAAGCCCCACCATCCAAGTGGACATAGAGTTAGAATATAAAAGAGCCGAGCGCAGCAAGGCTGTGCTCGAAGCATGGCGAGCAAAGCGAGCCCGCGAGGGGCCCTCTAATGCCCCATACACACGATCGGAAAATCCGACCACAAAATCCATCGGATTTTGTCCGAGGGATTTAGTCCGACACTGGTGTTGCATACACACGGTTGGACTTTGTTGTCGGAAAATCCGATCATTCTGAACGTGGTGACGTTTGTTGCCTACGATGGGACTACGTAGAGGCTACTAGCTTTGGTCTTGTAATGTGATCTGAGCATGCGTGGCACTTTGTCCGTCGGAATTCTCTACACACGATCGGAATTGCTGTGATCGGACTTTGTTGTCGGTAAATTTTTCCAGCAGGAGATAGAACTTTGTCCGTCGGACAATCCGATGGAAACTGTCCGATGGTGCCTACACACGGTCGGAATTTCCGACAACATTGTCCGATAGGACAGAATCCATCGGAAAATCCGACCGTGTGTATGGGGCTTAAGTTTGTGTAGCCCTATGTCCGCTTGGATGGTGGGGCTTACACCTCGACTCAGGGCGCAGGCGCCGTTCATCTTCGGAGATTTTCCGAAAACCCTTATGCTCCGTACTGCGCATGCGCTGCGCATGTGCAGTACACAGCGAACACTTGGTGATAGCCGGACTGTTCGTGTCAGAACACCGGCACCAGCCAAAACAATTGACATTTTGGTGTGATGCCGCAGAATTGGTGTGATGCAGCATATTGAACCCCAGAGCACAAACACACATGCGTGTATATCAGCAGAGCAGTGGACGGAGTCAGTATAGCAAAGATTGGTGTCAGTAAGGCAGGAAAGGCCTGTAGTTTATTTTTTTTATTTTTTTATTAATATTTACAATATTATCTATTATTTAATTTTAATTTGTTTTTAGTTTAAAATTTTTATTGTTGCCATATTTTCATACAAAACAAAAACAGTTAATCGTAACAGTGCTTGTGTAGAACCGCAGCGACAAAGTCCAGAATAACTTCAACAGTCCGTTACAATGAGAGAGATATATGAACCTTACCCAAACTAACAGGCACTACTTGTATGCTTCAATATTTTTTATTTTTAGGAGCCCCATTATGGAGCTTTGGTGAAATATCAAGGGTCTAAACAGACCCCTGATGTCTCACTTTTGAGACAGAGAAAAAAACAGAGTTTCCCCAGTCCCTTTCTCTGCAGCCTGCAGTAAGCATAGTTTAGTATTCTTCAGTAAAGAATGAAGACAGGAGCGATTGGTACAAATCACCCACTGTGGTCATTCAGAAAAGGAAGGCCAGTTAATAAAATATTTACCAGCCCCTTCCCTTCTCCTGAGAGGAGAAGAGAGAAGCTGGCAACACCCGAGGGGGGTAGAGCAGGGGGAATCGGCACCGCAAGAGGGGTGCCTATGCGCAGCAGTATGGAAGCTAGAGAGAGGTAGTTTAAAGCAATTCGGAGACGATTTCTGTGGATGGTAGAGGAGCACTGTAGACAGGGTTGCCACCACATCCCTTTAAACCCGGACACATATGAATTACACAGGTTATGAGGCTAATTTAATGCAGATAAGGCACCAAGTGAGTTTAATTACCACCTTAATCAGCCACAGAACCTGTGTAATTAATATGTGTTTGGGTTTAAAGGGATGATGTGGCAACCCTACCTGTAGAGGTGACATAAAAGTGATCGGGGGAGGGTGTTTCACTGCCACTTTGCCCTGAATTTTATGACTTTCTGCAGATTGCACAAATCCTTATGCATACTGTATATATGGGTGTAGCACCCTCAGAGTAGGTGCTGGGCAATTTTAGCTTTAGCTCCTCTTGTAATCAAGGGAGCAGTGATTGTTCTGGCATGTTGAGGGTCTCATGGGTTGGAAGTTTGATTGCTTCCCCCATGCTCTAAGCTTCCAGAGCTTAGGGCTTGAGATTCAAATCAATCAGCCTGACTATTTATCGGGCTCCAGCTAATGACTGGAGTGGAAGTGTCCAGTAGGCGGCTGGAGTGTGTATAAATAGTCTGAGACACTGGAGAGCAGGGTTCCTTCTCCATAGGAGCGTTACAGATGTGCAGGGTCTGCTGCTGCCCAGAAGCCCCTGGACTGAACAACTGCTCAAGGATGCCACAGAGATCTGAAGCTCAAGTGGACTTGCTCAGAACTGACTGCAGAACCACACCACAAGAGATCTGGTCCAGAGAGGTGCCATGTGACTCACGGGTTTGGGCCCGTAGGAAGCTGGAAGAGGCAGTGGCTTGGGAATGTATGAGTAGTGATTTTGCATTCATCCCTGAGACTGTATGCTGGACACTCAGGGCTGCCATCAGGGGGGTACAGCCCATACACATGTAAGGGGCCCCAGCATCTAGACGGGCCCGGCCGACTGCCAAGGATATGAGAAGGCAGGGTTGGGTGCAGGGTCGGGTGCAGGGCCGCTGATAGAAATCATGGGGCCCCATACAGCCTACCTGACGGGGCCCGCTTCAGCCCCACCCCTGGTCCCTCCTTCAGCCCCACCCCTGGCCCCTCCCTAGACCCGCAGATTTGTCTTCAAGTGATATTTATCACTGCAGACAGTGCCATCCATGCCGCCAATGCCATAATGTGCTGCAGACAGTGCCACCCATTACACCAATGCTATTGGCAGCATGGGTGGCACTGTCTCTGGAGGCAGCACATGCGTTATGGCATTGGCAGCATGGGTGACACTGTCTGCAGTACATTATGATCTTGGTGGCATAGGTGGCACTGTCTGCAGCACATTATGGCATTGGCAGCATGGGTGGCACTGTCTGTAGTACAATATGCATTGGCGGCATGGGTGGCACTGTCTGTAGTACATTACGGCATTGGTGGCATGGGTGGCACTGTTGGCAGCACATTATGGCATTGGTGGCATGGGTGGCACTGGCTGCAGGCAGCAGGGCCATAACGCATGTGCTGCCTGCAGAGACAGTGCCACCCATGCCATCAATGCCATAATGTGCTGCTGACAGTGCCACCCATGCCACCAATGCCAATATAGAAGCTGCTGCAGACAGATACAGTGATATAGTAGATCTTGAATCACCCCCCACAAGCAAGCACACACCTGTGTTAGCCAGGCCCCACGAGGCACTTTGTCTCTGATCCTGCTGCTGCTGCCTGGAGTGTCAGTAACAAACTATTTGAGATGTCAGTTACTTCCTTTTGCTGCCGCTGCCGCCGTTCTTCCTCAGCGCTTCTTCTCTAGCTGTCACTGTCTCTGGCCGAGAGCAGAGCGCCATGAGCAAAGGGAGAGGAATCACTCCGCCAGGGAAGCCAATGTGCAGGCCGGGACTTGAGCCAGCATGAGGAGCGGGTGCGAAACAGAAGAAATAGTCCCTCCCTCCCACAAGAACATCAGTAAGAGGTAGCAAAAAAATAGAAAAAAAAACATAAAAGTCGGAGGGGGGCGGGTGGATGAGGTAGGTTGATGATGGGTGCTGGCTGAAAGATTTCTTATTTTTTATTTTTTTTATTCTGAATCAATTCGGTCTCTGTGCAGATTTTCCCGGGCCCCCCTGCTGGCCGGGCCCAGCACAACAGGGCCAGTTGTACTGGCCTATCAGCGGCCCTGGTCGGGTGTGCTTGAGTCGGAAGGGTGTTTCTCTGTCTTGCATTGACATTGGGCTCTTTGCTGCCACCTCTGGCCATTTCCTGCATGTGCACCCCTCTGCATATGGAAACAAGAGCTGGGACTAGGACCACCTTACAAGTAAGGGTGGCTGTGTGTGTGCCTGTGTACATGCCTGTGTGTGTACATGTCTCTGTGTGTGTGTACATGCCTGTGTGTGTACATGTCTCTGTGTGTGTGTACATGTCTGTGTGTGTGTACATGCCTGTGTGTGTACATGCCTGTGTGTGTACATATCTCTGTGTGTGTACATGCCTGTCATATACACACATGTGAGTGGTGCTAGGAGTGTACAGGTGTGAGGGGGGCTGAGAGCGTACAGGTGTGAGGGGGGCTGGGAGCATACAGGTGTGAGGGGGGCTGAGAGCATACAGGTGTGAGGGGGGATGCAAGCGTACAGGTGTGAGGGGGCTGATAGCGTACAGGTGTGGGGGCAGCTGAGAGCGTACAGGTGTGGGGGGGGGGCTGAGAGCATACAGGTGTGAGAGGGGCTGAGAGCGTACAGGTGTGAGAGGGGCTGAGAGCGTACAGGTGTGAGAGGGGCTGAGAGCGTACAGGTGTGAGTGGGGCTGAGAGCGTACAGGTGTGAGGGGGCTGAAAGCGTACAGGTGTGAGGGGGGCTGAGAGCATACAGGTGTGAGGGGGGCTGAGAGCGTACAGGTGTGAGAGGGGCTGAGAGCGTACAGGTGTGAGAGGGGCTGAGAGCGTACAGGTGTGAGGGGGGCTGAGAGCATACAGGTGTGAGAGGGGCTGAGAGCGTACAGGTGTGAGAGGGGCTGAGAGCGTACAGGTGTGAGAGGGGCTGAGAGCGTACAGGTGTGAGCGGGGCTGAGAGCGTACAGGTGTGAGGGGGCTGAGAGCGTACAGGTGTGAGCGGGGCTGAGAGCGTACAGGTGTGAGAGGGGCTGAGAGCGTACAGGTGTGAGAGGGGCTGAGAGCGTACAGGTGTGAGCGGGGCTGAGAGCGTACAGGTGTGAGCGGGGCTGAGAGCGTACAGGTGTGAGGGGGCTGAGAGCGTACAGGTGTGAGCGGGGCTGAGAGCGTACAGGTGTGAGAGGGGCTGAGAGCGTACAGGTGTGAGGGGGGCTGAGGCACTGAAGGACTTGGTGGGATGGCTAGTGGGCAGATTCGGTGGGACGGCCAGTGAGCGGGACCCTGGGGAATGTTGGTGGTCAGGCATGGAAGGGGCAGGCCTAAAGCTGTGTAAGGGGCCCCACAATTTCTGATGTCTACCCTGCAGGACACTGGACTGGATATCAATAGCTGTCCGTTGGCTCAGGGTAACCAGACAACAAAAGTTTACCCCCTGGTCTTCAGCTGCCAGGCCTTGGAACTGTTCTCAACCAATACCACTACTGACTTCTAATCAATATTGCTTCTGAGTGTTTTGAAGTATCCCAGGCCAAGTTTCTCTCCTTTACTTTTGAAGTTCTGCAAGCAATAAACTTTAAAAAAGCATCCCCTAGACTGTTCATTGGAGACGGAGTGAATGGACTGTTGCTTAGGTAACTGGAAGCCTGTGTATTGTTTGAGAAAAAATCAGTTGAAATCAGCGGGGTAGAGCTACACAGGTAAATAATAAAAATATATGATTTGACAATTCATTTAGTACTATTTGAGATGTATGCGTTGATGGTTTGTTGTTATCTCTATTATCTGTTAAAGCCCTGCGGAAAAAAAAATGTAAGCTCTATTTAAACCCATAAATATAGTTGTCATCTAAAAATAAAATAGTGTAGCTCTTTAGCTCTTACTTTCCTCTATAAACAATATCAACAAAAATATATATATACAGTATCTCACAAAAGTGAGTACACCCCTCACATTTTTGTAAATATTTTATTATATCTTTTCATGTGACAACACTGAAGAAATTACACTTTGCTACAATGTAAAGTAGTGAGTGCACAGCTTGTATAACAGTGTATAAACTGCTGGCAACAAAAGTGAGTACACCCCTAAGTGAAAATGTCCATAATTGGGCCCAAAGTGTCAATATTTTGTCTGGCCACCATTATTTTCCAGCACTGCCTTAACCCTCTTGGGCATGGAGATCACCAGAGCTTCACAGGTTGCCACTGGAGTCCTCTTCCACTCCTCCATGATGACATCACGGAGCTGGTGGATGTTAGAGACCTTGCGCTCCTCCACCTTCTGTTTGAGGATGCCCCACAGATGCTCAATAGGGTTTAGGTCTGGAGACATGCTTGGCCAGTCCATAAGCTTTACCCTCAGCTCCTTTAGCAAGGCAGTGGTCATCTTGGAGGTGTGTTTGGGGTCGTTATGTTGAAATACTGCCTTGTGGCCCAATCTCCGAAGGGAGGGGATCATGTTCTGCTTCAGTATGTCACAGTACATTTGGCAGGTATTAGCAGGAAAAACTCTGAATGGCCGGACACCGGGAAAAAATTTAATCCTGTGCTTTTATGGAAAAACAAAAACCACATCAAAATAATCCACAGCAATGGGGGGTACAAGAACCTGACACGTTTCGCACTGAAATCAGTGCTTATTCATAGCTAAAAGCACAGGATTTAAAAATGTTCCCGGTGTAAGGCCATCCAGAGTTTTTCCTGCAATTACCTGCCAATTGTGTATGTACTAGCTAGCACCTGGGGCTCCTTGATTGGGAAGATGAGCATTTGCCTTGGAGGGCTGTCCTGGAGCGGTGGTTTCCTATGTCACAGTACATGTTGGCATTCATGGTTCCCTCAATGATCTGTAGCTCCCCAGTGCCGGCAGCACTCATGCAGCCCCAGACCATGACACTCCCAGCACCATGCTTGACTGTAGGCAAGACACACTTGTCTTTGTACTCCTCACCTGGTTGCCGCGACACACGCTTGACACCATCTGAACCAAATAAGTTTATCTTGGTCTCATCAGACCACAGGACATGGTTCCAGTAATCCATGTCTTTAGTCTGCTTGTCTTCAGCAAACAGTTTTCAGGCTTTCTTGTGCATCATCTTTAGAAGATGCTTCCTTCTGGGACAACAGCCATGCAGACCAATTTGATGCAGTGTGTGTCGTATGGTCTGAGCACTAAAAGGCTGACCCCCCACCCCTTCAACCTCTGCAGCAATGCTGGCAGCACTCATACATCTATTTCCCAAAGACAACCTCTGGATATGACGCTGAGCACGTGCACTCAACTTCTTTGGTCGACCATGGCGAGGCCTGTTCTGAGTGGAACCTGTCCTGTTAAACCGCTGTATGGTCTTGGCCACCGAGCTGCAGCTCAGTTTCAGGGTCTTGGCAATCTTCCTATGATCTAGGCCATCTTTATGTAGAGCAACAATTCTTTATTCAGATCCTCAGAGAGTTCTTTGCCATGAGGTGCCATGTTGAACTTCCAGTGTCCAGTATGGGAGATTGAGAGCGATAACACCAAATTTAACACACCTGCTCCCTATGCACACCTGAGACCTTGTAACACTAATGAGTCACATGACACCGGGGAGGGAAAATGTCTAATTGGACCCAATTTGGACATTTTCACTTAGGGGTGTACTCACTTTTGTTGCCAGCGGTTGAGACATTAACCACTTGCCTACCAGCCACGAACACCTCCTTCCTGACCAAGCCATTTTTCAGCTTTCAGCGCTGTCGCATTTTGAATGACAATTGCGCGGTCATGCAACGCTGTACCCAAATAACATTTTTATCATTTTTTCCCCACAGATAGAGCTTTATTTTGGTGGTATTTGATCACCTCTGCGTTTTTTATTTCTTGCGCTATAAACAAAACAAGAGGGACAAGTTTGAAAAAAACATAATATTTTTTACTTTTTATTATAATAAATATCCAATTTTTTTTTTTTTTAAACAAATTTTTTCCTCAGTTTAGGCCGATACGTATTCTTCTACATATTTTTGGTAAAAAAAATCGCAATAAGCGTATATTGATTGGTTTGCGCAAAAGTTATAGCGTCTACAAAATAGGGGATAGATTTATAGCATTTTTATTATTATTATTTTTTTTACTAGTAATGGCGGCTGAAGGGTAATAAATCAAGATTAGGGGTATTGTCTGCTTTGGTTTACTGTTAAATCCGATACCAGATCTGGGAGATTTGCCCTTTGAGATAAAGAAACATATACACAGCAGGTTTCTCTCCGAGCAAATCTAATCTTTATTCTTGGGTGTCGATATAAGAGGGCTTTTCAGAAAGTACCGCCCTTTAACAGATTATCCAATCATATACAGAGACGCACAAGTACAGTCTGACGCCCACAGTGAAACTAATTATTTCTAAAATATCACGTGCTTTACGAGAAATGAAACTCAACAAGAAGATTACAGTATTATGGAAAAACGAAACTAGAATAGCAGGACTTGAGCATACTTCACAAAATGGATGTTAGAGACACACAAAATGGAAGCTGACTATAATACAAAGAAGTAGTTAAACTAAATATCCCTTCAGCGGCGATTTGCGATTTTTATCATGACTGCGACATTGCGGCGGACACTTCGGACACTTTTGACTCATTTTTGGGACCATTCACATTTATACAGCGATCCGTGCTATAAAAATGCATTGATTACTGTATAAATGTGACTGGCGGGGAAGGGGTTAACGCTAGGGGGCGCTGCAGGGGTTAATGTGTACCCTATCTTGGTGATTCTTACTGTGGGGGGAGGGGACTGACTGGGGGAGGAGACCGATCGGTGTCCCTATGTACAAGGGACACACCATCGGTCTCCTCTCCTCTGACAGGACGTGGATCTGTGTGTTTACACACACAGATCCATGTCCTGCTCGATTACTGGGCAATCGCGGGTGCCTGGCGGTCATCGCGACCGCCGGGCACGCGCACCGGGGGCCCCAGCTACGCGGCGTGCGCGCGCCTCCCGCGGCGCGCGCGCGCCCCCCAGTGGCCAAATTGTAGACGATGTCATATGACGGCGGCCCGCCACAGTAGCTGCACCGTCCCGCCGTCATTTGACAGTGGGCGGTCAGCTAGTGGTTAATGGCTGTGTGTTGAGTTATTTTAAGGGGACAGTAAATTTACACTGTTATACAAGCTGTACACTCACTACTTTACATTGTAGCAAAGTGTCATTTCTTCAGTGTTGTCACATGAAAAGATATAATAAAATATTTACAAAATTGTGAGGTGTGTACTTACTTTTGTGATATACTGTATATGTATATATATATATATATATATATATATATATATATATATACACACTATATTACCAAAAGTATTGGAAGGCCTGCCTTTACACGCACATGAACTTTAAGATTCAGTATTGAGTTGCCCCACGCTTTGCAGCTATAACAGCTTCAAATATTCTGGTAAGGCTGTCCACAAGGTTTAGGAGTGTGTCTATGGGAATGTTTGACCATATTTCCAGAAGCACAATTGTGAGGTCAGGCACTGATGTGGACAAGAAGGCCTGGCTCGCAGTCTCCGCTCTAATTCATTCCAAAATTATTCTATAGGGTTGAGATCATTTCCCTGCGCAGGCCAGTCAAGTTCCTCCACCCCAAACTCGCTCATCCATGTCTTTATGGATCTTGCTTTGTCCATAAATATTCAAGGCAGCCACTCCTGGCCTCCTCCCACTATTTTCTAAAAAGTTCTCCAGCATTCTATAAGAGAGCTGCAAGGAGAGCTACTAGCAGTACACAATAGAGGATGCTACATATATATATATATATATATATACACAAATACTGCATATAAATTTCCTGTGGTCTGTGCAGAGCAGTGAGCCTAGCTGTGGGAGTAAGCCCCACCCACTGCTGGTTGTCTGAAAAAAGCTACAGGAGGGGCATATACAAGCCTAGTCACCTTGCACAAGGAGAGAGAGAGCAGCCGTGAGAGAGGAAGGAGCTCCTAGATTTTCTGCTTCTCTTGGGTGGAACATTGAGATATATCACCCCCTTTGTAACTCAGTCAAGGCCCAGCCTGTCCTAACCAGATTACAGCCCCACTATTCAGCCCAATCTCTTCGCTGGCATCTGTCTCTTTGCCACCACACACAGGTTTGTGATCAAGAGAACCCCCCAGACAAATGACAGTCTAGGCCGGAAATTGCATATTTAACCTAGATAAACACTTTACTGTACATTTCCAATATCGTAACTTCCACTTCCAACATCCGTGGGCAGGTGCAGGCAGTTTCCTTTCCTGTAGCTGATGCTACAGGGGAAGAGATATTTGTTAAGAGAAATTGCTCCATTAGGGTTTTTTTTTCGTTTGTCCTCTTTTGCCGCGTACACACGATCGGAAATTCGGCCAGCAAAAGACCGATGAGAGCTTTTGGTCGGAAATGCGACCGTGTGTATGCTCCATCGGACTTTTGCTGGCCGAATTCCAGCCAGCAACAGATTGAGAGCATGTTCTCAATTTTTCGGTCGGAAAAAGTTCTAATCGTCTGTAGCAATTCCGAAGTGCAAAATTCCTACGCATGCTTGGAAACAATTTGAAGCGTGCTCGGAAGCACTGAACTTCATTTTCTCGGCTCGTCATAGTGTTGTACGTCACCGTGTTCTTGGTGGTTGAAAGTTCAGCAAACTTTTATGTGGCCCATGTGTATGCAAGGCAAGCTTGAGCGGAATTCCGTCGGAAAAACCATCCAGGATTTTTCTGACGGAAAATCTGCTCGTGTGTACGTGGCATTTGAGAAGGTAGGTATCTGATTTGATGAAGAATTCCTGCAAAAATGCAGGCAGCCATCCTAATTAGGGAGCCTTTAAAGGGGGATCTCATTTAATTTGGGTGTGCTTGAAGAGAGTGGAAGTTTAGGTTGAGGAACCTGCTGGTTATGGACAGTGCTTAGTTCGGGGAAATGTTCCTGGCTAGTAGGCACTGAGTAAAGAACACTGTCCGGTGCTGAAGAACCTTCCAAGGATTCCTTTAGTGGGCTAGTACAGCATTACTATACAGAACCACCACCTCTCCAGCAGAGGCCATCCTCTGGTAACATAACTCTAAAGCCCCATACACACGGTCAGATTTTCCAATGGATTCTGTCCTATCGGACAATGTTGTCGGAAATTCCGACCGTGTGTAGGCACCATCGGACATTTTCCATCGGATTGTCCGACGGACAAAGTTTTATCTCCTGCTCTCAAATTTTCCGACAACAAAGTCCTATCGGACTTTTTCCGATCGTGTGTAGCGAATTCCGACGGACAAAGTGCCACGCATGCTCAGATCACACTACAAGACCAAAGCTATTGGCTACTAGCCTCTACGTAGTCCCATCGTAGGCAACAAACGTCACCACGTTCAGAATGATCGGATTTTCCGACAACTTTGTCCGACCGTGTGTATGCAACATTAGTGTCGGACTAAATCCGTCTGAAAAAATCCGATGGATTTTGTGGTCGGATTTTCCAACCATGTGTACGGGGCATTATGCTGCGTACACACGATCAGACATTCCGACAACAAAACCGTGCATTTTTTTTCCGACGGGTGTTGGCTCAAACTTGTCTTGCATACACACGGTCGCACAAATGTTGTCGGAAATTCCGAACGTCAAGAACACGGTGACGTACAACACGTATGACGAGCCGAGAAAAATTAAGTTCAATAGCCAGTGATGCTCTTCTGCTTGATTCCGAGCATGCGTGGAATTTTGTGTGTCGGAATTGTCTACACGCGGATTTTGTTGTCGGAAAATTTTGAGATTCAGCTCTCAAATTTTTGTTGTCGGAAAATATCTGATGGTGCCTACACACGGTCGGAATTTGCGACAGCAAGCTCCCATCGAACATTTGTTGTCTTTTTCTCAAGTGTGCCATAACATTCTTCCATTGTTATGCCGCGTACACACGATCGTAAAATCCGATAGAAAGGTTTTCCGTCGGAAAAATTGAGAACAGGTTCTCAATCCAAATTCCGTCGGAAATTCAGACAGAAAAAGACCGATGGGCATACACACGGTCGGAAAATCCGTTGAAAAGCTCCCATCGGACTGTTTCCATCGGAAATTCCAACCGTGTGTACGCGGCATAAGTGTTACAATTCAGAACTGTTCCTATAAAACTACTATAGTGCTAAGACTAGTGCTAAGACCATCTTTGTGGTCTCTCCCGAATAGGTACCTTGACTGAGGCCTTGCCGACACATCTACTTTTGTTAAACAAAAAAGGTCCTTTTCTGCTCCATTGCCAAAAAACCCAGCCACTCTACCCCCACTGCTTATATACCCTGTGAGTGATAGGAGGAGGTCAAGTAATTGGAACCCCAACATAAAGGACCTTACACCCCACCACAGAATACACATGGTCAGAACTGTTCCTATAAAACTACTATAGTGTTAAGACTAGTGCTAAGACCATCTTTGTGGTCTCTCCTGAATAGGTACCTTGACTGAGGCCTCACCGACACATCTACTTTTGTTAAACAAAAAAGGTCCTTTGCTGCTCCTTTGTCTGCCAAAAAACCCAGCCACTCTACCCCCACTGCTTATATACCCTAAGTGAGTGATAGGAGGAGGTCAAGTAAGTGGAACCCTAACATAAAGGACCTTACACCCCACCACAGAATACACATGCCTCTTGTATTTAGACAATATTTGCCTATCCTGGAGATCAACTTTAACCGCTTCCTGACCGCCTCATGTAGATATACGTCTACAGAATGGCACGGGCAGGCAAAAGCACGTACCTGTATGTTCCCTTTAAATTGCCTGCCCGTGGGTCGCACGTGCGCCGCCAGCGGCGCGCTCGCGACCCGGTCGGGAGCTCCGTGACCACGGCCGCGGGACCAGCGGACCCGCTCGCCGCTGGTGTCCCACGATCAGGTCACAGAGCTGAAAAACGGGGAGAGGTATGTGTAAACAAACCTCTCCCCGCGCTTCCTACTCTGCCTGTCATTGATCGGCTGTTGCCGGTCATCGGGAAAGCCGATCAATGACGTCAGACGTACAGCCACGCCCCCCTACTGTAAAAAAAAAAAACACAACACGTCCCCGCCCCTAGTGGTTAACTCCTTCACTGCCACTGTCATTTACATAGGAATCATTGCTATTTAAATAGCACTGATTTCTGTATAAATGACAATGGTCCCAAAAATGTGTCAAAAATGTCCGATGTGTCGGCCATAATGTCACAGTCACAATAAAAATCGCTGATCGCCGCCATTACTAGTAAAAAAAAAAAATATTAATAAAAATGCTATAAAACGATCCCCTATTTTGTAAACGCTATAACTTTTGCGCAAACCAATCAATAATCGCTAATTGCGATTTTCTTTACCAAAAATATGTAGAAGAATACGTATCGGCCTAAACTGAGGAAAAAAAAAATTTTTTTATATATTTTTTGGGGATAGTTATTATAGCAAAAAGTAAAAAATATTGAATTTTTTTCAAAATTGTCGCTCTATTTTTGTTTATAGCGCAAAAAATAAAAACCGCAGGGGCGATCAAATACCACCAAAAGAAAGCTCTATTTGTGGGAAAAAAAGGACGCCAATTTTGTTTGGGAGCCACGTCGCACGACCGCGCAATTGTCAGTTAAAGCGACGCAGTGCCGAATCGCAAAAAGGGGCCTGGTCCTTTGGCTGCCAATTGGTCCGGGGCTGAAGTGGTTACAAAGCCTCCCTAAATAAAGGATGGTTCCGTCCACCTGTAATCCCTCCACCCTATCACTGTAACCTCTATTATTACTAATATCAGCAGTAATTAAACAGGCTCATTAGCAAAAATAAATTGCCCAATAATGAATCATTTAACGCCTTCTCATATTCAGTTTTGTTTTAGCCAAGAAGACAATAATGATTCTTAATAACTTTTGTGATTAAATTTTAATTAAATGTATTTGATTTTCAAATTAAGCCGCCAGACTTCAACAGATTGCAACAATTTCTGTAACTAAACTAGGTCACTAAGTCAGACAGGATAAGGAACCCGGGCCCCGTCATTATGTATTTAGTGTATCAAACATCAATTACTGCTTAATTAACTTCTTTTTAAAGTCGGGATGGTTATTGACGCACAGAAGTTTGCATACTATTTCAATGAAAGTGGAAAAGAAACACTTCTATAACTATAAATTATTGCATTTTGAACTACACTTACACTTTTTCTATCCACCCTAGTAAGGTTAAAGTGGCACTAAACCTTCTCAATCAATATGAAAAATGTTTTAATCCTTATGCTTATAGCATTAGTAAATAGATAGGGAGGTATATTATATTTGCCTGTTTTAAACTTTTTTTTACATTTCTTTAGTTGCTTTCTGGTTTCTGACCTATACCAAAAATGATGTCATACATCCCAGGAGTCTTCATGGGCATTTTTTTTCTTTCATCTGGAAGAGGGGAGGAGGGGCTTTCTCAGCTAATCTGATATCACATGCCTGACGAAGGGGTCCTGCGTGACTCCGAAACGTGGCACTTTCTTGTTTGTGATATGATCATGCTTCAATAAAAATTTGGACTCAATTTGGAGATCCATGGTAAGCTAGCAAATTTCTACATTCTCAGCTAAGCGCACCCTTCTGCCTGAATTTGGGTGGGGCTTAAGGCACCCTAGTGGGGACACTCTGAACTGCGCTTGTTAATGCCTAAATGCTAAGCAGGGGTGTGCAGTCATGTGAAATCAACCCCAATTTAGAAGTGAGTGGAACTTGCAAGGTTAACTCTTTCACTCTGTGACTGAACTTCTTGTTCTGTTAATAATTAAACACTCCTTCAGTTTAACAGACACCACTTTCTCTGCAGCATTTAGGGGCCGGTACTGCTAGGCCTGTACCAGTCTCTGCCAATTCAGCATTACAGGTCACCTCTCTCCCAGTGACTAATCCCACAGTTACTATGGGATACAGGAAACAATCTCTTGCTCCAACCTTGGCGCTTGCTCTCTGCCTTGGGGCCACTCTGCATCTCTCTCTTCTCCATGACTCCAGGCTGGGTCGTTAGGCACTCTGCACCACAGGTCCGGTCCCAAGGAGTGGGGAACCAGCTTCTAGTGGAGGTGTCAAGTGCTTTACCCCCTTCACTACCAGAGTAAACGTCACATTTGCCATGTGCCACGTCTCGTGGCTGCCTCGCATTTGACATAGACACTGTAGTCCTTAGCAGCAACACATTAGCTTCCTCTGGATAGCACTCTGTATGTTAGACCCATGTACTTTATATTCTTCTAACTTAGTTCCCCTGTTGTGTTGCAAGCCCAGTTCTCTTGATTTGCGTGCATTCAGCCCCTTTAAAGCGGAAGTAAACCCTAATGGGTTTACTTCCTCTTTGTTTCCCTGCAAAGATAAAGCATAATGGACTATAATGCATCGCATAGTAGTCCATTATGTGTGACTTACCTGACACAGGAGCCAGCAAAGTCACCGATGTCCCCTTGTGTACGGCGCCTCCATCTTCTTGGTGGGTCTCGCGGCTCCGGCGCTGTCATTCGATGGCGCCGCAATGATGTCACTCCCGTGCATGCGCACGGGAGCCACCACTCGCGGCATATCGCCGGTGAGAGCGGCTTTCTCAGTGCGCCTGTGCGCCACTGGCTACGGCACATGCACTGTAGACAGCGTTGCCTGTCGTTTAGCAAATACCTCCTAAACTGTGTAGGTTTAGGAGATATTTCTTTGATTTCTTTGGTAAGCCTTAATCTAGGCTTACCTGTAGGTCAAAGTGGTTTGTAAGGGTTTACAACCACTTTAAGAGACTTCAGACCAGGCAAAGAAGGTGGAACACAAAAAGATCCTTTACTGAGGTAGTTGCAAGTAACAGTAACATTTCTAAAAGCATATCTTCCACACAGTTTCTATACAAGCTCTCTAGTGCCCCATAAAGTAACTGTACCTAAGGCAAGTCCACAAAGCATTCCTAGTAAGGCAAAAGTCCATCTAAGCAATACAGCCACAAGCAGTAGTGCAAGTCCTTAGTCCACAAATATGCAATAATCCATAAAGGCAGTAAGTCCATTATTTGGCATTAGTAAAAAGGGTCTCCAGGCACAAGACCCCCACCAGTTACCCCAACTGGGCTCCCATCACTCCCAGCCCAAGGGGATGATCACTCCAGCAGAGTAACAGGCTACATTTTGGCAGAATTTCCAGGAGGATCAACCCTTTTTATCTGGGTTGACTTGTAGGTGGCAGCAGTCCTGCTAAAAGTAGCAAGAAAAACATTAACCCTTCCAGTTTGGTTCCCTCAAGCTCACAGGTCAATCTAATAACACAGTGCAACATCAAGACATCAAGACATTGTAACATTTGGCATCTGGCTGGCTCAATTTACATGAGTGCAAGAACACAGACAGGAAAAACAAGAACTCACACAGGAACACATGTTGACCCTCTTGTAGGCACCTGCTAACATACATGCCTGAGCATGACATATGGTTGTGCTCATAAGTTTACATACCCTGGCAGAATTTATGATTTCTTGGCCATTTTTCATATGAATGATAACACAAAAACTTTTCTTTCACTAATGGTTAGTGTTTGGCTGAAGCCATTTATCATCAATTAACTGTGTTTACTCTTTAAGGACCGAGCCTCTTTCTGAGATTTGGTGTTTATAAGTTAAAAAAGTTTTTGCTAGAAAATTACTTAGAACCCCCAAATATTATATATATTTTTTTCTAACACCATAGAGAATAAAATGGCGGTTGTTGCAATACTTTGACACACCATATTTGCGCAGCGGTCTTAGAAGCACACTTTTTTGGGAAAAATTACACTTTTTTGCATTAAAAAATAAGACAGTTAGCCCAATTTTGTTTTATAATGTGAAAGATAATGTTACGCCGAGTAAATTGATACCCAACATGTCACGCTTCAAAATTGCGCCCGCTCGTGGAATGGTGACAAAATTTTACCCTTAAAAATCTCCATCGGTGACGTTTAAAAAAATTCTACAGGTTGCATGTTTTGAGTTGCAGAGGAGGTCTAGGGCTAGAATTATTGCTCTGGCTAACAATCGCGGTGATAACTCACATGTGTGGTTTAAACACCATTTTCATATGTGGGGGAGGGGGGTACTCACTTATGCGTTCGCTTCTGCATGCGAGCTCGGCGGGACGGGGCACGCCACACACAGCGCACCCCCCTCATCCCTGCAAGCCACACACAGCACACCCCCCTCAACCGTGCAAGCCCCACACAGCGCACCCCCCTCAACCCTGCACGCCACACACAGCGCACCCTCCTCAACCCTGCACGCTGCACACATCGCACCTCTAAACCCTGCATTAAATACACAGCACACCTCTCAACCCTACACTCCATACACAGCACACCTCTCAACCCTGCATTCTGTACAAAGTGCATCCCTCAGCCTTGCACTCCATACACAGCGCACCCCTCAACCCGCATTGCTAATAACTAGTTCTAGTTCTTCTTTTGTGTCTATTGGTGGGTCCCCGTCACTTCCGCAGTCTGTGGTGTGCAGGCAGTGAGATGATGTGCTGTAACCTTACGCAACAAACCAGTGGGTTGTAATGATGTGCTGTAACCTCTAGCAACCAATCCGTGAGCCGTAATGATGTGTTGCAATGTCTAGCAACCAATTAGGGAGCATTATTAATGTGCAGTAACCTCTAGCAACCAGTGAATTGTAATGATGTGCAGTAACCTTCAGCAACCAATCAGTGAACAGTAATGATCTGCTGTAATCTCTAACAAGCAATCAGTTAGCAATAATAATTAGCAGTAACCTCTAGCAACCAATCGGTTTGTAGTAATGATGTGCAGTAACCTCTAGCAAACAATGGGTAATTATGTGCAGTATCGTCTAGCAACCAATCAGTGAGCAATAATAATGTGTGTAGTGGACAGTGTAGGAAGCAGGTGGGTCAGTGTAGGTGTCAGTATAGGAATCAGGTAGGTCAGTGAAGTGGTCAGTGTAGTGGTCAGAATAGAAATCAGGTAGGTCAGTGTAGTGGTCAGTATAGCAATCAGATAGGTCAGTTTAGTGGTCAATGTAGGAATCAGACAGGTCAGTATAGGAATCAGGTAGGTTAGTACAGTGGTCAAGTAGGTCGGTATAGGAATCAGGTTGGTCAATACTACTGTACTAGCTGAAGGGACTCAGAGAGTGCTAAAAATCCGCGGGTTAGGGGACGCAAATCTCTTGCCCTGCCCCAGGCGCTGACAACCCACGTTACGCCACTGCGGCCAGGTATAGTATATGCATAGTAACATTGGTCCAAGCTGGTCCAATGTACCTATGTAAATATCCATACCTGAAATTCTTCTTT
Source organism: Lithobates sylvaticus (assembly GCA_028564925.1). Classification (NCBI taxonomy): domain Eukaryota; kingdom Metazoa; phylum Chordata; class Amphibia; order Anura; family Ranidae; genus Lithobates; species Lithobates sylvaticus. The sequence continues at coordinate 741,551,236 of CM053026.1, read as the reverse complement.
AAAAAGACCAGGTCTGACATTTGTTGTTTACAAGTAAAAATCTGTATTTTTTGCTAGAAAATTACTTAGAATCCCACACATTATATAAGTATATTTTTAGCAGAGACTATAGAGAATAAAATGGCCATTGCTGCAATATTTTATTTATCTATTAAGAGTTACAGACGAGGTCTAGTTCTCGCATGTGGGGTTTGAACACAGTTTACATATGCAGGCGCGACTTATGTATACGTTCGCTTCTGCGCACGAGCACAGAGGGATGAGGAACTTTCAATTTCTTTATTTCTTATTTTTATTTACTTTTTATTTTCAATTTTTACACTTTTCCTTTATTTTAATTTTTTATCATTTGTATTCCTAGGAATGTAAACATCTCTTGTAATATAAATAAGCATGACAGGTCCTCTTTATAGTGAGACCTGGGGTCAGAAAAACCCCAGATCTCTCATTTACCCTTAAAACCAAAGAAACAAAAAAAACACAAAATAAAAAATGACACTATGACTTAAAAAAAAAAAAATCATCTCTTTAAGCCCGAGTAACCAGAAGTGACAACGAAGGTCACTTCGGTCCTCCAAGGGCATAGAGCAGAGAGGGAGGCTATCTTGTCCTCACTCGACTTCCTGCCTAGCCATCAGCTGCATGGGATTAGTAAGTTATTAGTAAGCTCATCAATAAACTTTAAGCGGTGGGGGGCGGCGGGCGGCAGGGGGGGGGGACACCTTTTTTTCCCCTGATAAAAGTGATCTCACAGCGACTGCACCACTGGGATCGCTTTTTTCGTAAAGCAGAAACACAAAAACGAAAAATAAAAGATACTGGGGTTATGGAAGTTAAATGCTGCCATAACAACGGTATTTAAAGCGGTTCTGCACACATTTCATTTAGTAAATCTCTTTGCCCTCCAAATCAGGCAAAGAGTACTAAATGAAATGTTTTTTTTTTTTTTTTTTTTCACTTACCTTGATAATCGCCGACTTCCTGTCCTCTGTGTCTGCGACGGTGGGCGGGGTCTGTGCGGGGATCCTCGTCACGCCGCACTGTCTCCTGGGATCTGGTGTCATTGATCCCAGGAGTCTGTGCGGGCATCTTTCGAAATCTCGCGAGATTTCGGACACATCTTTCGAAATCTCGCGAGATTTCGGACACATCTTCCGAAATCTCGCGAGATGCCGGCCACATCTTCCGAAATCTCGCGAGATGTCGGCCACATCTTCCGAAATCTCGCGAGATGTCGGCCACATCTTCCGAAATCTCGCGAGATGTCGTCAGATTTCGGAGAACGTGAGCTGCACTTCGCCGTTACTGCGCACGCTCGAGATCGGCGCAGTAACGGCGGTGCATGCTGGGCCATCTGGAGTGCCTGTGTGGGTTCAAATGCCCACAGGCAAGATGGCCCCCAGCATTAAAAAATTTCCAGAAATAATAAATCTATTTGAAAGAAGCTGCTGCCGGTTTACATCCAAGGACACGTGAGTACCTAAACTGCATTGCATAAGCCATTGCATTGCAGTAAAAAAAAAACATAAAGACAGTGCAGAACCGCTTTAACGTAAAAAACATGAGGTATATTTACAGTTAGGCAGTCGGCAAGTGGTTAAAGCCATCTGCATTAATATGAAATGATGCTTTAAACTTTGTTATAAAAGAGTGATAGTGAGGAGTAAACCATATGTAAATGTATTTTATGGCAAAATGTTCAACTTTGGTCTTTTTTTTGTGTTGAGCAAATTGTATCCTTTCTGCAGACGATTAATAAGTAGAAAGCAATCTTCAGCAGTCAGAATCCCAGAACAAAGAAGGACAGTGAGATCTGCATCATTACTTCTAAAGGCAGAATGTGTCCTATTGTAAAAGAATTCTTTTAAAATGGGGAAAGGCCTTCGTCGTGTCCTATAAGGCATCATTCTTCTCTCTTTCAGTGTAACTTCTAACAGCTGTTTTATATTTTTAATGGGGACATGTTCTCCCTGTGGCATTAATTTAAGAGGAAATGTATTTCAAACAGTGTGACTTGTGAATGTTTGAACAGGGACGGTATCTGTGCAGCTTCTTTGGCTTGTGGCGATTTTCTAAAAATACAATAAAAGATATCTACAGTGGGAAATTTAGCAATTCACACATTTTATAACCTGAGCCATTTGCAAGAAAGGGGCATTTTATTTAACTTTAGGAGTTCAAAAACTACACCAAAGTGTTCTTGAGGGGTTCTTAATCTGGAGAGTCAATCATGAATGAATGGGAGGTCTCTGAGCCCTTTGGCTACATTCTCCAAAAGCCAAGAATGCAGAACATAAGGTAAAAGGAAATTTAGAGGTGGTAAAGATCACATATCGTTAAAGGGTGTGCCCACCTAAAATTGATATTTCTGTGTTTGGTAAATGCTAGAGAGTCAATTTCTTTGATAATTTGGAAACTTGTGTGGAGATATTTCTGTATTTGAGCTCCAGGATGTGCACTTCTACTGCAAGAGTTAAGGCCCGTACACACGATCGGTACAACAAAAAAGCAAATTAGCTGTTTTGGAGCAACATCCGACCGTGTGTACGCTCTATCGGACAAACTTTTTCGGTTTTCATCAGACTTTTGTTCGCTGTGTGAACAGACAAACTTTCTGCCAACAAAAGTCCGATGGAGCAAAGTCCGACTGTGTGTACACAAAACCATCAGACTTTTGTACAAAGTACAAACACGCATGCTCAGAACCAATGCAAAAGATCAGACAACAATACAGAAGTTGACCAAATGTGGCGCTGGAGTATTTGAACGTCCTCTTTTGAAGTGTCGTCAGTACGTTGAAACGTCACTACTTTCTTGTTTGTTGCCTAAAAAGTCTGATCGTGTGTATGCAATACAAACTTGCGGCCAACGCCCTTTGTACAAAAATCCATGGGAAAGTTTGTACAAAGACCGATCGTGTGTATGAGGCTTTAGAATGGTCTTCCATCCTATTTTTCAAATTTCTTTTATATTATGGAGAATAAAGTAGGAGTGAGAATGTGCCAAGGTGGTTGAAAATACCCATGGCCCTAAGGTAATAAGACCCAAAAACAAAAAGCCTTGAACCAGGCAAATTTTGTCATTACTAGAGATTTAATGAGCCAGCAAGTATTTTAGGAAGATTGTGCCAACCTGCAAAGCTGGATTTGGGCTCAAGCATCTGTTCATGCTTTGCCTGCTGACTTGGCACTGCTTCGCCTGCCTGTTGCAGACTAAGGCTTGTGTCCTGTCCCTGGCTCATTGGTGAACTACATCTCCCTGTTACACTGCACCCTTTGACAACAGAGATGTCAAAATTCCTGAGATGCCAAATTACTAATTTCCCTGTCCAATATCCAGGGGTGTTTGGACTGGAGCCTCCTTATCCCAGGGTCCCTATTCAGGTACATGTTGAGGTGACTCAATCTACCAGAAACCACTAGCTGAATTATTACTTTTGGGTGGACCTATCCTTTAAAGAGGAAGTAAAGGCAGGAAAAAAAAAACACACCCTGTAAGGCAAAGGCATAATGAGCTAGTATGCATAGCATAGCAAGTGCTAATTTTAAAGGTTAATATGCAAGTTATTGTCATATATGTGTTTGGGGACCTGGGTCCTTCCCCAGGGGACATGTATCAATGCAAAAAAAAGTTTTAAAAATGGCAGTTTTTTCGGTAGCAGTGATTTTAATAATGCTTAAAGTGAAACAATAAAAGTGTAATATTCCTTTAAATTTCGTACCTGTGGGTGTCTATGGTATGCCTGTAAAGTGGCGCATGTTTCCCGTGTTTAGAACAGTCCGAGAGCAAAATGAAATTTCTAAAGGAAAAAAAGTAATTTAAAACTACTCGTGGCTATAATGAATTAATGAATTGTCGTTCCCGGCAATACACATAAAAGTTAATTGCTAAAAATCACATGGGGATTTCCCCACAGAGGAGCCCCGAACCAAAATTTAAAAAAAAAATGCATGGGGGCCCCCCCAAATTCCATACCAGGCCCTTCAGGTCTGGTATGGATTTTAGGGGGAACCCCGCGCCAAAATAAAAAAAATGGTGTGGGGTCCCCCCAAAAATTCATACCAGACCCTTATCCAAGCACGCAACCTGGCAGGCCACAGGAAAAGAGGGGGGGGTGAGAGAGCGCCACCCCCCATCCTGCACCGTACCAGGCAACATGCCCTCAACATTGGGAGGGTGCTTTGGAGTTGCCCCCCAAAGCACCTTATCCCCATGTTGATGGGGAGAAGGGCCTCATCCCCATAACCCTTGCACGGTGGTTGTGGGGGTTTGCGGGCCGGGGGCTTATCGGAATCTGGAAGCCCTCTTTAACAAGGGGACCCCCAGATCCTGCCCCCCCCCCGTGTAAATTGGTAATGGTAATAAGACAAGAGACGGTTTTTGACAATTCGTTTATTCATTTCTTCTTCTTCTTCCCCCACTTCTTCTTCCATCTTCTTTCTTCTGGTCTTCCTTCGATGTTCTTCTTCTTCCTCCATCTTCTTCCTCCCCCGCTTCTTCCTCTATATTCCTCCGCTTCTTCTTTTCGTCCGGCATCTTCTTCTCCGCTTCGTCCTTCGCACGATCTGCCTCAGCGGGAGTCTTCCGCAGTGTGACGCTTCTGTTCAGGTGACAGTTCTTATATAACGATGACCCTGCCCCCCCCTCCTCTGATGCACAGGGACTTCCCTATGGCTTTCCCTTTGTTGTCAGAGGGGGGCCTCTGACAACACGTGGAGGTTCACCTTCCAGCAGGACAACAACCCTAAACATACAGCCAGAGCTACAATGGAATGGTTTACATCAAAAGTGTATTCATGTGTTAGAATGGCCCAGTCAAAGTCCAGACCTAAATCCAATTGAGAATCTGTGGCAAGACTAGAAAATTTCTGTTCACAGCTCTCCATCCAATCTTACAGAGCTTGAGCTTTTTTTGCAAAGAATATGGGCAAAAATATCACTCTCTAGATGTGCAAAGCTGGATGTGACATCCCCAAAAAGACTTGCAGCTGTAATTGTAGTGAAAGGTGGTTCTACAAAGTAGTGACTCAGGGGGCTGAATACAAATGTACCCCACACTTTTCTATTTATTTGTAAAAAAAATTGCAATCCATTTATCATTTTCCTTCCACTTCACAATTATGTGTCACTTTGTGTAGGTCTATCACATAAAATAACAACAGAAATACATTTATGTTTTTGGTTGTAACAAGACAAAATGTGGAAAATTTCATGGGGTATGAATACTTTTTCAAGGCACTGTATGTACCTAGATAGAAATCTGGTTGCAAGATTGTGTCCAGAAAGTGGGGATTAATTGCAAATTCTCTGAATGGTCTGAAGTTGTGAGTAGGGTGCCCCAGGGCGCTGTCCTAGGACCAATTCTGTTTAACTTGTTTATAAACTATCCTAACTTTTTTCTTGGCACAAGATAGAAGGTATCTTAATGTACATGACAACGACCCTCACAAGTTCAGTTACAGATGAGTTCTCATTTGGTTTAACCTGTTACACAGATTCTCATTGGATATTAGGATTGATAAATGTTCATGCTGTTTGTTTATACATAAGCTGTACGTTCTACATCTAAAACAAATATTGCTTTGTATTTACTTTACTTATCTTTTATAGGATGAATTTGTAATTTGCTTTACCTCCTTCAATAAAACTTTTTTTACATTATACAATTTTCTTGTACAATTTCTGTACAATCTCCTTTAGATTTACTTTCAACTATGTAGTGCAATAGCCTGCCTGATACAAATTGAAAATGTTGTTTAGGTTTTATGTCATATTATATGTTTTTTGGTAAATCTAATGCTGCGTACACACGATCGGACTTTCCGGCAGACTAGATCCAGCGGACCAGAATCCGTCGGACAATTCGATTGTGTGTGGGCTCCAGCAGACTTTTTTTCCCCAAAAGTCAGACGGACCTAGAAATAAAACATGTTTCAAATCTTTCCGATGGACTTGAGTCCGGTCGAAAAATCAGTTTGTCTGTGTGCTAGTCCGACGGAACTAAAACTGATGCTAGGGCAGCTATTGGCTACTGGCTATGGCTACTGGTCTTATTCTAGTCCGGTCGTACGTCATCACGTTCAAATTCGTCGGACTTTGGTGTGCTTGTGTGGCCAAGTCCGTTCGTTTGGAAAGTCCGTCGGAACTCCGCCGAAAGTCCGTCGGGAAGCCCGTCGGACCTAGTCCGTCGAAAAGTTTGATCGTGTGTACGCGGCATAAAAGAAAATTGCAAGAAAATTATTTTGAACACATTTTTTCAAACATTGTTAACCACTTTCAGACTGGACCATTTTGCTGGCTTAAGACCAGACCACTTTTTGCGATTTGGCACTGCGTCGCTTTAACTGACAATTGCGCAGTCGTGCGCCGTGGCTCCCAAACAAAATTGACGTCCTTTTTTCCCACAAATAGAGATTTCTTTTGGTGGTATTTTATCGCCCCTGCGTTTTTTATTTTTTGCGCTATAAACAAAGAAAGAGCGACAATTTTGAAAAAAACTAATTTTTTTTACATTTTGCTATAATAAATATCCCCCAAAAATATATAAAAAAACGTTTTTTCCTCAGTTTAGGCCGATATGCATTCTTCTACATATTTTTGGTAAAAAAATTGCAGTAAGCATTTATTGATTGGTTTTTGCAAAAGTTATAGCGTTTACAAAATGGGGGATAGTTTTTATAGCATTTTTATTAATAATTTTTTTTTACTAGTAATGGCGGCGATCAGCGATTTTTATTATGGCGGACACATCAGACATTTTTGACACATTTTTGGGACCGTTGTCATTTATACAGCAATCAGTGCTATTTAAATGCACTGATTCCTGTGTAAATGACACTGGCAGTGAAGGGGTTAACCACTAGGTGGCAGTGTAGGGGTTATATGTTCCTAGAGGCGTGTTTCTAACTGTGGGGGGCATGGCTGTGAGCTAGTGAATGCTGATCTCTGCTCCAATCACAGGGAGCAGAGATCGGCATCACTAGTTGCTAGGCAGAACGGGGAGATGCTGTTTATTTCCAAATCTCCCCGTTCAATCTTCCCGTGAGGCAATCGCGGGTATCCCCGCAGAGATCGAGTCTGTGGGACCCGCGGCCAGACTCACGGGGGTCCCGACCGGCGCACGTTCGATGGCACGGCGGCATCTTAAAGGGGACATACCTGTACGGCCTATTGCCTGTCCGTGCCATTCTGTCTGATAACACTGATAACACCTACTAATTGCCTAACAAGACACATCCAATGAGGTGAAATGAATCAATTGTATTGGGCGTGCGCTATTATCAATGAGAAAACCGCAGTTACCCTAGCACCAGTTGCAGTTTACATATGCGGGTATTTATTATCGATATTTGCGCTTCAATGTGTGCCAGTTCGCACGTTCAATTAATGACTTTTCCGGCGCACCAATTAATGTATGAACTGGTGCAGTGTCTTCTTCTTAGTAAATCACCCCCTGTGTCTGCAAACAAAAACATACAAACATAATTTTGCAGAGCTCACCTTGGGAGGGGCTGCTGAGAATATGCCCAGTTCTCCCTTGTTAGTACAGAGGCCGCCATTTACACTCACAGTCTCACCCACACAGCCAATAATGGCTCTGTCCGAGGGATGTCTTTTTGCTAAAGAACTGTATCTGGAGAGGTGCTTATGGTCACAGGATACTCCAAAGCGATAATAGCAGTCAGTGGGATGACAACTTTTTATTGGAAATCCTTACAGGAGCAGGCACACATTACCATCCCAAATCAGGTCCTACTCACAGTATGCCAGGAGCTGTCTGCCACCCAACATCCACAGGTAGATCCTCAGTGAAGGCTCTAGGAGACAATCCAGAGACAATCTCCTGGATTATGGCTCAAGAGAAGATGGTTAGACAGCTCTTGGACTCCACAAAGAAATTCGAGACTATCTAGGAACCATGGGCGAAGTATATGGACATACCGTTCATCCCATAGAACCTGCGGCTTATGTTACCTTAAAGTGGATGTAAACTCTCACATATACCCAGTGAAGTGAACAGCCTCAGATGATACACAGAGATGAAACAAATCTCCCTACATAAGTTTTACATGTATATCTGCTGTCTTCAGCTTTATATATTCTTTAGAAAGTGCACATTGTGTTAGATATTTTCTCCTCCTGTTCAGCACTGGGAGTGGATTATCGGCATACAGCCAAGACAGCTGATTGGAGGGAAGGCACCCACCCCCCTCCACATAGACAGAGGCTTGCAGAGCTGTGCTTTGACAAGTCAAGCTCTCTGCTAATCTATTTATAGCAAACTCCCTTGACAAAAATGTCAGGCTGGTTTTATCTTGGTTGATAGAGAACTTGTCAGAAGTTATCATGCTGATAACAGAGCAACGGAAGAGCAGAAACACACTGAACTTAGCTCTTTGGAGAGAGATAAAAAAACACTACAGATATATGTGCTTAGGTCAAATTTTGTGAATCAGGTTTACATCCACTTTAAGGTTGGATTGTTCCACTCTGGTCTCTAGCTTCTCGTCTCTGGACTCTTTCTCCTTTTCTTTCACCTCTGCCCTCCTTCTTCTTACTCCTCTATTCTTTCTCCTTGGTTTGTCCCTGTCAGGTACCTGGTTTGTGAGCATGACGTGTAGAGGACAGCCTCTCTTACCACACTGGCTTGTGGGCCACTGAGGTTGAGACAGCAACCACAGAAGCAGGGTGACGTAGGAGTGCCTAGGATCAGTCCAGTATTCAGTATGGCTGGTTGTCCATGGCTGGATATGCAGCAGGCAGACCGGTAAAGGCTAGGCAGACCAGAACTGTGGCAAGCTGAGATCGCAGCAGGAGCAGGAACCGGATGCGATTTGAGGAGCAGAGCCATAGCAGGCTGGAAGAGCAGATGCAGGGTCAGGTAAGTTGGGTTGGAAGAGTTCGGGCAGATAAGCAGAGCAGCAGTCACAAGAGAAGTCCAAAACAAGCCGGGGTCAGGGTATCAAGCAGACAGCATTAGTGAGAACAAGCCGGATCAAGATCAGAGGGCAGCACAGATAACAGGTCAGAACACACAGAAGCTGCAGACCAAACAGCAAAGCGTCTTTGGTGCACTCACTTTAAATAGCCCCTTGGGCGCCAACGTTGGTGACAGGCACACGTGTGCGTGCGTGAACATGCATGCCCACCGCACAATTCCTGCTGCACGGCTGTGCCTTTCCTGACAGTCCCTCTCCTTTTTTTTTTTTGGGTCTCTCCTTTCTCTGTTCTTTTTCTCTTTGATTATAGATTGAGCTATTGGATGGTCTTATTTTGGGACCCTTGTTGCGAATCACTTCGGGCTAGGCACTTTGGTGTCCCATGGGTCCCGGGTTATGACTGGCAAGGGGTTCGGGACTTCCTGGAATTATGGTCCTCAACAGACATTACTCCTTCACAAAAACACTTGGGGGTTCAAGGTTTACACTTCAAGTGTCTTCCCAGGCCTCTAATGCCGCGTACACACGAATGGACTTTTCGGCGACTAGGTCTGATGGTCTTTCCGACGGACTTTCGACGGAGTTCTGCCAAAATTTCCGAATAAACGGACTTGGCCACACACAATCACACTAAATTCTGACGGATTCGACCTTGAAGACGTACGACCGGACTAGAATAAGGAAGTTCATCGCCAGTAGCCAATAGCTGCCCTAGCGTCGTTGTTTGTTCGTCGGACTAGCACACAGACGAGCAGATTTTTTGATAGGAATTGGGTCCGGCGGAAAAATTTTAAACATATTTCTAAAGTCCGTCAGAATTTTCATAAAGTAAAAGTCCGATAGAGCCCACACACGATCGAATTGTCCGACGGAATGAATCTTTGCTGTGGAAAAGTCAGATCGTGTGTACGAGGCATAATGCCCCGTACACACAGTCAGAAATTCCGACGGAAAATGTCCGATCGGACCATGTTTGTCGGAAAATCCGACCGTGTGTGGGCTACATCGAACTTTTTCCGTCCGAATTTCCGAGACCTTTCCTGCTCTCAAATTTTCCGACAACAGAATCTGATCAGACTTTTTCCAATCGTGTGTAGAGAATTCCGACGGACAAAGTGCCATGCATGCTCAGATCAAATTAGGAGACCAAACCTATTGGCTAATAGCCTCTACGTAGTTCCGTCGTACGCAACGAACGTCACCACATTAAGAATGATCGAATTTTCCAACAACTTTGTCCGACTGTGTGTATGCAACACCAGTGTCGGACAAAATCCGTTGGAAAAAATCAGACGGATTTTGTGGTTGGAATTTCCGACTGTGTGTACGGGGCATTAGACTCTGATTTGGCTTTCCTGTTTTATTGTTGTATTAATCCTTTGTATTAGACATTGTTGTCGCTCCCAGTCTGTTCTACGTTTTTGGCTATTTGAGTTTGAACCCTTATATTTCACGTAATGTCAGGTTGCTCACAATTGTTTTCATGACATGCAACCACTTGTGTACACTTTTTGGAAAAGGGACAACCAATATTTGAAGGCTGTCACAACCCCGCGCTTGGAGTGAAGTAACTAGATATTTTATAAATCCCCAATGTGATGAGAATAAGCAATAAATTAATTGCAAACATCTTGCAACAAAATATATATAAATAACAAAAAATACTAAATACAATAAAGAGCTGCTCCCTATAAAAATCAGCGTGATTTTGAAGGTTGGTTATATAGTCTAACAGGGGCGCTATTGAGTTGACACACCTGGTTGGATTCAGGTATGTATGAACTGAGTAAATCTAATTACCCTTTACTTATGTACTATGTGCGATCCATCAATCTGTGAACTAAAGTGCCTAGAAATAAAGTGCTATATAATCTATTCTACCACACATTGCATGATAAACAATAATAAATACAACTACATATTAATACATTGTGAAAAACATACATGTGAAAGATTCCTTACGAAGTGACTACTAACTTCATAAATTGGTGTGACCAATTCAGAGTGCATCTAAAGAATTCTCTAATACCTTACTGACAATAAATTACTACAATGTCACTAATATAGTGACTGAGAAAAACTGTGTCCCTCCTTTCAGTGACTACAATAATGAATAACCGTGTACAATTGCATATATTGTGCATTCAATCCTGCCACATTGCTATACACTCAATTGCATCAAACTATATAATATTGGTGCGACCAAAAACATTCCAAAAATTCTATAAGTATGTTCATACATGAAAAGCTGTGTGGCTGAATAAATAATCCATACTCAATTCCAAAAAACAAAAACCAGAAAATGACTTGAAGTGTTAAAAAGAAAAAGAAAGTTCGTGACAAACAATTCTTGCTGAAAAAATGTGATAGTTCATTCCTGTTGATATCGCATAAAGACCATCACCACAGATATCCTCTTACACCCAAAGTGATACCAGTAAAATTTGGATGGCCGCTTACCAGATGAAGTTGATTGCTTTAATTAAAGAGCAATCAATTGTGCTTATACAGGATTGTGCCTGTTCACATATAAACACCCGTATTCTAGGCAGCTCTTCCTCCTCTCAGATCAGCTCGCATATGTTAGATACATAGGTGGGAACATAGAAAAAATGCACCTCATAGCGTAAAATTGCTTTATTAAAACTGGATAAAATAATGTACAACAGCCAAATGGCTACTTACATTCTTGGGTGCCTACCCGGCACTGGGGCTGCTTGCTTGTAAAACAAATGTAGGAGAAATTTTTTCCCTTGAGATGTTTCCTGTAGAGCTCAGGCGTGCGTTCCACTCACTATAGCCTCTGAGCCAGCAGACAGGAAATCCAGGGGAAAACTTGCGTCAAGTGAGGGGAAAACTTGCGTCAAGTGATCAGGTACCGCCTAGGTACCTGGGTAGGCGGTACCTGATCACTTGACGCAAGTTTTACGCTATGAGGTGCAATTTTTTCTATGTTCCCACCTATGTATCTAACATATGCGAGCTGATCTGAGAGGAGGAAGAGCTGCCTAGAATACGGGTGTTTATATGTGAACAGGCACAATCCTGTATAAGCACGATTGATTGCTCTTTAATTAAAGCAATCAACTTCATCTGGTAAGCGGCCATCCAAATTTTACTGGTATCACTTTGGGTAGAAGAGGATATCTGTGGTGATGGTCTTTATGCGATATCAACAGGAATGAACTATCACATTTTTTCAGCAAGAATTGTTTGTCACGAACTTTCTTTTTCTTTTTAACACTTCAAGTCATTTTCTGTTTTTTGTTTTTTTGGAATTGAGTATGGATTATTTATTCAGCCACACAGCTTTTCATGTATGAACATACTTATAGAATTTTTGGAATGTTTTTGGTCGCACCAATATTATATAGTTTGATGCAATTGAGTGTATAGCAATGTGGCAGGATTGAATGCACAATATATGCAATTGTACACGGTTATTCATTATTGTAGTCACTGAAAGGAGGGACACAGTTTTTCTCAGTCACTATATTAGTGACATTGTAGTAATTTATTGTCAGTAAGGTATTAGAGAATTCTTTAGATGCACTCTGAATTGGTCACACCAATTTATGAAGTTAGTAGTCACTTCGTAAGGAATCTTTCACATGTATGTTTTTCACAATGTATTAATATGTAGTTGACTTGTGTACACTTGTCACTTTTGCTTATGTCAATAAAAACTAATTGAAAGTAAAAAAAAAATTCCTTGTTTGAAAAAAAATCCTGCTAATGAAGGGTCATGTTTTTCCACAATTGAGTAAATTCGGGAGCATCATTGTGCGGAAAGTCTGTGTTCCCCATCAAAGATGTCAGGGGGCTTCTACAAGAAAACATTGGAGACTTACAGCACATGTAAAAGATACGCATTGAAAAGCCTATTAGTGGTTGATCCTCTAGGGGCTTTGTCTAGCTTTGTGCGTATCAACCAGGGTATAGTTGTGAGTAGTCCAAGATTGTTCTATTTTTACCCAAATCCTGATGTTGTTGTTGAGAAACCAGTCTGTTATTCTCACTAGATGACATAATTGGTAAATTTTGTGAAATGTGTCGCCATGCAGTGAAAAATCTCTCTCCCTATTAATAAAAAGCCAACACACACTAATATGTGCTTCACGCCTTTCACACACAAGATATTAAAATAATTATATAAAAATGTGCAGCGCTCCAATACATATACATTGACGAAACCAATAATGCTGAAAAAAAATACACAGTATATCACAAAAGTGAGTACACCCCTCGCATTTTTGTAAATAATTAATTAAATCTTTTCATGTGACAACACTGAAAGAAATGACACTTTGCTACAATGTAAGTAGTGAGTGTACAGCTTGTATAACAGTGTAAATTTGCTGTCACCACAAAATAACTCAACATACAGCCATTAATGTCTAAACCACTGGCAACAAAAGTGAGTACACCCCTAAGTGAAAATGTCCAAATTGGGTCCAATTAGCTATTTTCCCTCCCCGGTGTCATGTGACTCGTTAGTGTTACAAGGTCTCAGGTGTGAATGGGAAGCAGATGTGTTAAATGTTGTGTTATCGCTCTCACTCTTTCATACTGGTCACTGGAAGTTCAACATGGCACCTCATGGCAAAGAACTCTCTGAGAATCTGAAAAAAAGAATTGTTGCTCTACATAAAGATGACCTAGGCTATAAGAAGATTGCCCAGACCCTGAAACTGAGCTGCAGAACGGTGGCCAAGACCATACAGCAGTTTAACAGGACAGGTTCCACACAGAACAGGCCTCGCCATGACCAAAAAAGTTGAGTGCACGTGCTCAGCGTCGTATCCAGAGGTTGTCTTTGGGAAATAGATGTATGAGTGCTGTCAGCATTGCTGCAGAGGTTGAAGGGGTGGGGGGTCAGCCTGTCAGTGCTCAGACCATACGCCGCACACTGCATTAAATCGGTCTGCATGGCTGTTGACCCAGAAGGAAGCCTCTTCTAAAGATGATGCACAAGAAAGCCCGCAAACTGTTTGCTGAAGACAAGCAGACTAAGGACATGGATTACTGGAACCATGTCCTGTGGTCTGATGAGACCAAGATAAACGTATTTGGTTCAGATGGTGTCAAGTGCAACCAGATGAGGAGTACAAAAACAAGTGTGTCTTGCTTAAAGTCAAGCATGGTGGTGGAAGTGTCATGGTCTGGGGCTGCATGAGTGCTGCTGGCACTGGGGAGCTACAGTTCTTTGAGGGAACTATGAATGCCAACCTGTACTGTGACATACTGAAGCAGAGCATGACCCCTCCCTTTGGAGACTTGGCCGCAGGGCAGTATTCCAACATGATAACGACCCCAAACACACCTCCAAGACGACCACTGCCTATCTAAAGAAGCTGAGGGTAAAGGTGACGGACTGGCCAAGCATGTCTCCAGACCTAAACCCTATTGAGCATCTGTGGGGCATACTCAAATGGAAGGTGGAGGAGCGCAAGGTCTCTAACATCCACCAGCTCTGTGATGTCATCATGGAGGAGTGGAAGAGGAGTCCAGTGGTAACCTGTGAAGTCCTGGTGAACTCCATGCCCAAGAGGGTTAAGTCAGTGCTGGAAAATAATGGTGGCCATACAAAATATTGACACTTTTGGCCCAATTTGGACATTTTCACTTAGGGGTGTACTCACTTTTGTTGCCAGCGGTTTAAAAAAGAATGGCTGTGTGTTCGGACGTCCTCCCAGAAACTTGCTCCCGCACGCCCCCTGGGGCGCGCACTCGGGAACATTCGTGACCGGCATCACGGATCACGGTGAACAGCCGCTGATAGTGGCCGTTTACCACGTGATCGCTCCGTCAAATGACGGAGCGATCACATATCGCTCCATCAAATGACGGAGCGATCACATGTACACAAACCGGCGTCACGTCACGTCCGGTTCCTCCCTCCCCTCTCTGTATCGATCGGTACAGTGAGAGGGGAGAAGCGGAGAGGGGGAGAGACGGGACCAGCGCTGTGGGCTGGATGTGTAGTGCCCACAGCGCTGGTCAGTGCCTGCAATGTGCAATACACTGCCACCACTGTGCAATGCTCTGCCACCACTGTGCAACGCTCTGCCACCACTGTGAAATACTCTGCAACCACTGTGCAATACTCTGCCCCCACTGTGCAATGCTCTGCAACCACTGTGCAATGCTCTGCAACCACTGTGCAATGCTCTGCCACCACTGTGCAATGCTCTGCAACCACTGTGCAATGCTCTGCAACCACTGTGCAATGCTCTAACAATACTGTGCAACACTGCAATACTCTGCCAATACTTGCATTAAATACCACCAAAAGAAAGCTCTATTTGTGTGAAAAAAAAGACACAAAATTAATTTGGGTACAGTGTTGCATGACTGAGTCTTGTGTGAGAGCACCGAAAGCTGAAAATTGGTCTGGTTAGGAAGGGGGTTTAAGTGCCCAGTGGGTAAGTGGTTAAACAAACGTGCTGAACAAATATAAAGTGCTAAGTGCTTAATAGTGTTTTCAATAGTGGTAAGAAAGCTCAGATCCTTGGGGTGATGGTCCCCTCTGGTAACACCACTCACCAGAGCTGCTGGGCCCTCAGCTTTTCAGTCCAGGGGTCAGAAAGAGCTTTAAAATTTAAATGGAGATGATGTGTGGACCATCCAGAGGCTTAATCCGCAGGCTCTCAGAGTAATCCAGAAAGAGTATATGCCGAAGTAAAAAAGAGAGAAACATACATGTGAAGTGCCGTTGAAATATACATAAACTGCGCATAAGTCACTCACGAGACGTTTCTACAAAACAGGCATCAGCGTGTTTCCGGGTCCGCACTTTCAGCATGAGTTCCGCGGTAACCGGAAACAGCGTCACTGGTTCTCAATACCGGAAATACGTTGACGCGTTTCGCCCCTCCTCCAGGGCGTCATCAAGGACATTACTTCCGGTTTCGCAAAATTGGCTTATATATGCTTAGAGGTCACCGCCAATTAGCAAATTCACCAATGAAATAAAAAGGAACCTTCTAGTGTAATCAACACTCACTTCACTTCCATACTACATCACTTCCTGTCTTATATTGAATCGTAAAAACTTTAATAACAAATTACACATTCAAAGACATAATAGAACGTTGACGCGTTTCGCCCCCTCCTCCAGGGCGTCATCAAGGACATTACTTCCGGTTTCGCAAAATTGGCTTATATATGCTTAGAGGTCCTTGCCAATTAGCAAATTCACCAATGAAATAAAAAGGAACATTCTAGTGTAATTAACACTCACTTCACTTCCATACTACATCACTTCCTGTCTTATATTGAATCGTAAAAACTTTAATAACAAATTACACATTCAAAGACATAATGGAACATGATGAAGCGCAGATATATAAAACATATATAAAAATAAAATAATCATAAAAAACTTTTTGGGTTGAGGAAAAAGGCCACTTGATTTATATTTATCTTAGTGAAAATGATAATGAAATAAAATAAAAATAACAATAAAATACAAATAATAAAAATAAATGAAAAAAAAAAAAACAATAACAATAAAAATAAAATGAAAATAAAATGAAAATAAAATAAATAAATTAAACATAAAAATAAAATTAAACGTGAAAATAAAATAAAATAAAAATAAAATAAAAAATAAAAATATAAATTAAAGTTAAAAATAAAATAAAATGAAAAATAAAATAAAATAAAAATAGTCAAATTAAAATAAAAAATTATTAAAACAAAATAAAGTAAAGAAAATATAAAAGTCACCAATTGGATAAGAAACACTACAAATCAAGTTCAATATTGAGGCCATTGATGTGGACTTTTTGAGGTTAGAGCCCCTCCAGTGTGATTCAGCTCTATCAATACCACAAAACTTCAAACCCCTAGGGTCACTGTTGTGAAAGAGTTTAAAATGGTTGGAAAGACTATGATGTTTAAAACCTTTTTTGATCCTGTTCACATGTTCTCTTAGTCTGATACCTAATTTTCTAGTGGTTCTCCCCACTAATTGAAGCCCGCAGGGGCAGGCTAGAAGGTAAGTTACGTGGGTAGTTCCACAGGTAATAAATGTATTTATTTCATAGGTTTTGCCTTGAAAAAAGAGGTAAAATGTGTTGTTTTTCTAGTCCTATGTTGAGAAGTACGACAAACAACACATTTTCCATTTTCCAAAAAAACCTGTCTGGTCCAAAAAGGTACAGGATTTCTTGGGTGGATTTACAACATTGTGTGCCAATTTTAATCTAAGGGAGTGCCTGGAACATGATAAATATTCATGCTGGTCATTTGACTCGCCCTGCCCTATATTCCAGAAGCTTTATCTAGAAGCAGGTGAAAGAAATCAAACAAGTTCAAAAGTAGACAGAAATTAATCTCTCCTGCGCTTGTGCATAGGGCCTAAGAAAAAAGATCATGCACACTCCGCTGCCTCGGCCGATTGGGGGAAGTCCAAAATGTTAAGCAGAAAAAAGAAATGGAAGGCGCGTGGCCTGATGTATATATCCTTTAAAAAGTTTATTTAAAACAAGATAGTCAAAGTAAAAATACTATGTATTCACAAATGTAGATAGAATAGAAACACCTCACTTTTGAACGATAATCCAAGGCATAATATGGGGTGTCTGTAACATAGGTTAAAAAGATTGGTGATCGGCTAACGCGTTTCAAGGGTTCTCCGCTTCCTCAGAGCCTTAAAACCAGGTCTGGTCTGCATATTATAATGTAGAGGACTGGATGAATGGTGTAGCCTCACACTTGTCTCACACTTGGCTCACACGGCACACGGTCAATGTGTGCAGCTGCCCATCTCTGCTCCTCTGTATACTCTTGTCGTGACCGGTAGCGCTGCCAAGTGCCCTACCGCTGCAATACTGCAGAGCATCCCGCATACTTCCATCAAGAGGTACCGTCAGGACAGCTTACCCCTGTTTTGGATGTCCAGTCACGGATCAGGATGAGGGAGAGAGGCTTTATTACCAATACCTATCAGTAGAGTGCTGTAATGAAGAAGGAACATTCCAACAGAGAAGGGATATCCTCCCCTAAGGCTACACCATTCATCCAGTCTTCTACATTATAATATGCAGACCAGACCTGGTTTTAAGGCTCTGAGGAAAAGGAGAACCCTTGAAATGCATTAGCCGATCACCGATCTTTTTACCCTTTTAATGGACACCACATATTATGCCTTAGATTATCGTTCAACCAACTGATGTGATTCTATTCTAGCAACATTTGTGAATACATATGCGTATTTTTACTTTGACTATCTTGTTTTAAATAAACATTTTAAAGGGTATATGCATCAGGCCATGCGCCTTTCATTTATTTTTTCTGCTTAAAGAAATCAAACACCCCATCTTGGAAAAACTGACCAGCCAAAAACAATCAATTACTGGTCCACTGCCTGCAGTAAAGCCAAAAACTAAACTTAGCCTAGCATCCTAACTAGAGGAGGGCACTACAAATTATATTTGAGCAATTCCACCATAAATCTCTAAAACTCAGTCCGCTCATATGAATATTGATAAGAAACAAAGAACTAATGTCCAAAGAAAACATACTGTATAAACAGGGAATCCAACTCAGTGTGTTCTTCTATCTTCTCCGCAAAACACAACCACCTTTGAAAATGAACCACCTTCACTTATGAGTAATAGTTGGATGCTTACATGCTGACCCCTTTGATTACAGTAGCTTACAAACATAAGGGTAGAAAAAATTGAGTACTGTCCTTGCTACTTTTTTTATTTGCACTAACATATCATTTTTCAGGACGAGCTTTCGGGGTATGTCCCCTTCTTCAAGGTCCAAGCAGTACTGATTCACAAAAGTTTTAGCAGAATGTTAAAATGTTAAAAAACACATAGGAAAAAGAAAAAAAAGAAAAACAAACACATAGAAATCAATGTGTATGGCAATGGTAATAAAGCTATCTGCAAGTGAGATAAGACAGAGGGAGAGCTATAGACTGGAGGGGGGAGTATGATAGTCACAGAGGGGGTCGTAAAACTGTAATATAATGGGTAAGGAAACAAATATGTAAATTGAGGCCATTATTTTTTGTGTCAAAAATAAGTATCATTGTTAGTTCAAATGTTTTCCTTTCCTGGATAGTTCTGAAATTCCATTTAAGAACTAAAACATTGAGGTCTTCTATAGTGTGGTCCAGTTGTGAGAAGTGATGTCTTTAGCTTTATTACCATTGCCATACACCTTGTATGTGTTTGTTTTTCTTTTTTTTTCTTTTTCCTTTCCCTCAGAGATTTATTTATTTTTTTTACATTTTAACATTCTGCTAGAGAAAATTGAGTACTGTCCGTGATACTTTTTTCATTTGCACTAACATATCATTTTTAATGGACGAGCTTTCGGGGTGTGTCCCCTTCTTCAAGGTCTAAGCAGTACTGATTCACAAAAGTTTTAGCAGAAGGTAAAATGTTAAAAAAATAAAAAATAAAAAAAAGTAAAAATCTCTGAGGGGTAGGAAAAGAAAAACAAACACATACATAGACAAATCAATAGTATGGCAATGGTAATAAAGCTATCAGCAAGTGAGATAAGACAGAGGGAAAGCTATAGACTGGAGGGGGGGGATCACAGTCACAGAGGGGGGTCATAAAACTCTAGTATAGTGGGTGAGGAAACAAATATCTAAATTGAGGCCATTATTTTTTGTGTCAAAAATAGGTATCATTGTTAGTTCAAATGTTTTCCTTTCCTGGATAGTTCTGAAATTCCATTTAAGAACTAAAACATTGAGGTCTTCTATAGTGTGGTCAGGTTGTGAGAAATTATGTCCCACAGGTGTGCAGAGACCGTCTTCCTTATGTTCCTTGATGGTATGTCTGTGCAAATTCATCCTAAGGCCCCTTTCACACGGACGGACCGTCTATCCGTTTTTCTTCCATCCGTCGACGGACGACAATGCATTCCTATGGGCAGACGGATGAACATCCGTCACCATCAGTTAACCTCCGCTTCCGTTTTTATCCGTTTTTTTTAAACGTACAAGGCTACGTTCAGATCCGTCAAAACGGATATTAACTGACGTTGACGGACATCGTCCGTCAACGTCCGATCCGTTAAGATCCGTTAAGATCCGTTTTGTGTTTATCTGTGAACTCAACCTCTTAAAGGCACAGGCACACATATAAACGGAACAAAACGGATGAAAAAAACGGATGAAAAAACTGACGTAAACGTGTGCATTTACGGATGTAAGCGGACAAAAAACGGATGAAAACGGACATTAACGGAACGGATGACGGATGAAAACGGATGAGACAACGGATAAGAACTGATACGTTTTTGACGTGCCTAAACTGACTGCGCCCGTGTGAAAGGGGCCTTACTTGTAACTTCTGTCCTGTTTCACCAACATAAGATCCTTTGCTACACCTGTTGCATTGGATTAGGTACACCACATTACTGGAGGTACTTTGGATTAGGTACACCACATTACTGGAGGTACAGTTGTATGAGCCTGTGATATTGAAGGTCCCATTTGTGTGTGTGACACTTTTGGATAGATTGATCTGGTTGCATAATTTGCAGCGTTTTTTATTGCAGGGTTTGCTTCCATTATTTGTGACTTTATAATCAGAGTGAAGTTTCCTGCTGATTAGTTTATGTCTGAGGTTAGGTGGTTGTCTGATTGCCAATAATGCCAATAATGGGGGTTGTTGGAATATTTTTTTCAGAGTTTCATCCTCTGTTATAATGGGTTGTAAATCTTTGATTATCCTTCTAGTGTTGGGTTGTATGTGGTGACTAGAGGTACTCGGTTGTTCGTTTTTTTTTTTCTCTTTGTATTGGAGGAGATTTTCTCTTTGGGTTTCCTGCAAGACACCACTGATTTTCTGAACAAGCTTAACAATATACAGCAATTACCACCAAAAACACTTCTAGTGACTATGGATGTAGAATCTCTGTACAGTAACATCCCTCACAAGGATGGGTTGACAGCATGTCACAGATTCACGGACAGTACTCAATTTTCTCTGTCACAATTGCACTAATACGGCTACAATCACTTCAAGTAACATTCTGCTAAAACTTTTGTGAATCAGTACTGCTTGGACCTTGAAGAAGGGGACACACCCCGAAAGCTTGTCCTGAAAAATTATATGTTAGTGCAAATAAAAAAGTATCAGGGACAGTACTCAATTTTCTCTGTCAAAATTGCACTTATACGGCTACAATCACCTCAAACATAAGGGTACATAGGATAGTGTCTGCCTGGGCTGTTGAACAGGGCGGTGCAAGTATTTTGACAGTTAGGAGCTACTGTATATGCACAGGGATATATATCATGTGTAGGGCAATCACCGTTTACGTGCTTTTTATGTATGTGTGTGTGTGGGAAGGGGGGCTCTACATTTTTTTGTTTTTTTATTTTTTTTATGTGTCTCTTTAACCACTTGCCTACAGTGCACTTTCACCCCCTTCCTGACCAGACCAATGTTCAGCTTTCAGCGCTCTCACATTTTGAATGACAATTACTCAGTCATGCAACACTGTACCCAAATGATATTTGCATCCCTTTTTTCACACAAATAGAGCTTTCTTTTGGTGGTATTTAATCACTAGTGTTTTTTTTTATTTTTTGTGCTATAAATTAAAAAAGACTGAAAATTTGGTGAAAAAATTCCTTTTTCTTTGTTTCTGTCATAAAATTTTACAAATTAGTAATATTTCTTCATAAATTTTGGGCAAAATGTATATGGCTACATATCTTTGTTAAAAATAACCATAATTAGTGTATATTATTTAGTTTTTGTGAAAGTTATAGAGTCTACAAGCTATGGTGCAAATCATTGAAAATTGATCACACCTGATCACACCTGATGTACTGAAGACCTATCTAATTTCTTGAGACACTAACAAGCCAGAAAAGTACAAATACCCACAAAATGACCCCATTTTGGATAGCAGACACCCCAACGTATAATCTATGAGGCATTATGAGTCTTTTGAACTGTTCATTTTTTTCCAGAAGTTTTTGGAATATGTGGAAAAAAAATGAAAACGCATTTTTTTTCCACAAAGTTGTCCATTTTTAAGATATTTCCAACACATAGCATGTACACAGCAAACATGACACCCCAAAATACATTATGCTACTCCTCCTGAGTATGGCGATACCACATGTGTGAGACTTATACACAGCCTGGCCACATACAGAGGCCCGCCAGTGAAGTAGCACCTTCAGGTGTTCTACAAGCATAAATTACACATCTCATTTCTCAATCACCTATTACAGTTTTGAAGGCCCTGGAGCCCCAGGACAATGGAAACGCACACAAAATGACCCCATTTTGGAAAGCAGACACCCCAACGTATAATCTATGAGGCATTATAAGTCTTTTGAACTGTTCATTTTTTTCCAGAAGTTTTTTGAATATGTGGAAAAAAATGAAAACGCATTTTTTTCCCACAAAGTTGTCAATTTTTAAGATATTTCCAACACATAGCATGTACATAGCAAAAATGACACCCCAAAATACATTCTGCTACTCCTCCTGAGTATGGCGATACCACATGTGTGAGACTTTTACACAGCCTGGCCACATACAGAGGCCCGCCAGTGAAGTAGCACCTTCTGGCGTTCTACAAGCATAAATTGCACTTCTAATTTCCTGACAACCTATTATTTTTGAAGGCCCTTATATTTCTAACACATAGCATTTACATACCAAAAAATACACTCCAAAATAAATTCTATTGAGCAAAGGGTAAAGAAAACGGAAAATTGTATCATACTTACCGTAATTTTCCTTTCCTGGTGCCAATCCATGGCAGCATACATGTGATAGAGCTCCGCCTCTACTCCGCCTTCAGGACTAGTGAATAGCATAAATTAAAGGGCATAGCCCCTCCCACAACATTCTTCGTAATATAGAATACCGAGGGTGGGAGTTTATGCTGCCATGGATTGGCACCAGGAAAGGAAAATTACGGTAAGTATGATACAATTTTCTGTTTTCCTGGTGCCTCCATGGCAGCATACATGTGATAAATAACTAGCTCACATGGGTGGGTTTAATGCTTTAACAAAAAATAAGTTTTAATCAAACACAGACATAGCAGCATGAAGCGGGATCAATACGATAATGTTTGAGGAACGTGTGTCGGGAAGACCAAGCCTAATGTTTCAAGAGAAACATTTGCCCTCGCTGCCCAAGATGCCGATACTGCTCTTGCTGAAGGAGCATTCACCTGAGCTGAAGGATCCAAGTTCCTCACCCTGTAAACTTTATGGATTAGCTTGACAACCCAGGATGCCAAGGTTCTGGTAGAAGCTTCCTTTCCTCTATCCTTACGCCATGGGATGATGAATAATCTTTCAGAGTTCCTTAAACTTGCTGTGGCTTCCAAGTAGGCCCTGAGAACTTTGGATATGTCTAACTCATGACAAGAGTTTGATTCTGAATCCATGAAAACTGGTCACGCCCATGGTTCTGATAGGTTTGCCGTTGAGGTGACCTTGGGTGTAAAACCTCTGAGAGGGCGAAGTTCTACCCTATCTGGAAGAATAGGCTAGCACTTGGACTGGTTCGTTCAGGAGTCTGAGGAGAAACCTTGAAATGAGTGGGCGAGGAGGAGAGGCGTAACCTGTCTTGAAGGTCTTGAAGGTCCAAGGACAAGATAGCGCATCTACTACTTCCGCCTGTGGATGTGGAAGGCGAGAGAAGAATCTCCTGATTTTGCAATTCTCCTGCGTAGCAAAAAGATCCATCAGTGGGGTCTGCCATAGATTGGAGATTTGGTTGAACACATGGGGATGTAGAGACCACTCGTTGTCCCCAAACCTCCTTGATAAGACATCTGCCTCTGTGTTCATCTTGCCTGGGAGATACATTGCCCTGAGGTCTACCAGGTTCCTCTCTGCCCAGAGCATTACAGGTTCCACTTCCCTCAGAAGTGTCTTGCTGTGGGTGCCCCCTTGTTTCTGAAGGTACGAGACCGCCGCCTTGGTGTCCAAACATAGAAGTACTCTCTGTCCCTTGACCTGAGATGCAAAAGAGGTTAAGGCTAGAAATGCTGCCCTCATTTCTAGGACGTTGGACACTATCCCTCTGGTGGGAAAGGACCATCTTCCCTGAATTCCCTGCAATGGGCACCCCACCCCTGGCCACTCGCATCTGACGTAATTGTGGTCCATGAGTGGGAACCCAAATGATAGAACCGGGAGAGAATCTCTGGATTCATCCACCAGTGTAGACTCCTGCTCATTAGCGTTGTTAAACAGATTGTCTGAGACAGATGTTGCCGTCTCCATTGTATTAAGAATCCTGTCTGTCTCAATTGCTAGTGAGGCCATGGGACTAGAGGTATGCACAAGGACATCGTGCCAATAAGGCTCAGACACTGAAAGGCTGATAGATGGGATCTCTGTATGACCTTGGATACCTTCTGAATGATGCCCTCCATCTTCATCTGGGGTAAAGAGACTGTGCCTAGGAGTGTATCGAACATTGCTCCCAAGTAAACCATCTGCTGAGTTGGAACTAATTGGCTCTTCCGATGGTTCACCAGCCACCCGAACTCCGACCACGACTGGAGAAGAATCTCCCTGTGGACTATAAGCTGGCTCAGGTTTTTTTGACAGCAAGAGGATATCGTCCAGGTAGTGATAAATTCTTAACCCCCTCTCTCTCAGAGGGGCCAGGACAGATATCAACACTTTTGTGAACACCCGAGGGAAGGTGCACAGCCCGAAAGGCAGAGCTTGAAATTGCAGGTGGACATGACCCACTGCGAACCTTAAGTATTTCTGGAAGGATGGTAGAATAGGGATGTGGAGGTACGCATCCTGCAGGTCTATCGAGATTAATCAATCTCCTGGTTGTATGGTTTGGATGATCGTTTGGAGTGACTCCATCTTGAAGCTTTCGAGATGGATGTATCGATTTAGCTTTTTCAGATCTATTACAGGTCTCCAGTCGCCTGTTTTTTTCTGTACCAGGAAAAGGGTGGAATAAAAACCTGTAAATCCCTCCGATGGGGAGACAGGTATTGCTGCCCCTTGACGCTGCAGGGACTCCAAAAATTGGTTTAAGGCCAGTGCCTTCTGTTGGGAGGCTGATAACGGTCTCTTTGAAGGACATGTGAGGAGGCTGCTGAGAGAAAGTCCAGAAGTAACCGTACCGGATCGTTGATAGGACCCATGGGTCTTGACATTTGGAGGCCCAGGTGAGGAAAAAGTTTTTTAACCGGGCTCTCACTGACGTCCTGGGGAGCAGTGAGGGACTTGTTCTTTCTGGCTCCCAAAAAAGAAGTCTGGGTGCCTCTCCACGATTTCTTGTTGTCCCTAAAGGGGCGAGACTGCCTGAAGTCTCTAGAATTTGATTTCCAGAATCGTGATAAATAGGCCTTTGTTCTCCGGACCTTCCTGTCCTGAGGAAGTAAGCCAGATTTGCCCCCTGTTGCTCTGGAGATTACTTTGTCGAGTTTCTCGCCAAACAAAGATTTTCCATCAAAGGGAATCTTGCACCAATTCTGCTTTGATGCTAGATCGGCTGTCCAAGGCTTTAGCCATAAGGCCCGCTTTGCCATAACAGAGTTGCAGCATTGAATTGGCTGAACACCAGATTGTGTCAACTGAAGCTTCTCCCACAAAATCCGCCGCCAACTTAAGCTCCTCCAGAGCTTTGATTATGTCATCTTTGGGAACGTCTTGGTGCAGGGCTGTCTCAACATTTTCATCATCAGTTTTGTTCCACTCATCCTCTATGATCTCCCTGATCTCCCCAATCAATGGGAAGAAGATCTTTCTCTTGAGGAATGAGAAATAGGTTTTTGATTTTGATTTTTTAGGAGGCTCTTCTGGGTCTTCCCAGGCAATGGCGCTCCTCACGGCTTGTACAAAGGGTTGAACCAGGGAGTTATTGAAACCAGATGGTTCAGTATCATCTGAGGACTCCTCGGATGAATCTACCGGTGGGATTTGTTCAGCTGTTTTTCCTGATGGAGGCAAAGGAGTAATAACAGCTGATGGGCCCGGAATGTCGGGGTCCAAATCCAACACCTAAGCAGCTTGTGAAACTGGGTGAGCGGCAATCATGGCCGTCAGTTCAGAAAGAGAGTCTTTCATGGTTTGAATAGGTCAACCACCTGTTGGCCTTCTAATTCCCAGTTAGCTGCATAGTCCCTGAGACAGTCTTTGCAGACGAACTCATCAGGGAGTGGAACCGCGCCACAGGCCCAGCATTTTTTTCCTTGACGCCTGCGGTGGAGGCGAAAGCGAATGACGACGTCTATGAGATCCTGATCTTCTAGAAGATTTATGGTGAGAAGAGTGTGACCTCCGCTCAGGACTATCGTCATTGTCATAGCGCCTTAAGGACTTTCTGGACCGCTTTGAAGGAACAGGGCTGAAACAAACAAAGTTTGTCAGTGGCGCACTCTTTTTTTTTTTTTTAATACTCACGTACAGGTGGTCCACATACCTATTGGATACGAGAGGATCTTGGCTTTGTGACGAATGGCTCATGGTAAATAATGGGCTGGAGGATCAGCTGTAGGAAGGCAAAGTAAGAAAGCAAAAAGAAATAGAGTCTATTTGCACACCACATTTTTAAAACGAAGTCACCGCAATAGGAGTGAGATAAAAGTATAAGGCTGGCCATACACTACACAACCCCCATCTATAGATCTTCCACAGATCTACCAAAACCATACATTATGAGGTCAAATCTAATCACCCTCAATTTGCATGCAATCAGGCAGACCCCAGTACCACACAGTTGAAGGCAAACCTAATGGAAATTGAACAAGAAAATTGCATGGTGCATGGCCAGCTCCACACATACTTGTAATGCTGAAGTAATTTGGACTGCAGGGCATACACCTGATATTTTAATTAAATGAGGGGCGCTAGTACCAACAAGAGATACTAAATTAATTAATAGGTTAATTAATTGTATATTCTGAACTGTATAGTAGAGACTAAGAGCTTATTGAAAAAAGGTTCACTATGAGGTGCGCCTCTCTTTATATTCCCACATATGTTTCCAATCCATTCCATCTGAGCTGGTCTGATAGAGGGAAGAGAGCCCTTGAGTGAGGGTGTGTCACTCAGTGTACAGGCACAATCCTGTGAAAGCGCATTTGATTGCTTCTAAACAAAGTAATCAACTCCATTTGGTAAGAGGCCATTTAATACTGCTGGTTCTCACATTGGGTGGATCGAGAATTTGTCTGGTGATGGTGCACAAGCTATATCTACAGGAGTGATTGTGGCGTTTTGCAGCAAGGACTACTATATGAACTTTGCGTTATATCAATTAACACTGTCTAATTTATATTAATATTTTTCACGTTTTTTGGATGCACTCAAGATATTGGGATTATTTGCCAATTTTGTTGGCTTGCACTTTTTTATATACTACATGAACTTTGCGTTATATCAATTAACACTGTCTAATTTATATTAATATTTTTCACGTTTTTTGGATGTACCCAAGACATTGGGATATTTGCCAAATTTGTTGGTTTGCACTTTTTATGTATTAGATTGGGCATAAGTGCTTGATCATTAATTTTCGTTGTACACATTGTGATACAAGGTACAGGGTCTGTTATATTTATATTATTTAATTTAAATAGAGCTCGGTCAGCTCTATTTTGTGTGTTAATTATCTTTGGGGTAATAATTAATTTATACCTCACTGGGTCACGCTAGGTGTCTGGTGTTATTATTGTTTGTATAACACACTCTAACCAATTTTTATTATTCACATTATAATGGTTGTAATGTATGAGTAACCAAATGTGGTTCACTATTATCACGTTAAATAGTTATTAATTAGCTTAGTTCATGGTAGATCTATATTGTGTCTGCACACCTTTTTTCAATAAGCTCTTAGTCTCTACTATACAGTTCAGAATATACAATTAATTAACCTATTAATTAATTTAGTATCTCTTGTTGGTACTAGCGCCCCTCATTTAATTAAACTACCAATTAAATCATCTAGATTTCATAGGGAGCAGCTGTACTGGGTTTACATTATTAATATTAGTATAGACCTTTTTGAATTATCCTAAGCGCGGAGCTAGACAAGCCAATGTGAGTGGCTGTCTACAATTCTTCATACACCTGATATGCAGAGCAGCCCTGAGTCCAATTTAGAGCCAACATTTTAAAGCTAAAAAGGGAGAGCAGCTTAATTAAAAGGACCTACCCTATTACTGGCAAAAAAAAAAGAAACAAAACCAAGGCCACGGCAAGAGAGTGAGAACCCTGAAGGGTAGAACAAAAAAAGCTAGAGAAAAAACATCAGAAATAGCAAGGAAACGCCCGTTCTGCACATGTGCGGACCAGGAATAAATGTCTTAAAGGGGACATTTTTTTTTTTTTTTTTTTAAACCTATAAACTTTAACCACCAGGGCTCAAAAACAGTGCAGACATGGAAGCAAAAAGAAAACCTAACCTGACCAAGAAGGAAGAGAATCTGATCCTCCCGCCGTCATCACCAGCATTCGTTTTTCTGGAAATTCAGCAGACTGCGTTCCTATGAGGAAACTCTGCAAGACCCCAAAAGATCCTCAGAAGGGGTTCCCAGTCTTATCAGCGCTAATAGCGGCCCAAGAACAGGGACTGCGCACGGGAGAGGCTTAACCCGGCGGACGCTGCCGACTGCAGAGGTATGGACATACTGCTACTCTTCACCAGTCAAGAGGTATGAGGAAAAAAAGGAGAATGTTGGGGGAGGGGCTATGCCCTTTAATTTATGCTATTCACTAGTCCTGAAGGCGGAGTAGAGGCGGAGCTCTATCACATGTATGCTGCCATGGAGGCACCAGGAAAAAGTATTACCTGTGTTTTTTGTAGTGTCCCCAGAGGAGGGATTTGGTCCAGGCAGCAGGCAGCAGGCAGCAGGCAGCAGACAGCATACAGCAGACAGCAGGCAGCAGGCAGCAGACAGGGATGTGCTTAGCAACAATAATAATTATCCAGGCAGCAGGTAGGAATATTGTCTATAGTCAGCACAAGGATATCGTCAGCACAGCCCAAGCATTTGTCCATAGAAAATGTGTCCAGGTGTGGTCAGTTTATGCTGCAGGCAGGGAGATAGTGACAGTAAGTCAGCAGCAGGCTGAGGGCCGCAATCAGGTAAGACCTGTGCTCAGGGCCACAGGGGTAGAGGCTTCGACCCACCCAAATCTCTATGAAGCCTCCGGACTCCAGACCCTAATCCGGAAATTAAGAAACCCAGAGACAACAAAAAAATTGTTTTCTCCATCCGGAAAAACATTTCTGGAGCTCCTCACATGTGAGACCCCTGTGTACTACAGTAGCAGGGCAAAAGATCAGTCCAAGCGGTAGGCAAAAGCATAGTCCATAAAACAGGCCAGGGTCAGTTCACGTTCAAGCAGTCCAAGCGGTAGGCAGAAGCGTAGTTGATAAAACAGGCCAGGGTCAGTTCACATGTAAGCAGTCCAAGCAGTAGGCAGAAGCGTAGTTGATAAAACAGGCCAGGGTCATTTCACGTGGAAGCAGTCAAAAAACAAAAATATTTGAGGAAGCATGGGGAATGGTCAGCACAGATGTTGAAAATGGGGAAATGGTTAAGAATATGGGCTAATAATTTAGGGATGTGTGATATAGTCTGAAGCATACACCAATGCAAAGGCCGGGTTCAGAGGGACAGTCGACACAATGGTAGCTGGTATCAGTTCTAAATCCATTTTTGCAGCATACTCGACATCTTTTTTGGCGTCTTCGGCCTGCTTCAGATGGTGGCTGATTGGTTCAATTATGTTTTTGTTAATGAACAAAAACTAAACTAAATTGTGAGGCAGGCATGTTTACCCTCATGAACTTCGGATTGGAGAGAAGCAGTGCCAATCTAAGTGCAGTATGTGAAGCAAATAGGAACATTTATTATTAGGTATTGCACTTACAAGTCCCTCTGGATGGAGAGCTGGGTTCTGCGGCGTCCCACGTTGCTGGC
This sequence comes from Lithobates sylvaticus, assembly GCA_028564925.1. NCBI lineage: Eukaryota > Metazoa > Chordata > Amphibia > Anura > Ranidae > Lithobates > Lithobates sylvaticus. The sequence goes on along the minus strand of CM053026.1, from coordinate 741,521,366 downwards.
CGCACCGGTGGTTTCCAGTGTTTCGGGGCAGTGGGCAGAGAGCAAACAATCATCATCAGGGAGACAGAGAGACTGCGGTGGGTATGCTCCTTCCTCAGGCCTCCCGAGCGGCCATCTCAGTTGAGGTTAAATAGGGGCAGCACACCGACTCTAGCTATAACCCCACAGAAACAGCACAGAGTGGTGGCCGCAAGAACATGCCACTGGTGTAATATATTAAATAAACTGTGGTTTTATTCATGACACAAACAGCAAGGTATTATAGTATAAAAATATAAGATCAAAAAATGAAAAATATATAGAAGTAAAAGATAAAGTCATAAAATTATCTGTCCAAAAAAAAAAGGAGTAAAAAATAGGATAAAAAATAATAAAAATAATAAAAAATAAAAAACAATGGATAGGGGTCTAAAGGGTCAGCTCTCCATTCTGAGGGACCTCACTGCTTGGTGTCTTTTACATGCCATGTACATTCGTAAATTCGTACATTTGTAAATTCGTACATTCGTAAATTCTTAAATTCGCACATTTGTAAATTTGTAAATTCGGAAATCTGAAATAATAATTACCTAATAATAACTTAACTATTACTAACTATTAAATTATAGGTATTGTAATTTCCTTTCAAATTTGGCTGTTAGTGAACGTAATAAATACAAATTTATTCCAAGTTACGAATTATCCAAAATAACGAATACCGTATCTAAACAAATGGAACGTAATGAATTAATAATAATAAACAATAGTAATAATAAAAACCTGTTATTTTTATTTAATATTACTTTGTTCCGTTCCATTTGTTTAGATGCAGCATTCATTATTTTCGGATAATTCGTAACTTCGGATAAATTCGTATTCGTTAGGTTCACTAACAGCCAAATTTGAAAGGAAATTACAATACCTATACCTAATTTAATAGTAAGCTACTATTTCAGATTTTCAAAATTTCGGCTTTTTAAATTTTCCAAATATTCCAAATGTTCTCATTTACGAATGTACAAATTTACGAATATAGGAATTTTTGAATTTACAAATGTACGAATTTATGAATTTACAAATTTACGAATGTACGAATGTAGGAATTCATGAATTTCCGAATTGCGATCATAACGAATGACCCGAAAAACTAAAAAAACAAACAAAAACAAATGAAACGAAAATGAACACATTTTTTGGCAGGAGAGTGTCTACTGCCAATTCACTAAACACATTCGATTTTAGTTGATTTTGTACTGGGGATTTTAGTCAACTCAAATACGACTAAACCTAAAACAATTGCAGATGACTAAAATGGGGCTAAAACCAAAATGGCATTTTAGTCAAAAAACTATAGCCAAAACAAAATCAAAATTCAATGCCAAAATAAACACTGCTCTGGTGCCTCCCCCTGGTTCTGGAAAGTTTGAAAAAATTCTGGAAACTAGAGGGCGGAGGCTAGGAGGGCTTGGAGGGGCGCTTAGCCAATCCCCAGGAGGTGGGCCTGGCAGGGGCCTAAGTGAGCCTTTAAATGGAGATGCAGTGCTAAGGAGGCTGTTGGTGGCCCTCGAGACAAACCCTCTAGTCTGAGGGTGGGGGGCTGAGTAGTGGTCCTGTGCAGGGTCTGTACATAATGAAAAAGAACAGACAATGTAAGTATACTCAGCATTAGACATGTGCACAACAAAAAAAATCGTTTATTTTCATTTCGTTTTTTTGTTTCCGAAAAAAAATCTTTTTTTTTCGTTTCGTTTTTTTCGTTTCCGTTGATTCGTAACGATTCGTACATTCGTAAGTCGTCGTTGTTCGTATTCGTAACGATTCGTACATTCGTAAGTCGTCGTTGTTCGTATTCGTAACAATTCGTACATTCGTAAGTCGTCGTTGTTCGTGTTCGTAACGATTCGTACATTTGTAAGAGTTTTTTTTCGTTGATTCGTTTTTTCGTTAGTTTAATTTTCGTTCATTCGTTTATTCGAAATTCGGACGCATTTGTAGTTATTCGTACATTCGTAACATTCGTAGATTCGTAATCGGAGCATAATTCATAATTTTATGTAATGTGTATGCTATTATTACATTTTAATAATTTACGAATCGAAAAAAAAAAGTTACGAATCGAAAAAAAAAAGTTACGAATCGAAAATAAAGTTACGAATGTACGAATTTTTTTGTTCAATCCATTCATTACGAATCGAAAAAAAAAGTTACGAATCAAAAAAAAAAGTTACGAATGTACGAATTTTTTTGTTCAATCCATTCGAAGCACGTTAAGCAGCACCATTGTAAGGGACACGGAAAATTACCAATTCAACAAAAAAAAAAGTTACGAATGTACAAATTTTTTCGTTCATTTTCGTTGTTCCTTTTTTCGTTTTTCGGATTTTCGTTGTTTGGTCTTTCGGATTTTTGTTGCTTTTCGGATTCGTTTGATTCGAACGATTCGTTAATCGGATTCGTACGATTTGAACGATTCGTTATTCGGATTCGTTCAATTCGAACGATTCGTTCATTCGTACGAAAACGAACGAACGAAAAAAACGAAAAGAAAACGAAAAACGAAAAAAAACGAAACAAATTGCACATGTCTACTCAGCATACAGGACAATGGAAGTGCTTCTGGGCAGTGTTACACTTGAAGGGTCCCCCACTTCACTTCCAATTTAATCATCTTGCTCTGGAATTTATTCCACTCTCCAATGCAAGAGTTCTATTTCTTTTATGATTTTTTTCCCCACAACCTTAACATTAAAACACAACGACAAAACCTGTCAGAAAGAAATCGTCTAAGATGATTCAAATGTAAAAATACTTATTAATAGTTGACACTGTTATGATATGGATCCCCTTATAAAGGATTCCTGTTTAAATATAAATGCTGACATATTTAATTCAACACCCCCCTTCTTTCTGTTTTATAAACACCTTTCTGCTCCACCGCCACACTTCATGATTCATTTAAAGTGGTTGAAAAGGCTAAAGGTTCTTTACTTTAAAGGAATTTTCTGCATTAGGGTAAAAAAAATACTTTTAGGTTCAGCTCCCACCGACCCCCCTAGATGCTTATCTCGGTCCAGCGAGTGGCTTGCTAGGGGGGTACTCGAAGGCAGGAAGAGCCAGGAGCAAAAAGTGGGATCTCAGAAGTGGAGGGATTGGGGCTGCTCTGTGCAAAACCATTACACCGAGCAGGTAAGTATAACTTTTGCGAAGATGCAACCTCATGTCACAGTGTATATTGGCAGGTTATGCCTAATTTTAGTAGGCTTGCTAATTGCACACCTGTGGTAGGGTTGCCACCTGTCCGGGATTTACCCGGACAGTTCGGGTTTTGAATCATGTGTCCGGGTTTCAGACCACCTGAAACCCAAACACATTATTTAGACCGGACTCTGGCTTCCCAGCAGGGTTCCTGTCTGCAGTTGTCTAAGCCAAAAGTGTTCTCAGTGTTCCACCTTAAATCAGATTTCCCAGAGCATCCCTTAGGTCAGAGTCCCCAGAGTTCTCCCTTACATCAGTCTGCAGAGTGCCCCTTACAGTGTAATGAAATTCTGCAAGTTCAGATGTAAAAGTGGAACTCTGCAGATTCAGTTTTAAAAGGGGAACTCTGCAGATTCAGGTTTAAAAGGGGAACTCTGTGGACTCTGATGTAAGAGGGGACTCTTGTGACTAACTTCATATGATTATAAATGTTATTTAACCACATGCCACATGCTACAGCGCGGTCGGCTTATTCTGGGTGGACGTCCTCCCAGAATCTAGCCCTCTTGCGCCCGCTAGGGCGCGCACTCAGGAACATCCGTGACCGCCGGATCACGGATCACGGTAAATGGCTGCTGATAGCGGCCGTTTACCACGTGATGGCTCCGTCAAATGATGGAGCGATCACAACGCCGGTTCCTCCCTCCCCTCTCTGTATCGATCGGTACAGTGAGAGGGGAGAAGTGGAGAGGGGGAGAGATTGCAGCAGCGCTGTGGGATGGATGTGTAGTGCCCACAGCGCTGCTCAGTGACAGTACTCTGCCAACACTGTGCAATACTCTGCCAACACGGTGCAATACTCTGCCAATACTCTACAACACTGCAATACTCTGCCAATACTCGCCAATACTCTGCCAATACTCGCCAATACTCTGCAATAAATTTTAATAGAAACAAAGAATTATTTTTTGTTTTTTTTTACCGAATTTTCAGTCTTTTTTGATTTATAGCGCAAAAAATAAAAAACCCAGCTGTGTTTAAATACCACCAAAAGAAAGCTCTATTTGTGTTAAAAATGGACAAACATTTCATATGGGTACAGTGTTTCATGACTGAGTAATTGTCATTCAAAGTGTGAGAGCACCAACAGCTGAAAATTGGTGTGGTTAGGAAGGGGGTTTTAGTGCCCAGTGGTCAAGTGGTTAATCACAAAATATATGCACTGCAGTATATGCTGTAAAAAAAAAAAAAAAAAACCCTGCACGCTGCTTAAGTGTTCGGGTTTAACTTGAAGAAAAGGTGGCAATTCTAACCTGTGGGCTGGCTTCATAATCCTCCCAGGAAGAGATCTCAAGGTTCCTGCTTGGAGACAGCTCCACCCAGGCAGATAGGATAGTTCCCATTGAAAACGTCAACCTATGACGAAACGCACCTGGGAGGTACGTGCTGACGTCACCACGCCGTCGACGAGGATGGGAGTTTGCTAATGTTGCCGCCCGGCTTCATCTTTTATGCTTTTGATATCCGCATTTCTGTAAGTGCAATAATTTTTTATACAAATAAAATAGTTTAGACGGTACCCCACTATGGTCTGTTACTTCTCTCTTCTGGGTTGACACAAATTACCACATGTAAGAGATACGGTTACCGATCGCTGCTGAGGACTGGGACCAAACAGTTACCATCCCTTATTGTAAATCATCTGACAACCTTCACCTGGGAGATTTATTGCAATATTGGGCTTGATTTCTGGTAAGAAGCCCCTCTGTGTGGTGTTGGGTCACATTGCAGTTGTTTATTTGGATCACTGGGTGTCTTTTTTGCTTACTTCTTTTTTTCACTTTATAAGTGTAAATTTATGGTTTATATGTTTTATTTTTTGTGTGACAATATTACGCTATGTTTTGATTTTCATTTTGAAACACATACACGGAGCCACATTTCGGTTGTGATTGAGGTTCTAATTAAACTCACTTGGTGCCTTATATGCATTAAATTAGCTTGTGTATATATATGTGTATTTGGGTTTAAAGGGATGAGGTGGCAACTCTACTAGGAGTGAGGTCTGAAGCAAGTAAGTAAGCCAGGAGGCTGAAGGTTTGAACTATACAGTAATGGTGGAAATTGCTGTTATTTTCTTTGAACTTTGTTTCCTTTAACCACTACAATACTGGGCACTTTCGCCCCCTTCCTTCCCAGACCAACTTTCAGCTTTGAGCGCTTTCGCTCTTTCAATGACAATTGCGCGGTCATGCAATGCTGTACCCAAATTACATTTTTATCATTTTGTTCGCACAAATAGAGCTTTAATTTGGTGGTATTTATTCACGACTCCGTTTTTTATTTTTTGCGATATAAGCGAAAAAATAGCGGAAATTTTGAAAAAAACAATATTTTCTCCTTTCTTTTTTAAACGAAATCGAATAAAATCTAATTTTGTCATAAATTTAAGCCAAAATGTATTCTGCTACATGTTTTTAGTAAAAAAAAATCCGTTAAGTGTATAATAATTGGTTTGCGTGATCATGGACATATGTACGCAAATGATCATGTACAGATGTGTGCAGGTGATCACGGACATATGTGTGCAGATAATCATTGACACATGTGATTGTACTGGGACATATGTGGGGGACATGTGTTTTTATTATTTGGGGACATGTGTTTTTATTTGGGGACATGTGTTTTTATTTGGGGACATGTGTGTTTTGGGGACATGTGTGGGTACATGTGTGTTTTAGAGGTGTTGGTGACACTAGACTGGTGATCAGTGAGTAAAAAAACAGCTAATACTCACTGATCACCAGCCGGCTGCAGCGATCTGCTCTCCTCTCCTCACCGACGACTTCCGTGTGAGGAGAGGAGAGCTGGTTGCTTAGCAACCGGCTGTTTGCTTACATCACATGACGGCTGTGATTGGACACGGCCGTCATGTGATCAGGAGGGCCAATCACAGAGCACTCCTGCCGATCCGAGATGCGTCGTGTCCGGGTGACACGAGCGCATCGGGATCGCGCCACTGCGCGGGCACGCGCGCGATCCCCCTACTTCTGATGGACGTTCAGGAACGTCCGATCAGAAGTAGGCGGCTCCCACCCGGCCGTATATATATACAGTGGCCGGGTGGGAAGTAGTTAAAAAAAATGTGGGCTGCCAAGCTTTTAAAATACAGTCCGGACTGACACGTGTTCCTGAAATTGCATACTCCAATAGAGTGTAATCACTCCGAGCGTTTACACTTGTTTGTTAAATAATCAAGACAAAGTAAGGCGCTGCCCTATTAACCCAACCACAAATATATAAAATAACCTATAGTGCATCAATTAAGATAGTATCTTTCAAAAAGTCCTTAGAGATGATGTCTTGCAAATAATAGCAAACTTCTATATGTAAACTGATGACCTATCATGTGCAATTTAAAGAAAATGACTTGTGCCCAAATCTTCAATATACAGTGCTCCACCAAGTGTGTGAAATAAATATGTGTTCACCAGAACCATCTGGCCAACAAAGAGACCATCGAGCAGATAATAATCAAATCCACCTCTCAGGGGACCAGGACAAATTCTTCCAGCTGTCTCCTCTCTCCCACTCTACACCACTGTAACACAATGCTCCAGGACAGACCACAAGAAGGGAGTATATAGTGTAGTATCTTTTATTAACCACTTCAATACCGGGCACTTATACACCTTCCCGCCCAGACCAATTTTCAGCTTTCAGCGCTGTCGCACTTTAAATGACAACTGCGCGGTCATGCTACACTGTACCCAAACTACATTTTTATCATTTTGTTCCCACAAATAGAACTTTATTTTGATGGTATTTGATCACTTCTGGGATTTTTATTTTCTGCTAAACAAATAAAAAAATACTTTTTAAATAAGTACGTTTTCTCCTTCACTGATGGGCACTGATGGGGTGCACTGGCACTATTAAGGCGGCACTGATGAGCACAGATGAGGTTGCACCAATGAGGTGGCACTGATGAGGTGGCACTGATCATGGGCCCTAATATGCGGCACTGATAGGTGGCACTGATATGCAGCACTGATGGGTACAAATAGGCGGCACTGATGGGCACTGATAGGCGGCATGGATGGGCACTGATAGGCGGCACAGATGGGCACTGATAGGCGGCACAGATGGGCACTGATAGGTGGCACAGATGGGCATGGGTGGGGACTGATAGGTGGCACTGATGTACATTAATGGATGGCAGTAATGGATGCCAATCAGTGCCAAACAATAATGCCTGCCAATCAGTGATGACCATTGTGGGCACTGATTGGCATCCATTGTGGGCACTGATTGGCATCCCTGGTGGCCATGTGTGGCATACCTGGTGGTGACTAGTGGTGGGCATCCCTGGTGGTCCTGGTGGCTTCTCTGGTGGTCCAGTGTGGGCATCCTCAGGGGGGGGGGGGGGCTGCGCTGATAATCAATCAACACAGACCCCCCCATCAGAAGAGCAGCCGATCGGCTCTCCTCTACTCGCGCCAGACACGACAGACGCGAGTGAGGAAAAGCCAATCAACGGCTCTTCCTGTTTACATCGCGATCAGCCGTGATTAGACACTGCTGATCAAGTGGTAAAGAGTCTCTTTCAGAGACCCCTTACCTAGATTGGAATTGCGGTGTGTCAGATTGCCACACCGCAACAACGATCACCGCGATGTGCGCCCCCGGGGCCGGTCAGGATATTGCAACTACTTTGACGGCGTCATATTGCTATATGGCGGGTGGTGAGTGGTTAAAATATGAGAAAAAGAGGCGATAGGTATGGCGCTGCTCTTATTAAGAGGTGACCTACAACCTCTAAATACTTGAGGGGTGTGTGTCATGGGTGCATTTAGTGCAAAAAGTGACTAAGAGTGCAGAAAATAAATATTTGTATATTCACAAAAATCCACAAAAAATCCTAAACTTCCTAACCGCTTATATATAATGCATATACAACACAATCCTGGGCAAAACCTTCAATTCAAAATTACATTTCTGTGCAAAAAAATCCAACATATATGACTGGTGTATATTGTTGCTGTGAAACTGGGTTCAGAAATGTCCTTATACCGTCCTTAAACTCTGGTGTATAAAAAATGTCCAATAAAGTGACATTGTGCTCCTTCAAATTGATCTGTGCTTCTTGGAAAACAGTGCCCCATAAGAAACGCACTCACCGCTATTATTCACCCCACAAGGAGGTATTTCACCTTCACAGTATGAGCCACTGTGTAGCCTGTGGAGTGGGAGGAAACTTGTCTGCAATGTAAGTGGTCTCCTCACTGTTAACCTCTTAAGCCCCATACACACGGTCGGACTTTTTCATCAATTTGGTCCGATCGGACAAGGTTGTTGAAAAATCAGACCGTGTGTATGCACCATCGGACAGTGTTCGTCGGTTTGTCCGTCGGACAAAGTCTTATCTCCTGCTGGAAAGATTTGCCGTCAACCCGGTCCGATCACACCAAATCCGAGCGTGTGTACGCTTGTCCGACGGACAAAGTGCTACGCATGCTCAGAAGAAATTCTGTGACGGAAGCGCTCGGTCAGGTAAAAATACCTTTCCTAATCGACACAGCACATTCGTCACGCTGCAATGTTAAAATGTCTTTAATGCAGCGCATTCTCTTTTTCTTTACAATGCAACAAGAATGACATGTTTTAGCTGCTCTATTCACCCGCACTTCTCACAAACTTACTTCTTTATTACTTTGCAGCATTTATACACTACATGTTTATTTTTACTCTGAACGGAAAAGAATCTTTGTTATTTTTTTACCATGAATTGTCTTTTTTTTTTTTTTTTTGGGGAATACATATTTGAATGTTTTTTTTGTTTTTTTTTGGAGGGGGGTTGTGTGTCTCAAATTACCAAAAACACATTATTTACATTTGTATTTCTTGCTTAAATTTACTAGGAGGTTGTTTGTTGTTGTTGCCCCTTGTTAATTCTACTTTAGGATTAGTGAAATGTACCTGCCTACTCAAAGAAAAACTGTCATTGTAGCAAAGTAAAACACAATAGTCAATGATTATTTCAAATCAAAAAAACATTTATTTAGGTCTCAGCAACAGACCAAAGAGGAACGCAGCCATGGTGAAACTTGGGGAATTTGCAAAGCCTTGGACACCCATGGCAACCATCATTTTACAGACTTAAACAATTGGGGGCATGAAGAGTACCTATCTAAATAATAAGGGAGCGCAATCTGGTCCTGAAGTCCAAAACATCCGGAACTGCAGCAGATGCCATCTAGGTCCCCAGGCTCTGGTACTACGAGAGGCTCCATCTTCTCTCAGACCAGACTGAATCCAGGTCATCACTCTCTTGTCTTCCTTGTACGCTTCCTTCCACGCCGTGGTGCTGGTGCTGGTGGGGTGGCAGAAGGAGGAGGAGGAGGCGGAGCAAGGTCACTCTCGCAAACATGTGTGAGGGGAGTCATCTCCCCAGCCATCCCCTCATTTAGTATTTTGAGGATTATCCTCCTCACACATGCTGCGTTGCCCCGCCTCCATACCCGTAAATTTACTCGTAACCAAGGAGGCAAAGGCCTCCTCGTAGGTGGGTGTGGCATAGAGGGAGGCTGAGGCATCTTTTATCAGCTGGAGCGCTGACTCTCCCACCTCCCCCATGTTTTTCGCCCTTCTGTAGGGAAGGCGGAGGGGAGAGACTTGGGAGACAGTCAGGCTCCTACGCCTACCCCCCTGTTGGCTGCCACTACCCCCTGCCTCCTCCTGACTGCCACCTTCCACAGCCACCTCCTGGCTGAGGTCTTCCTGTGTATGAAAAAGGGACATAGTTTCAGTTATTTGTTCATCAAACACACACAATTCTCATCTAGTGACTGTTGCAAAATGTTTACAAATACCAAACCATACAATTCTCAGCCCTGCAGTTTAGATTCTTGCCCCAAATGTCTCCAACACTACTGTCTGTTGATATGTCAAACACGTTAGGAACTAAGCAAATGGGGATCCTGAATTAAGTGAACATCATTCATTATTCCCCAAACTGGTTACAAAACTACTATACCTGGAACAAGCTGGGCACCTGCACATCTTCCAGACTGGAAGGCCCAGGTTGGTCCTGGGAAGCCTCATCAGGGGTGGCGTGCGTGGAAGGACGCGTGCAAGGAAGAGTCGAGAGTGACTTCCTGACCTTAGCCTGGTCTTTGAGAAAATGGAGCCTCTCATAGTACCAGAGCGTGGGGACATGGACATCAGCTGCTGCAGCTCCAGATGCTTGTGACTTCAGGACCTTATTGCGCTCCCGGAAATAGGTAGTCTTCATGTTATTTATTTTTACTTTTAAGTTTGCGACGGTTGCCATGGGCAGGGTAGGCTTTACAAATGCCACCAGTTTCAGCAGGGCTGCGTACCTCTTTGGTCTGTTGCTATAATCCCTGTGTTTCGCCTGCCATAAGAGGGGGAATTGCCGGTATTTATCAATGAAGTGTGGGAGAAAGCTCACGTTGTAGAAGGCATCCATCACCTCTGCAAGACACAACGCCACACAAAACAATATAAATAATGTCAGCCTAAACTCTCCTAATCTTCTCCATAAAGAAACCTCAAGTTCGAATCAGTCTAGGCTAGTTATGTACCAACGTCAAATTGTACCTTCGTTTGTAGCGATCGTCTCGTGCGTGAGCTTTCTCTCCCCTCGTCTCCCAGATCGTGGCTACGACACAGGCGTGTGACGTTTTATATACAGTGCGCATGCGTCAAACTCCGCCCGCCCCTGACGATCTTTCTCGTCTATTCCCCACCCCTTCTCTTTACGGCGCAGTGGGGAGAGCACATGGCGGGGACACAGCAGGTGCGCCCCAAATATCCCCCCAACGAGGAGGAGGACGAGGAGAGTCCGGAGGCACAAACGTCCCGATCCCGGAGCCTGAAATTCAAGGCCTCCAATATGTCATTTGGAGAAATGTTGGAGATGGTGGACATATTAAAGAGGAGCGACTATGATGGGAAGTATGGGCCTTACCTCAACCCCAATGTCCGCAAGGCCAAGATCATGTCTAAAGTTGTGAGAAGGCTGTACAATCATTTTGGGGTACAACGATCCAAGGAGCAACTGAGGAAACGCTGGTCAGACCTGAAACTGAGGGAGGCCGATCAGTACAGAAAGATCAAGCGAATTCTTCAAAAAAGTAAGTAGTTGTGTTTTGTGTTTGATTTCTTGCTTGCATACTGCTCCATGTGGTTTGATTTTTACAAAGTTGTACATTCCAAAATGGCCACTTTCATGTTCGTCTGTGCATTCGATCGTACTCAGCCTCGATCTTTCTGCCACTGTCATGGTCGTGTGTGTGTCCATTCGATCGTACGCAACCTCGATCGTGCGGCCACTTATAATACGATGTTTGTTGTTTTTTTGGGGGAAAGGAAGTTTGTTCTCCCTAGAAATGTCATCCAGAATGTAAAGCCAATTTATTCAATGTAAAGGAGAGGTCACCCAGTAGCTGTTTACCCATCTGGACTCGAGAGCACTAGTGCTGGGACACCCAAACCCCCTTTTTATTATGCTTTTCCACACATGTGCTCCAGTGGATACTAGAGGGGGGTCTCCATCACACAAACTTCTACCAAAAAGCTAGTCAGTTTAGCACCTTTACAAAGTGACTACATTCATGTAGTTGACATTTGTAACTGGCCAAACTAAAATAGTGTCCGTCACTTTCAAGCAATGTTTGTCATTTCCTATTTCTGCCCTCAATAGTTTGTGTTGCTAAATCTTCCTTTTGGACATTCTCATAGGGGAGCGAAAACTTGGGCCGTCTGAGGAAACCCCCAAACCAACACCTCCCAAAAAAGTGGAAAGAGCAGAAGCAGAGGAGGAGGAGGAGGAAGGAGAGATCATCGAACTTGGAGAAATTGTCACCACAACAGGTGAGTGTTGGAGAACACAGCTACTGGTAAGCTAATCCATGTATGGCTGCCTCATTTCCAACACCCCATTTTTTTTGTTTGTGGTTTTTAGGTGACGTGGATGTTGTGGAAGAAAAATCGCACTTTACCACAGAGAGTGCCCACGTACTCATCGGAGAGATAATGGTCTGCAATCGAGATCTAGATTACATAAAGCAAAACATCAATGATGTTCAACAAAAATTGAAGAACATCATTGATGTTTTAGGAAAAATATGAAAACGCACCAAGTAATTTACACACATTTGTGCCAGCTTCTGAACACATTTGCAACGTAAAAACTGTGTGAAATTTGGAACATGCACACATTGTGTCCACATGTGCTAGCTCCCATCATGGTGGATGAATGCCAACGTTTTTTTGGGGGTGCAAACACTTTACGAACTACGAAAGTGGTTGTGGTGAAGGGGTTGCACCCCCAAAAAACGTCCATTCATCCCCATGATGGAAAATGGCACTTTTGAAGATTCTAGGCATGTGTTTTACCATCTAATGACCATTTTCTGACCCAAATTGTGTGCATGTTCCAAATTTCCACTTTTCGGGGGTGACCCCCCCATGTGATGAAGGCAAGATCAAACACACTTTGAACATATAGTCATGTCTGATCTTGTCTTCACTTTACAAAGTTGAACTTTCCTACTTCATAGGTTCTGCTTAGCTCCATGCCTGGTTTTACCAATTGCGTAATCTTTGTAAATAATGTTGTAAATAACCAAGATGTTGTCAGTTTTGGCGTGAAGATTGTAAACGCACTTGTGAATGTTTTCCAAGTAAACTATTTTATTTTTCAAAATGTGTGGCTTCCTTATTTAAAAAAAAAAATGCATTATGTATGTAAAAGGTAAAGGATATGGGGGGCAATGGGTGTTATTTACTAAAGGCAAATCCACTTTGCACTGCAATTTCCTTTCCCAGGGAACTTTTTCAATGCACTTGTAGAGCATAGCGGATTTGACTTATGTAAATGACACCCACAGTGCTTTGTACGAAAACACGGAGCACAGCATTTTTGAGAATACACACATGTCAGACCTGGTGCTGAAAAGGAGTATTTTGGGTGTCAGTTATGCAGGACAAACCTTCTCTAGACCAAAGATTAGGTAGCAAACACACAACATGAGAATAATATTTTTGGGAAGAAGAGACTGTTACCTTCTTTTGCCCAGAAAGTGCATTCCCACTGTCGAAGGCAAAGGGAAAAAATGACAAAGTAAAATAAGCTAAATAGAAGACTGAAATGACAAGAAATCAGAGGTTGGTTAAAATATCAAATTTATTAAAAAATGCCTCTCACACATCGTCAGGCATAGCAATGGCCCCCCTACCCACAAAGTACTCCATATATTGGTCCCGGACCACACGGGCATTTAGAGGGGGCAAGCCTGGACGTGCCACTCGAAGGGCTGTGAGGTCCGCATTTGGAGGGCCCTCCACATCTGGGCCAACGGGCACCACATAGTTCCTGTTATGTCTTTTGAGGAAGTTGTGCAATATGCAACAGGCAAGAACTATGTGGTTCAGTTTGTATTCCGCCAAGTTAAATGCCGTCAGGAACAGGCGGAAGCGGCTGGCCAGGATGCCAAAAGCGTTCTCCACCACTCTTCTGGCTCTGGACAGCCTGTAGTTGAAGACCCTCTGGTCCGGGGTGAGGGTCCTCATCGGGAACGGCCTCATCACATGGGGAGTCAGCGCAAACGCTTCATCTGCGACAAAGACGAAGGGGAGTCCTTCGGCATTCTCCTCTGGAGGTGGCAAGCACAGACTGCCACTTTGGAGACGCCAGTAGAACTCCGTGTGCGTAATGGCCCCACCATCCGATATCCGGCCGTTCATCCCCACGTCCACATACATAAACTCGTATGTTGCCGACACCACCGCCAACATCACTACACTATTAAACCCTTTATAATTATAATAGTAGGACCCCGAGTTGGGCGGTGGGACGATGCGGACGTGTTTCCCATCAATTGCCCCTCCGCAGTTAGGAAAGTCCCAACGGCTGGCAAAGTGGGAGGCCACAGTCTGCCATTCCTGTGGCGTGGAAGGGAACTGTGGAGTGAAACAAGAAAAAAAAAATTAGTCACTTTGCACCTAAACATTGCAAGCAGATTAGACAATCAACATCTTGGAACAAGAGCATTGTATAAAATTGGAGGCTGGAAAGTATTTGCACAGAAAAGTAGAGGCTCCCCTTCACAGATTACTCACCCCCCCATCAATCCCCCCACTTCTGATGGGACATTGGCAATAACTATGGTTTTGGGGGGGGGGGTGGTGGACAGGTAACCCTCTGCACTTCATTGATTGTCAAATGGCTCAATAATGTGGGCTAGTTTGGCCAGACCCTCTGTACTTAACACTATTGGCAGGCCACAGGAAAGATCAAATAACATCCCCCCCCCCCCCCCCCCAAAAAAAGGCAGGCACAGTGTGACATTATTAAATTACCAAGCAAGCTAATAGGAGGGAAAGAAGACAAAAAATTAGGAAATGGAATGTATGGAGGCAGCCCCTTGCACTACATGCTTTGCTGAATTCATCCCTAAAGATGCGCACTATAAAGAGGTAGGTATATAGTGTGTATTGACCTTGGGAAAGCCAGCAGATAAAGGATTGGTACCATCTGACAGAGCAGTTGGGGGAGGGGGTTCCTAATGAGTTTGCCCCCCCCCCCCACCAAAAGAAAAAAAAAAGGGGGCTCTACATGAAGTAAACCACACAGCAAACATTTGTGCATATTTTAGGGGGTGTTTGGGGGCAAACAATACTATGCAGCAGACAAAAGACATTGCTTAAGTGACTAGGCCATAGGTGTCTATTGGGGCAGAAGAGCATGCTGGGGAGGTAAGTGAAGGGAAAAATGCATGAAGGAGAAAAGGGGCACAGCATATTAGAAAATATTGCAATCATGGTAATTAGGGAAGGAGGTCAAAAATAGAAGACATTAGCAAACAGAGCATACATAGAAGGGAATAGTAAAGTATAAATGTTACCTTAATATAGTCCTCCTGCAGGACCTGAATGATGGCAGAACAGGTCTCTGGAATAATGATTCCCAGGGCCTGGGGAGAGATACCTGAAGAGAACTTCAAATCCTGAAGACTTCTCCCTGTCGCCAAGTACCTCAACGTAGCAACAAGCCTCTGCTCCGGAGTAATGGCTTGTCTCATGCAGGTATCCTGCCGGCTGATAAAGGGGGTCAGCAAAGCCAAAAGACGGTGAAAATCGGGGTCCGTCATCCTGAGAAAGTTCCTGAAATCATCAGGATTATTCTCCCGGATCTCACGAAGCAAAGGCATGTGCGAGAACTGGTCACGCTGAAGCAACCAATTCTTGGTCCACATACTCCTCGTCACTCTGTTCATGGATGGGTCTTGGCTCAAAGCTAAAAGCCCGACACCAATTCCGCGTACAGCACGAACTCGGCGACGAGTACGCACGGGAAACATCGCTCAGAAGGTCACAAAAGGTCGGCTGGTCAGAACGGACAAACAGAAAGCACCGATAAACAGCAAGGCCTGAAAGAACGAAATGAATACCAGCAACGAGCAGACAATAAGCAGTGCAAATCAAAGCGTCCTATATCAAGATATAGGCCGCAATGACCAACACATGCGAACTGACTACACGCACTAGTAAACAGATACGCACGACAAGCACAAACTGAAGAGCAGTAACGATCTGAGTCAGAAAACTGAGAAGCGCGAATCTTAAGTCACCAAACTTCCACTAACTCTCGATAAACACGGGATCAGCAGAAGGAGCCCAACGGGTGCCTGACGTGGTGCTGAACTTCCCTTTTGTAATCTCGTGGACGACGACTTACGTCACGACGTTCTTCCAGACCGGATATTCCGACAACGTAGTCCGACCGTGTGTACGCAACACCAACATCGGACAAAGTACGTCGGACAAAGTCCGACCGACCTGGTCCGCGGATTGTCCGAGCGTGTGTATGGGGCTTAAGATGTTTCCCACATGTAGAGAGGAAAGAGACCCCCATAGTGTGATACTGTACAAATATCCAAAAATGTATTAATAATACTGATGGGTACTCACATTTAATAAAAATCATTAAAAGCGAAAACAGTGTTTAACCACATCAATACTGGGCACTTTCGCCCCCTTCCTGCCCAGGCCAATTTTCAGCTTTCAGCGCTCTTGCACTTTCAATGACAATTGCGCGGTCATGCTACGCTGTACCCAAATTAAATTTTTATCATTTTGTTCGCACAAATAGAGCTTTCTTTTGGTGGTATTTATTCACAACTCTGTTTTTTATTTTTTGAGATATAAGCGAAAAAACTGCGGAAATTTGGAAATAAAACAATATTTTCTTTATTCTATTTTAAAAGAAATCCAATAAAATCTAATTTTGTCATAAATTTAAACCAAAATGTATTCTGCTACATGTTTTTGGTTAAAAAAAAATCCCGTTAATTGTATAATAATTGGTTTGTGTGATCACGGACATATGTACGCAAATGATCATGTACAAATGTGCGCAGGTGATCACAGACATATGTGTGCAAATGATCATTGGGACATGTGAGTTTACTGGTATATATGTGGGGGATATGTGTTTTGGGGATCATTACTATGTGGGCACATGTGTTTTGGGGACATGTGTTTGGGGGCATTGTGTGTTTACTGTGTGGTGTGTTGTGTAATTACACTAGACTGGTGATCAGTGAGTAAAAAGCTGTATAAAAAACAGCTCATACTCACTGATCACCAGCCGGCTGCAGAGATCCGCTCTCCTCTCCTCAGCGACCACTTCCGTGTGAGGAGAGGAGAGCCGATCGCCTAGCAACCGGCTGTGTGTTTACATCACATGACGGCCGTGATTGAACACGGCCGTCATGTGATCAGGAGGGCCAATCACAGAGCCCTCCTGCCGATCTAAGATGCGCCGTGTCCGGGTGACACAACCACATCGTGATCGCGCCGCTGCGTGGGAACGCGAGAGCGCCCACCCGACCGTTTATGTGCAGTGGCCGAGTGGGAAGTGGTTAAAAACAGGAAACCGGAGCGATCTGCGCTCCACGGCTCGAAACCGGAAGTAATGCAATGATGCTGTATAGTCCCGCCCTGGAGCACATTGTCACTTTATTGGACATTTTTTATACACCAGAGTTTAAGGACGGTATATGCACATTTCTGAACCCAGTTTCACAGCAACAATATACACCAGTCATATATGTTGGATTTTTTTTTACAGAAATGTCAATTCGAATTGCAGGTTTTGCCCAGGATTGTGTTGTATATGCATTATATATAGGCGGTTATGAAGTTTACACAGTAGGATTTTTTGTGGATTTTTGTGAATACACAAATATTTATTTTCTGCACTTTTAGTCACTTTTTGCACTAAATGCACCCATGGCACGCACCCCTCAAGTATTTAGAGGTTGTAGGTCACCTCTTAATAAGAGCAGTGCCATATCTATCGTCCGGCATCCTGAAAGGGCGCATGGATATGGAGGGGGCAGCAGGGATAGGGAGGGGGGGGCGGCGCCCATGTGCTCACAATGCGTGGGCTGCCACTGCTCCAGTGGCAACCTGTGAAGCTCTGGTGAACTCCACGCCCAAGAGGGTTAAGGCAGTGCTGGAAAATAATGGTGTCCACACAAAATATTGACACTTTGTGCCCAATTTGGACATTTTCACTTAGGGGTGTACTCACTTTTGTGAGATACTGTACATTCGTTCTTCCTACAGCGTGAGTGTAATGCCATAAGAATCCACAGTCCCACCAGAGCTGGGAATGATCCTTTAGATTTTGTGCGCTATGTAAACCGTGGTTTTAAAATAAGTCACTTCTCAGCATTATATCAGTAAAATGGCAAATAGAGCGGATTATGGGCGAGAGGCAGAAGGGATACAAAAAAACATAAACTAACCGTATTGAATGCATCAAGAGTATGTGTTTGTGTTCCATAACATCAGCAGAAAACAAAACAGATTGGTTTTATATTGAGTTTAAAGCATCTTCCTACTTTTTGCATTTATGCACGCTTTGGTGAGAAGCGCCATATCTAGCTCGTCAAAGGCACACATGAAAGCTTTTTTAGGCAGTAGCAACATATTTTTATTTTACTCTGGAGCTCACTTTACAGAGCGAGGATGCCGCAGCACAATGTAACGGTTTCAAAAGTACGTTCTTGTCTTTGTTCTCTTCTAAATGTCTTTTAAAGGAAACCTGAGCTCCGAAAATATAACAGCTGACATTGCTGAAGTCATCTATTTAAATGTATAAACACTTAGTAAAAGTGTCCTCAAACCATTAGAGTTTCCTTTTAATCCTTTCAATGTCAGAGCCGTTTTTTTGCATTATAAAAAAAAAAAAAACAATTTAGGCCTGAAGATTACATAAAACTCCGTAACATATGTAGCGCTGACATCCTTGCTTATTAATGTGTGTGTGCATGCTATAATATAAAGTCTATGGACATTGCTATGGTTCAGTATTTGGAGCCATCTAGTGGCCAAATACTGGTATTGAACTGAAATGATGATTACTGTAGAAAAAGCACAAAAGACTAATACAGGAAGTGACTGTTCTTTTGATCAGAAGGTTGACCTTTTTACCCAGGAGGCTTGGTGACCTACCCATGAACACTCTCTCTAGCAGTGCATGATGGGTAGGGCATAAAAGGAACACGAGCGGCCATTTTAGGTCTTTTGGGATCGCATGGCCTGCCTGTGAGGATCTGTACAGAGGCCTCCCGGAGACAGCGGTCGACAGCCTTTGCGGAGCACAGCCCGTTTGTGCGAGTGACCTGATGGTGCCAGAGAGACAGTGACCGGATTGGAGACATCCAGGGACACTCGTTTGAGCATCCGAGGACCGGGCTCACCCAGCGGAGCAGAACGGAGCGACGGGGCCAGCTGACGTAGAAGCAAGCTGCAGTCACCGGGTCAAAGCTACTACACGGAGCTACGATCCAGTTGGTGAGTGGGTTACAGCCCACAGTTTGTCAACTTTCACATGCAGTTAGACTCATACACAGGCCTCACTGGGATTTATAGTACCACGGAGGAGGAGCAGAGCAACTGACACTGAGCAGGCTTGAGGCCTACCTACTCTGTCATCCCAAGCCTTGTAGTATAAGTACTGAATTTACACCAGGAGCACCTTTGCCTAAACTTAACTTACTTTAACCTGTGGATTACAAATCACAAGGAATTACTTTATCTAGCGACAAGAAGATCAAAGACCAAGTACTTTAAGTGAGATCTCACGCATAGCTTACAAAGTAGGGGGAGCTCCCGGGTATACATATATATATATATATATATTGTTTGAAATTGTTTATATTGAAATCCATTGTGCTGTCGTCCTATGTTGGGATGATAGCACAATTACTGTAATCACCTCTTTGAATATTTTCACAGTAAAATATATTTCTGGTTAAGTATCCAGATGTGTGGCGTACTGTTTTCTCCCAGCAGGTGGAGCCAGTGGATCCTGAGGGTACAATACAGGTACTTTGCATTGTATTATACAGTGGCGTGAAAAAGTGTTTGCCCCCTTCCTCATTTCCTGTTCCTTTGCATGTTTGTCAAACTTAAGTGTTTCGGAACATCAAACCAATTTAAACAATAGTCAAGGACAACACAAGTAAACACAAAATGCAATTTGTAAATGAAGGTGTTTGTTATTAAAGGTGAAAAAAAATCCAAACCATCATGGCCATGTGTGAAAAAGTGATTGCCCCCTAAACCTAATAACTGGTTGGGCCACCCTTAGCAGCACTTGTGTTGTGTTGTCCTTGACTATTGTTTAAATTGGTTTGATGTTCCGAAACACTTAAGTGTGACAAACATGCAAAGGAACAGGAAATGAGGAAGGGGGCAAACACTTTTTCACACCACTGTATTGTATTGTATTGCATTGCACCACAGCTGTGCCAAGGGGACTGAGCCAAGTTAGTGGGGTTTATTGGTAGAGTGCAGGCCAAAATCAAACCAGCAGCTCCTTCGGGGGTCAGTGCTACACATATATTTTCTGAAAACAGATACGCTAGAGCACGTGTCAGACAAAAGGCCCGTGGGCCGGATGCGGCCCACCAGGCCATTTTATTTGGCCCTTGCACCTCTCCTGCAGCGGCGGCCCTTGTCTCAGCAGTCAGCAGTAGAAAGGAGGACAGAACTCCTCCTACAGAGGCTGCACTCTGCCACCTGCCTCCGCTATTTTGAGGCCATGGTTGATGACATGGTTTATAATTGGGCCCGAATTTCATCAGGGACAGCATGGTGTCTTCGTGCTCCTCGGCCTCTTCCCCCTAATCCACCACCATGCACCCTACTCCTCCTCCTCTTCTTCCTCTTCCTCGAGCAGGCAGTTGCCCTTGTTCATTTACTTGGCCAGGTGCCTCCATGTTCAGAAATTGTACTGGTCCTGCATGGTCAAGCTCTATATATACATGTTTGGCAGCATAAGGTACTCTGTGCAGCCTCAGCATCCCCTCATCTCCGCCTCCCATGGTCTCACCATTGAACATACTCCAGTCCTCCTCTGGTCCTCCTCCAGACCCTGCACATTCTGCTTCCCAACTCCCCCTACAGCTTCCTCCTGACAGCAGCACATGGCAAAGGCGGATTACAGTGATATAAGGGAGGGTAGGGTGACTCTTAACTTTGATGGTGGGGGACTCTTAACATTTGATGTAGGGGGGGTGCTCTGGACATCTGCTTATAATTATTATGAGAATAATACAATTGTATGCCAGTTGAAAAGGAAGGGTCATACAACACTGGTATCATCCACAAGCAATGTCAAAAGGAAAAGGTCCTTAAGCCGTACATCATGAAGCAGACCCATGTGCATGAAGTAAGATTATTGGAAGCCTCAGCCCAGACTCTAGGCAGGCCATGTACCAACGCGTTTTGGCCCTTGGAGTTTATTATTGGGGATTATGATTGCATGCCTATGTGCGTGAAGTGAGATGAATGAAAGCCTCAGCCCGGACTCCAGGTAGGTCATGCCCCAACGCATTTCGCCCCTTGGAGCTTAATCATGGAGATGAGCAGCAGCCGTACATCATGATACAGACCCATGTGCATTAAGTGAGATGAATGGAAGCCTCAGCCTGGACTCCAGGCAGGTCATGCCCTCCCAACGTGTTTCGCCCCTTGGAGCTTAATCATGGGGATGACCCTCAGCCATACATTATGATGCACACCCATGTGCATGAAGTGAGATGAATGAAAGCCT
Source organism: Lithobates sylvaticus (assembly GCA_028564925.1). Lineage (NCBI taxonomy): Eukaryota > Metazoa > Chordata > Amphibia > Anura > Ranidae > Lithobates > Lithobates sylvaticus. Next base: position 741,500,032 of record CM053026.1, on the reverse strand, counting down.
CAGCCCAGACTCTAGGCAGGCCATTCCCCAGCACGTTTCACCCCTTAGAGCTTAACCAGGTCAATTCTGGTATTTCTCTCCTACATGTAAAAATCATCTTTTTTTTGCTAGAAAATTACATAGAACCCCCAAACATTATATATGTTTTTTTTAGCAGAGACGCTAGAGAATACAATGGCGGTCATTGCAACTTTTTATCTTGCACGGTATTTACGCAGCAATTTAAAAAAAAAAAAAAACAGTAAAGTTAGCCCATTTTTTTGCATAATGTGAAAGATCAAGTTGTGCCGAGTAAATAGATACCTAACATGTCACACTTAAAATTTTCTTTACTTTTATTCCTATTACAAGGAATGTAAACATCCCTTGTAATAGGAATATGGCATGACAGTGAGATATGGGGTCAATAAGACATCTCATTTCACCTCTAGGCTGGGAAGCCTAATATAAAAAAAAAACGATCACCGCTTCCCAGCCGAGGCGGCACCATATTTTTGAATGCAGAGGCTGGGCGTGCCCTGCCTCCGACGATCATAGAGACTTCAGCGACCATCTGAGAAATCTCTATGGTGGAGATCCGGGGCCGGCGGATCCATTCTCCGACTCACTGATGGCAGAGGTGAGTCGGTAGAAGCACCGGAGGGCGGCGGGAGGAGAGGGATGTCCCCTCTCGCTGCCTGTAAGAACAATCTAGCGGCTGACCAGCTGCTATGATGGTTCCTATGGTGTAGGAAATAACTGGCTAAAACTCAGATATCTGAATGACACCTGTAGCTTCAGGCATCATTCAGATATACCACCACAAAGCCCAGGACTTCCATGGACGTTCAGCCGTTGGCAAGTGGTTAATCATAGGGGTGACCATCAGCTGTGAAATGCCAATAAACTTCAGTATCCTACATTTCTCCGAAGCAACATTTTAAAAGCCCTTACATTTCATAAGTTTAAAGTTAAAGTACATGTGAACCCTCAACTTGTAAAACAACCCATTGAGTTAAAAATAAAGATGAAAGGCAAGACGTTTGTGCATGAATATAAAAAAAAATATGATAAACCCTTTTTTATAAGTGATCACATTTCCTCTGTTCTCAGCTGCATAAGAGCTAGGGGCATAGAAACAGCAGTACACTGATCTTACCAGTGAATGGCTGTACAGGGGTGGGGTCAGAGCAAGTCTGATCATTGGAGGAGAGCAGGCTGAGTTCCCAGCATAGCTAGAGAACTGACCACTGTGTGTTCTCCTGCTGTTCTCCTGTGAATGGACATTCGCTGATCACCTTCCCCTCTACCGGTGGTACACGACATGGTGGGGGCACGCATGCGGGAGATTCGTCACATATGGAGGTGTGTGGAAAACGATCTGGCAGATCACATCCAACTGACAGCCGACAGTCAGATTTATACAAGATCCCAGTGGCTGCACCCTCCTGTAGAGTGTTTCAAGACCCCCACAGCCACCTACATACTATGTATGGCGGTGGCAGTGAACAGGTTAAAGGCAAATTTTATGTCGGGATCTACAGAGATGCCTGGACCTGCAGCTGGCTCAGCATCGCAGTGCACTGCTGAGTGCCTGAGTCAGCTTCTCCCGCCCCCTCCACAGACCAGCGCTCCAGTGAGCATGGGAGAGGCAGAGCAGAGGGCCGGTGACTGACATTCAACAGTTCTCTGCTCCCTGAAGACTGAGAACTTCAGAAGTCTTTGAAGCAGCATCCACCTAGGTAAGTATGTATTTTTGTTATTTTGAAATACCACACTTCTCTTAAGAGCGATACCTATGTAGCGCACTACTCCCTTGGGGGCTGCTGAATTGTTTATTTACCTTATGCCAGCATGCTCCGACCCCGATCCTCCCATGCGATTCCATACAAGTAGCACTTCGCACTCTGAACTTTTCAAATTGCTTTATAAGTAAGAACCTTCAGCCTTCAAGGAAGTCTTCCCACAAGATGTTGGAGTCTCTCTATGGAAATGTGTGCCTACAAAGCCAAAGAAAACATTTGGGAGGTCAGATATCAATGATGTATGAGAAGACCTGGCTCACAATTGGCTTTCCAATTAATTTCAATGGTTTTCAGAAGGTTCGATGCCAAGACTCTGGATAGCCACTTGAGTTTCTCCATACCATACTCATCAAACCATGTCTTTTGGAGTTGGTTTTGTGTAATGGGGAGCACTCACAGAAAACAATGGTCTCCACAAGGTACAATTGACTAAAATATTTGTCTATGCTGTAGCTTTAACCATCCCCTTCACTGGAAGCACATGACTCCATCATTTGAAGGAGGGCCTACATACAGTGCCTTGAAAAAGTATTCATATCCCTTGAAATTTTCCACATTTTGTCATGTTACAACCAAAAACGTAATTGTATTTTTGGGGGATTTTATGTGATAGACCAACACAAAGTGGCACATAATTGTGAAGTGGAAGGAAAATGATAAATGTTTTTCAAAATTGTTTACAATTAAATATCTGAAAAGTGTGGTGTACATTTGTATTCAGCCCTCTTGAGTCAATACTTTGTAGAACCTTTTTTAATCACAATAATTACAGCCGCAAGTCTTTTTGTGTGTTTCTCTACCAGCTTTGCACATCTAGAGAGGGAAATTTTTGCCCATTCTCCTTTGCAAAATAGCTCAAGCTCTGTCAGATTGTATGGAGAGCGTCTGTGAACAGCAATTTTCAAGTCCTGCCACAGATTCACAATTGGATATAGGTCTGGACTTTGGCTGGGCCATTCTAACACATGATGAATATGCTTTGATGTAAACCATTCCATTGTAGCTCTGGCTGTATGTTTAGGGTCGTTGTTCTGCTGGAAGGTGAATCTCCTCCCCAGTCTCAAGTCTTTTGCAGACTCTAACAGGTTTTCTTCTAAGATTGCCCTGTATTTGGCTCCATCTATCTTCCCATCAACTCTGACCAGCTTCCCTGTCCCTGCTGAAGAAAAGCATCCCCACAACAAGATGCTGCCACCACCATGTTTCACGGTGGAGATGGTGTGTTCAGGGTGATGTGCAGTGTTAGTTTTACTCCACACATAGCTTTTTGTTTTTAGGCCAAAAAGTTCAATTTTGGTCTCATCTGACCAGAGCACCTTCTTCCACATGTTTGCTGTGTCCTCCACATGGCTTTTTGCAAACTGTCTCCACTGACTTCTTATGGTTTTCTTTCAACAATGGCTTTCTTCTTCCATAAAGGTCAGATTTGTGGAGAGCACGACTAATAGTTGTCCTGTGGACAGATTCTCCCACCTGAGCTGTGGATCTCTGCAGCTCCTCCAGAGTTACCATGGACCTCTTGGCTGCTTCTCTGATTAATTCTCTCCTTGCCCGGCCTGTCAGTTTAGGTGGACGGCCATGTCTTGGTAGGTTTGCAGTTGTGCCATACGATTTCCATTTTCTGATGATGGATTGAACAGAGCTCCGTGAGATGTTCAAAGCTTGGGATTCTTTTTATAACCTAACCCTGTTTTAAAATTCTCTACAACTTTATTCCTGACCTGTCTGGTGTGTTCCTTGGCCTTCATGATGCTCTTCTTTCACTAAGGTTCTCTAACAAACGTGAGGGCTTCACAGAACAGCTGTATTTATACTGAAATTAAATTACACACAGGTGGACTCTATTTAAGAAATAGGTGATTTCTGAAGGCAATTGGTTCCACTAGATTTTAGTTTGGGGTATCAGAGTAATGGGGGCTGAATACAAATGCACGCCACACTTTTCAAACATTTAATTGTAAAAAATTCTGAAAACCATGTATCATTTTCCTTCCACTTTACAATTATGTGCCACTTTGTATTGGTCTATCACATAAAATACCGATAAAATACCTTTACATGACAAAATGTGGAAAATTTCAAGGGATATGAATACTTTTTCAAGGCACTGTACTTTTGGCCATACAGTGTAAGTGGGATGGTGGAAAGCATAGTAGGAGCCATGACCGGGAGCACTCAAAATGGAGAGCAGTCCCAGGGGCTCAGGACAAGCAAAATCCAAGCCCGATAGACTATAGCATTACAGTTTTTGTGTCTTATTTCTCTCTTCTATATCCATTATGTCCCTTTTCATGTTCTTATCTTTAGAAAAGACAATTATTTTGTGGGGCATTCACGGCAGTTATTCCAAAGAGGAAAAGAGAGCTTCAGTCCCGCAATGCAGCTGCCTAGCAACCAAAACATGACAAACACACAGAACAATTACCAACATAACAAATAATGTGAATAGGAAATGTGTTTAAAATGCATATCACAATTTTCATTCAACATAACAGTAATTACAGTTTTTTTTCCACAAAGCTCGTCTTGTGAGTGGTGAAAATATGCAAAAATAAAAGGATAGAATTTTTGTTCTCAATTATTTTATTATGGTACTGAAATGTTGTGCTTTGATCACCAATGAAAGACAGAATTTTTTATTTTATTTTTTATTTCTTTATCAACTCATCAAAAGCTTATATTTCTGGAGGCATACTGGTTTGTTTAACTATTAAACATTTTCAGGTCTATGACTGGAAAAAAATGGTCCATATATCCTTTTTTAAAAACATTTGCTACCAGGCCCCACTTAGGTATTATAGTCATGGCCGTAGCTCCCAACTGTCCCTGATTTCCAGGGACTGTCCCTGATTTGGAACAAAGTTTTGCCCCTCATTCCTCCTCATTTGTCCCTCATTTTGGTCTGATCTATATAGTTATATAGATATATAAAATGCACTTTTTATCTATCAAAAAGTGTTTCCCAGTGCTAAACCTTTCATCGATATTATTATTTTTTTTATTTTTTTTGTGGTTGAACTGGATGGACTTGTGTCTTTTTTTCAACCTGACTAACTATGTAACTATCTGATTTCTAAATTGCTGCATTTGTAAATTCCGAAAAGCCAATATAAAGGAATAGTAGTGGTAAAAAAATAAAACACTTGTGGGTTTAACCAATCTTGTTTTTTTTATACAATTCTCCTTTAAGGGGGCGTGGCAAGGGGTGTGTTCTATGCCTGCATACTTTTTCTGATAGGTGTCCCTCATTCCCATCTCAAAAAGATGGGAGGTATGGTTATGGCTCCCTAAAGAGTTGCTGGAATATTGGGTTCTTCTGCCCTTACCAGTGGTGAATATGTTCAAGCGTTCAAACAAATGCCTGAAACTTTGCCCATTTCACCCCCTGTTCTGTGGGAGCTGAAAATCATACTGTATATAGAAAAGTTATTTCTACAACTTACAGTATATATATATGACAGCTTCCTGCAGTGGGTGCTTGCATCTACCACCACATCCCATGGAACCATTGATGTCACTGGCCCCCTCACTTAAAGCGGAGGTCCGACAATTTTTTTTTTTTTTTTAATACTGCAGCTGCTGACTTTTAAAATATGGACACTTACCTGTCCAGGGGGCCTGTGAGGCCGAAACGTCCCTTGGTCCTCGGGTGCTGCCGCCGCCATCTTCGGTAAGGGAATCAGGAAGTGAAGCCTTGCGGTTTCACTTCCTGGTTCCCTACTGCACATTTTTTTTTGGATACTAGCATTTTTTCTAATGAAATTTCAAAAAGACTATACAATGATCAAGATCGCTTGTTAAAAAAATATACATTTCTTACTGTTATCTTTTATGCCTCCGTTTGTGGCCATTTCCATCCTGAATGTGGGCATGTGAAGCCCAATGGAGATCGCTTCCTGGAATAGCTTGGGAGAGGTGCATGCTGGGTAACCAGCATGCACCTCTCAATCTCGTGCATGTGCGATTCACCGGCCACAGCGAGCGCCAATTGTTTCTAAAGTTGCCATAACAATGGGCAGCGACGGAGGAATGTCCTGCCCCGTTGTTATGGCAACATCACAGTACTGCCCACAGACGAGGGAGGAAGTCACTAGGAGCTCCGCGGATCAGGAAGTGGCAGATTACACGGACTACATAGCAAAAGGGCCTTTCTGGTAAGTATAAAAAAAAAATTCCTCCAAATGAATGTTTCTAGGTTAAAAGGAGTCTTTCAATGTAAAAAAATGTTTTTAGTGTGGAACTCCCCTCTAAGCAAGTATGGGTCTGGCTATATTTGGTGAATGATGTCACCACCATCCCCACTTCTTCACCTATACAGCTGATGACTGCTCGGGTAGCTGTCATTCATCTGTAAGTACCGTTGGGATCAGTCATGTGCGCCAGGTAATTTTTGGGTTTTCTTTGACAGGCAATGGGAATCATGGGATATTTTTGGGGGGATTTTTATTTTTTTAATAAAGGAAGGCGTGGGTGTCGTTATTTCTAGGTTACAATTCTTTTTATTTTATTTTTTTGTGAATTAGTAGGCATACCATGTTCTCCATACTCATGGGGGCGCAGTATCTGGGGGCCCCTTGTTATTACAGGGGACTTTCAGATTCCAATAAGTCCCCCCCCCCACAGCCACCAGAGAGGAAGAGGCTCTTGTCTTACTCTTAATCAATATAGGGACAATTTGCATTGCCAAGAGGGTCCCCCCCATGTTGAGGGCATGCAGCCGGGAATGGTTGAGGAGGGGGGCACATGCTAGTCCCCAAAAACAAATATAGCTTAGTGCTACCCTTAAAGTGACTCACATATAAATGATAAATAAATAAATAGTCCATATAACACATGTAACATTGTAAAACTGTCCCAAAATTGAATAATGAAAGTCTAATGCCCTGTACACACGGTCGGACATTCCGATGACAAAATCCGTCAGATTTTTTCCGACGGATTTTGGCCCTAACTTGTCTTGCATACACATGGTCACACGAAGTTGTCAGAAAATCCGATCGCTCTGAACAAGGTGATGTAAAACATGTACACCGGGACTATAAACGGGCCAGTAGCCAATAGCTTCTTAATTTATTCTGAGCATGCGTGACACTTTGTCCATCGGAATTGTCTACACACGATCGGAATTTAAACAATCAGATTTAGTTTTCGGAAAATTTTAGGTCCAGCTCTCAAACTTTGTGTGTCGGAAATTCCGACAGAAAAAGTCAGATGGAGCCCACACATCGCAAAGTCCGACCGTGTGTACAGGGCATTCCACTTATTTCTAGGTCCCCTGGACTTTTGGGAAGAAAAAGTCCACTGGAGCCCACACACGATCGAATTGTCCGACGGACTCTGGTCCGCCAGACCAAGTCCGCCGGAAAGTCTGATCGTGTGTACGCAGCATTAGTAGTGACTCCAAAGACCATTGAAAAAAAAATCTGTCAAATCTGGCTCCCACACTGTAAAGAGGCCACCAGCCAGGGCTACAATCGGATTTTAACCTATTCTTTAAAATGCACATTGATGGGCTTTATATGCATTTTGATGTGTGTCGGTTACACACATTGTACATGTATTTTGGGGGTCACAATATCACATCAATCTCTAATTTGCACACACAACCCACACCAATGCTATAAACAGTGCACATCAGTGCATTATCAATGTTTGCCTCACAACCAGTGTTGGTCATCTTACTTTAAAAAAGTAATTTAGTTAAGTTACAAATTACTTCTCCCAAAAAGTAATTGCGTTAGTAACTCAGTTACTACATTGGAAAAGTAATTAGTTACTCAGCAAAGTAACTGACTTTTTTTTTTAAATATTCTATATGTGTAACTAAGGGGCGGGTCTAGTATTACTGTAACCAAGGGGCGCATTTATTATTATTGTTATATATCGTGTAACCAAGGGGCTGCTCTATTATTACTCTAACCAAGGGGCAGATCTGTTATAGCGTGTAAGCAAGGGGCGGGTCTATTATTATTATATCGTGTAAGGGGTGGATTTCTACAGAAGAGGGCGAATGTTAAATTAATGGGCAGAGCTCGATATATAACAATAATAATAAATGCGCCCCTTGGTTACAGTAATACTAGACCCGCCCCTTAGTTACACGATAGGCGCCCCTTGCAGAGTAGCACCAGCATCATGAGGGTGCGGCATCACCTCGTACAATTACATGTTAACTGCACCTGCGCAGTGTAGAGTTCACTCAGAGCTGTTTAGGTTCTGCAATTTTCGGAAGCTCCGTAGTCCTTCGTGCTGCGCAAGCGCTGCGCCTGCGCAGTACAGGGGGTCCTTATCCGGCGGGGGAACTTTTTTTGGCAGGACACCGGAATTACACTACTGCCATCTAGTGACGGTAGATGTAATTGGGGTAACTAAGCCAAAGTAATGGGAACTGAGTTACCATGAGGGGAAAAGTAATCAGTTAGATTACTAGTTACCCTCTAAAGTAACTGAGTTACGTAACTCAGTTTATTTTAACTCAGTTACTTACATCACTGCTCACAACATGAACACGTTTATACACATGCTTTGTCCTGCAGTGTGTTGGAAAAAATTAGGTCCATTTTTCGATGCATGGACACTTAAGGGCTTCAATAAAAAAAATAAAAAAAAATACCCAAAACATTTTTTTATAAATCATATAGTTACAACTTTTTTTACTCTAGAATGTATTAAACAACTCTAGGCATTACTAAGAATACTGCACCCTCTACTGTGAAATATAAGGATATTAGAAGCAATCAAGTTTCATAAAAGCTTTCAAATTTCAGGCTTCCATGAAACTCCAAGGATACAGCTTTGCCCTAAAGGCTTTCCATACCATCCTCTCATCAGTATTGGAAACTAGAAGCTTTCTGAATAAATGTAGTAAAAGTTAACAAATAAAATTACCAACACTAATACGTATCTTTGTTCTGCTTCCCAAAGACTAAACCACATTTTCCTTTATCATTTTTTAAATCAGGGGTTTTCACACTGTCTAAACAAAGGGCTATATTACTGTCCTTCAGACTTTAGAAAATGCCCCAATGTCAATGGTGAGTATAATTATAGGGGTCTGATAATGTTGAGTTTATATATATATATAGAATATCACTTTAAGAATTGGTAATACACTTTTTTATTTATTTTTCTCTCCTTCACTTGTGTTTCAATCCCTGGGAAATCAAAACTGCTGAATATGTGATGACACAAACTACTGATAAGAACCCAGAAAGCTGCTCAAAATGACTTCCTTATCAAAACCAGTCTGAAGAAGATATGAATGCTGATTGGACTAAACTATACGATCACACCTATAACGCACCTAGTGCTTATGGATATTACATAGTTACATAATTAGTTACCGTATATACTCGAGTAAAAGCTGACCCGAATATAAGGCGAGGCACCTAATTTTACCACAAAAAATGGGAAAACGTATTGACTCGAGTATAAGCCTAGGGTGAGAAATGGACAGCTACTGGAAGTGGAAAAGAGGGTCAACAATGCCCATTTGCAGCTTCATTGTGCACATTTGCATGCCTCACTGTGCCTATTTGCAGCCATAGGTCTCCTGAACTTCAAACTCAATAGTTAAGGGTTCCTAGATGCCCCCTATCTGCAGCCAAAATTTGGAGTCTTTGGACCCAAAGGGTCCCGAAATGACATTGCTGCAGATGGACACAGTTGACCGACTTTGGGGCCCCGTATCTCGGGTATGTTGTAGTGTTGGTTCCACTGGGTTTGCCCCAAAACCCCCATGAGAGCTTAAGTGCTACCTATCATCTTATGTTTTTTATGTTTTGTTTGTTTCATCATTTTGTATATTGTATTGCGTATTGTGCTCTTGACGCTAGTCGTCTATTTTTAGCATTTATATTAAAAAATATAATTTTTTACATTTGTGTTGTTCATGGTGGTGGTCTGATTAAAGTCCCAACCTAGGGGGTCTTTTTTTGGTCTGATGGGCTGATAGGCACTGATAGGTGGCAATGATATGTGGCACTGGAGGGCACGTATAGGCGGCACTGATGTGCACTGGCAGGCACTTGTGGGCACTAATGGGCCTCATCCTCAGGGGGGCTGCACTGATAATCAATCAGTGCAGACCCCCCCCCCCCGTTAGGAGAGCAGGCGATTGGCGTGTCGGTCAGCACAAGTAGAGGAAAAGCCAATACACTGATTTTCCTGTTTACACTTCGGAAATTTTTTTGCAAAAAAAATCGGAAGTGAACATTTTAAGTGCGTGGATTCTTCCAAACCATGATAGTGATCTATGTGTCAGTCTCCTGCTCTCTGTTTTAATTTCATTTAATAGTGGAATGTAATTCAGATTATTATTTTTTTTATGTGAAGGGTGCCAGTTTCATACCTAAGTACTTTAAGGGTCTTTACGCAAGGGAATTTATAGGTTTTTTGGTGGCTCATATTTTAGGGTGACACTGGTATTGATATTTAGAACTTCCGACTTTTCTTGAATTATTTTAAAATTAGCTAGTTCCCAGTACTCTTTTAATATATTCTTAAGTCGGGGGAGGGAGGAGTCGGATTATTTATATAACTGGATGTCATCACGTACGGCCGATAGTTTGTGTATTTCATCTCCTTCTTTAAATCCTTTGATTTCGGGATCTCTTCTAATCATTAGAAAAGTTGTGGTTCTAAAGATAGAATAAAAGAATGGGGGATAAGAGGGCATCCCTGTCTTGTCCCGTTTTCATTTCAAAATTGTGGGACTCAGATCCATTGATTTTACAGTGGCCATCGGGTGATGGTACAGAGTTCTGATGCGCTGGAGCATTTTTGCGGCCTATACCCATTTCTTCTAACGTCCTAAACATGGAAACTCCAGTCTACTCGGTAGAAGATGCCTTCTGGGCATCTGTAGACAAGAGTATATTTGGACCTTCTTCTTTTTTTTCCTGTAATAGTAACAGCAGGGTTCTTACCCATTGTCTCTGCTTTCTCTACCGGGTACAAAACCCGCCCTGATCGGGGTGAACCAATTTATTCATTAGGGTTTTCAGCCTGTCTGCTAAGTATCTTGGCATAAAATTAGTATCCACATTCAGAAGTGAGATTGGTCTATAGTGTCACACTTTATTCCATCTTTGCCCTCCTTTTTAATTACAGTTATAGAGGCCATTTTAAAAGCCTCTTTTCTCATTTCAAAGTTTACACCGAGCCCATTTAAAAATACGTACACAGCTTAGGATCAGGATATTTTAGAATTTTTTATAGTAATAGTTTGTAAATCCGTATGGCCCGGGCATTTTCCCTCCGATTTAGTTCCGTTTTTATAAAGCTCTAATTATCTCTGCTTCTGTATTATATTTCCCTTCCAAAGACTCTCTTTCGCTATCTGTGATTTAGTTAGGCCAGCCCTACTTAGAAAATTGTTAATTTTTTACTGTTTTTTGTCATTTCCTCGCTCCCCCTTTTTTGTTCAAACTGCATATAAGTCAGCGTATAATTTTTTAAATGTTTGTGCTATCCCCTTGGGTGGTATATTCTATATCTCCCATTACTTGTCTGGATTTTCTCTATATAAGTTTTTTGGGCTTTTCCTTTTCTGCAAACATTTTTAGCCAGATATTTAGGGGATTTATTTCTTCCATAATATCTCACTCTAGCTAACAAGTGAAAAGTCCTATTGGGGTCGAGTTCCATAAGTAATTTAAGCTCCTCTTATGTGTTAATAATTATTGGAGCAACCCTTTGTGTCATGGAAATAATAACAACTATAACTATTAAATTATAGGTATTGGAATTTTCTTTCAAATTTGGCTGTTTATGAACTTAACAAATACGAAGTTTTATCCGAAAGTCACGAATTGGAATTTTCTTTCAAATTTGGCTGTTTATGAACTTAACAAATACGAATTTATCCGAAAGTCACGAATTATCCAAAATAACAAATGCTGCATCTAAATGAATGGAACGTAATGAATTAATAATAATAATAAATAATAATATAATAAAACGTTTTTATTATTAATATTATTTATTCTTATTAATTAGTTATGTTCCATTCATTTAGATGCGGCATTTCGGATAATTCGTAACTTCGGATAAATTTGTATTTGTTCACTAACAGACAAATTTGAAAGGAAATTCCAATACCTATAATTTAATAGTTAGTAATAGTTATTATTTGTTAGTTAGTTATTATTTGGGATTTTCTAATTCAAGTTTTTGGATTTTTATTCTTATTTTCCGATTTTCGGGTTTTTGAATTTTCGGATTTTCTAATTTACGAATTTAGGGAACTTGTAAATTTTCGAATCTACCAATTTTCGGAAAAATTTGTTAAAAGTTTTTTAGTTAATTCGTTAAGGCCAAGTGGCCGCTTACATTTTATGGTGCCTATGCCCGGCACTGGGGCTAGTGAGCTTGTAGTTACAATGGAGAATCCACTCTGCGCGTGGTAGCTGCTGGGCGTGCGTTCCACCGCTGGCTACCTATGTCCAGAGGGACCGGAAATGAAGTAGGATAGTGTAACCAGGCACGCCTCGATGTACGTTTCATTTTCACATCCTCAGGAGGCGCCTTTTATCATATTTTTTATTAAAAAATGAGATTACACTATTGTGCTGTTTGCATCTCCTTTGCATAATACTCCAGCTTTTTCTACGGGTGGAGAGAAGGAGAACAAACCCTGTATGGTCCACTTCCTAGTTGTGATAGCAAGTCATATCTTGCATAAAGCGCATTTTACCTTTTTTTAACCATTAAGGTCAACACCCTCTGGTAAGGAGACATTCATTTTCTGAGCACGTTTGGGTGTCCGGCATTGTCGGTGGAGGTGGTTCAATTGCACAGTGGAAACAACTTATTTGCACATGCTCATTCACATGCTGGATTGGAATTTTGCATAGAGGACATATTTATATATATTAGGGGTGCAACGGATCGTCACCGATCCGTCATCCGAACGGGTCACCCTGTTCGGATCGCACACCCCGCGATCCGTGGCCTCGGCCTAGCTCTGGAGCGGCACCCATCTTGGTACACCCGGCGGCTGTTAACAATGTGATCGCTCTGTCAAATGACGGAGCGATCACTTGTAAAAAAACTCTGCATTAACCTGCCAATACTCTGCATTACCCTGCCAATACTCTGCATTACCCTGCCAATACTCTGCATTACCCTGCCAATACTCTGCATTACCCTGCCAATACTCTGCATTACCCTGCCATACTCTGCAATACTCGACAATACCCTGCCAATACTCAGCGATACCCAGTAAATAATCGGCGATACCCAACCATACTTGGCCATACTCAGACAATATTACAGTGGGGGAGATTACGTGGATATTACAGTGGGGACTATATGGTGGTGGAATTTTCACAGGTTTTTGCAAATTCAATTATTATTTGCCGATCCAAAAAATGATTCGATCCGTGACTCTGATCCGAGGGACGATCCGATCCGTGAGTTTTTTGATCCGTTGCACATTATATATATATATATATATATATATATATATATATATATATATATATATATATATATATATATATTTCCTTTTAGGACTGCACAAATTTCATATACAGGACTTTATTTATGGTTGGACTTTAGTCATTGTTTGTAGCACTATTGTATGGTTGGTATTCAGGAGTTATTGTGGGTGACTACAGTTTATCATTTTTATTATGCACACCATTTTTTGGTATTTATAAATAGCTGCGGTCACTTCTATTAGTGGCAACATATATTTGTTTTAGCGCCCCTTATCACATTTATCACATTAGACATAGACATTCCGTATTTTTCTTTTAAAACTCACTGAACTACCATGTTGGAATAGGAACAAGATACTATTTATACTGTAGGGAAGTTTGGCACGTGCGTTTTAACGCATCACAACACAAGCGTTAAAAAACAACAGTCCTTCATTTGTTTGCTTCTTTAAACCATGTAATTAACCACTTCACATCCTGACTGTTCTCAAATTACGTCCGCAGGAGGGATCTCCCATCTTGGGTGGGCATCATATGATGTCCTGGGCTTTCCAGGCACCCGCGATTGCCGGTAACAGAGCCGGGACGTGGAGTTGTGTGTGAAAACACACAGTTTCACGTCCTGTCAGGGGAGAGGAGAACGATCATGTGTTCCCAGTACAGAGGAACACCGATCGGTCTCCTCCCCTTGTGAGTCCCCTCCCCCTACAGTTAGAATCACTCCCTAGGTAACACATTTAACCCCTTGATCGCCCCCTAGTGTTAACCCCTTCCCTGCCAGGGACATTTATACAGTAATCAGTGCATTTTTATAGCTCTGATCGCTGTATAAACGTGAAGGGTCCCAAAATAGTGTCAAAAGTGTCCGATGTGTCCACCGCAATGTCACAGTCATGATAAAAAAATTGCAGATCGCTGCCATTACTAGTAAAATAAAAAAAATTCAAAATGAAAATCCCATAAATCTATCCCCTATTTTGTAGACGCTATAACTTTTGTGAAAACCAATCAATATACGCTTATTGCAATTTCTTTTACCAAAAATATGTAGAAGAATACATATTGGCCTAAAGTGAGGAAAAAATGATTTATTTATTTTTTTAAATTGTGATATTTATTATAGCAAAAAGTAAAAAAATATTGTGTTTTTTTAAATAAAAAATAAAAACCGCATAAATGATCAAATACCACCAAAAGAAAGCTCTATTTGTGAGAAAAAAATGATAAAAATATAATTTGGGTACAGTGTTGCATGACCGCGCAATTGTCATTCAAAATGCGACAGCGCTGAAAACTGAGCCTGGGCAGGAAGGAGGTAAAAATGCCCGGTATTGAAGTGGTTAAAAGACTTTTGTTTTCTCAGACCAGGTGGCCTCTGGTTCCATGTAAATTCTGCCTGTTTAGCGCAATATAAAAAGTAGGAAGGTATAATTTCATTCTTCAATGAGATCTAATTGTAAATGAATAGTGTGAATTTTTGGTATCTCATACTGACATTCAACACATGTCCGTTCGCAGACGTTCATAAATGAATTATCAGAAAGGGGACAGGGAATACGGCTAGGGGGAGGCGGGTGTTGGGGTATTGTGAAACAAAAAGAGCATCTGAGTGTCATGTCAATAATAGATGAGAAATGATGGTCGATGCCGAGAAGTGACAACAATTGTAAGGGATTTCTGCAAGTTACATCTGTTGCTGTCACATCTGTCATGGAGATATTATCACAACATCCCCGTCCACAGGCACCAAAAACACTGACAAGAAAAATAAATGAATAAAAGCTGACAATAAAGGAATAACGATCAACTTCTCTGGGTTTTTTCTTTTCTTTTTTTATTGTTAATGTAATGTATCCATAGGTGGGCACAGCCTATTGCATTAGGGTGTACACCCCAAAGCTTAAACACACATGGGTGTGTGTATGTATAATATACAGGAGGTCCCCGAGTTACGAACTCGTTAGGGACTGCCCGCCTGTACGGAAGTCGGAAATGTTCGCAAGTTGGCCGCGCATGCGCAGACCGACAAATACGGAGATTTCCGGACATTTCCGATGTTCCGTCTATTGCCGTTCTGCGCATGCGTGGCAAATTACGGACATTTCCGGCATTTTCCGAGGCTCCGTATGCCCGCGCATGCGCAGAACGGCTGAAAGACGGCGAAAGAGGAAGAAAAATGGCGGAGGGTCCCCGCAGCGCCCCGTTCGTAAGTAGGGGTTGTTCGTAGGTCGGGCGTTCGTAAGTCGGGGCCCCCCTGTGTATATATATATATATATACACACACTATATTACCAAAAAGTATTGGGACGCCTGCCTTTATGCGCACATGAGCTTTAACCACTTCAATACCGGGCACTTATGCCCCTTCCTGCCCAGGACAATTTTCAGCTTTCAGCGCTGTCACACTTTGAATGAACACTGTACCCAAATTACATTTTTATCATTTTATTCCCACAAATTGAGCTTTCTTTTGGTGGTATTTGATCACCACTGCGGTTTTAATTTTTTGCTAAACAAACGAAAAAAGACCGTAAGAGGCACTCTGATAGGGACACCTGATATAAGGTGACTAGTGATGTAAGTAACCGAGTTAAAATAAACTGAGTTACTTAACGCAGTTACTTTAGAGGGTAACGAGTAATCTAACTGATTACTTTTCCCCTCATGGTAACTCAGTTCCCATTACTTGGGTGGCAATACCGCAATTACATCTACCACCACTAGATGGCAGTAGTGTAATTCCAGCGTCCTGCCGAAAAAGTTCCCCCGCCGGATAAGGACCCCCCTGTACTGCGCAGGCGCAGCACTTGCGCAGTGCCAAGGACTACGGAGCTTACGAAATTTGGCGAACCTAAACAGCTCTGAGTGAACTCTACACCGCGCAGGCGCAGTTAACATGTATTTGTACGTGGCGATGCCGTACGCTCCTGATGCTCGTGCTACTTTGCAAGGGGCGTCTATCGTGTAACTAAGGGGCGGGTCTAGTATTACTGTAACCAAGGGGCGCATTTATTATTATTGTTATATATCGAGCTCTGCCCATTAATTTAACATTCGCCCTCTTCTGTAGAAATCCGCCCCTTACACGATATAATAATAATAGACCCACCCCTTGCTTACACGCTATAACAGATCTGCCCCTTGGTTAGAGTAATAATAGAGCAGCCCCTTGGTTACACGATATATAACAATAATAATAAATGCGCCCCTTGGTTACAGAAATACTAGACCCGCCCCTTAGTTACACGTATAGAATATAAAAAAAAAGTCACAGTTACTTTGCTGCGTAACTAATTACTTTTCCAATGTAGTAACCGAGTTACTAACGCAATTACTTTTTGGGAGAAGTAATTTGTAACTTAACTAATTACTTTTTTAAAGTAAGATGACCAACACTGGAGGTGACACAGGCTCTGTTTAATCACTCGTGACACAGTGTGACAGACTGTCAATGACTCACACATAGTGCTGACATGGGGGCCCCCCTAACTTTTTTTACTGTATCCCCAGATCAGATCATTATGTATCTGGCCCTGGTCCAACCCCATACAAGTCTTCTTTTTACCAGTAGCTCCAGGAAGATAAAAAAAAAATATATATATATATATATATATATCCCTTTTCTTGTTCTGTAGGTTGGATGTACTATAACTATATGAACTTATTCTCTGTGTGTAGACGTTGCACAATGCTACTCTTTTTGTTCTGTATGTTGGGTATAATTTTTATGGACTATTGTCCTAAATGCTAGATGTACAGTAGGTATAGAAAATAATCACCCCCTTTAAAATAATCACATTCTGTTGCTTTGCAGAATGAAATGAAGACAGACACAGTTTTTGCTTTATCCAGCTGTATTTACTAGTGCAACTTATAACATCCAAGCAAAAGATTTAACACCAACATGTCAGGAAAAAAAAATCAAAAACAGAATAACTGAGTTGGAAAAAGGATCACCCCCTTATGTCAGTATTTTGTTAAACCACCTTTTGCTTTAATTCCAGCCTTTAGTCTGTTGGGATATGTCTCTACTAATTTTGCACATCTAGACTTTGCAATATTTGTCCACTCTTCTTTGCAGAACTGCTCAAGTTCAGTTAAATTTGATGGTGACCGTTTGGACTGCAGTCTTCAAGTCATTCCACAGATTTTCAATGGGGTTTAAGTCTAGGCTCTGACTAGGCTATGCAAGGACACCCTTTTCTCCTTCAACCACTCAACGAGCTCCCAGTCTCTCTTACTAGACTTTAGATCCACTAGCCACTGGATCCCTTGAGCTCTTACACTTTAGCACTCAGTATCTTCCTCAAGCGTCACCCCCACTTCTCTGCTGGGTCCCTGGCTTGGCACTCACAGATATTCCTCAAGCTTCACCCCTGCTGATCCGCTAGGTCCCTGGCTTGGCACTCACTGATGCTCCACAAGCATCACCTCTGCTGTCCCGCTGGGTCCCTGACTTGGCACTTGCTGAAGTTTCCCCAATTCTTCACCGTCCCTGGCTGGCGAGAAGTCTGCTCTGGTACTGGCCTCAGCTTACTCACAATGGTCTCCGGTAGCAAGGTGGATAGCCCCTTAGTGACGACAGCTTCCCCTCTACCTCCAACCATGACTGGCTCCCAGGCTGGCAGAACCGTTACTTCTGGTTGGACTACAAGCCCGCAGTCCCAACCTTACACTGCCTTTCTGTTTCTGGATAGGCCCTCAGACAAACTAGCAGCCAGATGTCCCCGGGATAGGCCTTAGGTTTCTGGCCTAGCAGCCTGGGGCAATACAACACACGTCTACCCAGACAGCTGTCCAAGTGGCACAGAACCCCGATCACCTGACTCCACAGAAATAAATAAGCTCTCCCATCAGGCCAAGGGACCCAAGAAAATCCCTGTCCATTGGCTGAGACACCCCATTCATTCCTAATCTGTCCTTGCTATGCCCTTGCCTTATATAATGTCACCAGCTACAATGCCACCTGGTGACAGAAGAGAAAAGTGCAGCAATGCCAGAATTAGGGAGAAATCAATTGATCTCATAACAATTGGCCAGGGCAACTATCGCCAGGCAACTAAATTTGATAGCAGCCCTGTCAAAACATCAGGGTGCTATATGTTTTTTTATTTTTTTTTATTTTTTTATGACATTTTATTGTTATATCTTTCACTTGGATGTTAACAAAAACTGTGTCTGTCTTCATTTCAGGCTGCAAAACAATAAAATATGATTATTATTATTAAGCAGTGATTATTTTCTATACCCGCTGTAATATCCAGTAGCTATTCTTTCTAAATACTGTAAATTTATTCCACAGTAGCAGTTCTTTTGGTAACTATCATACAACATTGGGCAAGGCAGCATATTTAAAATATCTCAAGCTGCATATCTATCTCGGAGCTTTTTCTACACATATTTGAAGGTTTTAAGTTTATTTCCAATAAACTTGTGATGATAGGTTTAGAAATCCAGAGCCCTTCCTTGCTTTGCCTAAACCAAAATTAAAATGCGTACCTACTGAGGAGATTAGTCCTTTTCTGTAGAAGAAGTTGCTCTCATGCCTTGGCTTCGTCTTCACAAGTTGATGCTTTACTTAAAACATATTCAGATTTAACATGGATGAGAACTGAGTTCTTGTCTTGTGCTAAGGAAGTGAAATAAAGCCTTGCTGCAATTATCTGTATCTATTATGCACTTACAGTTGTTCAGAACTGGCAGGATTCTGGAAAACATCCTGCTCCTGCAATGAAGGCTATAGCTGCCAAATTCCATCTGGAGCAGCTGTTGGTCTTCATATAAGCATTGCAATGGAACTTCATGGTTTCCAAGACAACCCTATTAAGATGTCACCTGTTTCATCCTAATCTCTTTTAAAGTGGGACCAAAGTGAACTTGAGCAAAAAAAAAAAAAAGTATAATCTAGTAATAGCTAAGATCAAAAAGAAGCAGATTTTGATGCAGGGGGACTGCACACTTGTCATGCTCTTGCCATAGGGGCACTGTCCTACGTGCTTTGTGTGGTCAGTTGGTAGGTTTGATGGGAGGACATGTTTTTTTTTTAAGTTTATTTATATTTGAAAATCATTAATACCGAACTTTAATCTGCTTATACCTTACCGTATCAGGTTCCTCCATTCCCCAATTATCTGGTTGAAACAGCTTTTACCAAAGTCACTGTCTACCTATGGTGCCCGTTCAGGTAGAAGGAATTTAATAGAGAACTCTCCTTAATTAAGGTGCCCAAGTGACTTTTCTCATTTAACGAACACTGAAGTATATGCTACAAGACTTGTGGGCTTGCATTAGCATAGCAAAGGGACTGCATGCTTGTTGCTCTCTTGCCATGGGAACACCAGACTACATGCTTGGTGTGTTCGGCTAGTATGTTCAATGAGGAAGAACATGCTTTGTTTGAGGTTTAATTATAATAAAAAAATCATTAAAGCTGAACATTGCTTTCCTTATATTTTGCCTTTCCAGACTCATCCCTCCCCCTATAACCTACTTACATAGTTACATAGTTACATAGTTAGTAAGGTTGAATAAAGACACCAGTCCATCCAGTTCAACCTAAGTGAGTGTCTACAATTGTCCATATCCCTGTACATTGTGTCTCATTAAGATGCTCATCTATTATATTATTATTTATTTAAGGTACCCTACCCATATAGCACAGTCAATTTGCGCAGCGCTCCACACATACATTGCATACTCACATTGGTCCCTACCCTCAAGGAGCCCACAATCCAAGGTCCCCAACTCACATTCATATACTAGGGCCAATTTTGTACAGAAGCCAATTAACCTACCAGCATGTCTTTGTACTTGAAACCTCTTCTAACAGAGTTGTTGCCTACCTGTGGTGCCTGCTCAGGTAGAAGGAATTTAGACAAGCGCTCTCCTTGAATCATGTGCCCAAGTCACTTTGCTAACTTAAGATGTCTACAATGAACACTGAAGTATATGCTAAAAGAAATGTGGGCTTGCACAGCATAGCAGAGGGACTGCATGCTTGTTGCTTTCTCTCTCCATGGGGACACCAACCTAGATGACATTTTTTTTTCTTGCAGGAGAGCATGCACCCCATAGTGCTCTTTGGACCAGAAAAAAAGGTATCATATATTAAAGATAGTTATTATATGACTAGAGGGTGTCTCAATTATTTGCTAGAACCAGGGTTGCCAACCTCCTGCATTTTTTTTACTGACAAAACATGGAAAAATTACTAACAGAGCACATTTTTTACTGGCAACTTAAAAAAATTACATACCTCCTATTAAAAACAAGGACAATTGATATTTAAACAGTATAAAAACAATATGGAAACACTGACAATACCCATAACAAGGAATTTGCCTCTTTACACATAAAAAGTCAACAATTTTGGGGAAATTATCAGCCCCCCTGGGCAGCATTTGAAAAAAATTCTACAGAGAGCAATGGGCAGGAGCAGACTGCATTTAATAGTGGCAGTGGCTTTAAAGAGGATGGTTAAACAGAACAGCCCCCCCGACCACCTACCTCTAGCTTCTTAGTTAATGTAAGGGACTCCTGGACTGGAAGATGTAATATCTATCCTTTGGAGGAGCCCCAGGGATTGAGGTGGCAGTCTCTCTATGAAGAGGCCCCTGGACTAAAGGTATCAGTCTCTCTATGGAGGGGATCCTGGACTGGAGGTGGTAATTTCTCCATGGAGGGGCTCCAGGACTGAATGTGGCAGTCTCTCTATGGAGGGGCCCCTGGACTGGAGGTTTCAATCTCCCTATGGAGAGGCCCCTGGACTGGAGGTTTCAATCTCCCTATGGAGAGGCCCCTGGACTGGAGGTAGCAGCCTCTAATAAGGCCCTCCATAGAGAGACTGCTGCCTCCAGTCCAGGGGCCCCTCCATAGAGAAACCGCTATCTACAGTCTAGGGACCTCTCCATAAAGAGACTGCCACTTTCAGTCCATGGGCCCTTCCTGTTGAAGGATGACATTAGAAAGAAAAGCCCTGGGGATAGTAAATCAATGCAGAGTGCAGATTTTTGCAAACTGAACCTGCTCTCAATCTTTTGCTGGCGGGAATTCGGCCAACAAAAGTCCGATGGAGCACACACACGGTCGCATTTTCTGACCAAATGCTCTCATCGGTCTTTTGCTGGCCGAATTTTCGATCGTGTGTCTGCGGCACAAGACTTCATCTGCAGTGTGGTCAAGATGAGTTTCACACTGCGGAGAAAATTTAAATGGAGACCTATACAGATATAAGTAGGTAATGTAGTCTTTTGAGTGAAACCATGTAAGAAGAAAAAAAGGGAAAGGCAGAAGAGAATAAAGCTACCCATTGATTTTAAGATTTCCTGCAGGCTGAATGAGAGAAAATCAATGTATTCCCTAATTACTGATTACTTTATTTAAGTACTTGTTGATGCTTAAATACCCAAACAGTGATCACATCTGATTGGATGTAGTCGATGTTTGGCCACAAATTTCCACCTGGCTTCTTTGAATTTTGGATTGACTTTAAAGAGCTAGGTGGCAACAAAAGAGCCACCCACAGATCAAATTGAATCTGATTCAGCAGAAATCAGAAAAATGTCAAGCTGTGTATGGCCTGCCTAAAGAGGGGAAGGTCCAGAGGAATGGGTTGGAAGGAATGCAATAGGGGTGAGGAGGAGGTGCTGGAAGCCTTTTTATGCTCCCCACCAGATTAAATAGGAAGTAAACCCTCTATGTTTCCCTGCAAAGGTAAAGCATAATGGACTACTATGCATCGCATAGTAGTCCATTATGTGTCACTTACCTGACACAGGAGCCAGCAAAGTCACCGATGTCCCCTTGTGTACGGAACCTCCATCTTCTTGGTGGGTCTCGCGGCTCCGGTGCTGTCATTCGATGGAGCCGCGATGACGTCACTCCCATGCATGCGCACGTGAGCCGCCACTCGCGGCATATCGCCGTTCAGTGCGCCTGCGTGCCGCTGTCTACGGTGCATGCGCCGTAGACAGCAGTGCCTGTCTTTTGGCAAATATCTCCTAAACCGTGTAGGTTTAAGAGATATTTCTTGGACCTACAGGTAAGCCTTAATCTAGGCTTACCTGTAGGTCAAAGTGGTTTGTAAGGGTTTATAACCACTTTAAAATCCTTATAGAAAGGCATAGCTCCCAGATGAAAGTAATGCATGCACTCATTGAATTTTCTGTGGAAATGAAATGATTTGACAGATCAACAAGTGAATTTTGTAGGGAATGTAGAGAATGTGTAGGAAAGGTAGCATTCACCCTTTTCTTATAAGGAGTAAATGTTATACTAACTAGACCTTTTCCTGAAGAACAGATGTTGCCAAATGTCAGAGAATATGATTTTTACTGGCTAAATATTTGGTGATTTTCCACCAATTTTGGTTTGATATATTGGTTAAATGTTCAACAATTGATTGCCCATAAAATATTTGTCCATCGTTGTGTGGTCATTAGCAACCTTTGTTTTATTTTTATTTTTTTATTTAAAAGAGAAAAGAAGAACTTTCTAAATTCTCATTTCTGTATAGTAAGCTCTCGGAGCTCCTAGACTTCAGGAAAAGCAGTTTTTGGAAAAAAAAAAAAAGTACGTACAAACCAATTTCTCACTTGGGAAGCAACACCGGAGCCATTTTGCTCTCAAAACATAATGCTGGAATGGAAACAGGTGAAAATCTGAACACAAACTTTGGTTACATTAGGGAATTCTTGATATATTTTGGGTAAACTGGTTCACAAGAAATCCTTAGAGGTCTAAAAAGTATAAAAAATAACCTGCACAGGAAATATTTGATTTCCCAGTGGGGATGCATACACTTCTCAGCAAGCTGTAGATATGGCTGTGGGAAAGAATTACAGCGTATTATTTCATGAGCTTGAAAACATATAAATAAAGGTGTATTCTACTAGTTCAGCTTGGATAGCATTGCTTGTACTCTTCATCTTGCCCTAGGCAGGAAAATAATAATGTCCTTTTTGGCTAGGCTCCACTTGGAAGAGTTTTGTGCTTGGATATGAAGGGGTGCCCTAGAAAACTACTGGTCCTCTGCTCATCCACCCATCTTCTGTCCCAACATCTTCTATGTAGGTCTGGGAGAGCACCTTAGGCACCCACCTCAACAATCTGCTAACAAATATAGGAAACTATACCCAAGGAGTCTGTTATCCTGCTAATAACACTATTGTATTGTATTGTAATTGTAAGTAAACCACAACTGTGAATGTCTCTTATTTGCTTCCTTTTAGTATGTCAAATGCACCCTTGGAAGCATTTTGTTATATTGGTTTAATAAGTGCAATAAAAGAAAAACAAAAAATCAAAAAACAGTTGATCTAGTCAGAAATGATGACCTGTCCTCCTGAGACATCTGCAATCTACATTACCTCAAAGAGGTTATTTTGTTATTTAGCCATCTTAGTTCTTATCTTGGACTACAGAATGATTAGCCTGATTTTAGATCTGACAAATGTGTGCCATGCAAGGCAGATTGAAACATATGGCAAAACAGAGATGTACAACTTGAGGCAGAAGGTGTAGGTCCTACTCCCTATGTGGCAGAACAAAATTCAAGTAGAATGGGATGGGCTATATCCAATCCCAAAATCTGAATGAAGTCATTTATATGATAAGTTTGGAAGATGGAGATAGAAGACAAAAAGTGAACATGCTTAAGACACACCACGAAAAAAACAGTATATATAATGTAAGTTTGCAGCCAACCCAAACAGGAATTTGGATTATTCAGGTTTATGGTAATGCCATTTGGGATAAATAAACACCTTTCAGAGGACCATGAATAGCCTGCTGGAAGAACTGGAAGAATTTACAGTCACCTGGCTGACATTGCAGGCAGGGCAGATCCTAGGGTCACAGACGCCTGGGTGCAGAAAAATTTCTGGCGCCCCCACATGGGCGTGGTTATCTTGCAAACTCCTCCCCTTTACAAATGTTTCTATGGCAACGACTTACAGAGATGCTCCCCTAAGGAGTCTTCGTTACCCTGGGATCCTCCCACAATCTGTTAACAATAAACAAAATACAGGAAGAGAAGCAGGAGTATGCTAATGGAACCTGGAGGGGGGTCTCTCTAATGGACACAGAGAGGGCCTCTGTTAGAGTCTGTTAGAAAGACCCCCCAGACATAGTACAGGAGATGGTCAGAGACTGTGGAAACGATACAAGAGATCAATGCAGCCTCATCAGTGTCCATAGAATGTAGCCTACTAGTGCCCACCAATTGCAGCCTTATCAGTGCCCACCAATTGCAGTCTACCAGTGACCTTGGTTCACACAGAGCAGCGATCTCTCACGGAGCTTGGTTTTAAACTCACGGGCTTCTATGGTACACGTCACACTGATTCAATTTCACGGCATTGGATCAGTGTGCCGCTTATTACAGGAGCCGGTCTAGGAGGCGGAACTTTGTTACAGCGCTGCCGGCCATTTCGGAAAGCTCACCTATCAGGGCCCATAAGTGCAGCTACATCAGTGAAGGAGAAAAATTACTTATTTGCTAAATTTTATAATAGAAACCAATAAACTTTTTTTTTTTTTTTTTTTTAAATATTCATATTCATATTTTTCCTTCGTTTTGCAAAAAAAAAAAAAAAAAAAAAGCGGTGATCAAAAAGCTCCATTTGTGTGAAACAAAATATAACAATTTAATTTGGGTACATTGTTGCAATTGTCAGTCAAAGTGTGACAGCCCTGAAATCTGAAAATTGGCCTGGGCAGTAAGGGGGTGTAAGTGCCTGATATTGAAGTGGTTAATACATGTACGTTCCACAGTCCTAGCACAATAAATAATATGCATAAAACATACATTTCATACAAAAAATCCAATAAAATTGTGCCATGATAAATTTGTGCAGATCCACTGCAAGCTGTTTACATTGACTTCAGTGTACCATCACCAAGACAGAGCACCTACCATCTGCTTACCACAAAACATGACATCTTAAACCTATGAGGTGACATGCATTTGTTATCTGCTGTCATCACAGGTGGGGGGGGCAGTGTCACAGGTGGGGGGCCAGTGTCATGGGTAGGGGGGCCAGTGTCATGGGTAGGGGGGCCAGTGTCATGGGTAGGGGGGCCAGTGTCACAGGTGGGGGGGCCAGTGCCACAGGTAGGGGGGCAGTGTCACGGGTGGGGGGAGGGCAGTGTCACAGGTGGGGGGGGGGAGGGCAATGTCACAGGTGGGGGGGGCAGTGTCACAGGTGGGGGGGCAGTGTCACAGGTGGGGGGGCCAGTGTCACAGGTGGGGGGGCAGTGTCACAGGTGGGGGGGGCAGTGTCACAGGTGGGGGAGGGCAGTGTCACAGGTGGGGGGAGGGCAGTGTTACAGGTGGAGGGGCCAGTGTCACAGGTGGGGGGAGGGCAGTGTCACAGGTGGGGGTGGGGGCCAGTGTCACAGGTGGGGGGGCAGTGTCACAGGTGATGGGAGGGCAGTGTCACAGGTGGGGGGGCAGTGTCACAGGTGGGGGGGGGCAGTGTCACAGGTGGGGGGGGGGCCAGTGTCACAGGTGGGGGGGGGGCCAGTGTCACAGGTGGGGGGGGCCAGTGTCACAGGTGGGGGGAGGGCAGTGTCACAGGTGGGGGGGCCAGTGCCACAGGTGGGGGGAGGGCAGTGTTACAGGTGGGGGGGGGGGGGGGGGGGGGGGGGGGCTGGTTTACCTTACATGAGAAGTCCAAGCAGCAGGCATTGTACATGCTTCCTTGTGATATCTGCAGGATGTCCTCCTCCCCCCTCCAGCCAGCACAGTTCACTCCGGGTGTCAGTGTATACAATGGAGGGGGAGGGGCCTCTGACCCGAGCAATACTCAGAGTGTACAAGCAGAGGGACAAACTTGTGCACTAAATCTGGTGTCTGCACGTGCCCCTCCTCTCTCCATTGTATTACACTGACACTCGGGGAGTGAACTCTGCTGGCTGGAGGGACATTACAGAGCTGCCGATCGCCCCCCTCCCCTGTATAGTTAGAAATAACAGCCGGCCCAGAGGTACAGGGGGAGGTGCGGGGGTCTTGGGTGTCCTCCCCCCCCCCCCCCCCCCACAGGCGGAATGCCAGGGCGCAAGTGCGACCCTGGTAATTCTGCCACTGGAAACAACGACTGAAGATCATATTGGCGGGGGGGAGGGGGGGGCTGTGCTGCCTGTTATGGTGCGCTTTGTGCCTGTACCTGTGCTGCTGAGCTAGATAAGAGCAGGGGCGGCGGCAGCGAGAATTTTCTTCAGGGACAGTCCGTCACTCCCGGCTTCAGTGCCCTCCTGGCACCCGAGCAGCTGCCTTGCGCTAGCACCAAGTCTGTGAGTGTGACACAAGGAGAGGAGAGAGGGGAGCAGTCTGACACTTCGGCGCCCCCCCTCTGCAGCGCCGGGGTGCGGAGCACCCCGCGCACCCCGCCCAGGATCGGCCCTGATTGCAGGGTTCAGTCCTACTTGGGAAGAAAACCTTGTACATTTGTCACAAGCCTTGGACAAACATCTGACATTTAAACACAATAAGTGTCAGATATACAGTACACGTCAGAAGTCATTATTTGGGACACCAGGTAGGAGGGGTACCCTGAGACATGGGACAGGGAAGGTCGATGACATCATAGCCTGGCCTACCCCACAAGCCAAGAAGTGGGTTGTGGCATTCTTGGGGACAGCTGGCTAGTAGGGATGAGCCCGGTGTTCGATTCGAACCCATGTTCGAATCGAACATCGGGCGTTCGCCCGTTCGGCAAGCCCAGAACTATTTGGGCCGCTCACATCAAATTCGTGTGATGCGAGCGGCCCGCATTGCACTACGCCAGTCGCAGTGCATTGCTGGCTGATGATTGGCTAAGCATGCACTGTGACCCGCATGCTTGGCCAATCAGAGAGCCAGCAGCGAGGAGAGCAATAATTGGCCACATATTGGCCATAATGTGGCCAATTATAGCTCAGGGGGTTTAGTACACACCCCACAGTATAAAAGGCCGCCGTGCCGGCGGTCTCCTATATTGTGTTGTGTTTCAGCGTGTCAGTGTTATGTGCTGCTGACTGCTGACATTATGTGCTGTGATTCTGGGGATTAGTGTGTGCGTGCTGTTAGTACAGCATTGCAGTATCACATCTGGGGGGTGTCTATAGTATGCCTGTGAAGGGGCGCATGTTTCCTGCGCTTAGAACTGTCCCTGCAAAAAGTGTAATTTTTGCAGGAAAAAAAGCTATTTAAAATCACTCGCGGCTAATGAATTGACGGCTCCCGTAACACAGAGAACTGTCATTCATTGAAAGCCATTGATAAAAAAAAGTAATTGATAAAAAACAAAAAAACAAAAAAAAAAAAGCGTGGGGGTCCCCCCAAATTCAATAACCAGGCCCTTCAGGTCTGCTATGGATATTAAGGGGGATCCCAGCAAAAAAAAAATAAAAATGGCGTGGGGTCCCCTTCAAAATCCATACCAGACCCTTATCCGAGCACGCAACCTGGCAGGCCGCAGGAAAAGAGGGGGGGGATGAAAGCGCCCCCCCCCCTCCCTCCTGAACCGTACCAGACCACATGCCCTCAACATTGGGAGGGTGCTTTGGGGGTCTGAGACCCCCCAAAGCACCTTGTCCCCATGTTGATGAGGACAAGGGCCTCGTCCCCACAACTCTGGCCATTGGTTGTGGGGGTCTGCGGGCGGGGGGCTTATCGGAATCTGGAAGCCCCCTTTAACAAGGGGACCCCCAGATCATGCCCCCCCTGTGTAAAATGGTAAGGGGGTACAAAAGTACCCCTACCATTTCACCAAAAAAGTGTCAAAAATTGTAAAAATGACAGGAGACGGTCTTTGACAATTCCTTTATTAAAATCTTCTTTCTTCTGGTCTTCCATCTTCCTTTCTTCATCCTTCGGTTTCTTCATCTTCTCCTTCCGGCATCTTCTTCCATCTTCTTCTTCCATCATCTTCTTCCTCCGATCCGCTTCTTCTTGCTCTGGTCTTCTCGTCCGGCATCTTCTTCCATGGCGTCGGCGTCTCTTCTGGGCCGCTCCGCGCAATGAAAGGCTCCCGCTGTGTCAGGCTTCGCTGCATCTGACAGGTCTTTTATAACGGAGGGCCCCCCCTCTGACACACGGGGACGTCATGGGGAATTCCCTATGGCTTTCCCCATGACGTCAGAGGGGGCGGGGTCACCAGGTGGCCCCGCCCTCCGTTATAAACGGGGGTGTTCGGCTCATTCCTACTGGCTAGTATAAGAAAATTGTGTGCAACTACAGTTTTTTGACTAAACCTTTGACCGACCTAACCAAGAAGAAAGTACATAAGCTCACAGTTTCCAGGTATACACTTTTTTTTTTTCTTGCTGCAAGGCTTTCCTTTATAAACAGGGCTGTTTCAGGGGTGGTATTTTGGGATTTTCACCTCTTTTGGAAGTTTTTTTTATTTTTGTTGAAAGAGCCCTCTTTAAATTGTTTGTAAACTCTTTAACCACTTCAACCCCTTAATGACCAGACCACTTTTTGCGATATTTCACTGCGTCGCTTTAACTGACATATAGCTTTCTTTTGGTGGTATTTGATCACTTCTGCGGTTTCATGTGACTATCTCCTCCCTCATAAACCATAATACTATATGTATAGCCTGTGGCCCTGTCACAGAGCTTATACATCTTGACCCTTTATCTGGCACGCTTCCTGGGAAGATACTGTTTGCACTCATCAATGCAGACAATTTGATCGGGAGTAAACAAGGTTGCAAACTGTTGGTTGAAGTGGTTTACGAGGGGCCGAATTTTGTGGAGCCGATCGTATCCAGGGTCACCTAGAGGAAGACAGAGTTCATTGTCATTGAAATGCATGAACCGCAAGATCTGCTCGTACCGTGTCCTGGTCATGGAGGAAGAGAATATGGGCATATGGTGAATTGGGTCAGTGGACCAATATGACTGCAACTCACTTTTTTTAGTTATGCCCATGAGGAGGGATAGGCCCAGGAAGGGCTTAAATTTGTAAACCATAAAATGTTTCCAATCTCTGGCAAGGGTCAACTGGGGATTAGCACCGATGAATTGACCAGCATACAAATTGCTTTGGTCCACAATAGATCTATAGAGATCTTCCGTGAAAAACAGCGAATAAAAATCAAGTGACATAAAATCTACTGTTTCATCCTGAATTCTGGGTTGGCCAGTGAATGGGGGAAGTATGGGTGTTGCAGAAGTGGTGGGCTCCCAATTCGGATTGGCAAATGCAGCAGGAAGGGCACTATGGGCTCAAAGGGCCTGTCTTTGTCTTCTTGGTGGCAGCAGGACACTAGTTGCGCTAGTCACCTCACCAGCTTAAACTGCACTTATGGGACTCGCCACGTCACCAAGTGTTACTGCAGTGCTGGATGTACGACCAGGATGTACTAGGCCGCTGGTGCTTGCCAGTTCACCAGAAGGATGAGCGGCACTAGTACTGGTTCTCTGCTCCATACGAGAGCCCCGCAGTTCTTGCACCTCAACAACAGCAGAAAAACGGGGTCGGGTACATCTGACCTTGGCAGGGACCACTACTCCATCGTCAGAGCTATCTGTCTTGGTGTCGCTGCTGTCTACTGGTACATATTCTGAGCCAGAATCACACAGATGGGTGACTTCCTCTTAACTCTCATCTGTCAGGCTCAGAAACGTGTACGCCTCTTCACTAGTGTACCTTTGATTGGACATTTCGGCCTCTAAATTTATGGGTACACTAGTGAGACTCAAAGGAAAAAAGAGCACCTGACTGTCAGCGACTACATCAAACGCTACCAAAAAAACTGTTAGTGTTCGCAGGGATCAGGCCTGATAGTGCAGTTATGTGTTTTGTGTTTTGTACGTAACAGTGATCGATTGATACTGCACTTGGGTGGGCTGGGCTGGGCAGAGGGGCTAAACGCAGGTGCTAGCAGGTATCTGGGCTGATCCCGCTAACGCTGCGTTTTTGGGAACCCTATACTGGGGACGCTAGAATAGATCTGTTCAGATCAGATATTGATCAGTTCAGACACTATACTACTAAGGGAGGTGTATGTTGCGTGCGTGAGTGTTAGCACTAATCTGACGCTGCCTGGGGCCACACAGACCCTAACTGATGCTAAAAGCTAACTGTTATCACCCGCCGGGTGATCAGGGAATTAAACCTTTATTTAGGTAATATACGGCGGGTGCCCTGACACTATAAAAAAATAACTAGCTAACCAGAGTCACCTGTGACACTAATACAGTGATCACTGGTGACGGGGTGATCAAGGGGTTAAACCTTTATTAGAGGGGTTTAGGTGGTCCCTAAACCTATCTGGGCCTACCACTAAGTAACCTAACACTGATTATTGTCACAAATGACACCAGTACACTAATCAAAAAAAAAAAAAATGAACACTGCACTGGGTGACACAGTGACAGGGAGTAAAGGGGTTAAATTGGGGGGGGGGGGGGCAATCAGGGGTGAGAAGTGTGCCTATGTGTACTGTGTCAGTGTAGTGTTGGTGTAACTTACTCTGAGATGTCTTCTCTCTCTCTGAAACAGAAAAGAGTTCAACGAGGGGAGTCAACATCACTTCCCCTGCCTGTGTTTACACTTACACAGGCAGGGGAGGATTTCATTTTCCAGAACCGATCACCAGGTCCAGGCCAGAAATCATTGGCCTGGGCCTGGAGACAGATCAGTTTTGAAGCGAGTCCAATCATCGCGCCCTCCCCGGGGCGGCCATGCCCCCGACGTACAGATACAACGCTTCGCCCAGCCGAGTCAACCTGCCGCAGTATAATTGCAATTGCTGGTCCAGAACTGGTATAAGCAATGCTCTGCTTTATTTATATTTTTAATTGTAAAAAAAGGTTAATACAATACCAAATATTAACATTAGATGGTATTTGTGCAAACATTATTTGACATTGTGCAAGCAGATAGATATAAATACAGTAAAACCTTGGTTTGAGAGTAACTTGGTTTGAGACCGTTTTGCAAGACAAGCAACATTTTTTAATACCTTTTGACTTTAATACAAGCGATGTCTTGATATACAAGTAGCATCACGTCACAACTGAGTATAAAAGAGAAGAGAGGCGCCTCTTGTGCCCCTTTCACACTGAGGCATTTTTCAGGCGCTACATCGCTAAAAATAGCGTCTGTATAGCGCCTGAAAAAAACCGTCCCCTTTCACTCCTGTGTGAAAGTTGGAGGGCTTTCACACTGGAGCGGTGCGCTGGCAGGACAGTAAAAAAATGTCCTGCTAGCAGCATCTTTAGAGCGGTGAAGGAGGTGAGGTGCAGGCGGTTTTAACTCTTTTTCGGCCGCTAGCGGGGGTTAAAACCGCCCGCTAGCGGCCGAATAGCGTCTCTAAAATGACGGTAAAGCAGCGCTAAATATAGCGCTGCTTTACTGCCGATGCCGCTCCCGCCCCAGTGTGAAAGGGGCAATATGGTTACATTTAATGAAGGTACAACATTTAGCAACATATTGCTACACCTAAAGACGCCTCTCTTCTCTTTTATACTCTGGAGCTCCTGCTGGATTTTGCTTCTAATCCCCTTGTGGAGGCTTCCATTTGTGGATGGACATTTTATGGTTACACAACCTGGTCATATTGCTATAATATTTTTATATGGACTATAAACTGAAGGACCTAGGAATAAATTGTTGTGGAATGAATCATTGGAGTTTCCATTATTTCTTATGGGGAAATTTGCTTTGCTATACAAGTGATTTGGATTACAAGCATGTTTCTGGAACAAATTATGTTTGCAATTCAAGGTTTTACTGTAACTTTTATTTTAGTTTAACTCAAAGAGGGAGAGTTTTTCACACCAAAATTAAGTTTCTTTTTCTCTGACTTGTGCCCTTTGCAAAATGCTAGACCTTAATGTCAATCTAATTGAAGGAGTAATCATACAAGGTCCTAAGAGATAACTAAATTCGGGATCTAATCACATTCACTTCACCTTTGTGTTGCCTCTGGAGCGTTGCATGTGGTCAAGCTAGTTTTCTTCAGAATGAGTCAATTAGGCAGACGAGACGCTGGAGAATAGTGCAGAATTTCTTTCTGACCCCTTTCTACGAGTTCTTAAAGTTACAACCTTCATATTATAGTTTATTTGTTTTAGGACTCCAATGGACATAAAACAGTCAGTCTGGGTCTAGATAATGTTTTATTAACCCCTTACCGACCAGCCACCGCAGTTTTACTGCGGCAGGTTGGCTCCCCTGGGAGAAACAAAGAAGTTACCTTACGATGCTTTGCCCCTTTGACCACTAGGGGGCATGCATGGGCCCGCGGCTCACTGCCAGAGCCGATGCGCGTACTCAGCGGGTGTGATGACCACCGGCACCCGCGATCGCTCGTGACAGAGCCAGAACCGGGATCTGTGTGTGTAAACACACAGATCCCGGTTCTCTCGGTGGAGAGGAGATAGATCGTGTGTTCATACTAAGTATGAACACCGATCTGTCATCTCCAATAGTCAGTTCCATCCCCCCCACAGTTATAACACACACTAAGGAATACAGTTAACCCCTTGAGCGCCCCCTAGGGTTAACCCCTTGTCTGCCAGTGACATTTATACAGTAATCAGTAATTGTCACTGGTCCCAAAAATGTGTCAAAAGTGTCTAATGTGTCCGCCGCAATATCGCAGTCCTGATAAAAATCGCTGATCACCGCCATTACTAGTAAAAAAAAAATAATAATAAAAATGCCATAAATCTATCACCTATTTTGTAGACGCAATACCAATCAATATACGCTTATTGCGATTTTTTTTTACCAAAAATATGTAGAAGAATACATATCGGCCTAAACTGAGGAAAAAATGTGGATATTTATTATAGCAAAATGTAAAAGATATTGTGTTTTTTTTTCAAAAGTGTCGCACTTTTTTTGTTTATAGCGCAAAAAATAAAAACCGCAGAGATGATAAAATACCATCAAAAGAAATCTCTATTTGTGGGAAAAAAAGGACATCAATTTTGTTTGGGTACAGCGTTCCACGACCACGCAATTGTCAGTTAAAGCGACGCAGTGCCGTATCGCAAAAATTGGCCTGGTCAAGCAGCCAAATCTTCCGGGGCTGAATTCGTTAAATGTTCAGATGTACAGTAGGTCACCAGCAACTTTCTTTTCACATTACTGAACTTTAAAAGTTTGGCAGTGATTTGGCCACAAACTCACTAAAATAAACTTTTTTTTTTCCTTTTAAGTTCTAATGAATATTTCTGGATTGTTAAAGCTGAACTCCAGGAAGATATTAAAACATCCACTCTTTACAAAATCTGTAAATATATTATCGTAATACTTTAAGACTAGGGTCTCTTAAAGTGGTTGTATACCCTAAAATTCAACTTGCACCTACAGGTAAGCCTAGATTAAGGCTTACCTGTAGGTACAAGAAATATCTCCTAAACCTACACGGTTTAGGAGATATTTGAAAAGAACGTTTTACAACATGCGCGCCGTAGACAATGGTGCATTTACAGGGTTAATCCCCATCTTCAACTGCGGCTCACCACAGTTGAAGTGTCCCGCGCGCATGCGCGGAGCGTCGTCCTCGCCGCTCTGGCCAATCACAGCGCCGTAGCGGCGCTGTGATTGGCCGGAGCGGCGATACCCGGAAGGGTATCTGTTTAGCTATGGATGCGGCCGGAGGGGGAGAAGAACACGGCGTCGGGGGCCCCGATCTAAGGTAAGTGATGCATAATGAGCTAGTATGCTAGTCATACTAGCTCATTATGACTTTGTCTTGCAGGTAGATAACCCAAATTTTTTTTTTTAAATGGGTATACAACCACTTTAAAGCGGAAGTAAACCCATCCATAAAACAGTTTAATTTCCAGGACATGCCGGAAATGTAACACTCCCATTGGTTGTGCTCTCCACCAAACTGTCAAACCATCCAATGGCTGATGTCTAAACTGATCACATGTGCAGCATCATGGCAGTTGTAGATTAAACAGAGGCAAAGATGGCAAAGATGGCAGCTTTCTTGGCTGAAAATTATAGTTTACTTACACTTTAACTTTCTAAATTAAGTTTGATGATCTTTAGACTTTAGGGGGCTGAACTATGGCCAGTGGGAGTTGAAATTGACCCAGCATGAGTGGGAGTAAAAAAAAAAAGTGAAAATAGTGCCCCATCATTGGTGTCAATAGGAGGAATAGTACCTCATCATTGGTATAAATGATGCCCCATTGTTGATGTCAGTAGAAGGAATAGTGCCTCCTATCACTGGGAGCATTGGTGCCCCAAGGGCCAGATAAAGGCAAGCAAAGGGCCTCATCCAGCCCACGGGCCACAGTTTGGAGACCACAGTTTTAGAGAATAATCCAACCTTTTCTTTATTTTAACTTTCGGTATGCCCTTGTACAGCAGCACTCCATATTAACAGAGGAAGGCCAAGTCAACACACTGAGCCAATGAAAGCTTACTGCATTATTCAGTGCTGTCAGCCTAACAATGAAATCATGGTTACGGTCACAGGAGGAGAAAGCACAGGGTTGACTTCATCAGTCTGGCGACTCTCTTTTGTGCTGTCAGTAGGTTGGGTGTGGGTCCTTGACCAAGCTGTACTTCTGGATTAGAGGTCAGGACCCTGCTGTCTGGCAGAGATGCGTGGATCATAATGCCCCATACACACGA
Organism: Lithobates sylvaticus; assembly: GCA_028564925.1. NCBI lineage: Eukaryota > Metazoa > Chordata > Amphibia > Anura > Ranidae > Lithobates > Lithobates sylvaticus. Next base: position 741,465,206 of record CM053026.1, on the reverse strand, counting down.
TCGGAATATCCCGCGGGATTGTCTGCCGGACTAGAGCCCGCCGGACAATCCGCCCGTGTGTGGGCTCCGGCTGACTTTTTCTCCTCAAAAGTCAGGCGGACTTAGTTTGAAGTTTTGCCTCAAAATTGTCCGTTGGAATCAGCAGTCCAGCGGACAATCCAGCCGTCTGTGTGCTAGTCCACGGGACTTTTGAAATGAACGGACTTGCCTCACACACGGAATAAAGTCCATTCATTTAGAATGTGACTCCAGGTAGATGGGACTAGCGAAGGAAGTCAATGCCGCTGCGCTAGCCCGTCACCTGGTATGGATTTAAAGCGGTGTGGATGGGCATACATTGTGGAGAGGGATGGATGATGCTGGACATGGATGGGGACTCAGTGGAACGGCCAGTGGAACGGCCCTAGGGAATGTTGGTGGTAACGCCCCAGGGGGCCCAGACCTAAATCTGTGTAAGGGCCCCAAAATTTCTGATGGCTGCCCTGCCTGTATCCCCCTGATGGCGACCCTGGCAGCAGCAGCCAAGCAAACAGATGCAGGGTCAGGATTAAGTTCAAGGTCAGGAACAAGCAGGAGTTGGTATCGTCCTGGCAGCGAGGTACCAAGTCAGGAAACAGGATCATGGTCAGAAGTCCAAGCTGAAGTAGGTAACACAAGTGAGCAGCAAGCAGCAGACATAACAGGCTGGGAGGATCCAAGAGAGTTGTCAGGCATAGCCGGGTCAGGAATAAGGTAAGAAGACATTCAAGAATTAGGAATACTGGAACAAGAACTGAAGACAATCCAGCACTGAGGGGGTTTAAGTAGGCCACTGAGGGCGTGCACGCACGTATTCGCCAATGTGCACAGAAAAAAGCACTTGCTGTATGTGATTCTTGACAGTTGAGCCTGTGCTGTGTCGTAGAGTCCTCTCCGTATAATGTACCATGCATAATGTGATTGGAGGAAAGACCGGTCCCATAACTTTGACAGGTCACATGACCTAGCTTTTCTGCTGGCCTTTTTTGTCTTTTATGCCATCCATTTCAATTGCAATCCTTTTACTTTAGACTCCCAAAGAAGGTGGAGTGCAATTAAAATGAATGAAACCTGTGCTTTATAAATCTGTGTTCTTTATAAATATTCATGTCATATTCCCTTCCATAACCATATCCATACATCTACAGGCAGCAACTAAAACACTATTAGTCTTTGCTCGCAGTGATGGCTGAGCCAATTTGAATTCCATCAAAGGATATTCTCCTCTGACCATTACTCATGTACTGCAAATTGTCTCCATTTGCAGGGAAACTTCAATTAATCATTGATTACAGCAAATTTGGGTGACCTAATTATAACTTCAGAGCTAATGATGTTAGCGGGAAAAATAGAGCAATTACCAAGAAAATGTGTTTTAATTTGACACATGCAATTTACTTACACCACACCTGCCATTTTTCAGGCAAAATGATAAGTGCAGTCAGATTTTCTTCCTAAGCGAATTATCGAACGTTACTGTGATTTATGTTACTTTTTTTAAATACAATAATTAAAATCTGTAAAGTGAAATAAAACAAACGATGCAGGTAAAGAATGGATGTTTGCGTTGCTTCACACTTCAGGGGAGCCATGAACCAATATCCTCTTATTGAGCTTTATATGATTCTGCCTATTTGTCGTAAAATGCCTATAAGAACTTTTTACAGTTGCCAGGTAATAGGGATCATTTATCAGTCTGGAAACACCCGATCTCATGTAGAGAAGCTGCATCCAGGGCAGGAATTTGGGTGCAGGTGTTTTGAAGCCTGGAGTGGTGGTTTAAGGACTTTCCATGAGTGGAGTGATTGGTGTGTATGCTCTAAAAGACATAGGGCTTGACAAAGGGAGAATTTCGAAGGCAAGTCACATGTAAGTAGGTTGAGTTTTATGCTACTCCAGCTAGGAGGTTTATTGTTAATATGTTTCCTGTTTTTTTTCAGCGGGCATTCTTGGGTCCGACCCACTGGTCCTGTACTGTATAAAAATGGGACAGGGGTCTGATTCAGGTGATGAGTAGGTGTGCATATTTCCTGACATATTGCCATTACTGGAGTCCATCCACACAGCCTTCTGCCGAAACCAGAGCATCTATGGATGAGCCTCTACAGCAGGGGTCTCAAACTGGCGGCCCTCCAGCTTTTGCGAAACTACAAGTCCCATGAGGAATTGCAAGGCTGGCACTTACAAGCATTACTCCCACAGGCAGAGGCATGATGGGACTTGATGGTTTCACAACAGCTGGAGGGCCACCAGTTTGAGACCCCTGCTCTACAGAGTACAGAGCCACTAAGGGCTACAAGATGCCGAAGACACCAATGCTGGAAATCTGCCATAATGGACTCTATCCTGTGCAGGTATGCTGGGGCAGCTATCAAGCTTGAGTTAGGGACTTGAGATGTTAGGAGAAGGCTGTTACTAATGTTATCTGGAATGACCAAGTGTTTCAGTGAAGTGAAACTTTGTCCTAGCCTGGTCTGAAGTTTTTCAAGGGGTTTAATGCAAGAAACCGCCACATATTGGGGTATGGAAGCGGCAGTATAAGAGTTAATACAGTGTGAATATTACAGGGTTGTCTAATGAGTAGCTGGTGGGTGGTTACGTGGGAATCCAATAATTGTAAAATGTTCCATGTTCTAATTATGAAAGGTTACCTAAAAATAAGGTTACCAGGAATCGTGGACTTTATAGGCACAAAAACACAAATGGTCATTGAGTAAAAGAACAGTGGGAAACAAAGTCTTACTTTGGAAGTTTGCAGTCAGGGTGTCCAAGCTGAGGTGTCCTCCCACACACCAATAGACAAACGGTCATCGAGTGAAAGAAGCAGCTGGCAACTCCATAACATCAAGCGTATTTATTTTGAAGCCTTCACAGTGAGTACTGTCAGCAGCAAACTTGTTTCGGCGATAAGCCTTGTTCACAGCAGTAGTAGTAGTAGCACTATCCGAAACTAGTCTGCTGCTGACTGTACTCACTGTGAAGGCTTCAAAATAAATACGGTTAAATACAGTTGATGGTTATGGAGTTGCCGGCTGCTTCTTTTACTCAATGACCGTTTGTCTATTGGTGTGTGGGAGGACACCTCAGCTTGGACACCCTGACTGCAAACTTCCAAAGTAAGACTTTGTTTCCCACTGTTCTGAGCCATACAATCTTTGATCAAAACAAAAACACAAATATATGAAAAATTACAAACCAACTTTATTGATACATCATTAACCACTATAGACCCGCGCTATAGCCAAATGACGGCTACAGCGCGGATCTAATGTGCCGGGACGACGTCTAAGTGCCGCCTACCAGTGCCCACAGTGCCATCTCTCAGTGCCCACAGTGCCATCTCTCAGTGCCCACAGTGCCAGTGCTGCACATCAGTGTCACCTGCCAGTGCTCATCTGTGTCACCTACCAGTGCTCACCTGTGTCACCTATCAGTGCCCATCAGTGCCCATCAGTGCCACCCATCAGTGCCCATCGGTGCCACCCATCCATGCTACCCATCCGTGCCACCCATCCGTGCCACCCATCCGTGCCCATCAGTGCCATCTTTGCTGTCCCCACCGACTTATCTGTCCCCACTAGTGCAGCCTATCAGTGCCCACCAGTGCAGCCTATCAGTGCCCACCAGTGCAGCCTATCAGTGCCCACCTGTGCCGCCTCATCAGCGCATATCAATGAAGCAGAAAAATTACCTGTTTGCAAAATTTTATAACAAACTATTAAACATGATTTTTTATTTTTTTTAAATTTTCCATCTTTTTTTGTTTGTTTAGCAAAAAATAAAAACCCCAGCTGTGATTAAATACCACCAAAAGAAAGCTCTATTTGTGGGAAAAAAATGATAAAAATTTAATTTGGGTACAGTGTTGTATGACCGCAATTGTCATTCCAAGTGCGTCAGCGCCAAAAGCTGAAAATTGGTCTGGTCACGAGGGGGGTTTAAGTGCAAAGTAATCAGGTGGTTAAAACACTGAACTCAGTGAAAAAGTCTAAAAAGCAACCTCAATAAGCCAACATATCGATTAATTCCAGTTTATAGGCCTTTCGGCTCTGAATAGCATAGCCTTCAATTATTAGCTCTGTTTGACATGTTTCACAGAAAGCTGCTTTTTCAGGCTGACTTGGGTGCTGAGTCACTTAAAAGCACTACATATAGATACAGTGGTGTGAAAAAGTGTTTGCCCCCTTCCTCATTTCCTGTTCCTTTGCATGTTTGTCACACTTAAGTGTTTCGGAACATCAAACCAATTTAAACAATAGTCAAGGACAACACAAGTAAACACAAAATGCAATTTGTAAATGAAGGTGTTTATTATTAAAGGTGAAAAAAAATCCAAACCATCATGGCCCTGTGTGAAAAAGTGATTGCCCCCCTTGTTAAAACATACTATAACTGTGGTTGTCCACACCTGAGTTCAATTTCTCTAGCCACACCCAGGCCTGATTATTGCCACACCTGTTCACAATCAAGGCATCACTTAAATAGGAGCTGCTTGACACAGTAAGGTCCACCAGAAGATCCTTAAAAGCTACACATCATGCCGAGACCCAAAGAAATTCAGGAACAATTGAGAAAGAAAGTAATTGAGATCTATCAGTCTGGAAAGGGTTATAAAGCCATTTCCAAAGCTTTGGGAATCCAGCGAACCACAGTGAGAGCCATTATCCACAAATGGCGAAGACATGAACAGTGGTGAACCTTCCCAGGAGTGGCCGGCCGCCCAAAATTACCCCAAGAGCGCAGCGACGACTCATCCAAGAGGTCACAAAAGACCCCACAACAACGTCCAAGGAACTGCAGGCCTCACTTGCCTCAGTTAAGGTCAGCGTTCATGCCTCCACCATCAGGAAAAGACTGGGCAAAAATGGCCTGCATGGCAGAGTTCCAAGGAGAAAACCACTGCTGAGCAAAAAGAACATCAAAGCTCGTCTCAATTTCTCCACAACACATCTTGATGATCCCCAAGACTTTTGGGACAACATTCTGTGGACCGATGAGACAAAAGTGGAACTCTTTGGAAGGTGTGTGTCCAAGTATATCTGGCGTAGAAGGAACACTGCATTTCAGAAAAGAACATTATACCAACAGTAAAATATGGTGGTGGTAGTGTGATGGTCTGGGGCTGTTTTGCTGCTTCAGGACCTGGAAGACTTGCCGTGATAAAAGGAACTATGAATTCTGCTGTCTACCAAGAGATCCTGAAGGAGAATGTCCGACCATCTGTTCGTGTACTCAAGCTGAAACGAACTTGGGTTCTGCAGCAGGACAATGATCCTAAACACACCAGCAAGTCCACCACCGAATGGCTGAAGAAAAACAAAATGAAGACTTTGGAGTGGCCTAGCCAAAGTCCAGACCTGAATCCTATTGAGATGTTGTGGTATGACCTTAAAAAGGCCGTTCATGCTCGAAAACCCTCTAATGTAACTGAATTAGGACAATTCTGCAAAGATGAGTGGGCCAAAATTCCTCCAGGACGCTGTAAAAGCCTCATTGCACGTTATCGCAAATGCTTGGTTGCAGTTGTTGCTGCTAAGGGTGGCCCAACCAGTTATTAGGTTTAGGGGGCAATCACTTTTTCACACAGGGCCATGATGGTTTGGATTTTTTTTCACCTTTAATAATAAACACCTTCATTTACAAATTGCATTTTGTGTTTACTTGTGTTGTCCTTGACTATTGTTTAAATTGGTTTGATGTTCCGAAACACTTAAGTGTGACAAACATGCAAAGGAACAGGAAATGAGGAAGGGGGCAAACACTTTTTCACACCACTGTATATACCTATTGTCTCCTTAATTTATACATGTAGGTCCTATTAGGACTACTATGATATGATGATTAAGTCGATGACATATCTTTATTGGTGAATAATAGCCCACCTATTCCGTGCCAATGTTATTCTAGCCACAGAGTCATCTGATCTTTTAGTAAGTGTAATGAGATACTGTATGATGTGATATTTTTACAGATCCAATATATCTTGTATACTAATGTAAAATATGTTTTGTATCTTCCTGTAGTGCTTTTTCCAGTAACTCCACACCCAAGGAAGCTCCTGAAGAATCGGCTTTCCACAAAACATGTCAAGCTAAGCTATTAATTGAAGGATCGATATCGATATTTTGCCTTATTGCGAGTGCTTTTTAGACTTTTTCACTAAGTTCAGTGTTTTAATAATGTATCAATAAAGTTGGTTTGTAATTTTTCATATATTTGTGTTTTTGTGCCTATAAAGTCCATAATTCCTGGTAACCTTATTATTAAAACAGTGTGAAGACACAAGTGGTTATCAAGGGTAACAAAGGTTTCTCTAGCATCCTGTCATATGTGTGTACATGTGCCAGGTGGGATAACCTCTTGAAGGAGGAGTTGTTGTCGACCATCTCCCCGTGAGCAGATTAGCACCCAGAGGTCCTCAGCCTGTGCACAGGTACGGAAGAGGAAGACTTAAGTAAATGCACGCACGAAGTCCACGCTGGGTGCACGGCGGGACCCCCATTTAGTTACAGGGAGTGAGGTAGCGGAGATATTATGGACAGGTGGAGAGGGCATTGGCCCTGCGTGTCCCTCCTAAACGCAATAGTAACTATGGTGGTGTATATTAACATCAAGAGAGTTAACTAAAGTTCAAGTTTGGTGTACAAGTAAAGGTATCCCATGTCTGAGCAAATGACCCTGTTCAAGGTGTCTAGTTTAGCCTAGAAGGACCCACCCCAGGGCAGGTCTCCTATGTGACCCACACTTGGTGCCCAACAAGGAGGGAAACATGGAGGACATGACTATCACCTGCTTACTACCCCCCCCCCCCCGCCCCCACATTACACACAAAGCAAAGAACTCATCAGAAAAGGCACTGTTGGGCATAGGGGTTGATATGCTAAAATTGGTGAGTGCAAAATCTGGTGCAGCTCTGCATAGAAACCAATCAGCTTCCAGTTTTTTTTTTTTTTTTTGTCAAAGTTTAAATGAAGAAGCTGAAGTTAGAAACTGATTGGTCACCATGCACAGTTGCACCAGATTTTGCACTCCCCAGTTTTAGTAAATCAACCCCATAGGCTCTTAGAGAGCTGCTAAAGGAAGGAATTGGGACCCATCAATAATATGTATTATTTTGGATGATGGCCCACTATTACCATTTACTGGCTTCCAATCAATAATTCTGTGCTTTACCTCCACTGCAAAATGCCCCATGCTATAGGAAAGTTATTCTAAGTTCCTCCTTTGGCAGCTAGCAGTTGATGCTGTGCATGGGCTGTCATTGCCACCAATGTCCAAGCCAGAAAATGCTGTTTCAGGGCTTGATGGCCCACTTTTATTTCAAAGAAACAAAAAAAAAATCCAAAATAAATCAAAAGGCTACCTTCACAGGTGTGGTCAGAATTCCTCCTCCTATGCTTTACAATAGAACAGCTGTTTTCATCAATCTCCTGGCTCCCTCTTGCTGTGCATGCCTCAAGCTTAGGCCCTCTTGTCTCATCTCTCAGACCCCTATACAGTACTGCTGTACTCACATACAAAACTCTGCACCTCTCTTTCTCCCTCAGCTCTCTGTTGCAGTGCCCCACCCACGCCCTGAACTCTGGGCAGGGGCCCTCCTGTCTCCCAGGTGGAGCTCCAAATCACACCCATGCCCTTAATTACAACAGCTGTGCACATCTGCACACTCTACTCTACTGGTCTCTGGTAAGACTTGGACACAGGGTTAAAGACTTCTGCCCTCCCAAGACTCTTTTAAACCTCTGGACTCCAGAATGCAAACACCTAGGGGTTAATTTACTAAAGGCAAATAGACTGAGGAAAACTTCACTTTTGAAAAAAATACTCAATACTGTGCAAGGAAAATAACAAAACAGCATTTTTGCTTGCACATGATTGGATGATCAGCAGAGCTTTTGCTCATTTACTAAGCTCTTCAGCAACTGTTCTTGCAGAGTGCAACTGCAGTCTACTTGTCTTTAACAAATCAACCCCCTAATCTGGGCGTTCCGAAACCCATAAAACCCAGGAAAAAAATATTTTCTTTGCTAAGCTGGAAATCTGGAGCTCATCAGTCTACATCTGCGAGAGAACATACAGTGGCATATATATATATATATATATATATATATATATATATATATATATATATATATGCAATATATATGCAATATATATATATATATATATATATATATCTCACAAAAGTGAGTACACCCCTCACATTTTTTGTAAATATTTTATTATATCTTTTCATGTGACAACACTGAAGAAACGATACTTTGGTACAAGTAGTGAGTGTACAGCTTGGATAACAGTGTAAATTTGCTGTCCCCTCAAAATAACTCAACACACAGCTATAAATCTCTAAACCATTGGCAACAAAAGTGAGTACACCGCTAAGTCAAAATGTCCAAATTGGGCCTAAAGTGTCAATAGTCCTCTTCCACTCCTCCATGACGACATCACTGAGCTGGTGGATGTTAGAGACCTTGCGCTCCTCCACCTTCCATTTGAGGATGCCCCACAGATGCTCAATAGGGTTTTGGTCTGGAGATATGCTTGGCCAGTCCATCACCTTTACCCTCAGCTTCTTTAGCAAGGCAGTGGTCGTCTTGGAGGTGTGTTTGGGGTCATTATCATGTTGGAATACTGCCCTGAGGCCCAGTCTCTGAAGGGAGGGGATCATGCTCTGGTTTATTATGTCACAGCACATGTTGGCTTTCATGGTTCCCTCAATGAACTGTAGCTCCCCAGTGCCGGCACCACTCATGCAGCCCTAGACCATGACACTCCCACCACCATGCTTGACTGTAGACAAGACACACTTGTCTTTGTACTCCTCACCTGGTTGCCACCACACACGCTTGACACCATCTGAACCAAATAAGTTTATCTTGGTCTCATCAGACCACAGGACATGGTTCCAGTAATCCATGTCCTTAGTCTGCTTGTCTTCAGCAAACTGTCTGCAGGCTTTCTTGTGCATCATCTTTAGAAGAGGCTTCCTTCTGGGACGACAGCCATGCAGACCAATTTAATGCAGTGTGCGGCGTATGGTCTGAGCACTGACAGGCTGACCCCCCACCCCTTCAACCTCTGCAGCAATGCTGGCATCACTCATACGTCTATTTCCCAAAGACAACCTCTGGATATGACGCTGAGCACAAGCACTCAACTTTTTTTGTTGACCATGGCAAGGCCTGTTCTGAGTGGAACCTGTCCTGTTAAACCCCTGTATGGTCTTGGCCACCGTGCTGCAGCTCAGTTTCAGGGTCTTGGCCATTGTCTTATAGCCTAGGCCATCTTTATGTAGAGCAACAATTCTTTTTTTCAGACCCAGAGAGTTCTTTGCCATTAGGTGCCATGTTTAACTTCCAGTGACCAGTATAAGAGAGTGAGAGCGATAACACCAAATTTAACACACCTGCTCCCCATTCACACCTGAGACCTTGTAACACTAATGAGTTACATGACACCGGGGAGGGAAAATGGCTAATTGGGCCCAATTTGGACATTTTCACTTAGGGGTGTACTCACGTTTGTTGCCAGCGGTTTAGGCATTAATGGCTGTGTGTTGAGTTATTTTGAGGGGACAGAAAATTTACACTGTTATACAAGCTGTACACTCATTGTACATTGTAGCAAAGTGTAATTTCTTCAGTGAAAAAGATATAATAAAATATTTACAAAAATGTGAGGGGTGTACTCACTTTTGTGAGATACTGTGTATATATATATATATATATATATATATATATATATATATATTATATATATATATATATATATATATATATATACATATATATCAATCACTATATTACCAAAAGTTTAGGGACACCTGCCTTTACACGCACATGAACTTTAATGGCACCCCAGTCTTAGTCCGTAGGGTTCAATATTGAGTTGACCCACCCTTTGCAGCTATAACATCTTCAATGTGTATGAGAAGGCTTGGATCGCAGTCTCTGCTCTAATTCATCCCAAAGGTATTCTATCGGGTTGAGGTCAGGACAATCATGTTAGAACAGGAAGGAACTATCCACAAAATGTTCCCACAAAGTTGGGAGCATGGAATTGTCCAAAATGTCTTATAAGCTGATGCCTTAAGAGTCCCTTTCACTGGAACTAAGGGGACAAGCCCAACCCCTAAAAAACAACCCCACACCATAATCCCCCCTCCACCAAATGATTTGGACCAGTGCACAAAGCAAGGTCCATAAAGACATGGATGGGTGAGTTTGGGGTGGAGGAACTTGACTGGCCTGCACAGAGCCCTAACCTCAACCCCATAGATCACCTTTGGGATGAGTGGAGACTGTGAGCCAGGCCTTCTTGTCCACATCAGTGCCTGACCTCACAAATCCGCTTTTGGAAGAATGGTCAAACATCCCCATAGACACACTCCTAAGCCTTGTGGACAGTCTTCCCAGAAGAGTTGAAGCTGTTGTAGCTGCAAAGGGTGGGCCAACTCAATATTGAACAATACGGACCAAGACTGGGATGCCATTAAAGTTCATGTGCGTGTAAAGAAATGTATCAACACAAAAACAATTATTTAAGTATGCAAATTACTAATTGAGTTATAGTCATTTTAATTGAAGCATATCAACGATGTTGGCTTGATCTACTGTATATATGTTTTCTTGATTATAACTCTATTATCAAGGATTTATATATAATTCCTGGATCCTAAATAAATAGTCAGTATATGTCCGCCTTGAGAAAAGAGGCAGCTGGATTGCAAGATGTTGTTTTAATTGCCCGATATTATGCTTTGTCTTTGTGCCCAATTTCAACTATTCTCTTGTATTATTTACTATGCATATATTACCATATACTAATCACTCATTTGTTTGTTCAAGGACCATGAATTGTTCTGTGCAGATAGATAGATAGATAGATAGATAGATAGATAGATAGATAGATAGATAGATAGATAGATAGATAGATAGATAGATAGGATAGATAGAAATAATACTTTTAATACTTCAATATACCTTTTATTTCTTTTGTCAAATTAATTTTATTTTTGAATATATGTTTTTCCAAGACTTCTATGCAGATGTGTAAGGTTTGGGCACCAGCTTAGGTGGAATAGACAATGTTGCACTGCTCATAAACTTTGGCAGCCACACTCGATGGATGTTTTAAATTAACTAGCACCCAGGCAGGAGTCCATACGGGGCGCTGGGGTGCCACTACCCTAGTTTGCATGCAGGGTTGCATGCGGGGGCACTGGACACATAGGTTTCTATGAGTTTTTTTTTTTTTTTCAAGCACATGTTCAGAGTATGAGGCTCTAATTGGCTTGAAAAAGGTTGGGCTCGAGGCGCAGAACACTGCGCCCCCAACCCACCCACTGTGACACTAGCGAATCAATATTTGTTATTGGTTTCTGGCTTCTCCTCCCGGCCAGACAGGAGGCAGATCTAATGAAGACCGGGTTGGCCGGAGGAGAAGCCGGGTAAGCCGTGGCACCATGACCCTGGAGGGGTGAGTGTGAAGGGATTTTTTTGCCCCCTCAAAAAAAAGTTTAGCACCAGCCGCCACTGCACTGCAGAACATTTACAGCTTAAAGTGGAAGTAAACCCCCCTATCGTTTTCAGCCAAGGAAGCTGCCATCTTTGCCTCTGTTTAATCTTCAACTGCCACAGTGCTGCACATGTGATCCGTTATGACACCAGCCATTGGATGGTTTGACTGTTTGGTTGAGAGCACTTTTTTTTTTAGACTGTTAAATCGATGGGTTTACTTCCGCTTTAATACAGAGTCTTGAAAGGATGGACTATTTAACCACAGACTAGATCAGGGTTCCTCAACCTTTTTACCACAGAGGAACCCTTGGCAAAAAAGTAAATGTGGGTGTAAAGGCAGGCGACCCAATACTTTTGGTAATATAGTGTATCTTGTGCAATAGTTTTCTCAACCTTTTTACCACAGAGGAACCCTTGGCAAAAAAGTAAATGTGGGTGTAAAGGCAGGCAACCCAATACTTTTGGTAATATAGTGTATCTTGTGCAATAGTTTTCTCAACCTTTTTACCACAGAGGAACCCTTGGCAAAAAAGTAAATGTGGGTGTAAAGGCAGGCGACCCAATACTTTTGGTAATATAGTGTATCTTGTGCAATAGTCATCCCAACACGGGGTCACTGTGACTTGCAGAGCTCTTGCTGTAGACTCATGATTGCAACTTTACTCCTGCTAGAGACTTGTCATGCAAATTTGACACATATTTGAAAAGTGTCAACTAGAACTTGTGCTTCAATTGCTCTGCAAGTGTACAACTTGCCAGTGAAAATGTGCCACAAGTTAACAAGACTTATGCCGCGTACACACAGTCGAAATTCTCGTTGGAAAAAGCTCTGATGGTTTTCCCGTCGGAATTCCGACGGAATTTTACTCAAACTGTCTTGCCTACACACGGTCACACCAAATTCCAATGGTCAATAACACAGCGGCATACAACACGTTCGACAGCACTATTAAAGGGAAGTTTAATGCTTCTGAGCATTCGTCAAATTGTTTCCGAGCATGCGTCGGAATTTTGCGTGTCGAAATTACATACACACGATCGGAAAATCCAATAGAAAGGTTTTCCGTCGGAAAAATTAAGAACAGGTTCTCAATCCAAAGTCCGCCGGAAATTCCGACAGAAAAAGACCGATGGGCATATACACGAAAATCAGAGGAAAAGCTCCCATCGGACTGTTTCCATCGGAAATTCCGACCGTGTGTACGCAGCATTAGTGTCAGAATTAACATTCTTTGGGCCATTTTTCTAACGGACCTCTGAGACAGAGAAGCGAGCAGGTGAGTTAGGCCCCATGCACACGAGACGCAGATGCACACTCTGCTGAATGCATGTTTTAAAAAGCAGAAACTTGCGTTTAAAAACGCGCGTTTTGCTGTGTTTTCATGCCGCGTTTAGTCGCGTTTAGCTGCGTTTAGCCGCGTTTGCGTCTATAAGCATTTGTAAAGATAACATCATATAGACCCTCCCCAAGCTCAGAAAGCATGTATTATTAACTATTTCTGCCAATTTGATCAGAGTGAGCAGCAGCAGCAGAGAGAGCAGTTGTACACTTGCATTTGCCTCTCTTTCTGTGTTTTTTTTTGGAAATTGATCCCATATTGAAGATATTTAAGGAAATTCTCCTGATGTTGCTCTTGATGAGGCAGCAACGTCGTCGCAAATTTGCATGAGAGGTCCAGAATCAAAGCTTGTTGATATTGGACCCATCCTCATCCAGCTCTATGAACTATCTAAACTAATTACGACATTTTAAACCAATTTTTCTAGTATTTTTTTATGGTTTACCATCATATTTCTGAGTTTTCTGGTCCAAAAATTGGGTTCCTTTAAAAAGGCTTATAAACGCAAACGCGGCTAAACGCAGGTGCCTGCGTTTAGCCGCGTTTAGCTGCGTTTTGCGTCTGAAACGCGGAAAAGCAAAGTGCCTGAAAGCATTTTTTTGCTTCTGGAAAAACAAGGTTAAACGCAACTGCATAAAAACGGGAAAAAACTAGACTGTGTACATGGACACATAGGATAACATTGCATGCGTTCAGGTGCAGTTGAAAAAAGTGTCCAACTGCCTCTGAACGCGCGTTTAACAGCGTCTCGTGTGCATGAGGACTTAACGGTAAGCCCAAATAAAACCACAAGCTCCTTCAGGGGTTAGTGCTACATACCCAAACAACATTTTTGTCATTTTTTTTTCCAGATAGATAAAGCTTTCTTTTGGTGGTATTTAATCACTACAGGGTATTTTCTTTTTTGTTAAAAAAAACTTGAACATTTTGAAAAGTTTTCATAGTTTCTGTTATAAATTTTGTAAATAAGTAATTTTTCTACTTCACTAATGTGCGCTGATGAGGCTGCGCTAATGGGCACTGATGAGGTGGCTCTGATGAGGAGGCACTAATATGCAGCACTGATGGGCACTAATAGGCGGCACTGATGGGCATGGATAGGTGGCACTGATGGGCACTAATAGGCGACACTGATGGGCACTGATGGGTGGTACTGATGGGCACTGAAAGGCAGCACTGACTGGCATCACTGCTGGGCACTGATTGGCACCACTGCGGAGCACTGACTGGCATCACTGCTGGGTACTGATTGGCATTAGTAATTGGCACTGTTGGGGCTGCACTGGTCATCAAGGCACTGGTGATCAGTGCCCTGATTATCTGGGCAGATCTTCACATGACTCTATCAGTGTAAGGAGAGGAATGCTGATAACCAGCATTTCCTTGTTTACATGATTGGACACAGCTGATCACATGGGTAAAGAGCCTCGTCATCGGCTCTTTCCCGAGATGGTCAATGCACCGTGTCCCAGTGTCAGAGCGCACCATGGATCACTGCTCAATTGCCCCCACAGGCGCATAAGTGTGGCAAGAGTGGGACGACATCATATGATGTCATCCTAGAACGAGAGAGACACCTTGCGCACGCCAATTCACAATACGGCAGGCGGGAGGTGGTTAAAGGAAATTGAAAAATAACAGACTTACTGGCAGGATCCACTGGTAGTAAAACTAAGTCATAGGGGGACTCAGAAAAACAAAGACTGCTGTGTTCATGCTATTGAAAGATTGTGTCATATATGTCATATTTTTACTTTGCTTGTTGTTCCACTTCAATGTGCTCACAGCAGACAGCACAGGAAAACCAAAGGGAATTAATAGTTGATCATCTAACTAGCAGACATTTCTGGGAAGCAGTGCTCCCGGGCCGATTGGAGTGACTGATCTGTTGTTCTCGTCTCTTGAGGGAAGTGACACAGGTCAAAGGAACGCACAGGGAATGTATGCGAAAATCAATTCAGTTACTTTGTTGACCTAGAGCATCTCTTCCCTGAAACCTCTGCTAATCTACTGTAAGCACATGAGTAACTGTGAACTCCCCGTTGCTTCACTTTACACTCTGCTTATTTTGCAAGCAATAGCAGATGAGGGGACCTCTATGTAAAAACTATTTTGGACCCCTTATTCAACAGTAGATGGAAAAATACATAGAGAGAGATAGATAGATAGATAATAGATAGATAGATAGATAGATAGATAGATAGATAGATAGATAGATAGATAGATAGATAGATACCGTATTTATCGGTGTATAACACGTGCCGGCGTATAACACGCACCCCAAGTTTAGAAGGGAATTTTAAGGAAAAAAACTTTTAGGATTGAAGTTTAATGGAAAAAAAAAACTTACATTTAAGTGTCCATTGCAGCCCTGTCCCAGTGCAGCATTGTCCCAGTGCAGCCTTGTCCCATTGCAGCCTTCGTACCAGTGCAGCCTTGTCCCAGTGCAGCCTTGTCCCAGTGCAGCCTTGTCCCAGTGCAGCCTTGTCTCAGTGCAGCCTTGTCCCAGTGCAGCCTTGTCCCAGTGCAGCCTTGTCCCATTGCAGCCTTGTCCCAGTGCAGCCTTGTCCCAGTGCAGCCTTGTCCCATTGCAGCCTTGTCCCAGTGCAGCCTTGTCCCAGTGCAGCCTTGTCCCATTGCAGCCTTGTCCCAGTGCAGCCTTGTCCCAGTGCAGCCTTGTCCCAGTGCAGCCTTGTCCCAATGCAGCCTTGTCCCAGTGCAGCCTTGTCCCAGTGCAGCCTTGTCCCAGTGCAGCCTTGTCCCAGTGCAGCCTTGTCCCAGTGCAGCCTTGTCCCAGTGCAGCCTTGTCCCAGTGCAGCCTTGTCCCAGTGCAGCCTTGTCCCAGTGCAGCCTTGTCCCAGTGCAGCCTTGTCCCAGTGCAGCCTTGTCCCAGTGCAGCTTTGTCCCAATGCAGCCTTTCCCCAGTGCAGCAATTCCCCAGTTGCGCCTTTGCCCTCGCCATTTAAAATTGGCGCCGACAGGACATCGGAGCGGAGCGAACGCCGCCGAGATAGCAGGGACTGGGCGGAGCTGAGATACACATGTACTCGGCTCTTCTCGGCTCCGCTCACGTGACTGTGAGCGGAGCAGAGAAGAGCCGAAAAGAGCCGAGTACACTCGCTATGTGTAGCTCGGCGGCGATCGCTCCGCTCCGCTCAGAACTAGCGGAGATCGGCGGGGGATCGGTGGGGATCGGCGTATAACACGCACCCACGATTTTGCCCTGATTTTAAGGGGAAAAGGTGTGCGTGTTATACACTGATAAATACGGTAGATAGATAGATAGAGTGCCCTGCAAAAGTATTCACCCCCTTGCCTTTTTCCATGTTTTGTTGCCTCACAACCTGGAATTAACATGGGTTGTTTGAGGATTTGCATCATTTAATTTACAGAACAGGCCCACAACTTTGAAGATGTTTTTTTTTTTTTTTTTATTGTGAAGCAAACAACAAATAGGACAAAATAACAGAAAAAGTCAATGTGCATAACTATTCACCCCCCTAAAGTCAATACTTTGTAGAGCCACCTTTTGCGGCTATCACAGCTCCAAGTCGCTTTGGATAAGTCTCTATGAGCTTGCCACATCTTACCACTGGGATTTTTGCCCTCCTTGCAAAACTGCTCCAGCTCCCTCAAGTTGGATGGTTTGCGCTTGTGAACAGCAATCTTTAAGTCGGACCACAACTTTTCCATTGGATTGAGGTCTGGGCTTTGACTAGGCCATTCCAACACATTTACATGTTTCCCCTTAAACCACTCAAGTGTTGCTTTAGCAGTGTGTTTGGGGTCATTGTCCTGCTGGAAGGTGAACCTTCGTCCTAGCCTCAAATCACACACAGAGTGGTACGAGTTTTGCTTAATAATATCCCTGTATTTAGCACCATCCATCTTTCCCTCAACTCTGACCAGTTTCCCAGTCCCAACTGGATGGTGTTCTTTGGGTGATGTGATGTGTTGGGTTTGCTCCAGACATAGCATTTTCTTTGATGGTCAAAAAGTTACATTTTAGTCTCACGAGACCAGAGCACCTGCCTCCATACAATTTAGGAGACTCCCACGTGCCTTTTTGCAAACTCAAAACGTGCCATTTCGTTTTTTGCTGAAAGTAATGGCTTTCTTCTGGCCACTCTGCCATAAAGCCCAACTCTATGGAGCGTACGGCTTATTGTTGTCCTATGTACAGATACTCCAGTCTCTGCTGTGGAACTCTGCAGCTCCTCCAGGGTTACCTTAGGTCTCTGTGCTGCCTCTCTGACCAATGCCCTCCTTGCCCGGTCCATGAGTTTGGGGGTGCGGCCGTCTCTTGGCAGGTTTGCTGTTGTGCCATGTTCTTTCCATTTGGTTATGATAGATTTGATGGTGCTCCTAGGGATCATCAAAGATTTGGATATTTTTTTATAACCTAACCCTGACTTGTACTTCTCAACAACATTGTCCCTTACTTGTTTGGAGAGTTCCTTGGTCTTCATGGCAGTATTTGGTTAGTGGTGCCTCTTGCTTAGGTGTTGCAGCCTCTGGGGCCTTTCAAAAAGGTGTGTATATGTAATGACAGATCATGTGACACTTAGATTGCACACAGGTTTTCATAATTTCACTAATTATGTGACGTCTGAAGGTAATTGGTTGCACCAGAGCTTTTTAGGGGCTTCATAACAAAGGGGGTGAATACATATACACATGCCAATTATAATTTTTTTATTTCTGAAAAATGGTTTGATGTATATATTTTTCAAATTTTACTTCACCAACTTAGACTATTGTGTTCTGATCCATCACATATAATTCACAGCCCTCAAATTTTCCACTTGCCTACTCGCATTTTGCGAGTGGTAAATGAGGGCTTGCGAGCTGGGCTGCCTGCCTGGGAGAGGGGGGAGAGCACCGCCGGCGGGATTGATCAGGAGCCGTTCTCCCAGCGATCGCCCCCGGGAGGAAGAGAGCCGCGGAAAAGCATGCTGTTACCGGTGCTTACATTATAACGTCCCTGCTCTGCTCAACACAGCCCCGCCTTCTCCTGTCCCTGTGATAGACAGAAGGCCAGTCCAATGCTGCAATGCGTTCTGTCTATCACAGGCACGGGGTGTGTCGAGCAGAGCGGAGACAATTATAATGTAAGGGCCAGTAACAGTATGCTATACTGCAGCTCTCCTCTTTCTCCAGCCATGCATTCCTTTGCCCAGGCAAGGCTGCAATGGGCACAGTAGGGCTGCAATGAGCACAGTATGGCTGCAATGGGCACAGTATGGCAGCAATGGGCACAGTATGGCTGAAATGGGCACAGTGGGACTGCAAAGGGCACAGTATGGCTGAAATGGGCACAGTAAGGCTGTGATGGGCACAGTAAGGCTGCGATGGGCACAGTAAGGCTGCGATGGGCACAGTATGGCTAAAATGGGCACAGTGGGACTGAAATGGGCACAGTGGGGCTGAAATGGGCACAGTGTGCCTGCAATGGGCACAGTGTGGCTGCAACTAGCACAGTGTGGCTGCAACTAGCACAGTGTGGCTGCAACAAGCACAGTGTGGCTGCAACAAGCACAGTGTGGCTGCAGCGGTGGGCACAGTGAGGCTGCAACGGTGGGCACAGTGAGGCTGGAATGGTGGGCACAGTGAGGCTGCAATGGTGGGCACAGTGAGGCTGCAATGGTGGGCACAGGTGAGGCTGCATTGAGGGGCACAGGTGAGGCTGCCCTGATAAAGTTGTTGTTAATATTTATATTTATAATATTTTTGTAACTTTTTTTTGCATAAAACATTTAAGTGTCATTTCATGAGATAATTTATGAGGGTGTGTCTAGGGGCATAATTAGGGGTGAGGCAGGGTTGGGCAGGGTAGGGATTGAGTGGGGGCACTGGTGGTGAGTCACCTTTGAGGCCTGGCTAGTAGCTTAGGACTTGAAATTTTGAGCCCTGTAATTCAGATTTAAAAAAAATTGAACTAAAGGCTGTAATGTAAAAAAATAGGTAAGGGGTGAATACTTTTGCAAAGCACTGTAGATGTTAAGCCCCATACACACGGTCGGACTTTTTCATCAATTTGGTCCGATCGGACAAGGTTGTTGAAAAATCAGACCGTGTGTATGCACCATCGGACAGTGTTCGTCGGTTTGTCCGTCGGACAAAGTCTTATCTCCTGCTAGAAAGATTTGCCGTCAACCCGGTCCGATCACACCAAATCCGAGCGTGTGTACGCTTGTCCGACGGACAAAGTGCTACGCATGCTCAGAAGAAATTCTGTGACGGAAGCGCTCGGTCAGGTAAAACTACCTTTCCTAATCGACACAGCACATTCGTCACGCTGCAATGTTAAAATGTCTTTAATGCAGCGCATTCTCTTTTTCTTTACAATGCAACAAGAATGACATCTTTTAGCTGCTCCTATTCACCCGCACTTCTCACAAACGTACTTCTTTATTACTTTGCAGCATTTATACACTACATGTTTATTTTTACTCAGATCGTAATACAATCTTTCTTATTTTTTTACCCAGATTTTTTTTTTTTGGGGGAATACATATTTGAAGGAGATTTTTTTTTTTTTTTGGAGGGGGTTTGTATGTCTCAACTTTCAACTTATTAACATTTGTATTTCTTGCTTACATTTACTAGGAGTTTGTTGGTTGTTGGTGCCCCTTGTTAATTCTAGGATTAGTGAAATGTACCTGCCTACTCAAAGAAAAACTGTCATTGTAGAAAAGTAAAACACAATAGTCAATGATTATTTCAAATCAAAAAAACCTTTATTTAGGTCTCAGCAACAGACCAAAGAGGAACGCAGCCATGGTGAAACTTGGGGAATTTGCAAAGCCTTGGACACCCATGGCAACCATCATTTTACAGACTTAAACAATTGGGGGCATGAAGACTACCTATCTAAATAATAAGGGAGCGCAATCTGGTCCTGAAGTCCAAAACATCCGGAACTGCAGCAGATGCCATCTAGGTCCCCAGGCTCTGGTACTACGAGAGGCTCCATCTTCTCTCAGACCAGACTGAGTCCAGGTTGTCACTCTCTTGTCTTCCTTGTACGCTTCCTTCCACGCCGTGGTGCTGGTGCTGGTGGGGTGGCAGAAGGAGGAGGAGGAGGCGGAGCAAGGTCACTCTCGCAAACATGTGTGAGGGGAGTCATCTCCCCAGCCATCCCCTCATTTAGTATTTTGAGGATGACCTCCTCACACATGCTGCGTTGCCCCGCCTCCATACCCGTAAATTTACTTGTAACCAAGGAGGCAAAGGCCTCCTCGTAGGTGGGTGTGGCATAGAGGGAGGCTGAGGCATCTTTTATCAGCTGGAGCGCTGACTCTCCCACCTCCCCCATGTTTTTCGCCCTTCTGTAGGGAAGGCGGAGGGGAGAGACTTGGGAGACAGTCAGGCTCCTACGCCTACCCCCCTGTTGGCTGCCACTACCCCCTGCCTCCTCCTGACTGCCACCTTCCACAGCCACCTCCTGGCTGAGGTCTTCCTGTGTATGAAAAAGGGACATAGTTTCAGTTATTTGTTCATCAAACACACACAATTCTCATCTAGTGACTGTTGCAAAATGTTTTCAAATACAAAACCATACAATTCTCAGCCCTGCAGTTTAGATTCTTCCCAAAAATGTCTCCCACACCACTGTCTGTTGATATGTCAATCACGTTAGGAAATAAGCAATTGGGGATCCTGAATTAACTGAACATCATTCATTATTCAACAAACTGGTTCCAAAACTACTATACCTGGAACAAGCTGGGCACCTGCACATATTCCTGACTGGAAGGCCCAGGTTGGTCCTCGGAATCCTCATCAAGGGTGGCGTGCGTGGAAGGACGCGTGCAAGGAAGAGTCGAGAGTGACTTCCTGACAGTAGCCTGGTCTTTGAGAAAGTGGAGCCTGTCATAGTACCAGAGCGTGGGGACATGGACATCAGCTGCTGCAGCTCCAGATGCTTGTGACTTCAGGACCTTATTGCGCTCCCGGAAATAGGTAGTCTTCATGTTGGTGATCTTCACTTTTAAGTTTGCGACGGTTGCCATGGGCAGGGTAGGCTTTACAAATGCCACCAGTTTCAGCAGGGCTGCGTACCTCTTTGGTCTGTTGCTATAATCCCTGTGTTTTGCCTGCCATAAGAGGGGGAATTGCCGGTATTTATCAATGAAGTGTGGGAGAAAGCTCACGTTGTAGAAGGCATCCATCACCTCTGCAAGACACAACGCCACACAAAACAATATAAATAATGTCAGCCTAAACTCTCCTAATCTTCTCCATAAAGAAGCCTCAAGTTCTAATCAGTCTAGGCTAGTTATGTACCAACGTCAAATTGTACCTTCGTTTGTAGCGATCGTCTCGTGCGTGAGCTTTCTCTCCCCTCGTCTCCCAGATCGTGGCTACGACACAGGCGTGTGACGTTTTCTATACACTGCGCATGCTTCAAACTCCGCCCGCCCCTGACGATCTTTCTCGTCTATTCCCCACCCCTTCTCTTTACGGCGTAGTGGGGAGAGCACATGGCGGGGACACAGCAGGTGCGCCACAAATATCCCACCAACGAGGAGGAGGACGAGGAAAGTCCGGAGGCAGAAACGTCCCGATCCCGGAACCTGAAATTCAAGGCCTCCAATATGTCATTTGGAGAAATGTTGGAGATGGTGGACATATTAAAGAGGAGCGACTATGATGGGAAGTATGGGCCTTACCTCAACCCCAATGTCCGCAAGGCCAAGATCATGTCTAAAGTTGTGAGAAGGCTGTACAATAATTTTGGGGTACAACGATCCAAGGAGCAACTCAGGAAACGCTGGTCAGACCTGAAACTGAGGGAGGCCGATCAGTACAGAAAGATCAAGAGAATTCTTCAAAAAAGTAAGTAGTTGTGTTTTGTGTTTGATTTCTTGCTTGCATACTGCTCCATTGTGTTTTGATTTTTACCAAGTTGTACATTCCAAAATGGCCACTTTCAGGTTCGTCTGTGCATTCGATCGTACTCAGCCTCGATCTTTCTGCCACTGTCATGGTCGTGTGTGTGTGCATTCGATCGTACGCAACCTCGATCGTTCGGCCACTTATAATACGATGTTTGGTGTTTTTTTGGGGAAAGGAAGTTTGTTCTCACTAGAAATGTCATCAAGAATGTAAAGCCAATTTATTCAATGTAAAGGAGAGGTCACTCAGTAGCTGTTTACCCATCTGGACTCTAGAGCACTAGTGCTGGGACACCCAAACCCCCTTTTTATTATGCTTTTCCACACATGTGCTCCAGTGGATACTAGAGGGGGGTCTCCATCACACAAACTTCTACCAAAAAGCTAGTCAGTTTAGCACCTTTACAAAGTGACTTCATTCATGTAGTTGACATTTGTAACTGGCCAAACTAAAATAGTGTCCGTCACTTTCAAGCAATGTTTGTCATTTCCTATTTCTGCCCTCAATAGCTTGTGTTGCTAAATCTTCCTTTTGGACATTCTCATAGGGGAGCGAAAACTTGGGCCGTCTGAGGAAACCCCCAAACCAACACCTACCAAAAAAGGGGAAAGAGCAGAAGCAGAGGAGGAGGAGGAGGAGGAAGGAGAGATCATCGAACTTGGAGAAATTGTCACCACAACAGGTGAGTGTGGGAGAACACAGCTACTGGTAAGCTAATCCATGTATGGCTGCCTCATTTCCAACACCCCATTTTTGTTTGTTTGTGGTTTTTAGGTGACGTGGATGTTGTGGAAGAAAAATCGCACTTTACCACAGAGAGTGCCCACGTACTCATCGGAGAGATAATGGTCTGCAATAGAGATCTAGATTACATAAAGCAAAACATCAATGATGTTCAACAAAAATTGAAGAACATCATTGATATTTTAGGAAAAATATGAAAACGCACCAAGTAATTAACACACATTTGTGCCAGCTTCAGAACACATTTGCAACTTAAAAACTGTCTGAAATTTGGAACATGCACACATTGTGTCCACATGTGCTAGCTCCCACCATGGTGGATGAATGGCAACGTTTTTTTGGGGGTGCAAACACTTTACGAACTACGAAAGTGGTTGTGGTGAAGGGGTTGCACCCCCAAAAAACGTCCATTCATCCCCATGATGGAAAATGGCACTTTTGAAGCTTCTAGGCATGTGTTTTACCATCTAATGACCATTTTCAGTCCCAAATTGTGTGCATGTTCCAAATTTCCACTTTTCGGGGGTGACCCCCCCATGTGATGAAGGCAAGATCAAACACACTTTGAACATATAGTCATGTCTGATCTTGTCTTCACTTTACAAAGTTGAACTTTCCAAGTTCCTAGGTTCTGTTTTGCTCCATGCCTGGTTTTACCAATTGCGGAATGTTTGTAAACAATGTTGTAAATAACCAAGATGTTGTCAGTTTTGGCGTGAAGATTGTAAACGCACTTGGGAATGTTTTCCTAGTAAACTTTTATTTTTCTAAATGTGTGGCTTCCTTATTTAAAAAACACAATGCATTATGTATGTAAAATGAAAAGGATATGGGGGGCAATGGGTGTTATTTACTAAAGGCAAATCCACTTTGCACTCCAATTTTCTTTCCCGGGGAACTTTTTCAATGCACTTGTAGAGCATAGCGGATTTGACTTATGTAAATGACACCCACAGTGCTTTGTACGAAAACACGGAGCACAGCATTTTGGAGAATACACACATGTCAGACCTGGTGATGAAAAGGAGTATTTTGGGTGTCAGTTATGCAGTACAAACCTTCTCTAGACCAAAGATTAGGTAGCAAACACACAACATGAGAATAATCTTTTTGGGAAGAAGAGACTGTTACCTCCTTTTGCCCAGAAAGTGCATTCCCACTGTCGAAGGCAAAGGGAAAAAATGTCAAAGTAAAATAAGCTAAAAAGAAGACTGAAATGACATGAAATCATAGGTTGGTTAAAATATCAGATTTATTAAAAAATGCCTCTCACACATCGTCAGGCAGAGCAATGGCCCCCCTACCCACAAAGTACTGCATATATTGGTCCCGGACCACACGGGCATTTAGAGGGGGCAAGCCTGGACGTGCCACTCGAAGGGCTGTGAGTTCGGCATTTGGAGGGCCCTCCACATCTGGGCCAACGGGCACCACATAGTTCCTGTTATGTCTTTTGAGGAAGTTGTGCAATATGCAACAGGCAAGAACTATGTGGTTGAGTTTGTATTCCGCCAAGTTAAATGCCGTCAGGAACAGGCGGAAGCGGCTGGCCAGGATGCCAAAAGCGTTCTCCACAACTCTTCTGGCTCTGGACAGCCTGTAGTTGAAGACCCTCTGGTCCGGGGTGAGGGTCCTCATCGGGAACGGCCTCATCACATGGGGAGTCAACGCAAACGCTTCATCTGCGACAAAGACGAAGGGGAGTCCTTCGGCATTCTCCTCTGGAGGTGGCAAGCACAGACTGCCACTTTGGAGACGCCAGTAGAACTCCGTGTGCGTAATGGCCCCACCATCCGATATCCGGCCGTTCATCCCCACGTCCACATACATAAACTCGTATGTTGCCGACACCACCGCCAACATCACTACACTATTAAACCCTTTATAATTATAATAGTAGGACCCCGAGTTGGGCGGTGGGACGATGCGGACGTGTTTCCCATCAATTGCCCCTCCGCAGTTAGGAAAGTCCCAACGGCTGGCAAAGTGGGAGGCCACAGTCTGCCATTCCTGTGGCGTGGAAGGGAACTGTGGAGTGAAACAAGAAAAAAAAATTAGTCACTTTGCACCTAAACATTGCAAGCAGATTAGACAATCAACATCTTGGAACAAGAGCATTGTCTAAAATTGGAGGCTGGAAAGTATTTGCACAGAAAAGTAGAGGCTCCCCTTCACAGATTACTCACCCCCCCCATCAATCCCCCCACTTCTGATGGGCCATTGGCAATAACTAGGGGTTTTGGGGGGGGGGGTGGTGGACAGCTAACCCTCTGCACTTCATTGATTGGCAAATGGCTCAATAATGTGGGCTAGTTTGGCCAGACCCTCTGTACTTAACACTATTGGCAGGCCACAGGAAAGATCAAATAACATTTCAACCCCCCCCCCCCCCCCCCCCCCAAAAAAGGCAGGCACAGTGTGACATTATTAAATTACCAAGCAAGCTAATAGGAGGGAAAGAAGACAAAAAAATAGGAAATGGAATGTATGGAGGCAGTCCCTTGCACTACATGCTTTGCTGAATTCATCCCTAAAGATGCGCACTATAAAGAGGTAGGTATATAGTGTGTATGGACCTTGGGAAAGCCAGCAGATAAAGGATTGGTACCATCTGACAGAGCAGTTGGGGGAGGGGGTTCCTAATGAGTTTGCCCCCCCCCCCCCCCCCACCAAAAGAACAAAAAAAGGGGGCTCTACATGAAGTAAACCACACAGCAAACATTTGTGCATATTTTAGGGGGTGTTTTGGGGCAAACAATACTATGCAGCAGACAAAAGACATTGCTTAAGTGACTAGGCCATAGGTGTCTATTGGGGCAGAAGAGCATGCTGGTGAGGTAAGTGAAGGGAAAAATGCATGAAGGAGAAAAGGGGCACAGCATATTAGAACATATTGCAATCATGGTAATTAGGGAAGGAGGTCAAAAATACAAGTCATTAGCAAACAGAGCATACATAGAAGGGAATAGTAAAGTAGAAATGTTACCTTAATATAGTCCTCCTGCAGGACCTGAATGATGGCAGAACAGGTCTCTGGAATAATGATTCCCAGGGCCTGGGGAGAGATACCTGAAGAGAACTTCAAATCCTGAAGACTTCTCCCTGTCGCCAAGTACCTCAACGTGGCAACAAGCCTCTGCTCCGGAGTAATGGCTTGTCTCATGCAGGTATCCTGCCGGCTGATAAAGGGGGTCAGCAAAGCCAAAAGACGGTGAAAATCGGGGTCCGTCATCCTGAGAAAGTTCCTGAAATCATCAGGATTATTCTCCCGGATCTCACGAAGCAAAGGCATGTGCGAGAACTGGTCACGCTGAAGCAACCAATTCTTGGTCCACATACTCCTCGTCACTCTGTTCATGGACGGGTCTTGGGTCAAAGCTAAAAGCCCGACACCAATTCCGCGTACAGCACGAACTCGGCGACGAGTACGCACGGGAAACATCGCTCAGAAGGTCACAAAAGGTCGGCTGGTCAGAACGGACAAACAGAAAGCACCGATAAACAGCAAGGCCTGAAAGAACGAAGTGAATAGCAGCAACGAGCAGACAATAAGCAGTGCAAATCAAAGCGTCCTATATCAAGATATAGGCCGCAATGACCAACAAATGCGAACTGACTACACGCACTAATAAACAGATACGCACGACAAGCACAAACTGAAGAGCAGTAACGATCTGAGTCAGAAAAATGAGAAGCGCGAATCTTAAGTCACCAAACTTCCACTAACTCTCGATAAACACGGGATCAGCAGAAGGAGCCCAACGGGTGCCTGACGTGGTGCTGAACTTCCCTTTTGTAATCTCGTGGACGACGACTTACGTCACGACGTTCTTCCGGACCGGATATTCCGACAACTTAGTCCGACCGTGTGTACGCAACGCCAACATCGGACAAAGTACGTCGGACAAAGTCCGACTGACCTGGTCCGCGGATTGTCCGAGCGTGTGTATGGGGCTTTACCGTTTCGGGTTCTATCAAGGATGCAGTCTGTTTGTCTTTTGTACGTGACCTTCAGATTGTTGTGAGAAAGGTAATTGTCTGACATTTGTATTTCAGTGTCTCAGTCAATCAGTTGCTCCCAACATTCAATAAGACACTGCAAGTATTAAAATTGTCTTAACAGACTGATCTGCTGTGGATGGCGAGTCTCCCTCGGCAGTATCATGACTTGCTAACCACGGTACCTTTCACAGTGACAGCCTAATCTGCAGGAGGCTTGCTTACTAAGCTAAGTCAGGTTTGGGAAGGGACTTTCAGAGTCTTCAAACTCCAGTTTTTAAGTTTTTCTCTTCTTGTATTGTAGTCCAAGGTAGTCCTTGCAATAAAACAATAAATAAAACACTGTGCTAA
The DNA here is from genome assembly GCA_028564925.1 of Lithobates sylvaticus. Lineage (NCBI taxonomy): Eukaryota > Metazoa > Chordata > Amphibia > Anura > Ranidae > Lithobates > Lithobates sylvaticus. The sequence goes on along the minus strand of CM053026.1, from coordinate 741,438,334 downwards.
AGGTAAATAAAAAAGCAAATAAACTGTGAAAATGGGAAGGGTGTTGGCACTATATAGGCTACACTATATAATAAAAATAAAAGTACATAGGTGCCCCACCTTTCCCAAAAGTGATCATATAAAGTGAAAAAAATATATATTATATATTTTTTTCCAAAATAAAGTCTGTATAGTGTAGTGCAAAACGGATGCTTCTCATACTTGACAGCAAACAACAAGAAGCTTTTAGTTAACCATATGTGTAGAGCAAAAGTGCAACATGATCACCCCAAATTTATTTGAGTGTGCAACACCATGTCTCCTCCACCATGCCACACTATGGGGCTTACCAGAGGGAATGTGAACCTCAGATGAGAAGTCAAACACCACTTATTGTAAACAATGGTGTTATGATGGCAATGCACTGCTTACATGCTGTGTTTTTTTCCTCCAATAACCTTGCAACATGTAAAAGTATAAAACAGAGCAAAGAATGCTCCAAATAGTGTAATCTGGATATAAAGGTTTATTAAAATTGTATGAAGACTTAGATTCATACATACAGCTCCAAACGACAAAGCATGCGATAACGTGTCTGCTTCCAGACGGCTGACAAAATGCGCTGGGTGGAGCTAGCCGTTGCAAATTCAAAGAACTTCTGGGCGATCATGTTGCAATTTTACTTTTACACATATGGTTAACTGCAAGTTTTGCACTACACTATTACAGACTTTATTTTAGCAGAAAATATATATATATATATATTTACTGTATATGATCACTTTTTTGAAAGGCATGGCACCTATTTATTTTTAGTCTTTGCAATACCCTGAACATTCTCATGGTTCACAATATGCTACTGTGGTTAGACATTGAACAGCCCCTTCCACTTCCAGTTCACATAACGTCATGAGAAAATGAGTAGGGCATTCTGCATGTTTCGGTGCTGGTCAGGTAGGTAGTAAAGTAGGTGCTCGCTTCATACAACTTGGTTATTATAAGCCAGGAAAAAAGATTAGAACAATGTCTGAACAGGGTCCATCTCTATGACACAGTGGAAGGGGTCCCAGCATCTTCCTGACTTACACCTAGTAATCTGAGGCTCTAAGTTTCAGAGGGACCTTATTGATGTTCACAGTCTGGACAAACAGTAGTTTGTACATTTCACAAAACCCAGTTCATACAGGTGCTTTCAATAGGTAAATGGGAAAACTGGCTTTATACTCTAGGACAGATAACAGAATGCGATTTAGCAAATTTGAAAAGGTGTATGAACAATAAATCGGTAAAAACAATCCTAGCATCCCACCATCCTGCCACTTATCCAGAAAGTTGCCATGCTATTTTCCAGCTGTGTGTCCATGGAAATGGGGGAAGAAGGACAAGGTTCTGGGTAATTTTTTTGGGTGAAGGTGGTTTTATGGGGTGGTGGTGTAGATTTTAGAATTTTTAGAATTTAGATAGTGCCTATGGTCTTTGGGAGGAGGAATAATAGCCCATTATTGGTATTAGTGGGAGGAATAGTATCCAATTGTTGTTTTTAGTTGAAAGGAAAAATGCCCCATCATTCATATTGGTGGGAGGAAAAGTGCCTTATAGTTGGTGTGAATGGAAGATGCCCCATCTTTAGCATCAGTGGAAGGAATAATGCCCCATCACTGGTGTCAGTGGAAGGAATAATGCACTATTGCTGTTTTTAGTGGGAAGAATACTGTCCCACTGTTGGTATCAGTGGAAGGAATATTGCCCCGTCATTGGTGTTAGTGGAAGGAATAATGCACTACAGGGGGTCCCCTACTTACAAACATCCGACTTACAAACCACTCCTACTTACAAACGGAGGGAGACAACAGGGAGTGAGAGGAAATCCACCCCTAGGAAGGGAAATTCACTCCTGTAAGAGTTAATATGGGAAAAAGGTGTCTCCACTGATGCTTTATCACCAATCCTTGTTTCCCTAACAACCCAAAATTTTCAAAATCCAATTGTCATTGGGACAGAAGGTGAGGTGAAATCTTCTGAACAGGGGCACAGACAGCAAAACAAATGTTACAGGGGTGATAACCCTTCTCTATGTTATCTAAAAAACTTAAAAATAGATTTTTTGTCTGGAGCTACACTTAAAAAATGTACCTGTTCCGACTTACAAACAGATTCAACTTAAGAACAAACCTACAGTCCCTATCTTGTTTGTAACCCGGGGACCCCCTGTATTGCTGTTTTTAGTGGGAAGAATACTGTCCCACTGTTGGTGTCAGTGGAAGGAATAGTGCCCCGTCATTGGTGTCAGTGGAAGGAATTAATGCTCCATCATTGGTGTCAGTGGAAGGAATTAATGCTCCATCATTGGTGTCAGTGGAAGGAATTAATGCTCCATTATTTGTGTCAGTGGAAGGAATTAACGCTTCATCTGTCAGGTTACCTGAGTCCAGGTGACAGATGCACCCCGTTGGGGTCAGGAGTGCACCGCAAGGTAGTGGACCCTACAGCTGACTGCTGTGGAAGGAGCTCCAGGCGTAACTTGAACGCCCCTGGCGTAAACAATATGAGAAGGAACCCCACGGAGGCGTAAGATTTCTCAAACAAAAATGGGAACCAAAGCAGGGGCAGAAGGGAGACCAGGAAGAGGAACAAAATGAGCCATGTTGGAGAACTGATTGATTACCACCCAATTGACCATATTATTCTCAGATAGTGGGAGATCGTTGATAAAATCCATGGCAATGTGAGACCAGGGCTCCTTTGGAATGGGCAAGGGCATGAGAAGACCAGCAGGGGCTTGTGTGGAGGATTTAGACCGAGCACAGACAAGCAAAGCCTTAACGTAGTCTTTGACATCTGAGCAGAGGCTAGGCCACCAGTAATGGCGACTGATGAGCAGGAAGGATCAGAGGAACCCAGCATGACCTGCCACCCTGGAATCATGTCCCCAACGGAGGATCTTAGCTCTTAGTTCAGTGGGGATGAAGGTCTTGCCAGGAGGAATCTTTGACTCCAGGGTGGTAGAATGGGCAACCATGCATGAGGTCGGAACAATTGGCTCAGTTTCAGGGGTGGACTTCTTGTCCAAAGTGTCAAATGACCTAGAGAGTGCATCAGCCCAACCGTTGCAGGGACCAGGTTTGTGAATTTAAATAATTGTGAAATTAAAATGGGAAAAGAAAAGACTCTACCTGTCTGTCTGGGATTCAGACGTTTAGCATTCTGTAAGTACCATAGATTCTTATGATCAGTAAAAATCGTTATGGAGTGAGGGGAACCCTCCAAGAGATGACGCCACTCCTCTAACGTCAATTTAATTGCAAGAAGTTCCCGATCACCAATAGCATAATTTCTCTCTGCCTGAGAATTTTTTTTGCAGAAGAACGCACATGGTTGACGTCTCTTCTCAAAGGATTGAAGAAGCACAGCTTCCATCCCCATTGAAGAAGCGTCCACTTAAAAAAAAAAAACGGATCCCCAGGATTAGGTCTCCTCAAGAGAGGTCCAGAAACAAAGGCCTGTTTCAGCTCATAAAGTGCAGAGACAGATTCAGGAAGCCAGTCCTTGGCATTCGCACCCTTCTTGATTAAAGTGATAATAGGCGCAGCAATGAAAGAGTAATTCCTAAGGAACTGCCTATAAAAATTTGTGAACAGAGGAAATCGCTGTGTGGCCTTGAGGCTAGCAGGAAGAGGCCAGTTGGGGATGGATTTAGCTGCAGTCTGGCTCCAGGTTGCGACCCCCAGGTCCTCCCAGCTCATGGAAGACTACAGAAAGTTAGGGAGGAAGCAGCAGACTGCGACAACAAAGGATAGTCAGGAGATAGCCAAAGGTCGGGGCAACAAGCAGGTAAGGATAGTCAAGGAACATGCCAAGGTTGGGATCTGAAGCAGACAAGGACAGTCAAGAACAAGCCAAGATCGGTAACTAGAATCAGACGTAGAACATACAGCAAGGAGCACACGGAAGCCAAAAACACAATATTGATCAGCAGGGCTGGCTTGCAGTGCACAGGTAATATAGTGTTTCCTTATGGGGTCTGGGGTGGAGCCATGCTGTGAGGAGAGATTACTTAAGCAGCCTGGTGAAGCGCGGCTGGTCTCTTAAGCTGAACACATGGAGAGGTAAGCTGATAGACAACATTACTGCAGATCCATGACACCATCATTGGTGTCAGTGGAAGGAATATGGCTCTATTGTTTTTTTGTCAGTTTAAGTAATACTGCCTAACTGTTGGTGTTGGTGAGAGGAATAGTGCCTCATATCAGTGAGAGGAACAGTGCCCCAAGGGTCGGATAAAGGCAAACAAAGGGCTGCATCTGGCCCACAAGCTGCAGTTTGGAGACCACTGTTCTAAGATATCAGAGTAGAAGTGAAGATGTTGGGATGGATGAGAGGGAAGGTTGTTGAGAAAGGAAAAGTCTGGGTGTGCAGAGGGAAAAAAAGTGTGTGTGTGTGTCTTGGGGGGGGGGGGGGGTGTAGAGAAGGGATAAAGGGGATAAGGGGAAAGGAGAGGTAAAGTATTCCACAGTTGGGTGCTAGGGTGCCAAGCAGTGGATCAGGTGTCTTAAAGAGGAAGTAAAGCCCAGATGATTTTTCTTTTTTTTTTCAATTTATATATACTACTAAGTATTGGAAATGAAAACACTTATAAATCGGCCAAAAAAGAGGTTAGAAAATAACCTTTTTTATCTTATTTAGATTATCTTCTCTTCCGGGTATTGGCCGGCCGCCATTTCTACTGCTGTTTCTTGAATCAATTCAGGACGTCATTTCCACCCTTACTATGATTGCCTTTACAAATATCGCGCATGCGCCGTAGCATCGAAACCAAGCCTCTATGTGGATTGCCATTACTACGGCAACAGAGCGAACCCATAGCTGAAGGCAAATCAAACGGGGATAAGCATCACGATACTTCCCTCTATGCCGTTCTGGGAGGAAGATAGTGAATGCTAATGACCCGGCATGCAGAGCAGACAGAAACGGCACCCACAGTGTGCCATTAAACATTGTACCTAGTGCGCAATCACGGCTGACGTCACTGAACATTTCAGGGCGATTACTATGGAAACCAAAACAGTGAGTGCACTTTCACAGGCAGCAATCAGCTGCATGTGCTATATAGACTTTAAAGAGATTAAGTTGTAGTAGAGGGTTTACACCCACTTTAAAGAAGGAGGCCCTTCTTTAATACTGTAAAGTTGATCCAATAAAACCAAGTTGTCTGTTAAGTGTCTCGTCTGTTTTGGAAGGAGAGAATGAGGGGTTCCATTTGTATGGTATCTTATACTATACGTAGCCACAAGGGATCTCTACATTTTAGGGGAATGCAGGATTTGCTGGAACCTATTGTTAGGGGTTAGGTTTTGGTTAGGGTGAAGGGTAGAGTAAGGTTAATGGTTAGTTGGAGGTCAAAGTAAACCTGTCAATAACCAAACAGTGCCTACTAGACATGTGCACAACAAAAACATTTGTTTATTTTCGTTTCGTTTTTTTCGTTTCCGAAAAAAAATCGTTTTTTTTTTTTCGTTTCGTTTTTTTGTTTCCATTGATTCGTAACGATTCGTACATTCGTAAGTCGTCGGTGTTCGTATTCGTATCGATTCGTACATTCGTAAGAGTTATTTTTTCGTTGATTCGTTTTTTCGTTAGTTTCATTTTCGTTTATTCGAAATTCGGACGCATTCGTATTTATTCGTACATTTGTAACATTCGTAGATTCGTAATCGGAGCATAATTCATAATTTTATGTAATGTGTGCTATTATTACATTTTAATAATTTACGAATCGAAAAAAAAAAGTTACGAATCGAAAAAAAAAAGTTACGAATCGAAAAAAAAAGTTACGAATGTACGAATTTTTTCGTTTAATTTATTCGAAGCACGTTAAGCAGCACCATTGTAAGGGACACGGAAAATTACCAATTCAACAAAAAAAAAAAGTTACGAATTGAAAAAAAAAGTTACGAATGTACAAATTTTTTCGTTCAATCTATTCGAAGCACGTTAAGCAGCACCGTTGTAAGGGACACGGAAAATTACCAATTCAACAAAAAAAAAAGTTACGAATGTACGAATTTTTTAGGATTTTCTTCATTCGTACATTCGTTGTTTCTAATTTGGTTTTTCGGATTTTCGTTGTTTTTCGGATTCGTTCGATTTGAGCGATTCGTTAATCAGATTCGTACGATTCGAACGATTCGTTATTCGGATTCGTTCGATTCGATTGATTCGTTCATTCGTACGAAGACGGACAAACTAAAAAAACGAAAAAAAAAAACGAAAAAAAACGAAACATATTGCACATGTCTAGTGCCTACAGACTCCTAAAGACACTTGGTCCAATTCGTGTTCTTTATCATCTCCTGTTTGCCCATAGCAGTCAATTACTGTTCATTATCTTGCAATGGATTTTTTTTTTTTGAAGAGATTTGTTTAAGGGCCCAATTACACATCTTCCTACATCTTAACTTAACATCATGTACACTGCATGCAGAGCCTGTTCCATTGTTTTCAGAGCTGCTATAATTCTCACCAAAGTGTCTTTGTGTGGTTCCTTGTTAAAATACATTTAGCGTGTTTACCTGAGGATGCCTACAGATACATCTTATGTAAGAATGAATAGAACGGAATGCAAATGCACATTTAATTTGTTTTAGCAAGTGGAGCTTCATGCAAAAAGCAAGAAGTTTCCTACTCATCCTCAGAAAATGCATTTACAGCCTAAGTTAAAGTAGATCTCAACCCAATCACTGAAATTGAATATGATTGTTAGCTTGTTAATGCAATTACAAATTCATTTTTTTAAATCTGAAAGTGTCTTGTAAATAATATCTGGTGATCCTGCCATGAACACCCTTGTTCAGGCACTTCCTGTTACAGGATGACTACTAGAAATGTGCAACACAACAACAAAAAAATAAAAAATGAGTTTCGGATTTATTCATTAGTAGGTAAATCATTTTATTTAGTCATATTTGCTATGTTAAAATTATTTGTTTTTGGAATTTGTTTCATATATTTGGATCCATTGTTCTGAATCGATTTATAATTTTCAAAAGTTATTTCAGATTAATTTGTTATGTCGTTATTCGTTAAAAAAACAAAGCGCGGAATAGCTGGTAGTTAAAGAGCAGGCGGCTGCCGCATTCTTGCAAACTATGACTCATCTGCTGTCAGCAGGGTTCCCCCTCTGGCAGCAGAATGTAAACAATAGAAGTGGGGGTTTTCCCCCAATCCATACCAAGTCCTTCGGGTCTGGTATGGATTTTAAGGAGAATCCTCCCACCACAAAAAAAATGGCATGGGGTCCAAATCCATACCAGACCCTTATCCGAGCAAGCAGGCACCCCCCACCTCCTGAACCATACCAGGCCACATGCCCTTAAGGCTACTTTCACACTGGGGCGTTGCGGGCACTGGCGGTAAAGCGGCGCTATTTGGCCACTAGCAGTTTTAACCCCCGCTAGCGGCCGAAAAAGGGTTAAAACCGCCCGCAAAGCCCCGCTGCAGTGATGCTTTGCAGGCGGGTTTGCAGTGCTGCCCCATTGTTTTCTATGGGAAGGGGGCGCTTTAGGAGCGGTAAATACACCGTTACTACAGCGCTCCAAAGATGCGGCTTGCAGGACTTTTTTGACTGTCCTGCAAGCGCACCGCTCCAGTGTGAAAGCCCTTGGGCTTTCACACTGGAGAGACAGCAGCGGCTGTTTCAGGGCGCTTTGCAGCGCCCCAGTGCCCCAGTGTGAAAGGGGCCTTACATTGGAAGGTGCTCTGAAGGAGCACCTTCCAAGATTCTGCCCCCTCCCCTATGTGAATGAGTAGGAGTACAGAGTACCCCTACTTATTCACCCCTAAAAATGTCAAATTAAATAAAAACACAAAGACAGTTTTTGACAAGCCCTAAAATAAATAAATAAACATGTCTCCTGATGTAAATCAATCATGATAAACGCCTGCCGCCGCCCGTAAAAATAAAAATTTGAGCCGCCCGTCAAACAGTTGCAACAAATGGTGAACAGAAAGGAGAAAACAGTTTGTAGACCTGGCCGGGGCCCAATTGCCTGGACGTCATAATTTTCCTCAGCATGTGTCATTGCCCTTCTAGGCCACTTGACGGACAGGTCTGCAAGAGGGAGCTAGAGGGTGCTAATTGGCCACATCAGTGGCCTAGACTTTAGCCCTGTCCCTGGTACACAGGAGAAAGCAGCAGCATGGTGGGGAGATCAGGAAACCAGGGGGCCAGAACAAGGCCCCCAGCGACCCAGGGTAGGCAGAGAGGGTAGATCACTATTGTGCAGGGTAGAAGGACCCTTGAGACCAGGAAGGGGTCCACTAGGCACCTTGGAGAACCCCAGGACATGAGCTAGAGGAATGTGCAGGTGGCCAGCTAAAGCAAGAAACCTACATAGACCAGCAGAGAAGGAGAGCAGCCAGAGGGGAGAAAAGGTGGAGACTCTGATTGTCCATCCTGCGCCACCAGGAGCCTCTCATCCTACATGTCATAGTTACATAGTTAGTCAGATTGAAAAAAGACACAAGGCCATCTGGTTCAACCAAAAAAATAATAGAAAAATAGAATAAATACATAGAAAACCTCCATACACAGAATCCCATTACCACAGTTGCTCCATCTTCATCAAGTAGCAGAAGCAACCATCAGAGAGGAGGCTGTGTCCAGGTAGACATCCATCTGGCATCTTGTATCAGAGTGGTGGCCATCCTTTGCTGTGTGTGTAGGGCAGGGACAGGCTACGATATGATGTTCAACCTGAAGGTGGCACTGCGCTGTTTCAACCTGAGGATAGCATAGCACTGTTGCTTCAGGTGGACAGTTTCAGCTCCAGATGACCATCTTGGGGAGGACAGTGATCTTAGTGGATACCAAAGTCCTGAAAGGTTTGGCCAGCCATTGTGATGGAGGACCCTATAAATATAGGGGGCCTACATCATTAGGCTTGCCTTTAGTGTGGCAGAAGGTAGGGAAAGACCCTTTTAGGGAAAGCGCAAGTAAATGCAGTGAAAAGTTCCAGATAGGCTGGGACATGCAGGTTTCTTTTCAGGGTGTTTTCAGTTGCAATGGCTCCAAACAGACTCCCATTGGCCATCATATACTGCAGAGGCCTAGTGAAATGTAACTTTACACCACCTGTGAGCAAGGTGCAGCATTGTGTGGTGGGCAGTAAATCACACAGAGTCAAAATCAGGCAACAAAGTTATATTGTAGAAATGTTCAACACGATTTATTCAGGCCTGGCAGGTAGGCACTCCCATACAAAGCCACCTACGAACTGTAACAGCAGTATGAAGAGTTAAAAATGCCGACAGTGTCTGCCACAAGGAGTGGAATGCAACTTGGCCAGTCCACAACCAAAAGGGAGGCTTCCTGAAGAGAGGTAGACGTAGTCGCTACACTGTCCCTACTCCTCTGGAACCTTTCTGTCACGTACCTGGTGGTGCGAGCCCGAGATTGCAGGGGGAGGCCTCCCTTGCGTCTCCCACTGCTGGTCCCCTGGTGTGGGAACAGGAGAGCCAGGAGTGAGGAGGAGCACGGATGCCTGGCAGGATCAACAGACCGGTGGGAAGGAAACAGGTTAGCTGAGCAGGCAGGATCTCTGGGAAGCAGGCTCACTGGCAGGATCACAGGAAACAGGCTCACAGGTAAACCGGATAGCAGAGCTGGCAGGATCACAGGAAGCAGGCTCACAGGTAACCTGGATAGCAGAGCTGGCAGGATCACAGGAAGCAGGCTCACAGGTAAACTGGATAGCAGAGCTGGCAGGATCACAGGAAGCAGGCTCACAGGTAAACTGGATAGCAGAGCTGGCAGGATCACAGGAAACAGGCTCACAGGTAAACCGGATAGCAGAGCTGGCAGGATCACAGGAATCAGGCTCACAGGTAAACTGGATAGCAGAGCTGGCAGGATCACAGGAAACAGGCTCACAGGTAAACCGGATAGCGGAGCTGGCAGGATCACAGGAATCAGGCTCACAGGTAAACTGGATAGCAGAGCTGGCAGGATCACAGGAAACAGGCTCACAGGTAAACTGGATAGCAGAGCTGGCAGGATCACAGGAAACAGGCTCACAGGTAAACTGGATAGCAGAGCTGGCAGGATCACAGGAATCAGGCTCACAGGTAAGCTGGATAGCGGAGCTGACAGGAACTGGACAACGGCTTGGCAAGTAGGTTCACAGGTAAGCTTGGATAGCAGAGCTGACAGGAACTGGACAACGGCTTGGCAAGTAAGTTCACAGGTACACTTGGATAGCAGAGCTGACAGGAACCGGACAACGGCTTGGCAAGTAAGTTCACAGGTACACTTGGATAGCAGAGCTGACAGGAACCGGACAACGGCTTGGCAAGTAAGTTCACAGGTACACTTGGATAGCAGAGCTGACAGGAACTGGACAACGGCTTGGCAAGCAGGTTCACAGGTACACTTGGATAGCAGAGCTGACAGGAACTGGACAACGGCTTGGCAAGCAGGTTCACAGGTAAGCTGGGATAGCTGAGCTGACAGGAACTGAACACAGGAAACGGAACCACAGACTGGACTGGAACCAGCAGGTGAACAGGCTCGTTACAGAGGGTCAGACTGCAGACTGGACAAAGGCTAAACAAGGAACCAAAGTTCATCAAGAAGTCAGGTAATGAATCTGAACTAGAGCAAGGTACAATGGATCAGGCAGGAGGATGGTCACTGGAAGCCGGGGTCGGGTACAGGCAGAAAGCAGGATAGTCTTTATGGCAAGCCGGGTCAAAGGAACAGGTATAACAGGATCAGGTTTCTTTTACTACACCACAACGCTGTAGAGCAGACAGCAAAGACCGTCTGCTCAAGTCAGGCTTAAATAGGCCGGCTGGTGCTAACTAGGGCGCGCGCCCGTCTCCCTGTGCGCGGTTGTGCACGTGCCCGCGCCCGGGCGCGCATGCGCATGCGCAATGGAATCTGAGGGCCAGGACGGCCCGGGTTTAGATTTCTGGCAGGATCTTCATGACATTGCCCCCCTCCTAGGGGCAACCTCCGGGTGCCCCTCTGGGCAAATCTCTCAGGGTGAGCTCTTTTGAAGGCTTGAACTAGACTCTTAGCATGGATATTACACTCGGGCTCCCAGGAATTTTCTTCAGGACCATATCCCTTCCATTTGATCAAAAACTGGTTCTGATTTCTCCTTTTTCTAACATTTAGTATGGCCTCTACCTCATATTCTTCCTCGCCATCTACCAAGACTGGGTCCGGGGGTACCGTCCTTCTGTTGGAAAAGGGGTTGGAAGTGGAGGGCTTTAACAGGGAAACATGAAAGACTGGATGGACCTTGAGGGAATCAGGAAGTTCCAACTCATAGGCTACTTCATTAATCTTTCGTTTGACTGGAAAGGGACCTAAGAACTTAGGGCCCAGTTTCTTTGAGGGACAAGCCAATTTCAGATTCAAGGTGGAAAGCCACACTGTGTCACCCGGTGCCAGTACCAATTCTCCACGCCTCTTTCGGTCAAAGACTGTTTTGTTATGTTCCTGGGTCCGGGCCATGGTGTCCTGCAGGAGTTGGTTATTGAAGGCAAAGAAGTCAATCTTCTCCTGGACTGCGGGCACAGTACATTCAGGAAGGGAATTGGGCAGAAATGAAGGATGAAAGCCATAGTTGGCGAAAAAGGGTGTCTGTTGGGTGGCCGAGTGGATAGCATTGTTATATGCAAACTCGGCAACTGGTAACAGGGAGATCCAATCGTCTTGGGAGAAGGAAGAAAAGCATCGAAGATATTGTTCCAGGGTCTGATTGGTTCTTTCGGTCTGTCCATTGGTTTGAGGGTGATAAGCGGAAGAAAACGATAGCTCAATATTGAGGGCCTTGCAGAGTGATTTCCAAAACCGAGAGGTGAATTGTACCCCTCGGTCGGACACTATGTTGGCTGGTACCCCATGGAGTCTGATGACTTCTCGGATGAACACTTGTGCGGTTTCTGAGGCAGAAGGGGTACCCTTCATGGGAACAAAGTGTGCCATCTTTGACAGACGATCAACTATCACGAAGATCGTAGTGTGGTCCTCTGCTGGGGGCAGTTCCACAATGAAATCTATGGACAGCATTTTCCAGGGGCGATCTGGGACTGGTAATGGCTTGAGTAAGCCCCAGGCTTTGGTTCTGTGACTCTTGCTCCGAATACACACAGTGCATGTTTCCACAAATTTCCTGCAGTCTTCCCTTAGCTGAGGCCACCAGAAGGTACGTTGTACCAATTCAGTGGTTTTGGTGACACCAAAGTGTCCGGCAAGCTTGTGATCATGGCACAATTCCAGGACGGTTACCCGCAGACCCTCGGGAATGAAAATCTTATCCCCATGCCACAATAGCCCATCCTTGGCCTGCAACCCAGGACCGGGAGTGGGTATGAGGCCACTGGAGGCCCGCCTGAGCTGGGACAGTAGGTCTTTCTGTAACAGGAGAAAGTTTCCAGGGGCAAGGATAGTGTCTGGAGGGGAACCATCCTGGGATTTGTGATACATACGAGACAGAGCGTCCGGCTTCGCGTTTTTGGAACCCGGACGATATGTCACGTGAAAAGTAAAACGAGAGAAAAATAAGGCCCAACGGGCCTGTCTAGGTTTTAACCTCTTGGCAGTCTTCAGGTACTCTAGATTCTTATGATCTGTGAAGATCAGGATTGGGTGAGTAGCCCCTTCTAGCAGGTAACGCCATTCCTCGAGGGCGGTCTTTATGGCCAGTAATTCCCGATCCCCCACATCGTAGTTCTTCTCGGCTGGGGACAGTTTCCGTGAGAAGAATGCCACGGGGTGTAGCAGGGCTTTGATGCCCTGTCTCTGGGACAGGATGGCCCCTACAGCTATCTCTGAGGCATCCACTTCGAGGACAAAGAGCAGAGAAGGATCTGGATGCTTCAGGATAGGGGCTGAGGTAAAGAGCCCCTTGAGGGCCTCGAAGGCCCCTTGGGCCTCAGGGGACCAATGAAAACGGGTACCTTGTTTGGTGAGTTGAGTAATGGGTGCCACTATGGCCGAGAATCCCTTGATGAATTTGCGATAAAAATTGGCAAAGCCAATGAATCGCTGGATCCCCTTTTTATCTGCGGGAACTGGCCAGTCCAGGATGGCTGAGATTTTCTGGGGGTCCATCCGGATGCCTCTACTGGAGATGATCAAACCTAGGAAGGGTATGCTTTCTACCTCAAAGAGACATTTTTCTGCCTTGGCATAGAGGCCATGTTGCCGGAGACGACCCAACACACTTTTAACATGTCCACGATGCAGCTCTAGGGAGGAAGAGAAAATTAGTATGTCATCAAGATAAACAACAGCAAAAACATCAAGGAAGTCCCGAAGTACATCATTTATAAAGGCCTGAAAGGTAGCGGGGGCGTTACAGAGTCCAAACGGCATCACCAGGTACTCGAAGTGCCCAAATCGAGACCGAAATGCCGTCTTCCATTCGTCCCCATCCTTTATACGTATCAAATTGTATGCCCCTCTGAGGTCCAGTTTAGAAAAGATGGAGGCCGTGCCAAGCCTCTGAAACAGTTCAGGTACCAGGGGAAGCGGGTAGCGATTTTTGACTGTGACCTCGTTTAGGGCACGGTAGTCCACACAGGGTCTGAGAGAATGGTCCTTCTTTTCTACAAAAAATATTCCAGCACCTGCAGGAGACGTAGATGGGCGGATAAACCCTTTTTTCAGGTTATCATCAATATAGTCCTTTAATTTTCCCTGCTCCACCTCTGTTAACGGGAAAACCCTACCGAAGGGAATCTTGGCCCCGGGAAGGAGTTCAATGGGACAGTCATAGGGCCTATGTGGTGGCAGCACATCTGCCCTTTGTTTACTAAACACATCCAGGTATGCATGGTAGACTTCAGGGATGGACTGACGTAGACCTGCCTCGTTTTCGAGGCAGAGCAGAGCAGAGGGTCCTGCGGGGGCCAAGGAGCCGCAGGACCTTTGGCAGTAGGGAGAAGAAAAGGCCACCTCTCCTGTGGACCAGTTGATGACCGGGTTGTGTGCTTGCAGCCAGGGGATTCCTAGAATGACTGGAAACAAGGGAGAAGAAATTATGTCCAAACATAACAGTTCTTGATGTGACTCTGAGATTACTGTGTGCAATGGGGCAGTCTCCTGAGTCACTGGGCCAGATTTGATGGTGGACCCATCCGCCAGGTGGACAGACAGGCCTTGTTTTCTCAGACGGAGAGGAATTCGATGCCGGAGAGCAAAAGCAGAGTCCATAAAGCAACTGCAGGCACCAGAGTCAATGATAGCTGTGGTTTGTAGGGTCCTTCCTGAGAACTGGAAGGAAACAGAAAGGGCAAGATGAGATGAAACCCCGGTCACAGGATCCACATAACTGGAGAGAATAGTGGGGAACTTACGGAGTTTAGCCGGGCAATTCCGAACATAATGACCAGGCTCTCCACAATACAGGCACAGATTGTTGCTGCGGCGTCTCTGACGTTCAGCTGGGGTGAGAGAAGGCCGCAGGAGTCCAAGTTGCATGGGTTCGGATGCTGAAGAGGCATGAGTAGGTTTAACGGGGGGAGCAGTGCGGAAGTGACTAGGACCCCTGGGGAGCATCCAGGTAGGTCTTGGGGACCCCAAGGTTCGTTCGGCCCTACGCTCCCGTAGGCGCCGGTCAATTTGGATGCTTAGGTCTATGAGGGAATTCAGGGTCTGGGGTACCCCCACTCTAGCGAGCTCGTCCTTGAGTGCGTCTGAGAGGCCCATGCGGAATTGATGACGGAGGGCAGCATCGTTCCAGTCGGTGTCGGCACCCCAACGCCTGAACTCAGCCACATAGTCCTCTGCTGGTCTTCGACCCTGTTGGAGAGAACGTAAGGCGGCCTCCGCAGTGGTTGAGAGTTGGGGGTCCTCATAAAGCTGCGCCATGGCATCAAAAAAGGTGGAGAGACTGGTCAATGCTGCATCCTTTTGTTCCACGAGACGGTGGGCCCAGATTTGGGGATCCCCAGTCAGTAGGGCTACCACAAAACCCACCTTGGTGGTCTCTAAAGAGAAGGTCCTAGGTTGCAGGGCAAAATGGAGTTCACAGGAGTTACGGAAAGTTCTGAAGCTACCACGGGCACCCGTAAATTTCTCTGGAGTAGGTACCTTGGGCTCGGGTGGTAGCATCACTATAGTCTGGGTAGGTGCAGGCCCCGTTGGGGGTATTGCTGGGTGAGGAGTTCCTTGGGTACTGGATGGACCAGACAGGGCCAGTACCCGTTCCTCCAGCCGGGTATAACCCTGCTGGAGGTTCTTCACCGCTTCGGTCAGACCTGCCAGGTGTTGGCATAGCCCCTCCATGGCGGGGGCTCCCTGCTCGGGCTCAGACATGGCTGTCTGCTACTGTCACGTACCTGGTGGTGCGAGCCCGAGATTGCAGGGGGAGGCCTCCCTTGCGTCTCCCACTGCTGGTCCCCTGGTGTGGGAACAGGAGAGCCAGGAGTGAGGAGGAGCACGGATGCCTGGCAGGATCAACAGACCGGTGGGAAGGAAACAGGTTAGCTGAGCAGGCAGGATCTCTGGGAAGCAGGCTCACTGGCAGGATCACAGGAAACAGGCTCACAGGTAAACCGGATAGCAGAGCTGGCAGGATCACAGGAAGCAGGCTCACAGGTAACCTGGATAGCAGAGCTGGCAGGATCACAGGAAGCAGGCTCACAGGTAAACTGGATAGCAGAGCTGGCAGGATCACAGGAAGCAGGCTCACAGGTAAACTGGATAGCAGAGCTGGCAGGATCACAGGAAACAGGCTCACAGGTAAACCGGATAGCAGAGCTGGCAGGATCACAGGAATCAGGCTCACAGGTAAACTGGATAGCAGAGCTGGCAGGATCACAGGAAACAGGCTCACAGGTAAACTGGATAGCAGAGCTGGCAGGATCACAGGAATCAGGCTCACAGGTAAGCTGGATAGCGGAGCTGACAGGAACTGGACAACGGCTTGGCAAGTAGGTTCACAGGTAAGCTTGGATAGCAGAGCTGACAGGAACTGGACAACGGCTTGGCAAGTAAGTTCACAGGTACACTTGGATAGCAGAGCTGACAGGAACCGGACAACGGCTTGGCAAGTAAGTTCACAGGTACACTTGGATAGCAGAGCTGACAGGAACCGGACAACGGCTTGGCAAGTAAGTTCACAGGTACACTTGGATAGCAGAGCTGACAGGAACTGGACAACGGCTTGGCAAGCAGGTTCACAGGTACACTTGGATAGCAGAGCTGACAGGAACTGGACAACGGCTTGGCAAGCAGGTTCACAGGTAAGCTGGGATAGCTGAGCTGACAGGAACTGAACACAGGAAACGGAACCACAGACTGGACTGGAACCAGCAGGTGAACAGGCTCGTTACAGAGGGTCAGACTGCAGACTGGACAAAGGCTAAACAAGGAACCAAAGTTCATCAAGAAGTCAGGTAATGAATCTGAACTAGAGCAAGGTACAATGGATCAGGCAGGAGGATGGTCACTGGAAGCCGGGGTCGGGTACAGGCAGAAAGCAGGATAGTCTTTATGGCAAGCCGGGTCAAAGGAACAGGTATAACAGGATCAGGTTTCTTTTACTACACCACAACGCTGTAGAGCAGACAGCAAAGACCGTCTGCTCAAGTCAGGCTTAAATAGGCCGGCTGGTGCTAACTAGGGCGCGCGCCCGTCTCCCTGTGCGCGGTTGTGCACGTGCCCGCGCCCGGGCGCGCATGCGCATGCGCAATGGAATCTGAGGGCCAGGACGGCCCGGGTTTAGATTTCTGGCAGGATCTTCATGACACTTTCCCTACCTCTAAGCACTGAGGTAGGTACCTCTGCCAAATGGGGATCCTGTCCCTAAGCTAGCCACTCACCTAAAGCATGCCAAATCTGGGGGCCGGAGTCTTAAACAGACTCTGCCTGACCCGCTATAGCCACTGGAGTCAACCAGCCTGTAAGCAGGTTAAAATAGTCAGTTAGGGGCTGTCCTGGCCAGGAGGGTAGGAGTTATTGCCTTTCACGGTTCTTTGTTTTTTTGGCAGGCTCTTCTCAGGGTCCGGCCCACTAATCCTGTGATATATAAATATGGGACAGTGGTCCAGTACAAGAGTTCCCCCGAGGAGGCCCCCCAAGAGAGATCCAGTGAAGACTCTACCAGAAGTCCACAGTAGAGAGCCGAGGGGTCCATGGTCGTAAGGGAAAGAGACAGAGAACAAGACCCGCAGGGAGCAGAAGGATGTGGCTCAACACCACCTGGATGTAAATTCATCAGAACCTGGGGCTTGCCCTGTAGACACCAGCTCTGGAAAATTGCCTCTGTTCAACTACCTTTGCAGGTATGCCAGGGCAGCGCACAGTTTGTAGTTAGAGTTAGGGGATTATGGAAGAAATATGCCTTTGAATGTTGGACTAGGTAACTACCTATGCACTTTTCTAAATAAAGAGTTTGAAACGTTGTCCCTGCCTGGTCTGAAGGTACTGAAAGAGGTGGAATGCAAGAAACCGGCACACATAGTCTTCCGAATGGGTCTTAAACATATTAGGGTATGAAGACATTGATGTGGAGTGAAGTAATGTGAAGACACAAGTGGTTACCTAGGGTAACAGAAGTTTTGCAGCAGCCTGTCAATAGTGTCTACCTGTTATAAGTGGAATGGCCTCTAGGCACGAGTAAGATGTTGTCGGCACTCCTTCCGCCATCAGTTTGTCTCCCATGGCTTTGGGAGCAGATTCGCGCTGCAGAGGTTCCCATCCTGTACAAAGGTACAGAAGTACAAGAGTTAAGTGCACACGTGAAGCCCGCGCAGAGTGCACAGTGGGGCTCAGTCTGCTACTGGGGAATGGTAGTGGAAAAGGCTGGACAGGTAGATGTGGACAAGTCTCAGCACGTCCCTCCTAAATTCAGATTACAGAGAAGGTGTACATTGTCACAGGGACCCAAGAGTTAACTGGAGTACAGTTGCAGTGCAAGTGTACAAAGTGTATGTTCATCTTTGAAAGTAGTGGCCCACCTAAAGTTTGAGTATTCCCCCACAGCTGCCTTATCATTGGTGAAAACGGCAAAAAGCAAAAGGTACCCCATGTGTAGCAAAGTGACCCTGTTCAAGGTGCCTTGCGTAACCCTGAAGAACCTACCCTTGGGTAGGCCTCTTATGTGATTCTTGCTTGGCACCCAACGAGGAGGAAAACATGGAGGACGTGACAAACAACTACTACCCGACTACCCACGCCCCCCGTTACAGGTCTGCTGTCTCCCAGTGACCGCAGGAAGTCATAGAGGAGTGCAGACTGCACCTGTCTACACACCCCTCCAATGGAGAACTGGTAGAGCTCTGTGGCAATTGTAAGTCAAACTGGTAAATTTACTAAATCAGGTCCACCTCCCTCCCAGTATTCTGCAGATAAAGAAACGGTATCTGACACTGTGCCAATCCTATAGTGGACTCAGGGCCGTTTTTAAGGCAGGGCAAAAGGGGCAGCTGCCCTGGGCCCTGTCATTGTTGTGGGGCCCAAAGCAGCTGCCTCATACTTGCCAACTATCCTGGATTAAATTCCCTCGTCCCTTGAGGTTTTAGTCATGTGCTGTGTCCCAATATCTTAGTGTGAAGTGCTGGTACTAATGCTGCCCAGATCTGCCCTATTGTTGTGTACAGATAACTCTCCTGCAGACTCTGTGCTTACATGTAAATTACCGGCATTTATATGTAAATAGCGACATCATTCATATGTAAATAGCGGTGGCATTCATATGTATATATCGGTGGCCAGCAGCATTGATATGTATATCATGCTCCCATGAGGTCACATCCACAGTAATCTCTAGCAACCATTCAACATGCAGAAATCATGTGCTGTAACCTCTAGCAACTAATCAGTGAGCGGTAATGTGTGCCTTAACCTCTAGCAACCAGTCAGTGAGCGGTAATGATACACTGTAACCTCTGGCAACCAATCACAATAGCTGCCACATCTGATACAGTAAACTGATTTGAGTCTAGCTGCTATTTATTGTATGTCTCAGAGCAGGTGGAGAGCGAAACTACATGGGGGGGGGGGGGGGGGGGGGGGGGGCAAGAAAAGTTTTGCCCAGGGTCCAATCTAGTCCAATCCTGAGTGGACTGCTGTACCCTAACGCCTGTCTATTGAGTTTTGTTGACTTTTATCCTTTAACCACTTCAATACCGCCCGCTGTCATATGACGCCCACAAGGTGGATCTCCCATCCTGGGTGGGCGTCATGTGACGTCCCCGGACTCCCGGCCGCCTGGGGGGGGCGCGCCCGCGACATCGCTCGGGACCCAGTGCGAGTGCCCGGCAGCCGCGATGTCCGCCGGGCACCCGCGATTGCCCGTTAAAACAACGGGACCGGGCGGGACCGTGGAGCTGTGTGTGTAAACACACAGCTCCACGTCCTGTCAGCGGAGAGGAGACCGATCATGTGATCCCAGTACGGAGGAACACATGATCGGTCTTCTCCCCTTGAGTTCCCTCCCCCCACAGTTAGAATCACTCCTATAGGGACACACATTAACTCCTACAGCGCCCCCTAGTGTTAACCCCTTCCCTGCCAGTCACATTTACACAGTAATCAATGCAATTTTATAGCAACGATCGCTGTGTAAATGTGAATGGTTCCAAAAATGTGTCAAAAGTGTCCGAAGTGTCCGCCGCATTGTCGCAGTCACGAAAAAAAAAATTGCAGATGGCCGCCATTACTAGTAAAAAATAAATAAAAAATTCAATAAATCTATCCCCTATTTTGTAGACGCTATAACTTTTGCGCAAACCGATCAATATTCGCTTATTGCGTTTTTTTTTTACCTAAAATATGTAGAAGAATACGTATCAGCCTAAACTGAGTAAAAAAAACTTTTTTTTTTTTTAAAAATGGCATATTTATTATAGCAAAAAGTAAAAAAATATTGTGTTTTTTTTCAAAATTGTCGCTCTTCTTTTGTTTATAGCGCAACAAATAAAAACCGCAGAGGTGATCAAATACCACCAAAAGAAAGCGCTACTTGTGGGAAAAAAAGGACGTCAATCTTGTTTGGGTGTAACGTCGCACGTCCGCGCAATTGTTAGTTAAAGCGACGCAGTGCCGAATCGCAAAAAGTGCTCTGGTAAGGAAGGGTAAAAAATGGCCCGGTGCTGAAGCGGTTAAAAACCATGCCAAGTCACCCTGTCTCATGAATCTTCCTAACTTTGGGCTCCCACTTAGGCCCCCCCCCCATCCCTACATGTAGAATCTCCTTACACCTGTTTGGGGACCTTTCCATGTTACTATTTCCCTTAAAAACAACCTTGCTTAGAACATTCAGTTCACTTTGATATTCGTTTCATCGACCTAAGTGAGGATGAAGGAGCAGGTGGAGAAACTGTTAAACTGTCAAATGATATAATGTGCATCACAATGCGAATAACACTTTGGGACAATGCAGCCACCACCGGCTTATTAGTAGAAATATTTGTTTGTGCTAAATCGGATGAAGTGCATCCTGCAATATTATTGCCTTTCAAATTGTGTTATGCCTGGCTAGTGTGAGCCTGAATTAAATTACTTGTGTCAAACAAGCCCGGATGTTTAGCCTGCAGTTGCGTTAGCACACGGTCATACAATTTGCAAAGATTATCATTTGTCTGTCATAGGAAGGGGATTAAACGCCTTCCGGAGGAGAATAAAATTAGCAGGGAGCAGGGGAAGTTTGTGTTTGCAAAGACACCGGTAATGTCATGACAAAAGTATTCTGATGCAGAATCATTCCGGGAAACAAAATGGAAAAATAAAAGGTTTTAAAGCTGATGTTTTGTTTTTACATTTTTTTCTATCAGCTACCT
Organism: Lithobates sylvaticus; assembly: GCA_028564925.1. Taxonomy (NCBI): domain Eukaryota; kingdom Metazoa; phylum Chordata; class Amphibia; order Anura; family Ranidae; genus Lithobates; species Lithobates sylvaticus. The sequence goes on along the minus strand of CM053026.1, from coordinate 741,417,559 downwards.
AACTGCGGTATGCTTTTTCATCACTTCAGTTATAGTTAAACACCTCCAGAAGTTTTACCCCCACCTTCGTGACCAGGCCATTTTTTGCTATACGGCACTGCATTACTTTAACTGACAATTGCGCGGTTTATGCGACGCTGATTAATGCTCTCCTTGCCCGGCCTGTCAGTTTAGGTGGACGGCCATGCCTTGGTAGGTTTGCACTTGTGCCATACTCTTTACATTTTCGGATGATGGATTGAACAGTGCTCCGTGAGATTTTCAAAGCTTGTTATATTGTTTTTATAACTTAACCCTGATTTAACTACTTCAATACCGGGCAATTACACCCCCTTCCTGCCCAAGCCAATTTTCATCTTTCAGCGATGTCGCTGTTTAAATGACAATTGCGCGGTCATGCTTCACTGTACCAAAACAGAGCTGTATTTTGGTGGCACTTGATCACCTCTGCTTTTTTTATTTTTTGCTAAACAAATAAAAAAAGACCTAACATTTTGAAAAAAATGTATTTTCTTTTGTTTCTGTTATAAAATTTTGTAAATAAGTATGTTTTGTCCTTCCCTGATGGGCACTGATAAGGCGGCACTGATAAGGCGGCACCGATGAGGTGGCACCAATGAGGTGGCACTGATGGGCACTGATAGGCACTTATATGCACTGGTAGATGGCACTGATATGCAGCACTGATGGCATTGATAGGCGGCACTGATGGGCACTCATGGATGACACTAATGGGCACTGATAGGGGACACTGATGGGTACTGAAAGGCTGCACTGATGGGTACTTATGGGTGGCACTGATAGGCGGCACTGCTGGGCACTGATGGGCACTGTTAGGTGGCACTGCTGGGCACTGTTGGGCACTGATATGCGGCACTGATATGCGGCACTGATAGATTGCATTGATAAACAGTCAGCACAGACCCCCCCCCCCCTGTCAGACGCGAGGAAATTGATTGGACATGGCTGATCACGTGGTAAAGAGCCTCCGTCAGAGGCTCTTTACCGAGATTGATGTAGCGGTGTGTCAGAGGGTAAGGGAGGCCAACACCTACAGTAAATTCCCAATGATATCAATACATCAAAAGGGGATTCCAAAAAGTCCTAGCATGTTGCAAAATGTCAAATGAATTCCAATTGTTTGTTATCAATATATGTCTCCTTTATGAAGATCTTATTAAGTTTACAACATTAGATGCCAAACAGGTTCCATATGTTTATTAGGTATTAATATGTTCATATATTGTTATAGTAATTAATATGTGTTAATTTAACCGCTTGCCGACCACCTCATGCCGATATATGTCGGCAGAAGGTCTCGTACAGGTAGAATCACGTACCTGTATGTTGCTCTTTAAGAGGCGGCCATCCGGCGGTGGCAAGCTCTGTGAGTCGTGTCACAGGTCCCGCGGACTCGATCACCGCAGGGATACCCGCAATCGCCTCATGGGGAGGAAGAAAGGGGAAATGCTGATGTAAACAAGCATCTCCCTGTTCTGCCTAGTGACAGTGTCACTGATCTCTGCTCCCTGTGAGCAGAGCAGAGATCAGTGACGTGTCACACACACAGCCACGCCCCCCCCACAGTTAGAAACACGCCCCTAGGACACACTTAACCCCTACACTGCCACCTAGTGGTTAACCCCTTCACTGCCAGTGTCATTTACACAGGAATCAGTGCATTTGTATAGCACTGATTGCTGTATAAATGACAATGGTCCCAAAAATGTGTCAACAATGTCCAATGTGTCCGTCATAATGTCACAGTCATGATAAAAATCGCTGATCGATGCCATTTAAAAAAAAAAGTTATTTAAAAATTGAATGCCAAAAAAATAAACCCCTATTTGTAAACGCTATAACTTTTAATTAATCAATAAACGCTTATTGCGATTTTTTTACCAAAAATATGTAGAAGAATACGTATCGGCCTAAACTGAGGAAAAACATTTTTTTATATATTTTTGGGGGATATTTATTATAGCAAAAAGTAAAAAATAATGTGTTTTTTGAAAATTGACGCTTTTTTTTTTGTTTATAAAGCAAAAAATAAATACCACAGAGGTGATCAAATACCACCAAAAGAAAGCTCTATTTGTGGGAAAAAAAGTGCCGAATCGCAAAAAGTGCTCTGGTCAGGGAGGGGGTAAATTCTTCCGGGGCTGAAGTGGTTAATGAAGTGTGTGTATGTTGTTCTGACAATAGTACAGTGTTGTGTAGAAGGAAAAAGGTGATGTAATGGGTAAAGGTTGAGTGGTTGTGTTGTGTGAGGAAGTAAAAGGGAAGAAAATAGAGGTGAAATTGACAATGAGACAAGAGCATGTGAAGCGTGGGAAGTGCTGTGAAAGGTGAAGGGGTGCTGGAACCTACAGAATATAAAATGGAAAAGGTGTATGACATGCTGATAAATGTAAAATAAAAATAAATGAGAAAACATGTGAGAGAAAAGGCGGGTGCCTGATAGATGGCATTGATAGGCATCACTGATAGCACTGGCACTGGCAGGTATTGAGGATGGGCACTGATTGGCAGCTGCCTGGGCACTGATTGGCATTTCCCTGGTGGTCTAGGGTGGCATACCTGGTGGTCCAGGCACAAAGCCTGATGAAAGCCTGATGAAGAGCATGGCATGCTCGTATCTGTACAGTAGCAGCATTATATTGTTATGTTTTGAAGAGCAATCAGATAAAAAATATTTTGTATTGGAGAACCTGTCCCGTCGTCTTTTTCTACTGAATATTGGTGGAGGATTGGGACCCCACCTTGACACTGAACTCCAGAAAAATAGAGGAACAGAGAAAGTAACCCAACCTAATTTTGGATGGGTATATATATATATATATATATATATATCTATATCTATATCTATATCTATCTATCTAATCTATCTATATAATAAATATATATATATATATATATATAAAAATAATAAATATATATATATATATATATATATATAAAATAATAATATATATATATATATATATATATATATATATATATATATATATATTTTTTTTTTTTTTATATTCATTTATATATACATATATTACTTTCTGCTATAAAACATATCCAATAAAAAATGTAAAAGATAAAATTTCTTGATACATTTAGGCTAATATGTATTCTGCTACATGTTTTTGGTAAAAAGAAAATCCCATTAAGGGTATATTGATTGGTAGACATGTGCACACTGAAATATTTCGTTTCGGAATTTCGTTTTCGTCCGAAAATTTAAATGTATTTAGTTACTCCCGAAATTCGTTTTTATTTATTTAGTTTCGTTTAAAAAATGCATTCGTCCGAAAATCCGAAATAATTAAGGTCGAATCTGTCATTGAAGACTTATGGTGTCTGTTGAATGTTCTAAGAAGATTCGACGGAGCAGCTAAACTGTACGACGCCGCAATCGTACATTTCCGGTCTAATGTTCCGCCTACAAGCTATAGTAGAATTCTAATGTTGAATGACACTAGTAATATTTATATTTAATAATTATTATTACTAGTCAACCAACATTAGAATTCTTCTATAGCCTATGGGCGGAGCATTTGACCATAAATGTCCGCTCGCGGTGACTGCTTCGTCGAATCTTTATGTCGAATCTTTTCTCTCTGTGTCGAATAATCTTGGACTAATAGAGTTAGGTTAGGCACATTCAACCTTTTATTGCTATTGTCTCTATAATGTCGAATCTTTTCTCTCTATGTAGAATAATCTTGGACTAATAGAGCTAAGGTTAGGCACATTCGACCCCAGGTTCGATGGACACAAATCGCTATTGTCAGCGTCATGTCGAATCTCCTATCTATATCGGACTGTTGTCACAACGAAAACAAAGCATTTGTTTATGTCGGATCTTTCGGTTTTCGGATTATGCACGCTAGTTATCGTTTGTTAAAAGGATAACGAAAATACCCGAAATTCGAACGAAAATGCATTCGGACGAAAACGAATGCACATGTCTATTAGACATGTGCACAACAAAAAAAATCGTTTATTTTCGTTTCGTTTTTTTCGTTTCCGAAAAAAAATAGTTTTTTTTTTCGTTTCGTTTTTTTCGTTTCCGTCGATTCGTATCGATTCGTACATTCGTAAGTCGTCGTTGTTCGGATTCGTAACGATTCGTACATTCGTAAGAGTTATTTTTTCGTTGATTCGTTTTTTTTGTTAGTTTAATTTTGGAACGCATTCGTATTTATTCGTACATTCGTAACATTCGTAACATTCGTAGATTCGTAATCGGAGCATAATTCATAATTTGATGTAATGTGTATGCTATTATTACATTTTAATAATTTACGAATCGAAAAAAAAAAAGTTACGAATCGAAAAAAAAGTTACGAATGTACGAATTTTTTTGTTCAATAGAGACACGGAAAATTACAAATCAAAAAAAAAAAGTTACGAATTGAAAAAAAAGTTACGAATCGAAAAAAAAAGTTACGAATCGAAAAAAAAGTTACGAATGTACGAATTTTTTTGTTCACTAGAGACACGGAAAATTACAAATCGAAAAAAAAAAAAAAAAAAGCTACGAATTGAAAAAAAAGTTACGAATCGAAAAAAAAGTTACGAATGTACGAATTTTTTTTGTTCAATCCATTCGAAGCACGTTTAGTAGCACCATTGTAAGGGACACGGAAAATTACCAATTCAACAAAAAAAAAAGTTACGAATGTACGAATTTTTTCGTTCGTTTGCTTTTTTCGGATTTTCTTCATTAGTACATTCGTTGTTTCTAATTAGTTTTTTTCGGATTTTCGTTGTTTTTCGGATTCGTTCGATTCGAATGATTCGTTAATCGGATTCGTACGATTCGTTATTCGGATTCGTACGATTCGAATGATTCGTTCATTCGTACGAAAACGAACGAACGAAAATAACGAAAAAAAAAGAAAAACGAAAAGAAACGAAACGAATTGCACATGTCTAATGTCTATTGATTGGTTTGCGCAAACTATGGGATATATACTGGAATTTGTATTTATTTATTTATTTTTTACCAGTAATGGCAACGATCAGCGACTTATAGTGGGACTATGATATTGCAGCAGACATTCAGTCACTAGCAGACACTTTTTGGGAACCATTGACACAAATACAGTGATCACTGCTAAAAATATGCACTGTCACTGTACAAATGACACTGGCTGGGAAGGGGTTAAACATCTAAGGCAATTAAAGGGTTGAATGTGTGCCTAGCCAGTGTTTTCGTGTTTTGTGTGTGCTGATTTTGCTAAGGCAAGTAATGGATTTTACTCCCTGCTTTCACAAGGGGGCTAACAATCCCCCTATGTGATAGCATGGGCAGGTGGCAGGATCTATTAGATTGTCAATGTCTGCCCTCTAATTTAGCTAATCAAGCACAGATCGTGCTTGATTAGCTGCTTCCTTTGCTCCAGTAGCCAGGGAATGATAACACTGCACCCGGGGTTCATTATTTGCAGGGGCATCGGAGAATAGATGTTCCCTCTTTTCCTCTTTCTTTCAAACTCTGATCCATTTACTACAGTTCTGAACTCCCCAGAAAAGCCCGGGAATGACTTCAGTTAATTGGGGAGGGCTTATCTTTGGAGCCCTGTAAAAGTTACCAGTTTTTACTTTAACGCAGAGAGTTGGCTGTAAAAATCAATACCCAGGATATTTATAAATATACCTTGGTAGACAATGCGGCTCTGTACTCATTAATACATCATTGCCCAAGTCGCTGATCATCACCATTATCAGTATGAAAAAATAAATAAAAATTCCAGTATATATCCCATAGTTTGTAGACGCTATAACTGTTGTGCAAACCAATCAATATACGCTTATTGGGATTTTTTTTAATCAAAAACATGTACAGTAGCAGAATAAATATTGGCCTAAATTAATGTAGACATTTGATTTTGTTCAATTTTTTTTATGGATATGATTTACCGGTATGTCAGAAATTAAAAAAAATATATTTTTTTTCCCCCAAACATGTGGTCTTTTTCATTTATAGCGCAAAAAAAAAAAAAACTGTGGTGATCAAATACCACCAAATTAAATCTCTATTTGTGTGAAAAAAAAATATAAACTAATTTAGAGCCAGTTCACACAGGGGCAGCACGACTTGCAGCGCGACTGCCTTAGGCGACCTGCACACGACTTCAGTGGCGACTTGCAAAAAGATTTCTGTATAGAAGTCAATGCAAGTCGCCTGAAGTCGCCCCAAAAGTAGTACAGGAACCTTTTTCTAAGTCGGAGCGACTTGAGTCGTTCCTATTAGAACGGTTCCATAGTACAGAACGGAACGCGACTTGTCAGGCGGCTAAGTCGGCTGACAAGTTACCCCAAGTCTTAGGTACAGTGTTGCATGGCCGCGCAATTGTGGGTTAAAGTACTGCAGTGCCGAATAGCAAAAATGGTCTGGTCATGAAGGGGAGAAATCCTTCTGTAAGTCAAGTGGAAAATCTCATGCTGTTGAATACAACACTGTACATAAAATTACATGAAAGCGGGGCAGAACATTCAGTCTGCAGCAGACTGATGACCATAGATCTTTGGGGGGTGTGCCCCAAAGCTAAAACACACGCATGCGCAGTAGAGCAGTGGATGGTGTCAGTAGCAAAGAGATTGGCGTCAGCATTTTTTTTTGGTTTTTCCAGTTTAAATGATTTTTATTGAGGTTTTGAACATACATAGTAAAAGTATATAGACAAACATAAACTGCAATATTTCCTGTCATACCTGGATATTATGACTGTAGGCATGCATAGTCTAGACGTGTGTCAAACATTGGATATATTGCTCCCCTCCCAAACACACCAACTGGGAGCAAACTGTGTATTGGGGTAGGAAGCAATAGTGCTCGCCTTAGTCAGAACGCAGTCGGCGTTATTTATCATAGTCCAGAATTTGCTGGAGGTTATCCGGTACAGAAATATAATGGTTACCAACATTCACAGGAATTAGTATGAATAGCCTCTAGAACGTAGGCTCATAATGGGGTTATGTGATATTGATTAGATCAAGTGTAACTCTATAATAAGGTTGTACAGCTTGAAGGGTCTTTTCTTAATAACATCAAGGGAAACTGGATAAGGATACTAGATATACCGTATATACTCGAGTATAAGCCGACCCGAATATAAGCCGAGGCACCTAATGTTACCATAAAAAATGGGAAAACGTATTTACTCGTGTATAAGCCTAGGGTGAGAAATGCGCCGCTACTGTAAGTGGAAAAGAGGGTCAACAATGCCCATTTGCAGCCTCACTGTGCCCATTTGCAGCCATAGGTCCCCCAAACTTCAAACTCAGTAGTTAAGGGTTCCTAGATGCCCCCTAGCTGCAGCCACAATTTGGGGTTTCTGGACCCAAAGGGTCCCGAAATGACATTGCTGAGGATGGACACAGTTGACGACTTTGGGGCCCCGTATTTTGGGGCCACTTAGTGCTAGGAACCCCAAACCCCCAGTGGAACTAGCACTACAACATATCCAAAGCTGGGGTTCCTAGCACTAAGTGGCCCCGAGATACGGAGCCCCAAAATCGTTTCGGAAAATGTCAAGCACTTTTCTGCAGCAGAGAATGACATTTTCTGGGGTCCAGTATCTCGGTGCCACTTGGTGCTAGGAACCCCAGCTTGGATATGTTGTAGTGCTAGTTCCAATGGGTTTGCACATCAAATTTGGGATTCCTAGCACTAAGTGGCCCCGAGATACGGGGCCCAAAATCGGTTCGGAAAATGTCATTTTCTGCAGCAGAAAAATTATTGAGAGGAAAAAGGGAAGTCTGGATGGCCGCACTTCAGCAAAAACATCTTTATTAGGCAAAAGATAAAATCCAAAGTAGTGACATCTCATGCGATACAGCAAAACAGCAACAGTAGATTACGCGTTTCACGCCTCAAAGGCGCTTAGTCATAGCTAAAGATAGAATGTAAAAAACAAAATATATATGGCTAAAGTCAGGTGACCGACATTGAATGAACAGCCAATCAGGGCACTACAGCTTAATCATTCTGGTGATTGCATTCAAAAGATCTCACCTGGCTGCAGCAGCCCACACCCAAATCCCAAAAGAAAAAAACCATTGGAATAAAGGTATGGGTAGGACAGCCAGGATAAAGAACAACAACAAATTACATGCCAATAAAATGTACAGTGGTGTGAAAAAGTGTTTGCCCCCTTCCTCATTTCCTGTTCCTTTGCATGTTTGTCACACTTAAGTGTTTCGGAACATCAAACCAATTTAAACAATAGTCAAGGACAACACAAGTAACACAAGTAATAATAAACACAAGGTGTTTATTATTAAAGGTGAAAAAAATCCAAACCATCATGGCCCTGTGTGAAAAAGTGATTGCCCCCCTTGTTAAAACATACTATAACTGTGGTTGTCCACACCTGAGCTCAATTTCTCTAGCCACACCCAGGCCTGATTATTGCCACACCTGTTCACAATCAAGGCATCACTTAAATAGGAGCTGCTTGACACAGTAAGGTCCACCAGAAGATCCTTAAAAGCTACACATCATGCCGAGACCCAAAGAAATTCAGGAACAATTGAGAAAGAAAGTAATTGAGATCTATCAGTCTGGAAAGGGTTATAAAGCCATTTCCAAAGCTTTGGGAATCCAGCGAACCACAGTGAGAGCCATTATCCACAAATGGCGAAGACATGGAACAGTGGTGAACCTTCCCAGGAGTGGCCGGCCGCCCAAAATTACCCCAAGAGCGCAGCGACGACTCATCCAAGAGGTCACAAAAGACCCCACAACAACGTCCAAGGAACTGCAGGCCTCACTTGCCTCAGTTAAGGTCAGCGTTCATGCCTCCACCATCAGGAAAAGACTGGGCAAAAATGGCCTGCATGGCAGAGTTCCAAGGAGAAAACCACTGCTGAGCAAAAAGAACATCAAAGCTCGTCTCAATTTCTCCACAACACATCTTGATGATCCCCAAGACTTTTGGGACAACATTCTGTGGACCGATGAGACAAAAGTGGAACTCTTTGGAAGGTGTGTGTCCAAGTATATCTGGCGTAGAAGGAACACTGCATTTCAGAAAAAGAACATTATACCAACAGTAAAATATGGTGGTGGTAGTGTGATGGTCTGGGGCTGTTTTGCTGCTTCAGGACCTGGAAGACTTGCCGTGATTCTGCTGTCTACCAATAGATCCTGAAGGAGAATGTCCGACCATCTGTTCGTGTACTCAAGCTGAAACAAACTTGGGTTCTGCAGCAGGACAATGATCCTAAACACACCAGCAAGTCCACCACCGAATGGCTGAAGAAAAACAAAATGAAGACTTTGGAGTGGCCTAGCCAAAGTCCTGACCTGAATCCTATTGAGATGTTGTGGTATGACCTTAAAAAGGCCGTTCATGCTCGAAAACCCTCTAATGTAACTGAATTAGGACAATTCTGCAAAGATGAGTGGGCTAAAATTCCTCCAGGACGCTGTAAAAGCCTCATTGCACGTTATCGCAAACGCTTGGTTGCAGTTGTTGCTGCTAAGGGTGGCCCAACCAGTTATTAGGTTTAGGGGGCAATCACTTTTTCACACAGGGCCATGATGGTTTGGATTTTTTTTCACCTTTAATAATAAACACCTTCATTTACAAATTGCATTTTGTGTTTACTTGTGTTGTCCTTGACTATTGTTTAAATTGGTTTGAATTTCCGAAACACTTAAGTGTGACAAACATGCAAAGGAACAGGAAATGAGGAAGGGGGCAAACACTTTTTCACACCACTGTATATAAATGTGTGGTTAATACAAAAATACAGAAAAAATACATACAAAGAAAATAAGTATGTGTACAAGAACGTAGGTGTCAACATTGTGGTCCACTGAATAAAGGCTGCAAAAACAAGGGTATATGCACAATTCAAAAAAAAGAAGAACATAATTAAATCTGAAGAATATGTACATAACATCCAAAATGGGAATGGGTAAAAGATGATACAAAAGAGACCGACACAAACTTCCAATATGAAAAAACGGGATACCGTATACAATGAAGAACAACCCACGTAGATGTTTGAGCTAAAAACAAAAGTGGCAAAATTCCAAAAAGAAAAATGATTGACTCGAGTATAAGCTGAAAAACTCGGCTTATACTCGAGTATATACGGTAAGCCACCTAGGGCTCAAGGATAGCCAGTAAACTATAATAACAGGACACTGATAACATTAGTGTCCGAACAAAAACAGTAGAAACCAAGAGTCACCCTAGGGTGGTCCTTGCACTCGCCCACCGAGGTAGCAGAAGTAAGAGCTGTGCTGGAGATATCTCGGTAGGCGATGTTGAGGACCCCCTCCAGGGGAAAGTTAGGTTGTTCCTACATTGAGTACCTGCAGGGATCATTCCTGGGGGTCCAAGGGAATGGGTAAGATTTCTCCAACAGGTCATGTTGTCGGTAGTCGGTCTTGTTGACCTAGTCCCGAGGGTCCATAAGCGCTGAACCCTGAAGGACTGAGCCCACAAGCCCCAAGGGTCCTGATCCATAACCAGGAACCAAAAGCTGTAGTTATGAACTCAGATCCTTAACCTGTAAAGGCTATTTGGTCTGGCTAGTACAAGAAGAGAAGTGAGGTTAGGTGGAAAGAAGGAAAGAGTTTTGGAAAGGGGAGAAGAGCATTAAAAGAGGTAGAGGGGTAGAGAAGAACTCACACAGAGAGATAATGGTGCAGGTGCCTGGGGGGGGGGGATTAGGCTACTCCCTGCTGGAGTTATAGAGTTATTCCGACATATCGGTCCAGGGTTCCCAGATCAGTTCAAATTTCTCCGAAATGTCAAGGATGCTGGAGATCTTTTCCTGGGATACTATCCAGGATATTTTTTGTTTGGCCAAATGGAAAGAAACCGAGGGAGATTTCCAGACGCGTGTGATTGTTAGTTCTTGGTTCACAGACACCCCAGATAAGATTAAAGTTTTTTGTTCCAGTAGCCCCTTATTCTAGGGCACTGACAATAGGGAAAGGAATAGAGTGCCCAGGTGTCCACAACCTCTGAAGCAGAGGGGGGGGGGGGGAGAATGCGGGTAAAATATGGTGAGGCGGGAAGGGACAAGGTACCAGCGAGACATGACTTTTAGATTAGTTTTGATTAGGGAGATATTATGAATTCCCTTAAACAGGAAGTAAACCCTAATGGGTTTACTTCCTCTTTGTTTCCCTGCAAAGGTAAAGCATAATGGACTATAATGCATCGCATAGTAGTCCATTATGTGTCACTTACCTGACACAGGAGCCAGCCAAGTCACCGCTGTCCCCTTGTGTACGGAGCCTCCATCTTCTTGGTGGGTCACGTGGCATGCCCACTCGCGGCATATCACCGGTGAGAGCGGCTTTCTCAGTGCGCCTTAGACAGCGGTGCCTGTCTTTTGACAAATATCTCCTAAACCGTGTAGGTTTAGGAGATATTTCTTGGACCTACAGGTAAGCCTTAATCTAGGCTTACCTGTAGGTCTAAGTGGTTTGTAAGGGTTTACAACCACTTTAAATGATCTAGAAAAGCATGAGTGACATGTGTTCAAGTCTCATGGAATCTCGAGGTCCCTTTCCCAACTCAGCATGTAGGATGCTTTCTCTATCGGTTCAGCCAGGGCTGAGTATATCAGCAAGTCCCCCCCCCCCCCATGTCCATGACTTTTGAGCACCATTTCTAGTTTAATAATGCAATGGATTAATTTGAGGGGTCCACTAAAGTTGAAGAAGTGCCCTATTAGGAACAACCCTATGTTCAGCCACCACTGAAAGGCCTTGATATCCATCCCTGGGGAGAATTGTGGATTATGGAAGACATGGGCGAGTGGCTGCCAAGCAGATTCTATACTCTTCAGTTTATATAGTGAGTCACACAGTGCTACTGAGTGAGACAATGTCGGGGATAAAATCGGGGGGGGGGGGGGGGGGCGTAACTTGGGAGGGCTCCATATCTTTTCAAATAATTTTTATTGAGTTTTAACAGACAAAAACAGAAACAATAACAGATATCAAAACACACTTAATGAGTCACATAATGTTCCAATTTGTGCTATGTACAGACTTCTGGTATTACATATTAACCATTAGTAGGTGCTCGGTCACTTACATTAACAGTATGCTTTATGAGTTGGGCGTCGTTCCGGTGGCACGGGCACCCCAGACTTGATCACACTGTACCCGCGCCGTCGGGCCGCCCTGAATTCAGTATCCTACCTGTGACCAACAGACTACGAGCCATTGTAGTTTATTCCGGAAGTCAGAACTCTCTGGGTGAAGTCCAGAAGAAATAAAAAAACAAAAAAAAAACAAAAAGGAAAAACTAAAAGAAAAGTGTACATTCTTTTTTTGAAACTTCTTTATCTTATAACATTTTCACATAACCACGTAGCTTGCAGTATACATTTTGTACCACCAAGTGTCGTAGAACTAGTTGTCCTTTCTATCAAGCAGGGTCATTTTTTAACCAAGTTTCCCAACAGGTATTAAATGTGGGTAAAGTATATGTTTTAATGGCAAAAAAATTTTCGTAACTTTATTGTGTCTGAACTCTCTGGATAACTTCTGAGATAAGGGGCGTGGCTTTGGATTACCAGGGAGGGCTCCATATCAAAAAATCGAATGTAAAGTTTGGGACCGCCTGCCTTTCCATCTCTATCCAGTCTGGTTTAAGGCCTCTAGAATAGACGTTAGAAATTTGGACCAGCTGTGCTGCCTGATAATACCACCAGAGTTTAGGTAGGCCTAACCCCCCTTTCAGCCTGGGTCTATATAATATGTGTTTAGGGAGGCAGCATCCATTTTTACCCCAGATAAATCAAATGATAGCTGATTGTAATTTGTTTATATCTAGTTTTGTTACAGGAGGGAGCGAAAAAAAAATAAAGAATTTGCGGTAAAAGGGTCATCTTGATCGCATTAACTCTGCCCACCCAGGACATCCCATATAAGGAACATTGGCAAAGGTCAGCTTATAGTTTCTTGAACATATGCGGGTAAACGTTTTTTTGTTTTTATGATTTTTTTTTGTTATTACTTTTTACAATTTAATATTTTATAATTTATTTTTTTCATTATTTTTTTCTGCAATTTGTTAGGAGTCCCATTGAGGGGCTTTGGTGAAATAGTAGAGAAAGGGACTGAGGACAGATATTCCCCAGTCCTTTTCTCTGTAGCCTCAGCTGCCACAGGCATAGGGGCGTTCAGCAGGGATAATCTGCTTTGCATAAATTGATTAGGGTATGCCCAGGCACACCCTGCACACCTTGTGTGCACGCCTATGCTGATGACATCAAATCAGCCTAGACAAGGTTACTGAGTGGAGCTCATGGATGGATCATAAATGATAAAAGCTGGTGCTTCTGTGAAAAATTATACCGATTCATGTCAGGAATGTATTTGTGCAGACTTGTAAATTTTAACGACTTAAAGTTACTTAAGGTCCACTGTGAGTAGAATGGAACTTTCCACTCATCGACGCTTTAATATATTCATGGAATGGATGGTAAAGAAAACTCTGAAAGAAGGATTATGACAGCACATTAGGAGAGAAGAGCAAAGTTACAGATTATTGATTGTGGTGAACGCAGGCATTTGATTGATGAGACAGACAAGGAAGAATTGAGTCTCAGACACGAATACAAGGAGTGAGCGAGGAGGATGCAGATGGAACAGATGGCGAAGAAAACTCTTAAAGAAGAAATACGAGAGGACATCAGAAGAGAATAGAACTTTCTATTACAATACCTAAGGAGGAGATACAATGGCAAGAAAAAAAATGTCTGAACTGCTTGTTTTTAACTGGTTTTCTGCAGTAATTTGCCATAAAATGTGATCTGATCCTCATCTAAGTCACAACAATAGGCAAACGCAATCTGCTTAAAGTGTTTTGTTACCAAAACATTTGATATTCCTGATATGTGCCTGCTGTACCATGTACTTGTATAACAAACAAGGTTTTTTTTTTTCAGCGGGAACGTGGGGGAACGGAGTTCCGGCACCTCCAACACTGACTGTATGTAATGGCAAGGAGAGCTGGGTTGTGCTAGAGAGTATATTAATGCTGGCTGCATGCGGGATCTATTGTTGGCATCCTAGTCTTTTTTTGTTTACAAAAGTTTTATTTGGAAGATTTATAAAGAGGTTACAAAACTGTGAGGATATTTTACATTAAAGATACAATGCTGTACATTGTATCTTCCAGATTCCGATAAGCCCCCTGCACACAGACCCCCACAACCACTGGCCAGGGTTGTGGGGAAGAGGCCCTGGTCCCTTGGACCACCCCCCTCATGTTGAGGGCATGTGGCCTGGTATGGTTCAGGCGGAGGGGGTGCTCCCTCCCCCCTTTTCTGGCCTGCCAGCTGCATGCTCGGATCAGGGTCTGGGATACATTTTGGGGGGGATACCTTTCTTTTCAATTTTGGTGTGGGGTTCCCCCTTAACATCCATGGTGACCCCGCCCCCTATGATGTCACAGTCCTGGAGTAGTAAAAGAGCTATAAGAAGATAGCGGAGGCCCTGCAAGAAGAACCGAAGAGCGGGGCAAGACCCCAAAAGTCGGAAGAGGATCCCGGACGGCGGCGGCGACGAAGAAGAAAGCCGGGGCTCCTCCGCTAGTAAAAGATCTAGCAGAAGATAGCGGAGGACTCCGGCGAGAAGACCCCCCAAGACGGAAGAAGACCCCCGGAGCTGTGTAATAAAGTATTTTAAAAACTTGTGTTGTGTTTTTATTTACACTTTTTTTACCAGGTGAATGGGTAGGGGTACATCGTACCCGATACTCATTCACATAGGGTGGGGGGCGGGATCTGGGGGCCCCCTTTTTGAAGGGGGCTCCCGGATTCCGATAACCCCTCCGCCCGCAGACCCCAACATCCAACAGCCAAGGTTGTCGGGAAGAGGCCCTTGTCCTCATCAACATGGGGACAAGGTGCTTTGGGGTGGGGGGCCCGCAGAGCGCCCCCCTTCCTCAAAGCACCCAACCCCCCATGTTGAGGGCACGCTGCCAGGTACGGTTCAGGAGGGGGGGTGCTCGCTCGTCCCCACCCCCTTTCCTGACCGGCCGGGCTGCGTGCTCGGATAAGGGTCTGGTATCGATTTTGGGGGTACCATGCAACGGGGCTCGCAAGGTGTCAATCTCGCCAATAAAAGCGGCGAGATTGACTTCTTTTTCTAGTCCCGTCGTAACTCATCACGTAAAATGAATGGACTTTGGTCCGTGTGTGGGCAAGTCCGTTCATTTGGAAGTCCGCCGGAACTCCGCCGGAATTCTGGCAGGAACTCCGTCGGACCTAGTCTGCCGGAAAGTCCGGTCATGTGTGGGCAAGTCCGTTTATTCGGAAGGTCCGCCGGAACTCCGCCGGAATTCCGGCGGGAACTCTGTCGGACCTAAGCCCCATACACACGCGCGGATTATCCGAGGACCAGGTCCGTCGGACCATGTCCGTCATACTTTGTCTGATGTTGGTTTTGCGTACACACGGTCAGACAAAGTTGTCGGAAAATCCGATCATTCTGAACGTGGTGACGTTTGTTGCCTACGACGGGACTACGTAGAGGCTAGTAGCCAATATCTTTGGTCTTGTAATGTGATCTGAGCATGCGTAGCACTTTGTCCGGTCGGACAACCGTACACACGATCGGATTTGGTGTGATCGGACCGTGTTGTCGGCAAATCTTTCCAGCAGGAGATAAGACTTTGTCCGTCGGACAATCCGACGTACACTGTCCGATGGTGCATACACACGGTCTGATTTTTCAACAACATTGTCCGATCGGACAGAATCCATGAAAAAGTCCGACCGTGTGTATGGGGCTCTAGTCTGCTGGAAAGTCCGGTCGTGTGTACAGGGAATTAGAGTGAGCAATAATTCTAGCACTAGACCTCCCGTGTAACTCTAAAGTGTAGCCTATGAAGATTTTTAAGTACCAAAGTTTTAGCGCCATCCCACGAGTGTGCGCAATTTTAAAGCGTAACATGTTAGGTATCTATTTACTTGGCGAAACATCATCTTCTATATTTTACCAAAAATTGGGTTATATATTGTGTGTTTTTATTTGCATTAGAATTCCATTCAATTTTTGCCAAAAAAGAAAGTGTTTGAAAAATTGCTGTGCAAATATTGTGTGACATAACACATTCTCTAGGGCAGTGGTTCTTAACCTCAGTCCTCATTACCCCCCACCAGGCCATGTTTTGGGAATTTCCCTTAGATAAAATAGCTGTCCAAAATACCAAGCCATTGACTTAGATTTAAAGCACCTGTGCAAGGGAAAAGGAAAGCCTGCAAACATGGCCTGCTGGGGGGTAATGAGGACTGAGGTTAAGAACCACTGCTCTAGGGTCTCTGCTAAAAAAATATACATATATATTTGGGGGTTCTGAGCAATTTTCTAGCAAAAAAAAGATGACTTTTACATGTAGGAGAGAAGTGTCAGAATTGGCCTGGGTGGAAAGTGGTTAATTGATAAAAGACACTCAAACATTTTAAGACTGCTGTTCATAAGAAGCATCAGCAGAACTCTCTGAAGACATACGACCAAGAGTAGTTAATAAGGCATAAGGCTGGAAAGGGATACAAAGCAATCTCAAATTGTTTAGGCATCCATCAGTCTACAGTTAGACGAATGGAGACAGTTTAGTACTGTGGCTACTCTTCCCAGAAGTGGACACCCAGTCAAGATGACTCCCAAGGTGCAGCACAGAATCCTCAATGAGGTAGAGAAGAATCCACAAGGAACAGCTAAAGTCTTGAAAACATCAATGGAACTGGCAAACATCCCTGTTCAGAAGTCTAGTAAGTCTTTGAACAGGTAGGGTGTCCATAGCAGAACACCACGAAGGAAGCAGCTGCTCTCCCAAAAAAAACATTGCTGTGCATCTGAAGTTTGCCACCTTGAGAAAATTTATTTTGGAATTTCAGGAAAAACAGAATGCAATGATTTGTAAATCTCATAAACCAATATTTTATTAACAATAGAAAATATAAAACACATCAAATGCTTCAACTTAGAAAATGTACCATTTTAACCACTTCCCGACTGGCGCACGACGATGTACGTCGGCAGAATGGCACGGACAGGCAAAAGGGCGTACAGGTACGTCCCTTTAGGATTGCGGCCATGCCATTGTGTGTGCGCGCGCCGGTCCGGACCCCAGTGAGTCCGGTCATGGGTCCTGCGGACTCGATCGCCGCGGAAATACCCGAGATCGTTTCGCGGGAAGGCTGACTGGGGAGATGCGGAAGTAAACAGCATCTCCCCGTTCTGTCTAGCAACAAGTGACACTGATCTCTGCTCCCTGTGATTGGAGCAGAGATCAGTGTTCACTAAAACACAGCCACGCCCCCCACAGTTAGTAACACGCCCCCAGGAACACTTAATCCCTAAACTGCCACTCCCTGGTTAACCCCTTCACTGCCAGTGTCATTTACACAGGAATCAGTGTAAATTTTTGTGGTCCCAAAAATGTGTCAAAAATGTCCGATGTGTCTGCCATAATGTCACAGTCACAATAAAAATCGCTGATCGCCTTCATTACTAGTAAAAAAAAAAAATATTAATAAAAATGCTATAAAACTATCCCCTATTTTGTAAACGCTATAACTTTTGCGCAAACCAATCAATAATTACTTATTGCATTTTTTTTACTAAAAATATGTAGAAAAATACGTATCGGCCTAAACTGAGGAAAAAAAAAATGTTTTATATATATTTTTGGGGGATATTTATTATTGCAATTTTTTTTTGTTTATAGCGCAAAAAATAAAAAATGCAGGGGTGATCAAATACCACCAAAAGAAAGCTCTATTTGTGGGAAAAAAAGGACGTAAATTTTGTTTTGGAGCCATGTCGCACGACCGCGCAATTGTCAGTTAAAGCGAAGCAGTGCCGAATTGCAAAAAGTGGTCTGGTCTTAAGCCAGCAAAATGGTCAGGTCTAAAAGTGGTTAAGAAAAAAATAAGGTAATTTTGAAATTGATCGCAGCAACACATGTCAAAGAAGTTGGGGCAGGGCAACAAGAATCTGGCAAATTAAGTGTTGGGAATAAAAAGAGCAACTTAGAGAGTCAGGGTGTCTCAGAAGTAAAGATGGGCAGACATTTACCAATCTGTGAAAATCTGCGTCTAAAAATTGTGGAACAATTTTAGAATAATGTTTCTCAATGTAAAATTGAAAGGCTTTAAATTTGTCATTATCTACAGTACATAATATCATCAAAAGATTCAGATCATCTGGAGAAATCTCTGTGCGCAAGGGACAAGGCAGAAACCCAATATTAGATGCCTGTGAACTTCTGGCCCTCAGACAGCACTGCATTAAAACCAGTCATGATTCTGTGATGGACATCACTGCATGGGCTCAGGAATACTTCCAAAAAATCACTGTCTGTGAACACAGACACTGTTCCATCCAAAAAAATACAAGGTAAAGCTCTATCATGCAAAGAAGAAGTCATATGTGAACATGATCCAGTAACATTGCCGTCCCAGGTTTTAGAGCAGCATTTGCTCTCATTTATACACAGAGGCGGCCCGTCCATTAGGGGCGCATAGGTACCGCCCCCTATCCATGCATCTAGCCCCCTGATCTTCATACAGGGCGTGGGACGCATGAATTTCGATGGCGGGTGTGTTTTTTGAATCATGTGATTAGAGCCAGAGACTCTAATAGGCTCTAATGGTTGTTTGCCGACCCCCCCCCCCACCCAAAAAAAAAAAAAAAACAGCTGCCACCACTGTTCAGGCAACAAGGATAATTTTGTGTATTTCAGCAGGACATTGCTAAACCGCATACCGAATGTATGACAATAGCATGGCTTTAGAGTAGAAGAGTCTGGGTGCTTAACTGGCTGCCTACAGTCCAGAACTTTCACCAAATGAAAATATTTGGCAGATCTTGAAACGAAAAATACGACATAGAAGACCCAGGACTAAAGAGCAGTAATGCGGCGTACACACGGTCGGAATTTCCGATGGAAACAGTCCGATGGGAGCCTGTCAACGGATTTTCCGACCGTGTGTATGCCCATCGGTCTTTTTCTGTCGGAATTTCCGACGGACTTTGGATTGAGAGCCTGTTCTCAATTTTTCCGACGGAAAACATTTCTATCGGATTTTCCGATCATGTGTATGCAATTCCGACACGTAAAATTCTGACGCATGCTCGGAAACAATTCGACGCATGCTCGGAAGCATTAAACTTCCCTTCTATAGTGCTGTCCAACGTGTTTTATGCCGCTGTGTTACAGACCGTCGGAATTTGGTGTGACCGTGTGTAGGCAAGACAGTTTGAGCGAAATTCCGTCGGAATTTCGACGGGAAAACCATCAGAGCTTTTTCCGACGAGAATTCCGACCGCGTGTACGCGGCATTAGAATCCTATATCTAATGCGTAGGCAAGACAGTTTGAGCGAAATTCCGTCGGAATTCCGACGGGAAAACCATCAGAGCTTTTCATAATGTTATGTAATGAATTCCGACCGTGTGTACGCGGCATTAGAATCCTATATCAGGCAAGAATAGGAACACATTCCTTGTCCAAAACCTGTTGCTACACCGTTGTAAACTTTTTTGAGACATGTTGCTGCCATCAATTTAAAAATGACCTTATTTTTTTCCTAAAATTTTTAATTTTATAATATAAATTTTATATTTTATATTTATATTTTTCTCAGTTTAAACATCTGTTCTCTATTTTCTATTTCCTTTTCTCTATTTTTCTATTGTGAATAAAATATGAGTTTATGAGATTTGCAAATCGTTGCATTCTGTTTTTCATGTAGATTTTTTAAAGTATCCCAACTTTTCTGGAACTGGGGTTGTATGGGAACAATGAATAGTCAAAAAATCCCCAAGCACAGCACTCAGTGTGTTTGTATTGTAGCAAATAATAAAAGAACAAAAAAACAACTACTACTCATATAAAAAGAAAACAATGTTGCAGCAATGAAGCAAAAAAATAAATAAATATCAACAATACAAAGTTGTGTGTTTAAGCAGAAATACAGTGTATAAAAAACATCCCATCAAGAGTTCAGTGAAATCATTAAAAAGTACAGTGAATCCATATAAAGTGACCCAGTATATCTTCAATTCCAAATGATTTCCCACAGTTATCCCTTCACCACACATCAGGAATCGCACTCACCAAAACTGTGTGCCTATCTTGTTACAGATTAGGCAGACACGGCTTTCATCTCCTTATCCTTCATGGGGATTTCATTAGGAGAGCATCTGAATCAGCAATCCTCCACTATTCGTTCCCTCAGCAGGCTTGCAAAATCCCGAATGTATGAATGGGTTGAACCATGAAAGAAACTCACATCGCGTAACACCATCAACACAATTTTAATAATTCAATAATAATATGCCCACATAAATAAAATACAAAGCAGGCGTATCTCTCACTGTAATTTTGGAAATGCTTTGTGTAGCTCCGACACTAAACAGGAACATAAGACTGCCGCCTGTCACTCTGCTCCTCTGTCTTGTAAAAGCTAATACAATGGCAGGACTTTATCTGCAGCAGAAGCTCATGAAGACCTGGCATTCCTGCCAGCATCCTACATGGCCATACAAATGCACGCCGGCACACACAAATGTGCACTGGCACACGCCCAGCCCTGGACTGGTGCCAAACGGCCTTTCTAATGCCCTGTACACACGGTCGGAAATTCCGACCACAAAATCCATCAGACTTTTTACGACGGATTTTGTCCAACACTGGTGTTGCATACACACGGTCGGACAAAGTTTTCGGAAAATCCGATCATTCTGAACGTGGTGACGTTCGTTGCATACAACGGGACTACGTAGAGGCTAGTAGCCAATAGCTTTGGTCTCGTAATGTGATCTGAGCATGCGTGGCACTTTGTCCGTCGGAATTCGCTACACACGATCGGAAAAAGTCCGATAGGACTTTGTTGTCGGAAAAATTGAGAGCAGGATCTCAAACTTTTTCCGTCGGAAAATTCCAACGGAAAAAGTCCGATGGAGCCCACACACGGTCGGAATTTCCTACAGCACGGTCCGATAGGACATTTTCCGTCAGAAAATCCGACCGTGTGTACGGGGCATTAGGGAGCCAGGTTCACTCTGTGATTGCTGGTTGATCTTTGGCTATCCAGTGTACTTTTTCCTGTGATACCCTTGCATCTGTGGATACCCGTTACCGACTCAGCTTGCCCTGGGACCTGTCTTCTGCCTGCCTCCTGATCTGACCTTGGCTTGTTAAATGTACTGTCTGATCCTGCTCCTCTGTGTAAGAGCTTGGCTACCCCCCCTGACCACGCTGGCTCTTGTCCACACCCGATACCTGACCCTGGCTTTAAAATAGCTTCTCTCCTGACTCCCACTCTGAGTCCTGCTACTTCCCGCGGGTGCCACCTGTCTACATACGCTATCCTGGTGTCTTGTCTTAGTACCTGGACATCTCGTCTGACAACACTCCAGTCAGAACATCTCTGCAAGCAATTCCAGCAGGCGACCTGTGCTTCTTTGAGCCCAACTCCTCCTGTTCCACCTTCAGGGGAGTCTGGAGCTTAGTCGCAAGGGAAGCCCTCTCTCCATTGGTTTCCAGCACCAGATACTAGACATGTGCAATTCGTTTCGTTTTTTTTCGTTATTTTCGTTCATTCGTTTTCGTACGAATGAACGAACGATTCGCTAAAAATTTTAACGAATAACGAATCGTTCGAAACGAACGAATCCGAAAATGAAAATCCGAAAAAAACTAATTAGAAACAACGAATGTACGAAAGAAGAAAATCCGAAAAACGAAAACAGGAACAACGAAAATGAAAATGAACGAAAAAATTCGTACATTCGTAACTTTTTTTTTTGTTGAATTGGTAATTTTCCATGTCCCTTACAATGGTGCAGCTTAACGTGCTTCGAATAGATTGAACGAAAAAATTTGTACATTCGTAACTTTTTTTTTTTTTTTTCAATTCGTAATTTTCTGTGTCTCTTACAATGGCACTGCCAAATGTGCTTCGAATGGATTGAACGAAAAAATTCGTACATTCGTAACTTTTTTTTTCGATTCGTAATTTTCCATGTCTCTTAAAATGTAATAATAGCATACACATTACTTAAAATTATGAATTATGCTCCGATTACGAATCTACGAATGTTACGAATGTTATGAATGTACGAATAAATACGAATGCGTCCGAATTTCGAATAAACGAAAATTAAACTAACGAAAAAATGAATCAACGAAAAAAAATAACTCTTACGAAAATACGAATCGTTACGAATACGAACACCGACATCTTACGAATTTAAGAATCGTTACGAATATGAACACCGTCGACGTACGAATTTACAAATCGTTACGAATCAACGGAAACGAAAAAAACGAAACGAAAATAAACGATTTTTTTCGGAAACGAAAAAAACTAAATGAAAATAAACAAATTTTTTTGTTGTGCACATGTCTACCAAATACGTAATAGACAGGCTTGGTTGACAGCGCAAAGGCTTTGCCCTTACATGTTTCATCATCAGTGGACTTTCAAGGGGATCACAGTTTACAGCGCAACTTTTCTCCTAGTTACAGCTTCAAGTGACTAAGGGCCCACTCTTAAATGATTTACAAACTCCAAAAGTCCAGATAAACTTTACATTTCCTGACAAAATCTAGTGAGCTTGCAACATCTGGAAAGGGATACAGTCTAAATGACCAGAAACCTGGCTGTGTCTCCTAAAAAATAACAGAAAAAAAAGGAAAAAAAGAACTTCACAAATACCAGTAGAACCAAGGGTCTGGTAGCTGGACTGGCCTTCCATACCTGTCCACAGATGTGACACAATGTTTGACTACTACCATATTGCTTATATTTCAACTGACAAACACCACCAGTCAAACAGTCAATATGATGAATGACCAACCCTAAAGGAACTGATGAGGGGTGGGTGGCTGGGTGGTACAACTTCTCAGCTCTTTGAACTCTCTGGAATGGTTGTCCTTAGCCTAATCCTTAAAAAAAAAACCCATGTAGCTTTTCCCTACCCAGCTAACTACCTTCTTCTTGAGAGGTAAGCTGTTGTTTTTATCCCCATACAGTGTGACTTTTGGATTCCCATATACGCTCTACCAGCTGAGTCATTCGAGAGCTTAGTTTTCTATCTACTGCATTATTCTCTCATACACATCGGGGTATAGGAGTCCATATTCATGTGCCACCTTTTTGATCATTACCCCCTTTAGTTGGGCCAGTTTGGACACACCCAGCGAGAGCGCAGCAATCTGGGAACATCCTATAAGGGAACCCAGAATCTTGCTTTGGTGACTTAAAGCGGAGTTCCACCCAAAAATAGAACTTCCGCTTTTCCGGTTCCTCCCTCCCTCCCTCCGGTGTCACATTTGACATCTTTCAGGGGGGAGGGGGGAGCAAATACCTGTCCAATTCAGGTATTTTGCTCCCACTTCTGGGCATAGATACCTGAGCCACCCGCGGGTATCTACGCCCCTTCCAGCGCCTTCTCTGTCCCCCCGCTGTGTTCTGGGAGACACACAGGTCCCAGAACACAGCAGGGACCAGTAGGACCGCAAGGCTTCACTTCCTGATTCCCTTACCGAAGATGTCGGCGGCAGCACCCAACAGCCGAGGGACAGATCGGCTTTGGGTGCTGACATCGCGGGCGCCCTGGACAGGTAAGTTCCCATGTTTTAAAAGTCAGAAGCTGCAGTATTTGTAGTTGCTGACTGAAAAAAAAAAATGGCGGAACTCCGCTTTAAGGCACTCAGTAGCTTACCCACTACAAGGTTTAACACTTTCTTGGCTCTGATTCTTCACCCTAGTCATGTAGCCCCACTGAGGGTAGCCATGTTCTTACATCCAGTAGAACCATGGAGAACAAACGTACCCACCCTTTAACAGGAAGTTGGATCACAGCAGCAAAATAAATAAATAAAAGGAAAATAGAAGTTTGGAGAAGGCTGATGCCGCGTACACACGATCGGAATTTCGGCCAGCAAAGGACTGATGAGAGCTTTTCATCGGAAACTGCGACCGTGTGTAGGCTGCATCGGAATTTTGCTGGTCGAATTCCCGCCAGCAAAAATTAGAGAGCATGTTCTCAATTTTTCAGACGGAAAAAGTTACTATCAGAAATCCCGATCGTCTGTACCAATTTCCGACGTGCAAAATTCCTACGCATGCTCGGAAACAATTCGACGCATTCTCGGGAGCATTGAACTTCATTTTTTCTCGGCTCGTCGTAGTGTTGTATGTCACAGCATTCTTGACGGTCACAATTTGGTGTGACCGTGTGTAGGCAAGACAGTTTGAGTGGAATTCCGTCGGAATTCCGTTGGGAAAAACATCAGAGCTTTTTCCGAGGAGAATTCCGATTGTGTGTACATGGCATAAGAACAATATAAGGGTATTGAGGAAGAACTTATTTTTTGGGTGAAATGCGTTAATTGGTTCCATGCAGTGATCTGTTTTATACAAGTCTAATACAATTTTTTCTTACTATGCTGGATACTTTGATGTGCAACTGGTGCTTTTTTGCACTTGTGGGCCTTTCTTTGGAGACGGAACAAGCTCCTTTCCTGTGTGAGCACCCAACAGCCGAAAATACAAGCCAGTGAAGAACTTACAAGTAGCGTTCACTTCTTCGTACTTTGTCTTCTAACCTTTCCTCACTAAAATGATTCTACATCTAAAAACTAAAAAAAAAAGTTTTAGCTTGAATCCCAGGTTCAAAAAAAAAAAACATGAGCTTGCGTTTTCCAACTTCTTGGAAAAATACAACAAAACAGAGATATATGTACATGTGAGTAAACAGCCTTTATTAGGAAGCACAGGCAGAGCTTTGATCGCTGTCTTCATTACAGCATGAAAAATAAATTTTACCTGTTTTTTTCCACTCAAGCAGGTTGCCAAAGCAACATGGCTTTCAAAAATAGCATTACATTGTGAGTGAGAGAATGGTTTATAGTGACATCAGCTCAGAAATGACAGCTTGTACTTTGTGATAAGGAGGCACATAATACATCAAAGGCTTTGTGTTATATAAATATAAACAATATATATTATTATATATATATATATATATATATATATATATATATATATATATATATATATAGACAAACGTTTCCCTTCCTGACATTGTTTAACCACCTCACTACAGTGCATTTTCACCCCCTTCCTGACCAAGCCATTTTTTTAGCTTTCAGCGCTGACGCACTTTGAATGACAATTGCGCGGTCATACAACACTATACCCAATGAAAATTGTTATCATTTTTTCCCCACAAATAGAGCTTTCTTTTGGTGGTATTTGATCAGCTCTGCGTTTTTTATTTTTTGCGCAATAAACAAAAGAAGAGCGACAAATTAAAAAAAAAAACAATATTTTTTACTTTTTGCTATACTAAATATCCCCAAAAAAACATTTTTTTCCTCAGTTTAGGCCGATACGTATTCTTCTACATATTTTTGGTTAAAAAAAAATCGCAATTAGCGATTATTGATTAGTTTGCGCAAAAGTTATAGCGTTTACAAAATAGGGGATAGTTTTATAGCATTTTTATTAATATTTTTTTTTACTAGTAATGGCGGTGATCAGCGATTTTTATTGTGACTGCGACATTATGGCGGACACATCAGACATTTTTGACACATTTTTGGCACCATTGTCATTTATACAGCAATCAATGCTATTTAAATGCATTGATTCCTGTATAAATGACACTGGCAGTGAAGGGGTTAACCACTAGGGGGCGGGGAGGGGTTAATTATGTTCCCTGGGAGTGATTCTTACTGTAGGGGGAGGGGACTCACAAGGGGAGGAGACCGATCAGTGTTTCTCTGTACAGAGAACACACCATCGGCTCCTCTCCTCTGACAGCACCGTGGATCTGTGTGTTTACACACACAGATCCATGGTCCCGCTGTGTTACCGGGCAATCGCGGGTGCCCAGTGGACATCGCGGCCACTGGGCACGCGCATCGGGTGCCCATTGACACGGCGAGAGCGCGCGCGCGCTCCCTGGAGTGCACTGAAGGGGAGGACATCATATGACGCCCTCCCGCGCTGAGAGCTGCGCCGCCTGGCCGGCATTTGACAGCCGGCGGTCACAAGGTGGTTAAAGTGGAAGTCCAGTCTAATCCTATCTAAACTTAAAGAGTACCGTATATACTCGAGTATAAGCCAACCCGATAATAAGCCGAGGCACCTAATTTTACCACAAAAAACTGGGAAAACATATTGACTCTAGTATAAGCCTAGGGTGAGAATTGCGCAGCTACTGTAAGTGGAAAAGAGGGTCAACAATGCCCATTTGCAGCCTCACTGTGCCCATTTGCAGCCATAGGTCCCCGAACTTCAAAATTGGTAGTTAATGGTTCCTAGATGCCCCCTAGCTGCAACCAAATTTTTTCCCGAAATGATATTGCTGCAGATGGACACAGTTGACCAACTTTGGGGCCCTGTATCTCGGGGCCACTTGGTGCTAGAAACCCTAAATTCGGATATGTTGTAGTGGGTTTGCACACCAATTTGGGGATCCTAGCACCGAGTGGCCCCGAGATACAGGGCCCCAAAGTCGGGTCGGAAAATGTCATTCTCTGCTGCAGAAAAGTGCTTGACTCGAGTATAACCCGAGGGGGGCACTTTCAGCACAATAAAAAATGTGCTGAAAAACTCAGCGTATACTCGAGTATATACGGTAACTGTTGCGAAAAAAACATTCCCCTCTGGGTGATCTATGTACATTGCAAGGATTTTAACAAACTTTGTTGCAGATTCCTCCCTTTTGTTATTCTGGAGAAATCCCTGTGTGTTTGTCTGTGTCCATGAGTAAAGTGAATTTAATGGGAGCGGTTTCATAATTATCAATCAGCTGCTGCACCTGCAGGTCTCTAATGAGGATAATTGCAGGGTCTGCCTCCCTTTAGACGTGTTCCTATTGGGAGTATCTCACAAAAAATGATACTTTTGTTGCAGAGGATGCCTGAAATCTGACTTCATAGTTTCATA
The DNA here is from genome assembly GCA_028564925.1 of Lithobates sylvaticus. NCBI lineage: Eukaryota > Metazoa > Chordata > Amphibia > Anura > Ranidae > Lithobates > Lithobates sylvaticus. The sequence goes on along the minus strand of CM053026.1, from coordinate 741,390,593 downwards.
GTTAGTAAGGTTGAATAAAGACATCAGTCCATCCAGTTCAACCTGAGCAAGTGTCTACAACTGTCCCTATCCCTGTACATTGCACACTCACATTGGTCCCTACCCACAATCCAAGGTCCCCATTCATAAACTAGGGCCAATTTTTTTATTTTTTTTGGACGAAGCCAATTAACCTACCTGCATGTCTTTGGATTGTGGGAGGAAAACGGAGTACCCGGAGGAAACCCACACAGGCACAGGGAGAACATGCAAACTCCAGGCAGGTAGTGTCGTGGTTGGGATTTGAACCAGCGACCCTTCTTACTGCTAGGTGAGAGCGCTAACCACTACACCACTGTACCACTGTACTGTATTTTAGTGCAGACTTAGTTTATTGTACAAATATTAAAATCCACAAAGGTTTAAAATATGAGCTCTGGTTACATAAATACTCATCATGACCCATCGTTCATAATAATGAAAAGTAGGCAGATATACTCAAGACCTCCTTTTTGCACTCGATGCACTCGTTATTATTACTTATTATCAACCCCTCTGTAATTGTTTGCTATGGGTGGCCTAATCCCATCTCCTCCGAGCACTGCGAGCATGGTCGCTTGTAAGCCAGTCACTTGAGCCCCACCATGGAAATGGTCAGAATGACCTAAGAGAGGTCTTGGATAAATTTTTTTTTTGAAAATCTCTGGTTTCCATGCTGTCTCCCATCCAGGGCTGCTGTTAGAAATCACGGGGGCCCCATACAGTCTACCTGACAGGGCCCCACCCGGCCGAAAGTGACTGAGGACATTTATCAGAGATTTATCAGTTCCTTTTCTCTACAGCCTCAGCTGCACAGTTGAATAAATAGAAAGCATTCTGAGGCTTTCTGCTTATTCACAAACTGACACATAGTAAACAGTTTACTATGCCTCTGTGATGAATGGACACAGGAGTGATTGGTAACGATCGCTCACTTTGTTCATTCAGGAAAGGAAGGGGCCAGTAAATGATATCCCCTGTGTGCCCACATCAGCTGCCAGTGGGAGAGCAGGGAAGCCAGAAATGCTATGGGGGGAAGGGGCACACAGGGGGGCACGGACAGCTGATAAAAGGGGCGCATGCACTAGAACCAATCCCCTTGCAGTGCAGCCAGAGGAAGGGAAAGGAGGAGAAGCTGACAGCGCTGCAGTGGGAGGCAGAAGAGGATCGGTGTCTGCAATAAGACACGTGGCAGCAAAGGATAAGGACTCTTGCTCTTTCTTTTAATCATTGATGCGATTTCTTGCCCATCTTCCTGTGCTATTTAAGTATCTATTTGTGTAAAAATATTATGTTTCTAATATCATTTTTTGTATTATAGATAACTATGTTTTGACATTTTTTTTACCCCTGAAGAAGAGAAAGCTATAATGTACTAATTTTCGAAATGCGTTGGGCTGCTTTTGTCTGAATTCAACCTGCATGTGTTTGTTCCACATAATTACATGCATTTCAATTGCGGGCTGCCATTGTCTGCACCCTTCCTGTATGTAATTGTTCTACATGGTTATCTGTATTTCAGTTGCATCCAATGTTTTTTAATGACCTCTTTGTATGTACTACTGTTTTAAATAAACATTATATTTTTATATAATTACTTTTCAAGTTGTGGTTGCCCTTAAAGTGGTTGTAAACCCTTTACAACCACTTTAAACTACAGGCAAGCCTATAATTAGAATTACCTGTAGCTGCACTGGATATCTCCTAAATCTTCATGGTTTAGGAGATATCCCTGTATTTGCATGTGCCGACGTCATGCGGCACATGCGCACTTAAAGTGGTTGTAAACCCTTACAAACTACTTGGACCTACAGGTAAGCCTAGATTAAGGCTTACCTGTAGGTCAAAGAAATATCTCCTAAACCTACACGGTTTAGGAGATATTTGCCAAAATACAGGCACCGCGGCGCACAGGTTCACTGAGAAGGCCGCTCTCAACGGCGATATGCCGCGAGTGGCGGCTCCCAAGCACATGCGCGGGAGTGATGTCATAGCGGCGCCGTCGAATGACATCGACGGAGCCGCGAGACCCACCAAGAAGATGGAGGCGAGAAGATGGAGGCGCCGTACACAAGGGGACAGCGGTGACTTCGCTGGCTCCTGTGTCAGGTAAGTGACACATAATGAACTACTATGCGATGCATTGTAGTCCATTATGCTTTACCTTTGCAGGGAAACAAAGAGGAAGTAAACCCATCAGGGTTTACTTCCTTTTTAAGCCAACTGAAGCAATGGCATGTACATGCCGTTGCTTCAGTTGTACTGTGCAGTTCCCGGCAAGGAGTGACTTCATCGCGGCTCCAGCCAATCACAGCGCCGGAGCCACAATACCCGGATGTAACCTCCGGGATAGATGTCGCCGGGCGGAGGGGGAGACAAGAATGGTTTGCGGGGGCTTCGTTCTCGGGTAAGTAATTCATAATGAGCTAGTATGCTATGCATACCACTTTAAAAAGTACCACTTAGAGGGGTTTGCAGTCAATATGTTGCCTTTACTGAAGGTAACAGGAAGTGAACTTCTCTCTGTTTTTTAATGTCTGCCTTTACTCGCCTTAACAGGAAGTCAACTTCTCTCTGCATTGTAAATGGCAAATAATTTAATAGATTTAGTTGCTTGAGGGAAATATAGTTGTATTAATGCACTTAAAACAATTGTGTAATGTCTGTGATACAGGGGGTCCCGACTTACAAACATCCAACTTACAAACGACTCCTACTTACAAACGGAGGGAGACAACAGGAAGTGAGAGGAAATCTACCCCTAGGAAGGGAAATTCACTCCTGTAAGAGTTATTATGGGAAAAAGGTGTCTCCACTGATGCTTTATCACCAGTCCATGCTTCCCTAACAACCCAAAATTTTCAAAATCCAATTGTCATTGGGACAGAAGGTGAGGTGAAATCTTCTGAACAGGGGCACAGACAGCAAAACAAATGTTACAGGGGTGATAACCCTTCTCTATGTTATCTAAAAAACGTAAAAATGTATTTTTTTGACTGGAGCTACAATTAAAAAATTTTCCTGTTCCGACTTACAAACAGATTCAACTTAAGAACAAACCTACAGTCCCTATCTTGTTTGTAACCCGGGGACCCCCTGTATTTTTAATTTTCATTAATGTCCATATTTTTAACATCCATTAATGTCCATATTTTTAACATCCATTAATGTCCATATTCGAGGTGCACCCCCTTCTTCAAGGTCCAAGCATTACCAATACACAAATCTCTAGGGGAAAAAAAAACTTACACAGCAATGGTAATTCAACTTGCATAGTTAGTGAAATAAGGCGTGGGGAGAGCTATAGAATGGCAGGAGAGCAGAGTCACAGAAATGAGGGTGGTCATAAAACTGTTGGATTGTGATTTAGAAAACTAAAGTCCACATTTAGTCTATTATCTTTTGTGTCAAATAGAAATATCATCCTTGGTTCAAACGTTTTCCTTTCCTGAGTAGTTTTGAAGTTCCCTTTAATCTCCCTGGCGGTAATCCCGAGTCTGGCTCGGGTTGAGTTTTTTCTACCAGGAGCGGTAACCCCGAGCCAGACTCGGGCTAGCGTTGCAGGATACAGGGGGAAGTTACTTACCTTTTCCCCTGGATCCTGCGATGTCTCCCCGATGTGTGTGCGAGCCGTCCGCTCGCTCGATTCACACAGTGCCCGAGTGCCGCCGATCTCCGTTCCCTGCGACGTTTCCGATGCACGGGAGCGGAGATCGACGCCAAATTCAAAAAAGTTTAAAAACACAATACACATACAGTACTGTAATCTTACAGATTACAGTACTGTATACAAAAAATACACATCCCCTTTGTCCCTAGTGGTCTGCCCAGTGCCCTGCATGTCATTTTATATAATAAAAAGATTTTTTTTCTGCCTGGAAACTGGAGATTGTCCATAGCAACCAAAAAGTGTCCCTTTATGTCAAAAGTGGTTTTCATTCCAATCGTTTTTATTGAAAAATTGTGTGCATAACAACAATAGTAACATTAACAAAGTGAAAGTCTGTCATCAAACTTATTCAACATCATATTGAAAAATTTAGCATGGTGGTAGATACATTAGGTGTCATATCGTCTGTCAGACATGTAAGAAAGAGTTTTATATCACATTTGTACATACATGTATATAATTGTAGTCAAACATGCCAAGGTCAGGGAGTCAGAGGGGAGGAGGCCCACCCCCCCAGGCACCCCATCTGGGCACAAACTGTGCCAGAAGGGGCGAGGCCCCCCCCCCCTCCTCAGCGCTCATATAAACATACAAGTTCTAGTTGTTTTTTAAATTGTTTTTCTTTCTTCGTGGTTTTGAGAACAGCTTCTTAGAAAATTTTAGTAGGAAATTAGGAGAGATAGGAAAGGAGTGGGAAAGCAGTATACAGAGTAGAAGGATAGAGAACATTAACATGTTTCACCGTGACTAGCCCTAATTTTGTTAGGTTACTGGGATCTGGGATGACCACTTACTTTCTTGCTTTGAAAAATTTCAGACCAGTGTTTTGAGGGTACCATTTGTTCCAGGGGTCCCAAATGGGGTGGATAGAAGGTAAATTTCCTATGCTATGAGCAAATAGGGTTTCGTATGTACAATGTGTATTGATTGTTCTTAAGCCCCATACACACGGTCGGACTTTTTCATGGATTCTGTCCGATCGGACAATGTTGTTGAAAAATCAGACCGTGTGTATGCACCATCGGACAGTGTACGTCGGATTGTCCGACGGACAAAGTCTTATCTCCTGCTGGAAAGATTTGCCGACAACACGGTCCGATCACACCAAATCCGATCGTGTGTACGGTTGTCTGACCGGACAAAGTGCTACGCATGCTCAGATCACATTACAAGACCAAAGCTATTGGCTACTAGCCTCTACGTAGTCCCGTCGTAGGCAACAAACGTCACCACGTTCAGAATGATCGGATTTTCCGACAACTTTGTCTGACCGTGTGTACGCAAAACCAACATCAGACAAAGTATGACGGACATGGTCCGACGGACCTGGTCCTCGGATAATCCGCGCGTGTGTATGGGGCTTTAGAGTTTCCGCCACAGTAGGCGGGCTTGTGTCCCTCCAGTGTCTTACTATAGTAAGCCTGGCTGCTATGAGGATGTTAGATATTAGTTTTCTAACTGGGTTGGGGAATTCGTCTATGCCCAATGATAGGAGCGCCAATCCTGGGGATCCCGCTACAGTAGTGTTTGTGAAGTTTGATATAGTTTGGAATACTAGTGACCAGTATCTTTTGATTTGTGTGCACGACTCAAAAGTGGTTTTAGACCAGATAGAAAACACTGATAATAAATTAGAATCACAATTTATCATCAAACACTAAATCTAATGACAGCGACTATTCTGCAACTGAGCAAATTTCAGTGTTTTTGATTTGGTTACATTATTGAATCATTTTTATATATATTTTTATTATATTATAATTTATGATTTTGTGTTTCAAACTTTATCATACCCGGGATGTCTACTAGACTCTGGTTCGGACAGATTTAAGTGAGTTATTCATAAGAATTGCATGCCTACAATATAAAAACGCCAAATTTCCATGCAAAATAATTGTACCGCTTTCAGCACTAAATTCCGGACAGAATCATACCGCCAGGGAGGTTAAGAACCAAAACATTCAGGTCTCTGATAGTGGGGTCTGGTTGTAAGAAATGATGTCCCACAGGTGTGCAGAAATCCTCCTCCTGATGTTCTTTAACCTCTTCCCTACCGCCCACTGTTATATGACGGCGGCAAGAAGCATCTGTTGTTCCGGGCCGCCGCCATATGATGGCCTTTCCTTTGCGGCTCGCTGGGGACCCGATGCGCGTGCACGGCGGCCGCAAGGTCCGCCGGGCACCCGCGATTGCCCAGTAACTAGACAGGATGTGGATCTGTGTGTGTAAACACATAGATCCACGTGCTGTCAGAGGAGAGGAGACCGATGGTGTGTCCCTTGTACATAGGGACACCGATCGGTCACCTCCCCCAGTCAGTCCCCTCCCCCCACAGTTAGAATCACTCCCATAGGGAACATATTAACCCCTTGATCACCCCCTAGTGTGTAACCCCTTCCCTGCCAGTCACATTTTTACAGTAATCAATGCATTTTTATAGCACGGATCGCTGTATAAATGTGAATGGTCCCAAAAATGTGTCAAAAGTGTGCGATATGTCCGCCGCAATATCGCAGTCACGATAAAAATCGCTGATCGCCGCCATTACTAGTAAATAAAAATAATAAAAATGCTATGAATCTATCCCCTATTTTGTAGACGTTATAACTTTTGCACAAACCAATCAATATACGCTTATTGCATTTTTTTTTTTTACCAAAAATATGTAGAAGAATACATATCGGCCTAAACTGAGGAGAAAATTTGTTTTTAAAAAAAAAAATTGGATATTTATTATAGTAAAAAGTAAAAAATATTGTGTTTTTTTAAAACTTGTCCCTATTCTTTTGTTTATAGTGCAAGAAATAAAAACCGCACAGGTAATCAAATACCACCAAAAGAAAGCTCTATTTGTGGGGGAAAAAATGATAAAAATGTTATTTGGGTACAGTGTTGCATGACCGCGCAATTGTCATTCAAAATGCAACAGCGCTGAAAGCTGAAAAATGTCTTGGACAGGAAGGGGGTGTTCGTGCCTGGTAGGCAAGTGGTTAATGGCGTGCAGGGGCGGACTGACCATTCGGCCACTCGGGCACTTCCTGAGGGCCCCGGGCCACTAGGGGGCCCCATCAGGGTTGACAGCCTCAGTAAAACCAGGGAGATTATGTAAAAATCTTTTTTTTTTTTACATCTGTTTCTGAAATGTCCCTTACCGACATCCTTTTGGTCTAAAAATCCAGAGATTATAGCTGCCCCACCTCTCCAGTACCTTCTTGGCCAATAGAAACATGTCTGTGTATACTATGTGTACATGTATGTGTATACTGTGTGATTGTATACTGTGTGTGTATACTGTGTGGCCCCATAACCTCCTATTGCCCGGGGGCCCTATGAGTTGTCAGTCCGCCTCTGATGGCGTGTCTGTGTTAATGCATTATTGTTTGTAATTTCTGTACTGTTTTGCCAACGTAAGATCCTTTGTTGCATTTTTTGCATTGGATCTGGTAAATAACATTACTGGTGGTACAGATGTATGATCCTGTAATACTGAAGGTCTCTTTTGTGTATGTGATAGACATGTGCACAACAAAAAAATTAGTTTATTTTCGTTTCGTTTTTTTCGTTTCCGTTGATTCGTAACGATTCGTAAATTCGTAAGTCGTCAGTGTTCGTATTCGTAACGATTCGTATTTTCGTAAGAGTTATTTTTTCGTTGATTCGTTTTCCCGTTAGTTTAATTTTCGTTTATTCAAAATTCGGACGCATTCGTATTTATCCGTACTTTCGTAACATTCGTAGATTCGTAATCGGAGCATAATTCATAATTTTATGTAATGTGTATGCTATTATTACATTTTAAGAGACACGGAAAATTACGAATCGAAAAAAAAAGGTACGAATGTACGAATTTTTTCATTCAATCCATTCGAAGCACGGTAAGCAGCGCCATTGTAAGAGACACGAAAAATTACGAATCGCAAAAAAAAAAAAAAAGTTACGAATCTACGAATTTTTTCGTTGAATCCATTCGAAGCACGTTAAGCAGCGCCATTGTAAGAGAAGCGGAAAATTAAGAATCGAAAAAAAAAAAAAGTTACGAATGTACGATTTTTTTCGTTCAATCCATTCGAGGCATGTTAAGCAGCGCCATTGTAAGGGACACGGAAAATTACCAATTCAACAAAAAAAAAAGGTACGAATGTACAAATTTTTTCGTTCATTTTGATTTTCGTTGTTCCTGTTTTCGTTTTTCAGATTTTCTTCTTTCGTAGATTCGTTGTTTCTAATTATTTTTTTTCGGATTCGTTCGATTCGAACGATTCGTTAAAATTTTTAGCGAATCGTTTGTTCATTTGTACAATAACGAATGAACGAAAATAACGAAAAAAAACGAAAAACGCAAGAAAACGAAACGATTTGCACATGTCTAGTATGTGACACTTTTTAATGGATTGATTTGGCTGCACAGTTTGCAGTGATTTTGTTGCCGGTTTGATTCCTTTATTTACAATATAATCAGAATAAAGTTTTCTGCTAATTAGTTTATGTTTGGGGTTGAATGGTTGTCACCCAACACATGATGTTAGTGCATAAAAAATCACGGACAGTACCCAATTGTATTTGTTGCTAGATTTATATATTATATATGACAACTTAGCTTATACTCACATTTTATCTACAGCTCCTTCCCAGATCATAATAGGAAAAACATCTTCTAAAATACAGACACAAAGCACAGGAGTAAGCATTTCTCCAGGGAGAGCATCAAAATGCTGTGTGATGATAAAACTAGATAAGCAATCTGAGTTTCTTCAGACACCTTATGATAATCTAAAGTGTAGGGTGTGCTCTTTTCATCTGTCAAAAGTTCTGAAATAAAACTTTCTTTTATGTTAACATTTTGTTTAATACTTATCTTTTGAAAGACATAAGTAAAGAGGGACAAACTTCGAGTCAAACTCCAGAATAGTAAATAGTAACAATATAATACTAGTAATATTTATATCTGTTTTTTTCCCTTGTGTTTCTGATATCCCTGGGGAGAAGGGGGGGGGAATGTATATCTCCATATACTGGGACTTTAAATGAAGCGCACAAGGAAGGGGGGGTGGTGCGCTTCCATCCCTATAATAAATTCAAAGGACAAAACGAGTGTGGGACTTTAAATGAGGCAGTTCGAAAGCAATGTAAAAGTAGAGATTTTATTAACAATTATATAGAAAATGTCCATGATCGTCTGTATGTGACAGCTGGGTATTCAAATGCATGTACAAACATGACATATTAGTAAACATAATATAGAACTTAATTGTCATAGCAGGGAAAGAAAAATAAAATCCATACAGATTACATAGGAATGATACAGTACTGATATACAATAAAATTCATAGAAGTGTAGTAAAATTGATGGAAATTATGAGGGGTTGCATCCTCAATAGCTCGACTCGTTTCGTCGGTATGCCGACTCATCAGGAGCAAATATGTAATTGTCTGTAAGTAATAGAAGGTGTATTAAGTTAAGAAGCCCATGGTATGAAAAGTATTATGTATATAAAAAAATATATTTAAAAAAAATATATATACAAAAGTTGATCGAATCCGTAGAACTTACACCCCACGGGAATGCCGAGCACCAATAGTCCCGGTATGCACAGACCGCCACATCAAGCCTCCCCCGGGAGCTGAGGCGCAGAAGGTCCGCCCAGAACCCCGGATCCAAAGTGAGAAGCCCCCAGCCAGCAAACAATATGAGTAGTTTGAGTATTGTGCCAATGATGGCAGTAAAATCTATAAATTAAATAGAAAGTATATTTTTTATGTAATGGACACGGTAACACTGCCGAACACCAAAGGGGTAGAATGCATAAAGAGAAGAAGAGATAGAGTGAAAAGGTGATGTAAAAGTAGAATAAGGAGAAGAAGAAAACAAACAAAGTGTGCACAGAAAGTAACATAAAAATGAAAGTGAAACAGTACACAGTGAAAGAAAAATGGTGAACCAGAGAAAGTGTGGAATAAACAAGTGACCATGTAGAGTCATGTACAGTGATGATCATGATCGATCAGTATAGGTGTAAGTGAAAAAGTGCTGGACAGAACAAATATGGAAAAACCATAAGAAGGTAACCTTGGGTAGTAGATATTAAGTCTGGACGTGATCTAAGGTGGGCAGTGTAAACCGGTCATCTGGTCAGTTGTGAATGGGGGCCCCCAATCAGGCCGGTGGAAATAGGGCGGGCGTGCGCCTACGTCACGAGCGTGATGACGAGCGGGAGTCGTCTGGCCGCCGATGGCGCCAAAAACAACTCCCGCCATGCAACAGCTGGATGGAAACACTCCGTAATCAAACAGTGGCGCTTACAAGAAACGTCACTGGTACGGCATAAGCGTGGCGTCGATACGCACGAGGCAAGCCACCCCCACATCACCTGGTCAAGCCAATGGGTGTCCATTACATAAAAAATATACTTTCTATTTAATTTATAGATTTTACTGCCATCATTGGCACAATACTCAAACTACTCATATTGTTTGCTGGCTGGGGGCTTCTCACTTTGGATCCGGGGTTCTGGGCGGACCTTCTGCGCCTCAGCTCCCGGGGGAGGCTTGATGTGGCGGTCTGTGCATACCGGGACTATTGGTGCTCGGCATTCCCGTGGGGTGTAAGTTCTACGGATTCGATCAACTTTTGTATATATATTTTTTTTAAATATATTTTTTTATATACATAATACTTTTCATACCATGGGCTTCTTAACTTAATACACCTTCTATTACTTACAGACAATTACATATTTGCTCCTGATGAGTCGGCATACCGACGAAACGCGTCGAGCTATTGAGGATGCAACCCCTCATAATTTCCATCAATTTTACTACACTTCTATGAATTTTATTGTATATCAGTACTGTATCATTCCTATGTAATCTGTATGGATTTTATTTTTCTTTCCCTGCTATGACAATTAAGTTCTATATTATGTTTACTAATATGTCATGTTTGTACATGCATTTGAATACCCAGCTGTCACATACAGACGATCATGGACATTTTCTATATAATTGTTAATAAAATCTCTACTTTTACATTGCTTTCGAACTGCCTCATTTAAAGTCCCACACTCGTTTTGTCCTTTGAATTTATTATAGGGATGGAAGCGCACCACCCCCCCTTCCTTGTGCGCTTCATTTAAAGTCCCAGTATATGGAGATATACATTCCCCCCCCTTCTTTGCATGTTATAATCGGGATGGAGGCAGAGCTCAAACGCAATGGGTAGTTATTATCTACCTTCATTACCTGTATATTTCCCTCAGGGATGGATGGGATCTTATTCCATGATTCCTACCCTCCGGGTGACATTTATTAACTATATATATTTGCTACAAGTATACATCTTTCCTATATGTGACCTATTTTTTATACATTCATGGTCCGTAGCTTTTGTGCCCCCTGTGGATGCTGTCCGCCATGCCTGTTTTGCTCTGGCTGCCGTCTTTCCTCCCCGGGAGTTGCGATTCGCACCAGGCGCCGCCCCCCGTCACCCATTGGCTTGACCAGGTGATGTGGGGGTGGCTTGCCTCGTGCGTATCGACGCCACGCTTATGCCGTACCAGTGACGTTTCTTGTAAGCGCCACTGTTTGATTACGGAGTGTTTCCATCCAGCTGTTGCATGGCGGGAGTTGTTTTTGGCGCCATCGGCGGCCAGACGACTCCCGCTCGTCATCACGCTCGTGACGTAGGCGCACGCCCGCCCTATTTCCACCGGCCTGATTGGGGGCCCCCATTCACAACTGACCAGATGACCGGTTTACACTGCCCACCTTAGATCACGTCCAGACTTAATATCTACTACCCAAGGTTACCTTCTTATGGTTTTTCCATATTTGTTCTGTCCAGCACTTTTTCACTTACACCTATACTGATCGATCATGATCATCACTGTACATGACTCTACATGGTCACTTGTTTATTCCACACTTTCTCTGGTTCACCATTTTTTTTCACTGTGTACTGTTTCACTTTCATTTTTATGTTACTTTCTGTGCACACTTTGTTTGTTTTCTTCTTCTCCTTATTCTACTTTTACATCACCTTTTCACTCTATCTCTTCTTCTCTTTATGCATTCTACCCCTTTGGTGTTCGGCAGTGTTACCGTGTCCATTACATAAAAAATATACTTTCTATTTAATTTATAGATTTTACTGCCATCATTGGCACAATACTCAAACTACTCATATTGTTTGCTGGCTGGGGGCTTCTCACTTTGGATCCGGGGTTCTGGGCGGACCTTCTGCGCCTCAGCTCCCGGGGGAGGCTTGATGTGGCGGTCTGTGCATACCGGGACTATTGGTGCTCGGCATTCCCGTGGGGTGTAAGTTCTACGGATTCGATCAACTTTTGTATATATATTTTTTTTAAATATATTTTTTTTATATACATAATACTTTTCATACCATGGGCTTCTTAACTTAATACACCTTCTATTACTTACAGACAATTACATATTTGCTCCTGATGAGTCGGCATACCGACGAAACGCGTCGAGCTATTGAGGATGCAACCCCTCATAATTTCCATCAATTTTACTACACTTCTATGAATTTTATTGTATATCAGTACTGTATCATTCCTATGTAATCTGTATGGATTTTATTTTTCTTTCCCTGCTATGACAATTAAGTTCTATATTATGTTTACTAATATGTCATGTTTGTACATGCATTTGAATACCCAGCTGTCACATACAGACGATCATGGACATTTTCTATATAATTGTTAATAAAATCTCTACTTTTACATTGCTTTCGAACTGCCTCATTTAAAGTCCCACGCTCGTTTTGTCCTTTGAATTTATTATAGGGATGGAAGCGCACCACCCCCCCTTCCTTGTGCGCTTCATTTAAAGTCCCAGTATATGGAGATATACATTCCCCCCCCTTCTTTGCATGTTATAATCGGGATGGAGGCAGAGCTCAAACGCAATGGGTAGTTATTATCTACCTTCATTACCTGTATATTTCCCTCAGGGATGGATGGGATCTTATTCCATGATTCCTACCCTCCGGGTGACATTTATTAACTATATATATTTGCTACAAGTATACATCTTTCCTATATGTGACCTATTTTTTATACATTCATGGTCCGTAGCTTTTGTGCCCCCTGTGGATGCTGTCCGCCATGCCTGTTTTGCTCTGGCTGCCGTCTTTCCTCCCCGGGAGTTGCGATTCGCACCAGGCGCCGCCCCCCGTCACCCATTGGCTTGACCAGGTGATGTGGGGGTGGCTTGCCTCGTGCGTATCGACGCCACGCTTATGCCGTACCAGTGACGTTTCTTGTAAGCGCCACTGTTTGATTACGGAGTGTTTCCATCCAGCTGTTGCATGGCGGGAGTTGTTTTTGGCGCCATCGGCGGCCAGACGACTCCCGCTCGTCATCACGCTGGTGACGTAGGCGCACGCCCGCCCTATTTCCACCGGCCTGATTGGGGGCCCCCATTCACAACTGACCAGATGACCGGTTTACACTGCCCACCTTAGATCACGTCCAGACTTAATATCTACTACCCAAGGTTACCTTCTTATGGTTTTTCCATATTTGTTCTGTCCAGCACTTTTTCACTTACACCTATACTGATCGATCATGATCATCACTGTACATGACTCTACATGGTCACTTGTTTATTCCACACTTTCTCTGGTTCACCATTTTTCTTTCACTGTGTACTGTTTCACTTTCATTTTTATGTTACTTTCTGTGCACACTTTGTTTGTTTTCTTCTTCTCCTTATTCTACTTTTACATCACCTTTTCACTCTATCTCTTCTTCTCTTTATGCATTCTACCCCTTTGGTGTTCGGCAGTGTTACCGTGTCCATTACATAAAAAATATACTTTCTATTTAATTTATAGATTTTACTGCCATCATTGGCACAATACTCAAACTACTCATATTGTTTGCTGGCTGGGGGCTTCTCACTTTGGATCCGGGGTTCTGGGCGGACCTTCTGCGCCTCAGCTCCCGGGGGAGGCTTGATGTGGCGGTCTGTGCATACCGGGACTATTGGTGCTCGGCATTCCCGTGGGGTGTAAGTTCTACGGATTCGATCAACTTTTGTATATATATTTTTTTTTTAAATATAGTTTTTTATATACATAATACTTTTCATACCATGGGCTTCTTAACTTAATACACCTTCTATTACTTACAGACAATTACATATTTGCTCCTGATGAGTCGGCATACCGACGAAACGCGTCGAGCTATTGAGGATGCAACCCCTCATAATTTCCATCAATTTTACTACACTTCTATGAATTTTATTGTATATCAGTACTGTATCATTCCTATGTAATCTGTATGGATTTTATTTTTCTTTCCCTGCTATGACAATTAAGTTCTATATTATGTTTACTAATATGTCATGTTTGTACATGCATTTGAATACCCAGCTGTCACATACAGACGATCATGGACATTTTCTATATAATTGTTAATAAAATCTCTACTTTTACATTGCTTTCGAACTGCCTCATTTAAAGTCCCACACTCGTTTTGTCCTTTGATATCCCTGGGGGGTCCACCAAGCTTACAGTTTCTTAAAGCATACCCAAAGCCAACGGAAAAAAATGTAATATATTCCAGGGTACCATTCCCCAGATAGGGTGGCTGCATAGGACTTATTTTTTTGGGCTAAAATAAATTTGTGCATGTACAGAAAAATATATGTTGATCCTGTCCTGTGTCATTGAAGCTAGCTCATCTATCTTCTGCTAACTACAGCAATGCCCCTCTATGTAATAGAGCTAAGGAGAAAAGGTGTTTGAGGTGCAAACCAAATCAAGAGAGAAGGGGCGGACTGACAACTCATGGGGCCCCCGGGCAATAGGAGATTATGGGGCCCCCAGGCAATCAGATTATGGGGCCACACAGTTAACACACACACAGTATACAATCACACAGTATACACAGACATGTTTCTATTGGCTGAGAAGGTACTGGAGCAGTGGGGCAGCTATAATCTCTGGATTTTTAGACCAAAAGGATGTCGGTAAGGGACATTTCAGAAACAGATGTAAAAAAAACACAGATTTTTACATACTGTCCCTGGTTTTTCTGAGGCTGGCAACCCTGATGGGGCCCCTTAGTGGTCCGGGGCACTCGGGAAGTGCCCGAGTGGCCGAATGGTCAGTCCGCCCCTGCAAGAGAGCGAAAAAGCTACTCCTCCAATACAGTACAGTGAATGAGCATTGTCACCTTCACATAGGGAGACTACCTAATGTTGACATGGTAAACTCATGGCTTTGTTAGCAAACGGAAAGGGATAGGACTATAGTTAGTGTTGTGGTTAATGTCAAGGTTAGCATTTGGGTTTTATGTCAGAGCTTTTCTTTTGCCCCTGTAAGCAGGTTGAAATTACGCTAGTGGGGTTCTGCCCCGGATGGGAGGGTAAGGGTTAAGGCCTTTTGCGGTTCTTTGGTTTTGGCAGGTTATCTTGGGTCCAACCAACTGATCCTGTGATATAAAAGAGCAACAGTGGTCCAGAGCTTGTGGTGGTAGCCAAGAGTCGAAAGCAGAGAGCCTCTGAGAAGAGAGGCCCAAACCCCATAAGAGACGCACCTGTGAGAAGTGAAACTTGTTTCTGCTGTAATGTAGGAGGGCATCAGGACCTGGGGTTCATCACCAAATTTTCCAATACTGGGAAATGCCACTAATGGATCCCCTTTATCATACATGAGCTCTACCTTTTGCAGGTATGCCGGGGCAGCGCATGTTGTTAGAGAAATCTTGTTCTTGTATGTCGTACTCAGTGTTAATTTTGGCAGCAAATTTCGACTTCGTTTTAGTCTTATGCCCCGTACATACAGTCGGATATTCCGATGGAAAAGTCCAACCAGATTATGTTGTCAGAAAATCCGATCATGTGTGGGTTCTAGTGGACTTTTTCCGTCGGGATCTCAAATTTTCCGACAACAAAATACGATCTGACCTTTTCCGATCGTGTGTAGAGAATTCCAACGGACAAAGTGCCACACATGCTCAAATCAAATAAGGAAACCAAAGCTATTGGCTACTAGTCTCTACGTAGTTCCGTCGTACGCAACGAACGTCTCCACGTTCAGAACGATCAGATTTTCCGACAACTTTTTCCGACCATGTGTATGCAACACCAGTTTCGGACAAAATTCGTCTTAGGACTAAAATGGCATTTTAGTTTTAGTCTCATTTTAGTCTTCTGCAATTGTTTTAGTTTTAGTCATATTTAGTCGACTAAATCTCCAGTACATTTTAGTCGACTAAAATTAATTTTATTCGTCTAAAATCGAATGGGTGTAATTAAATTGTAATGCATTAGTTAACCTTTCTCTACAATTTCCAAACTTATTATATACTGCTGGAGTGAAAAATCTAATATGCTATTATTTATGGTATTGAGGTATGAACATGCACCAGTGTTAATTTTAAAGTCAAATTTAAATTCAGTTTTAGTCTTTTGACTAAAATGGTATTTTAGTCCCATTTTAGTCTTTTGACTAAAATGCCATTTTAGTTTTAGTCGTATTTTAGTCATCTCAATTGTTTTTGTTGTATTTTAAATTAAATTAACACTGTCCGTACTTTTGAGATGTTACATTTTGCAATTTTCTAAGTAAAGCTTAGAAACCTTGTTCCCATCTGGTCTGAAGTTTTTCAAGGGGTGTAATGAAAGTAACACCACACAGAGTCTAAGGTGAGATCCAGTAAAGCACATTGGGGTATGAAGATGTCAGTACCCAAGTTGATATAGTGTGCAGATACAAGAGATTACCTGGGGTAACAGAGGTTTACCAAGCAGCCTGTCATTGACCATGCGCCTGGTACAGGTGGGATAGCCTCTTGCAGGGGGGGTTGTTGCTGGCATTCTCTCCATAAGTGATCTGTCTCCCCTAGCAACGGGAGCAGACTCCCACTGCAGAGGCCTCCTAACAGGTTCACAGGTACAGAAGAGCAAGAGTTAAGGAAGTGCATGCATGGAGTCCACACTAATTGCTCAGCGAGACCCCATACCATTACTGGGAGGGTGGTAGTGGTGATAAGTAGGGATGAGCCGAACACCCCCCCGTTCGGCTCGCACCAGAACCCGCGAACGGACCTAAAGTCCGTGCGAGCTTTAGAACCCTATTAGTTATAATGGATGCGAACGTTCGAAATTAAAATTGCTCATTTTAAAGGCTAATATGCATGTTAATGTCATAAAAAGTGTTTGGGGACCTGGGTCCTGCCCCAGGGGACATGTATCAATGCAAAATTTTTTTTTAAAAACTGCCGTTTTTTCAGGAGCAGTGATTTTAATAATGCTTAAATTGAAACAATAAAAGTGTAGTATTCCTTTAACTTTCGTACCTGGGGGGTGTCTATAGTATGCCTGTAAAGGGGCGCATGTTTCCCGTGTTTAGAACTGTCTCTGCGCAAAGTGTCATTTTTGAAAGTAAAAAAGCTATTTAAAATCACTCGCGGCTAATGTTAATTCACGGCTCCCGTAACACAGAAAACAGTGATTCATTGAAACTCAAGTCATTGATAAAAAATAAAAAAAATGAAAAAAAAAAAGCGTAGGGGTCCCCCCAAATTCAATAACCAGGCCCTTCAGGTCTGGGATGGATATTAAGGGAAACCCCAGCCAAAAAAAAAAAAAAAAAAATGGCGTAGGGCCCCCCTCAAAATCCATACCAGACCCTTGAGGTCTGGTATGGATTTTAAGGGGAACCCTAGCCAAAAAAAATGGCGTGGGGTCCCCCTCAAAATCCATACCAGACCCTTATCCGAGCACGCAACCTGGCAGGCCGCAGGAAAAAGAGGGGGGACGAGAGCGGCCCCCCCTCTCGCCTGAACCGTACCAGGCCACATGCCCTCAACATTGGGAGGATGCTTTGGGGGTCTAAGACCCCTAAAGCACCTTGTCCCCATGTTGATGAGGACAAGGGCCTCTTCCCCACAACCGTGCCCGGTGGTTGTGGGGGTCTGCGGGCGGGGGGCTTATCGGACTCTGGAAGCCCCCTTTAACAAGGGGACCCCCAGATCCCCGCCCCCCCCCCCCTGTGTGAAATGGTAAGGGGGTACAAAAGTACCCCTACCATTTCACCAAAAAAGTGGCAAAAATTGTAAAAATGACAGGAGACGGTCTTTGACAATTCCTTTATTAAAATCTTCTTTCTTCTTTCTTCATCCTTCGGTTTCTTCATCTTCTCCTTCCTTCATCTTCTTCCATCTTCTTCTTCCTCCGATCTGCTTCTTCTTGCGCTGGTCTTCTCGTCCTTCTCGTCCGGCATCTTCTTCCGTCGGCGTCGGCGTCGGCGTCGGTGTCGGTGTCGGTGTCTCCGCGCAATGGGAGGCTCCCGCTGTGTGAGGCTCCGCTCCATCTGACAGGTCTTTTAAAACGGAGGGCACCTGGTGACCCCACCCCCCTCTGACGTCATGGGGAAAGCCATCATGGAATTCCCCATGACGTCCCTGTGCGTCAGAGGGGGCGGGGTCACCAGGTGCCCTCCATTATAAAAGCCCTGTCAGACGGAGCGGAGCCTCACACAGCGGGAGCCTCCCATTGCGCGGAGCGGCCCAAGAAGAGACAGAGACACCGACACCGACGCCGACGGAAGAAGATGCCGGACGAGAAGGACGAGAAGACCAGCGCAAGAAGAAGCGGATCGGAGGAAGAAGAAAATGGAAGAAGAAGATGGAAGAAGATGAAGGAAGGAGAAGATGAAGAAACCGAAGGATGAAGAAAGAAGAAAGAAGATTTTAATAAAGGAATTGTCAAAGACCGTCTCCTGTCATTTTTACAATTTTTGCCACTTTTTTGGTGAAATGGTAGGGGTACTTTTGTACCCCCTTACCATTTCACACAGGGGGGGGGCCGGGATCTGGGGGTCCCCTTGTTAAAGGGGGCTTCCAGATTCCGATAAGCCCCCCGCCCGCAGACCCCCACAACCACCGGGCACGGTTGTGGGGAAGAGGCCCTTGTCCTCATCAACATGGGGACAAGGTGCTTTAGGGGTCTTAGACCCCCAAAGCATCCTCCCAATGTTGAGGGCATGTGGCCTGGTACGGTTCAGGCGAGAGGGGGGGCCGCTCTCGTCCCCCCCTCTTTTCCTGCGGCCTGCCAGGTTGCGTGCTCGGATAAGGGTCTGGTATGGATTTTGAGGGGGACCCTACGCCATTTTTTTTGGCTAGGGTTCCCCTTAAAATCCATACCAGACCTCAAGGGTCTGGTATGGATTTTGAGGGGGACCCTACGCCATTTTTTTTTGGCTGGGGTTCCCCTTAATATCCATCCCAGACCTGAAGGGCCTGGTTATTGAATTTGGGGGGACCCCTACGCTTTTTTTTTTGTTTTTTATTAATGAATGACAGTTCTCTGTGTTACAGGAGCCATCAATTCATTAGCCGCGAGTGATTTTAAATAGCTTTTTTCCTGCAAAAATTACACTTTTTTGCAGGGAAAGTTCTAAGCACAGGAAACCTGCCCCCCTTCACAGGCCACCTATAGACACCCCCCAGATGTGATACTGCAATGCTGTTCTAACAGCATGCACACACATATCCCCAGAAATAAAGCACATATTGTCAGCAGCACACTGACACGCTGACACTGTCTGAAACATAATATGCGAGGCCGCCGGCGCGGCGGCCTCTTATACCGTGGGGCATGTACTAAAGCCCCTGAGCTATAATTGGCTACAGGCATCCTGCCTGTAGCCAATTATGGCTCTCCTCGCTGCCGGCGCTGTGATTGGCCAAGCATGCGGGGTCACAGTGCATGCTTGGCCAATCATCAGCCAGCATTGCACTGCGCGGGCCGCAATGCATTGCGGGGCCGCTCGCATCACACGAATTTGATGCGAGCGGCCCCAATAGTTCTGGGCTCGCCGAGCGAGCGAACACCCGGTGCTCTATTCGAACATGGGTTCGAATCGAACACCGGGCTCATCCTTAGTGATAAGCTTGATGGGTGGACGTGGACAAGGCTCAGCGTGTCCCTCCTAAATGCAAGTCATAGAGAAGGTGTACATTGCCACTGGGACCCAAAAGTTAACTGGAGAACAGTTACAGTGCAAGTGCACATTAAGTAGTTTTATCTCTAAAAGCAGAATCCCACCTCTAGGTTGAGTATTCTCCCATGGTGGCCTCAGCCTTGCCCTAGGACATTGATGAAGATGGCACAGTTTAGAGGTATCCCAAGTGCATGGAAACCGAATATGGTTGGTAGTACCCTGAGGGGTGCCTCCATCCCCATTGTACACATCAAATACAGAGTTTTTCCCATTGGGACTTTAGATGAAGCGCCACACAGCCAGTAATAAAACCATGGTATAGGTTTATTGAGTCTGCCAGCAATAGAACTGGGAAAAGGTGTCATAATGCCAAACAGTTGGCCCAAATCTGCAAATCCATTACATAGTTACATACAGTCATCAAATAATCCATGGTAATTGTGTCATAGCATCTATGGTGACCCAATGCGTTTCGTGAGTACAGTCTCACTCTTCAGGGGTTAATGCATCGACATGATCTAAAAAGTAAAATGGTTAAAAGAAATAACATAATAATGATCATGGAAATATGTCAGGTAAATTGAATTGTGGGAATCAGACTAAGGGATCCATACTCACAAAGATGCAGGGTGCTGCATGCCAAAGTCGCACCAGCAGCCACTGAAGACTTCTGACCCAGGAGCTGTGGGTAAAGGATCCAAAAATGGGTCAGCAGAGAAAAACAGGACAGATGAGAAATGGGCAAACAGAACTGTCCAGCATGGCCTGCCAGGATGGTGGCTAGAAAAAAAGAGTGTATAAAGGTGATGATGTGCACTAATAAACTAGAAAAAAATTTAAATGATGAAAAGGTAAAAAAAATTGTGAAAAAAAGATATTAAAATAATGATTGAATGGTCAGGAGCAGCCACGTGGTACAATTGGGAATAGTGAAAATGACCAGCACAGCTGAAATTAATGAGAATCCACAAACTAAGTATGTGTTACAGTGAGTACACCCCTCACATTTTGTTGCCAGCGGTTTAGACATTAATGGCTGTGTGTTGAGTTATTTTGAGGGGACAGCAAATTTACACTGTTATACAAGCTGTACACTCCCTACTTTACATTGTAGACAAGTGTCATTTCTTCAGTGTTGTCACATGAAAAGATAGAATACAATATTTACAGAAATGTGAGGGGTGTACTCACTTTTGTGAGATACTGTATATAGTATAAAACGCAACTTGGTGAAGCAGTGAAACCAGTGCATGGGAATACCCCAGTATAAAAAGTAAATGTGTGACAAATAAGGATTTGTACCTGGTAAAGGGAAGAAAACTGCGCTTGGAACGGGGGGGGGGGGGAGGGGTGTATGGATTCCCTGTAGACACCCAATATAAACGATTAAAAATAATAATGGACAAAAAAAGCTGCAAACTTATTGTGGGATATACACAAAATAAACAGGAAAAAAGAAAAGTTGCGCTAGTGGTTAATAAGTGTTGACCAGTGATGTCACAATCAAGTGAAAACAATAAAAAAATAAAAAATTAATTTTTCCAAATTACTTAAAGAAAAAATATATAAAAAGTACACAGTGAATATATTATTCCAAATGTACCCTATTAGTGAATATAATAATAAATTATTGTGAAATAAATTTTAAAGTCCCAATTTAAAAGTTCTATATTGATAGTCCACAAATTGAGCATAAAAGGACAATGTGTATAGGTGTGCAGAAGCCTTAATCCTTCCAGGGAGGTTCAGAAGTGATGAAAGTAATCCTAGCAAGTGAATATCTCAGCCTTCCAAATAATATGCTTACCAGAAATAAGCAAAAATTGCGCAGTTGGCTTATACCCAGCCTGGGCCTTTTGATGAATCAAGATCCCGGAACTTTGAGTACTCGAGAATGACGTATGCCCCCAGTGGTTGTTTAACAAAAAGAAAAAGAGGAGGCAAACATAGCGTAATATTGTCAAGAAAAATAATAAAAATAAAAAATAGGGGGGAAAAAATAAAGAAATTTATATAAAAAATAAAGAAAAACACCCTGTGTGATCAACCAAAAAATAGAGCGTGTTCCAATAGAGACTCCTCCACCATTTGATTATTGCGCTTACCAGAAAGCAACAACAAATGAAACAATTGGCATTATCCCAGCAAGCAGGTGTATCCTAAAACGTGCACCAGTGATCCAAGAAACAAACGACTAAAGCCCCATACACACGGTCGGACTTTTTCATCAATTTGGTCCGATCGGACAAGGTTGTTGAAAAATCAGACCGTGTGTATGCACCATCGGACAGTGTTCGTCGGTTTGTCCGTCGGACAAAGTCTTATCTCCTGCTGGAAAGATTTGCCGTCAACCCGGTCCGATCACACCAAATCCGATCGTGTGTACGGTTGTCCGACCGGACAAAGTGCTACGCATGCTCAGATCACATTACAAGACCAAAGCTATTGGCTACTAGCCTCTACGTAGTCCCGTCGTAGGCAACAAACGTCACCACGTTCAGAATGATCGGATTTTCCGACAACTTTGTCCGACCGTGTGTACGCAAAACCAACATCGGACAAAGTATGACGGACATGGTCCGACGGACCTGGTCCGCGGATTGTCCGACCGTGTGTATGGGGCTTAACACGTGTCCCGTCACCACACAGAGGGGCTCCTTACCAGAGACTAGCGACAATCAATGCATATAATCTCCCAGATATAGTAGGCCAGTGGTTAGTAGTAAAGGTCCTGGTCCACTTCAAAGATCTGTACTCACTCTCCTATGCCCAGCGGCTCATATTGACCCAAAAGGAGAAAAAGCGGCAGACCATGGTGGAGTACGTTTGGCAAATTTATTTAAATAAAAAAGTAAAATTTACACTTACAAAAATGAAGATCGTTTAGGCATAAAAAACAGAAGCCGGCCGGCAACATAAAACAGAAAATCCCGTCCTCGTCGATGGCGTGGTGACGTCAGCACGTACGTCCCAGACTAGTTTCGTCATAGGTTGACGTTTTCAATGGGAACGGGTAGCGTGCTGAATCATCACCATTATATAGACAAAAACAAGCCTCGTTCTGAGCTCCGTGTTGAGAAACACAGACAACCATTTTAAGTGTGGGCAAAACATTGCTGTATTGAGCCAGGTATTGGAAACTTGTTCGTTGTGAAAAAATACATTAAAACAACATGCAGAAAATGTCAGTTTTAGCCGCAGCAAACATTGTGCCCAGCTAGTATAATACTAATACCGAAAAGGAGAAAAACTAAAAAACATTACAGTTTATAAATTGCTAGCGCTGAACCCGGGAAGGTCTCCCGCTCTTTAATGAAAACAACGAAGCATAGTATGCAAGGAAAAAAGTTTAAATAAATTGAATTTAAAAAATGAAGAATTAACACCGTAATTCTCTATAACATATATGAAATGTCAGCCATAGATAACAGATGAACTCCATAGGCCATTGGAATCCACATCGGTGGCTAACAAAAGGAAATAATATTAATAATAAAATAATTTTTAAGCAATTTAAAAAAAGCCAAAAATGATATGAATTAAATTATTAAAATATAAGGGAGATTATTAAAAATTAACAATCATTTCCTTCAACTAACAAAATTTCAATAGTTTAAAGGATCTTAATTGCAAAAAACAAAATGAAAATTGTTATAGTATGCGTTTGACACATGCAGCTCAGAACTGGTTCATATCAACATTAATCAAAAACCAACAAAATCATGAATTGTCGATGAATGCGTTAACATCCACATCTATGTTTAACCCATAGGGGACATATGTTTTGACCCTATGGATCCAAGACATTTCAGATTTGGATATTTCTCGAACTAGAGAGCTCCCCCTCCAATTAGCACTAAATTTATCGATCCCTAAAAAGAGTGTATTTGAAGGGTCCCTATTATGTTTAAAGAGGTAGTGCTTTGAAACCGAGTGATTTCTAAATCCAGCCTTGATGTTCGTAATGTGCTCATTCAATCTTACTTGTAATGGGCGTTTGGTCCGCCCAATATACTGAAGGCCACAAGGGCACTGTAGTAAATATACTACCCCCACTGTACAGCAAGTAATGAACGGAGTTATGGTATGTTGTATTTGAGTGCTCGTAGATAAGAATTTTTGTGTCCTTCTATTTTTGCAACTATTGAATGAGCACACTCTACACTTCCTGCATTGATAAAAGCCAGTTAGCTGATCAAAAAAAGTTAATTTTTTAGTGGGGGGATCAAGAATATTAGGAGCCACTCGGTTTCTGAGCGAAGGGGCCCCCCTAAAAACCACTTGAGGTCTTTCGGGTAGGATTTTACTCAATACTCTATCATTGTTGACAATGTGCCAATGTTTAGAAATGATTTGCTTAATATTTTTATGTTGGAGTGAATAGGTAGTTACAAAGGGCACCATTGAGTCACAAAATTTATCTTGGGGGGCTTTTTCCTTAAGAAGAGACCCTCTATCCATCTCATCCACTTCCTTAAGGGTCGGTAGGAGAGAGTTCAAAGTATAGCCCTTTTCGAGGAACCTTTCAGTAAGTATGTTGGCCTGACTCAAAAACTCCCGCTGGTTCGAACAATTTATGCGCAACCTCATATATTGGCTTTTCGGTAGGATTTGTACCTACCAGAACCAAAATAATGCTGCCCAGAAATAGTGTGTGTCCAACCACCTGGGAGGTATTGCATAGACTGGTATCTGAGCCCTCCTGTTTTTAGCCCCTCAGACCCATCAAAGGATCCCCCCCAACGACCAGGGAGAGGGTGGGACAAAAAAATGAACCCCACCATCCCTATGAAGAGTGAGACTGAGCTCACGAAATGTGTTTGATCATCATAGATGCTATGACATAATTACCATGGATTATTTGATGGAACTATGTAATGGATTTGTGTATAAAAAGAAAAAGGAAAATACTGTGCTGTGAAAATATATGTAAGCAACCTAGCTGCCAACACTGCTAAAGACAAACAGCATAAAAAATGGATAAAACAAAAAAGTGTGGCGCTTAGGTTGCAATAACCAATACAAACACGTGTATACCTTAGGTACATATAAGTGTTGAAAATATAAATCTCAAGTGATAAACAAAATCGATTTAAAGAAACCAAAAATAAAATGAACAGAAAAAGCGGAAAAAACCCACAAATAAAGTCTCTCGAGTGGTCACTCTACACACTCTCCCAAGTGTACAATATAAATCAAAGTCCAAATATAAAGTGTGATTCGAACAGTGAAAATCCAGCCTCTGGTGTGACCCTTATGCCCCGTACACAAGGTCGGATTTTATGATGGAAAATATCCTATCGGACCATGTTGTCGGAAATTCCGACCGTGTGTGGGCTTCATCGGACTTTTTCCGTCTGAATTTTTTGTTGAGATCCTGCTCTCAAATTTTCCGACAACAAAGTCCTATTGTACTTTTTCCGATCGTGTGTAGCGAATTCCGACGAACAAAGTGCCACGCATGCTCAGATCACATTACAAGCCCAAAGCTATTGGCTACTAGCCTCTACGTAGTCCCGTCATACGCAACGAACGTCACCGCGTTCAGGATGATCGGATTTTCCGACAACTTTGTCCGTTCGTGTGTATGCAACACCAGTGTCGGACAAAATCCGTCGGAAAAAATCTGACGGATTTTGTGGTCGGAATTTCCGACCGTGTGTACGGGGCATTAGAGGAATAGAAAGATGACATCACCACCGTAGTAAAGGGAAGAGGCTTACCGGATAACGTTGACTTGGTGGGGCTTACGCCTCCAAAGTCAGAAAGGCCTGTTGGTTTACAATAAACCCAATGAGGATAGCAGATCCTATATTTCGTCTCCAGGGGAACCTCAAACCATCTATTCGTCGATAGTAGCCATCATGGGTTATCCAACCATCAATACGGGAAAAAGGAGCTCGGTATCATAGACCATGCAAATGAAAAACCAGCATAGCATGATACCGTTTCACAAGTTGTTTATTTAAAAAATATGAAATGAACACTCACATTTCAGTCGATCGTTAGGGCATGAAAAATGAACAGCGATGTCTGTAAGGGGGGTGCACCCAACGCGTTTCGACTACACAGTCGTCATCTGGGGTCATGGATTTAATGGATTTGTACATTTGGGCCAACTGTTTCGCAGTATGACTTCTTTTCCCAGTTCTATTGCTGGCATACTCAATAAACCTATACCATGTTTTTATTACTGGCTGTGTGGTGCTTCATCTAAAGTCCCAATGGGAAAACTGTATTTGTACCCCAAGTGCATGGTAGTGACCCTGTACCTGTGCCTAGAGTAGCCCTGAAGAACCCACACTGGGGGTAGTCCTTTCATGTAACCCAGACTTGGCGCTCGATGAGTTAACGAGAAAACATGGAGGAAAGGTCCATCGTCAACCCTACCCCCCCTTTAACCCCTTACATTTTTATTGGCCCATCACTTTGATGGGCTGCTTCAATGACCAATACGAATATGCAGGAGGCAAGGTGTGAGTACCATGAAGAAGTACAGGGGCTTTGACTGTCAGAGGCCATCTCTGAAGGCTTTTTTAAGGTGCTACAGGTAAAGGAAGATTACTCTCGGTGCTCGGTGCCGCATCTTTTTATTTGTTTTTGTTCTAGAGGTTCTCATTACACAAGGTAGAAGATTACTACATCAAAATAAAATGTACATCAGTCTTTTTTCTTTTAATCTTTTATACACACATAGATCTCAGCAGTGCTATTTCTGGTAATCAAATTGACCAAAGGGTGTGTTAACGAGCGCCGGGCTCTTTCTCCAATCTCAGTACTCTTCATCTCTCCACAACTGTAATAATACATGTCCACAGTACCTTCAACTGTCGATCTTCCTCTCTATCGTTCTTTGTGCTTGGCTGTAAACTTACAAGGTAGTCCATAGTACCTTTTTATATTACTCCCACTCTCATCACACAACTCAGATCTTTTCTGGGGTTTCTTCTGCATCTTGGTATCTCTTAGATCTTGGGGGGTCAGCTCTCTAATCATAACTTCATGCCAAAAGAACCCATTGTTCTTAGTCAGTGTAGCTTATGCATTGATCACATGGTCTCTGACCAGGGGAGGGCTGGGCTGGGGGGTAGAGTGGCAATTGCCCCCCAGGCCGCCTTAACTTACGTTGAAAACGGCCGGCGCCCACTGCCCGCTGCTATTTTTACGGCTGCGGCGGTCGGCCACTGTTGCATTCCAAGAGTCGTAGTCCGTACCTCCAGAGACCAGAGTCTTGTAGGCAGGGTGCCCGTGACTGTCTCGGGCTGTGGGGCTGGGTGCTGGGTGCTGGCTTGCGCTGGCTGTGGCGTGCAAGCTGAGCTGTCAGGTAAGAAAACATGACACCCACAGCTGACCCCCACATCCCACCCCCCCATACACCCCATTTAACCTGCCTCAGTGATCAGGCTGCATTGGATGTGCACTGGTGAGACTGAATTTATGGACACTGGTGAGGCTGCATTTATGGACACTGGTGAGGCTGCATTGATGGGCACTGATGAGGTGGCACTGATGAGGCAGCATTGATGGGCACTGATCAGACTGCATTGAAGGGCACTGGTGAGGCTGCATTGAAAAACCAGCTGGGCATGGATGGTGAGCTGATTCGGTGGTTCAATGGGCCACTTGACTGGACTTCCCCCCAGGCCTAAGGCTGCGAGCCCTCCCCTGTCTCTGACTTAGCATTAGGGGTATTTCATGTCACTTAGAAGTGCAGAGAGTCAAGTATTGCAGACAAACCCTGTATGATGGTGGTCTGCAAAGAGCATACATGGCACTAGAGCAGGGGTCTCAAACTAGCGGCCCTCCAGCTGTTGCAAAACTACAAGTCCCATGAGGCATTGCAAGGCTGACAGTTACAAAGCATGACTCCCACAGGTGGAAGCATGATGGGACTTGTAGTTTCGCAACAGCTGGAGGGCCACCAGTTTGAGACCCCTGCACTAGATGTTCCCTGTGGCAGCGAAATGCACACCAAAGAAAGTAGTGCTAATATAGTACTGATGAAAGCTTTTTTATGTGTCAGTCCTGAGTGCACAAGAATGAGGGAACGGCAGGCACAATGCCTAATGTGATAGTGAAGAATACATTAGGCGTCTTGACAGGCTCCTACACCAGTTGCTGGTAATAAAAGAACTAGACTAAAAGAAAGTCAATGAGGTCAGGGTGTGATGGGTATTGAGAGGAACACAATCTTTAAACCCAATCAGGATTCTGCTAAAAAACTTGGAAGGGCAGTGAGAAATTGAAGTATCATAAGTTGATGGGACAAGAATTGTTTGATGGCGTTAGATTGATGAGTGCATCTGCTATTGGGGCAGCTTAGTGGCTAAGAGGTTAGCACTTCTGCCTAGCAGCCTTTGAGTCCTTAGTTCAAATCCCAACCACAGCACTATCTGTCTGGAGTTTGCATGTTCTCCCTGTGCCTGCTTGGGTTTCCTCCCACACTCCAAAGACATGCTGGTCGGTTAGTTGTTTCCTGTCTTAATTGGTCCTAGTATGTTATATGAATTAAGGGACCTTAGATTGTAAGCTTCTTGAGGGCAGGGACTAATGTAAATGTACAATATATATGTAAAGCATTGTGTAAATTGATGGCACTATATAAGCATAGCTCCCAATTGTCCCAGATTTGGAACAAAGTCATTTTGGTCTGATCTATATAGTTGTTGTAGAAACCGATATAATATTAATTATTATCATTATATCATCTATGTATTAATTTGTCTAGTCCCTATAGATTGGTTAGTCTATTAAAACTCTGAGCGCATGCTACTGTTAATATCACAATAATACAAAGTTAGCTATGAAACCAAACACACGGTTTATGAGTAATCCAGTCTCATTTATTTCCCAACGAAATAAGAAAGCTTATATAAAGGTATTATTAGAAATTAGAAGATTACATAGCATACAATCAGAACACAATAGGATTGTATACTTAGCACATCCTAGTAGCTGAGCTTCCTGATGGAATGAGAGAGAGCCCACATGGTTAGGCCAGAGCCATCATCCAAAGTAGTCCTCAAGATGGCCGAGTCATCAGGCTAGCAGAGACACAGCCTCATGACAGGCTTTTTCCAGCAAACAGAGAGAGAGACAGAGCTCTCTGCAACAATCCTTTTTAACAAAACTCACTCATTCAAACTCCACCCCCTTGTCAATCCCATTTGCACCAATCAGTATTTACATGACAATCCTACTGGGGCTTTGCTGCTCAGCAGGCTATACTACTGACTGTCGTGGGGTATTGTCCACTAGGGGCAGCGTTTGCCCATGGATTGCAATTAATCCGACTGAGGTCAAATCTTGGGTTGGATCTCCAGTGCTTCCCCCCCCTCATTCATCATCTGTCAGTTAAGTTCTCTTTGAATCTTGCTTGTCTCATAGACAGATCGGAGTCAGCATTGTCATGCAGATTTAGACTTAACTGGCTACATTCCAATGTGGGGACCATCTGTCAGTCCTACAGAGAGTGACACCATGGCATCCTGGCTGAGCTTGGCAATAGTAAGCATATGTATAAAATCCAGAGATGTGATATTAATTCATGTTAAATTCCAACAGTTGTATATAAAATGCACTTTTTAGTTATCAAAAAGTGTTTCCCAGTGCTAAACCTTGCATCCAATTTCTAAATGGCTGCATTCGTAAATTCCAAAAGCCAATATAAAGAAATTACACTGCTGGCAGTAAAAATTCAACTGCTGGAGAGAGTTTGTCGGGATCAGCTCAGCAGAAGACATCTCCAATTACTCCTACTAATGCCGCATACGCACATGGAAATTCGGCTAGCAAAAGACCGATGAGAGATTTTGGAAAGTTCTCAATTTTTCGGTCGGAAAAAGTATCAATCGGAAATTCCGATCGTCTGTAGCAATTCTGACACGCAAAATTCCTACTCATGCTCGGAAACAATTTGACGCATGCTCGGAAGCATTGAACTTAATTTTCTCGGCTCATCGTAGTGTTGTACGTCACCGCGTTTTTGACAATCGAAAGTTCAGCCAACTTTTGTGTGACCTTGTGTATGCAAGCCAAGCTTGAGCGGAATTCCGTCGGAAAAAAACATCCAAGATTTTTCCGACAGAAAATCTGCTTGTGTGTACGCGGCATAAGAGGTTAGTTGGTCCAGTGAATGATTTCTGGTGTTGGATGGGTTTTGGTTCATTATTAATAAATCTTAATTTAATCATACGCAGTCGGATTCCAGTTTCCTAAGTAGAGCTACACTGAACTTGTCACCCTGACTGTTGCTGGATACCTGCACTTGGTATCCCTTACAGTCTGCCTTTGTGGTTAACAGTGGGCATGGTCAGTAGGGTGTCTTCAGATTTCATTTTGAAAATCTGGTAACCTTATACTACTGGCCCTGCATAAATGTTTAAAGTTACTGTCATTCCTGTCTACTCTACACACCGAAGAAGACTTTACCCTCCAGAGCTGTTCCAATGGGACATCTCCAAAGTCAAGGCCTCATGGAGTTGGTGTGAAATGATGTTCTCTGCTTTGAGCCTGATACGAGAAGCCAAGGGAACATTTGGATGGTGACTAATCACTTCACCCATTGTGCTAACACTTTCCCAAGGAAAGACCAAAGAGCTTTAATGGAAAAGCTCTAATAGAAAAGTTCCTTATCTACTATAAACTGCATCAAAAGTTTCACTCTAAAAAAAGCCAGAGACATTGAAAGCAGAATTATTATGCCCCGTACACACGGGCGGATATTCCGCCAGCAAAAGTCCGATGAGAGCTTTTGGTCCAAAAATGCGACCTTGTGTATGCTCCATCGGACTTTTGCTTGCGGAATTCCAGCCAGCAAAAGATTGAGAGCATGTTCTCATTTTCTTGGCTCGTCGTAGTGTTGTATGTCACTGCGTTCTTGGCGGTCGAAAGTTCAGCGAACTTTTGTGTGACCGTGTGTATGCAAGCCAAGCTTGAGCGGAATTCCGTCGGAAAAACCATCCAAGATTTTTCCGACGGAAATTCCGCTCGTGTGTACGCGGCATTAGGCAGTTGTTAAACATGTCGGGAATCAAGAAGTCAGGGGCAACCCCTTATCAAGGGGGTCCTCAACCTAAGAAGTTCAGTCACTTCCTTCCTAAGAGTTTTGGGACTCTCATGATCGATGATTGAAAAGTAGCATTAGATGTATCTCAGCGTCAGCGGTTATACATGCTTATAACAGTATAGAGCAAGATGTGAACGGGTACTCTCCATATATGCTCATGTTCAGGAGAGAAGCCAGACTTCCAGTAGACTTGGCTTTCGGCATCTCTGTTCTGAGCTGCGGCCCACAAAGGCTATTTGGATTGGCTCAGCAAGAACTTTGCAAAAGCTCTGGTAAATTCTGATGCTCAAGGTCAGCGAAGAACTGCAACATAAGAGTACGGGTTCAAGATTTGCAGCCTGGAGTTCAGGTACTATTAGGGAATCTGGGTCTCCCAGGAAAGCATCAGTTAGTTGACTGACAGAGTTCTCAGCAGGAAACTCCGATCACTTTAAAGCTGCCCCCTAAACTCAACAAATGGGAATCATTTTTGCTGTGTCATGTGTACCTCCAATGCAGCTGCAGCTTAAGGGGGGGGCATTTGGGTGATAATAAAAATGCAGCTTAACTGCTGGTTATTACTGTTCCCCAACCATAAGCATAAACAAGCCCACATACCAAAATAACTTGGTCAGGATTCAGACCCACTCAGCTATGACTTAAAGTGGTTGTAAACCCTTACAAACCACTTTGACCTACAGGTAAGCCTAGATTAAGGCTTACCTGTAGGTCCAATAAATATTTCCTAAACCTACATGGTTTAGGAGATATTTAGAGAAAAACAGGCACCGCTGTCTATGGCGCATGCACCGTAGACAGCGGCGCGCAGTCGCACTGCGTATGCCGAGATCACAGCGATATGCCGATTTCGTGCGCATGCGCGGGAGTGACGTCATCGCCGCTCCAGCGAATGACAGCGCTGGAGCAGCGAGACCCGGAAGTCACTCCGGGAATAATGGCGGCGGAGGAGGTCGTGGACAGTGTTGGTCATCTTACTTTAAAAAAGTAATTAGTTAAGTTACAAATTACTTCTCCCAAAAAGTAATTGCGTTAGTAACTCAGTTACTACATTGGAAAAGTAATTAGTTACGCAGCAAAGTAACTGTGACTGTTTTTTTAACTCTGCAAGGGGCGTCTATCGTGTAACTAAGGGGCGGGTCTAGTATTACTGTAACCAAGGGGCGCATTTATTATTATTGTTATATATCGTGTAATCAAGGGCTGCTCTATTATTATTCTAACCAAGGGGCAGATCTGTTATAGCGTGTAAGCAAGGGGCGGGTCTATTATTATTATATCGTGCAAGGGGCGGATTTCTACAGAAGAGGGCGAATGTTAAATTAATGGGCAGAGCTCGATATATAACAATAATAATAAATGCGCCCCTTAGTTACAGTAATACTAGACCCGCCCCTTAGTTACACGATAGACGCCCCTTGCAGAGTAGCACGAGCATCGCCTCGTACAATTACATGTTAACTGCGCCTGCGCGGTGTAGAGTTCACTCAGAGCTGTTTAGGTTCGGCAATTTTCGGAAGCTCCGTAGTCCTTCGTACTGCGCAAGCGCTGCGCCTGCGCAGTACAGGGGGTCCTTATCCGGCGGGGGAACTTTTTCGGCAGGACACCGGAATTACACTACTGCCATCTAGTGGCGGTAGATGTAATTGGGGTAACTAAGCCAAAGTAATGGGAACTGAGTTACCATGAGGGGAAAAGTAATCAGTTAGATTACTCGTTACCCTCTAAAGTAACTGCGTTAAGTAACTCAGTTTATTTTAACTCAGTTACTTACATCACTGGTCGTGGATGAGGGTCGCTTCGGGGGCTTCGTTCTCAGGTAATTTATTCATAATGAGCTAGTATGGAGGAGGATTTACTTCCTCTTTAATAAGGAGAAGTGGCCACAAACAACTACTAATATTGTACATGTTTTCCACATATAAATATTACAGCCACAGGAAGCCCCAAAACATTAAAGGAATTTACTTTTTTTTTCTGTATTTGAGGTTATATTGAGTTTAGGTAAAACTATTACTTAGTGGAGTTTTTCTTTAATTGGCTTTTACGAAGCAAGACTCCAGCTTTTACCAGTTTCTGAAGCACCCTGGTATTTATCACACCTCTAATGCGATATTAGCCATGTCCATGCTTCAATCTATATATTTTTGTAATGCGGTTGGTGGGAAGTCCCCTTTGATGTTAAAGTAGCTATTTTTTCACTGCAAAGTCTTCCTCTTCCTTCTAAGCTCAGGTTTTCTATGGGAAAAGTGGCTTTAAAAAATCGTGTTTGCTGTAGAAACTTTTTGTTGACCCAGCTGTTCTGTCTGCAATGCGCAGCCAAGGAATATTAAATGGGCAAGCCGCGTGTGTTTACAGATAGCAGCGAATAGTAAGATTATATTCAGTACGGACTTTTACTATTGGCACAGCACAAGAATAGCATTGCCAGGATGTGCTGGGAACACGTATTTTATGGCTGTACTGGAATGAGATGAGAAGTTTATGGTAGGAGAGGACGCATCTGAATTAATTGCGGAGCAAGCAGTTATAATTGATGCCCGTAAAGTATATAAAGTGTGTGTGCATATATATATATATATATATATATATATACAGTATACATATACACAGTATATATATATATATATATATATATATATATATATATATATATATATATATATATATATATATATATATATATATATATATATATATATATATATATATATATATATATATATATACAAAAAAAATATATATATATATATATATATATTTTTAAAATATATATATATATACAAACAAATATATATATATATATATATATATATATATATATATATATATATATATAAATATAAATAATAAAAAAAAATATATAAAAATATATATATACAGTGCCTTGAAAAAGTATTCATACCCCTTGACATTTGTCCACATTTTGTCACGTTACAACCAAAAATGTAAATGTATTTTATTGGGATTTTATGTGATAGACCAACACAAAGTGGCAAATAATTGTTATGTGGAAGGAAAATGATAAATGGTTTTCATTTTTTTTTTTTTTTTACAAATAATTATCTGAAAAGTGTGGGGTACATTTGTATTTAGCCCCCTTTACTCTGATACCCCATAACTAAAATCTAGTGGAACCAATTGCCTTCAAAAGTCACCTCATTAGTAAATAGAGGCCACCTGTGTGTAATTTAATCTCAGTATAAATACAGCTGTTCTGTGAAGCCCTCAGAGGTTTGTTAGAGAACCTTAGTGAGCAAACAGCCTCATGAAGCCCAAGGAATGCACCAGACAGGGCAGGGATACAAGTGTGGATACGTTTAAAGCAGGGTTAGGTTATGAAAAAAAATATCCCAAGCTTTGAACATCTCACAGAGCACTGTTCAATCCATCATCCGAAAATGGAAAGAATATGGCACAACTGCAAACCTACCAAGACATGGCCGTCCACCTAAACTGACAGGCCGGGCAAGGAGAACATTAATCAGAGAAGCAGCCAAGAGGCCCATGGTAACTCTGGAGGAGCTGCAGAGATCCACAGCTCAGGTGGGAGAATCTGTCCACAGGAGAACTATTAGTTGATGGAAAGATGGATGGAGCCAAATACAGGGCAATCTTAGAAGAAAACCTAAAACCCATTATGCCCCGTACACACGATCAGAAATTCCGTCAGAAAAAACTTGGATGTTTTTTTCCGACGGAATTCCGCTCAAGCTTGCCGTGCATACACACGGTCACACAAAAGTTCTCTGAACTTTCGACTGTCAAGGACGCGGTGATGTACAACACTACGACGAGCCAAGAAAATTAAGTTCAATGCTTCCGAGCATGCGTGATTTTTTTGCGCGTCCGAGTTGCATACAGACGAACGCATTTTCGGATAGGAACTTTTTCCGACCGAAAAATAGAGAACCTGCTCTCAATCTTTTGCTTGCTGTATACACACGGTCGGAATTTCTGACTAAAAGCTCACATCCGACTTTTACTGGCAGAATTTCTGATCGTGTGTATGGGGCATTAGAGTCTGAAAAAGACTTGAGACTGGGGTGGAGGTTCACCTTCCAGCAGGACAACCACCGTAAACATACAGCCAGAGCTACAATGGAATGGTTTAGATCAAAGCATATTTAGGTGTTAGAATGGCCCAGTCAAAGTCCAGACCTAAATCCAATTGAGAATCTGTGGCAAAACTTGAAATTTGCTGTTCACAGACGCTCTCCATCCAATCTGACAGAGCTTGAGCTATTTTTCAATATTTGTTTTGACCACCCTTTCCCCCCAAGCAGGCATCAATTCTTCTAGGTACACTTGCACACAATTTTTAACCGCTTGCTGACCGTATACTGTATGTATACAGCGACAAGGCGGCTCTGCTGCTCAGGATCATGTACCTAGAAGGTGATCCTGCCAACCCGCTCCCACTGCGATTAGACACTGCTTCAGTACACAGGCAGAACAGCTGTCTGCTTATGTAAATAAAGCAGATCACCGTTCTGTCCATGGCCTCATTCAAAGTCCCAAAATTCCCCATTGTAAATTAAGTACATATGGTGGCAAGAAATGAAGAGATCACATATATGGTAGTAATATTGAGCTGTAGTTCCAACATAAACTAAAAGTAGTTTAACTAAAACAATTTTAGCATGGCTCTAACAACTCAAAAGATTGCATCATACATTGTATAAGAAAGGATAAAACCAACTTAGACCAGGTTAATATAAGATAACTTCGGATACAAAAAAAAAAAGGTCTTAATTATTATCAAGAGTATAGTTTAAAAAAAAAATGTATTATAGAATCTAAAATCTTATACTACATATTGGAACTATGTGCAATTGGTATAATGATAACCAAGGACATAAAAGTTCTGCTACCAGAACTATATAAAGAGTAAATTGAAAGAGGAGAGAGAGAATAGGGGGGAAAGGTAGAAGAGAGAAAGAAGATAAAAGAAAAAGTAATCTTAGGTAGGAGAAAAAATAGATAGGGAAGAAAGAAATGAGAGGTAGTAGGGACACTCCACATTTATATACTCAAGTGTTTACAGACAATAATACTGTTATTGCTGCTGCTATAGCATACAAAGACATCATAGACAGTTGTCCACTTCCAACCTTGAAGTTCTGACAACAGTTTGAGGAACTTTTTTTCTATCCAGAATATCTTATATGCACATAAGATCCCTTGAGGATCTATGGATCTGGTAAGCGACCATCCATTATACTTATGACACGGTGGTGATGTAGTGGCACTTTAAATTGATTTTGCACGAAAACGCTGTTATATAAAGGAGATGGATGGACACTCTTAGTGGGCACGATAATTCACTCATTTATGAACTTTTCATTTATGGATTTTTTAATACAACATTGGATCCATTTTTAATGGATTGAATGCACCAGTCGCTTTACACTGATTTGTTCTATATGCTAAGGATTTTTCACATTGTACACTTGAATTTATATTGACAGCATTTAGGTGGTGTATATGCAGTTTTATAATTGATTTAGATAACCATTTGTTTGATCGTAGGATTTATCACGGTTTATTTTTTGTTTATCCAGTAATGGTAAATGCGTTTTGATGCTTGATTTAAGACAGCGTGCTATTTACCCTTTTCACAAAACTAATAGTTTTTACATTTTAGAATGGGGTGCCTCAAGACTGTCCATAATTTTGGAGAGTGTCCATGATTTTGGAGGGTCCCTCTAGATAGTCCATCATTTTGGAGGGTATCTCGAGATTGTCCATAACGTTGGAGGGTGCCTTGAGATTATCCATAATTTTGGAGGGTTCCTCGAGATTGTCCATAATTTTGGAGAGTGCCTCGAGATTGTCCATAATTTTGGAGGGTGCCTCAAGATTGTCCATCATTTTGGAGAGTGCCTCGAGATAGTTCATAATTTTGGAGGGTGCCTCGAGATAGTTCATAATTTTGGAGGGTTCCTCGAGCTTGTTCATAATTTTGGAGCGTGCTTTGAGATTGTCCATAATTTAATAATAAATTAATAAGAGGGTGTCTCAAGATTTTCCATAATTTTGAAGGGTGTCTTGACTGAAAAAAGGTTGGGAGACCAAAGAGGTCAGTTGAGCTGCTGAAGCAGAGCCAGGTGGACTAGAATTTTTCATTATTGTTTGTTGGGCAGGACCACTTGCATGGGAAATCCATGCTTATGAACTTTGCTTTATTTTTCATTTAAATAAAAATGGGCTGCCATGCCCTTAACCACTTCAATACCAGGCACTTTTACTCCCTTCCTGCCAAGGCCAATTTTCAGATTTCAGCTCTGTCACACTTTGAGTGACAATTACGTGGTCATGCAACATTGTACACAAATTACATTTTTATCATAGACAGATAGAGCTTTCTTTAGGTGGTGTTTAATCACAAACTAGGTATTTTTTTGCAAAACAAGGAAAAAAAGATTGAAAATTTTGAAAAAAAAAGTTTGCAAATAAGTAATTTTTCTTTTTCACCAATGTGCGATGATGAGGCTGCACTGATGAGGCTGTACTGATGGGCAATGATAAGCTGCACCGATGGGTACTAATCAGGAGGCACTGATGAGGCTGCACTGATGGACACTGATGAGGCTGCACTGATGGGCACCGATAAGCGGCACTTATGGGTTCTAATCAGGAGGCACTGATGAGGCTGCACTGATGGGCACTGATGAGGCTGCACTGATGGGCACTGATAAGGGTTCAATGATCGGCATTGATGAGGCTGCACTGATGGGCACTGATAAGCTGCACTGATGGGTACTAATCAGAAGGCACTGATGAGGCTGCACTGATGGGCACTGATGAAGCTGTGCTGATGGGTCTACACTGATGATCAGTGTCCTGATTATCAGTGTAAACATTGTACTCACGGTGCCCTGTCAGCCTTCCCTGGTATTGGCTCTCCTTTGCTCACACAGAGACAGCGTGTTTACATGTGACCAGCTGTGATTGGACACAGCTGAACACATGGTAAAGGGCTGCTATGATTGGCCCTTTACTGCGTTCTGTGATCAACTGTGTCCATGGACATCCTCCCAGAACTGGAGAGCCATGCTGTAGCCGTCTTTCGGCTACAACGTGGGCGAGATGGGGTTAAAACACAGTTCAGACTGGCATGCGGTTCACTGTAAATCTACCATTGAGCTAACCAACCCCATTCTGCACTATAAATAAAGTTACATATCTGGAATTTAGTTTTAGAATGATGTTTAAAATCATTCCATATTTGTACATAATAATTTAACTGGATATTAACCACTTCAGCCCCGGAAAGATTTACCCCTTCCTGACCAGGCCATTTTTTGCGATTCGGCACTGCGTGGATTTAACTGACAATTGCGCGGTCGTACGGCGCTGTACCCAAACAAAATTGGCGTCCTTTTTTCCCCCACAAATAGAGCTTTCTTTTGGTGGTATTTGATCACCTCTGCGGATATATATTTTTTACTTTCTGCTATAATGCATATCCCAAAAAAAAAAAAAAAATGTATTCATCAGTTTAGCCCCATATATATTCTTCTACAAATTTAAAAAAAAATCACAGTAGGCATATATTGATTGGTCTGTGCAAAAGTTATTGCGTCTACAAACTATGGGATAGATTTGGGGACTTTTTCATTGTTTTTACTGGTAATGACAGCGCTCTGTGATTTTTAGCGGGGCTGCGACATTGCGGTGGACAAATCTGACCCCAAATTACACTTTTTGGGAACCAGTGACATTATTACATTGATCAATCCAATAAAAATGCACTGATCAATGTAAAAATGACACTGGCAGGGAAGGGTATAACACTAGGGGGCGATCAAGGGGTTAAGTGTGTTCCCTGGGAGTGCACTAACTGTAGGGGGGGATGAGCTTCCAGGGACATGACAGAGATCGCTGCTCCCGATCACTGGGAACAGAAGATCTCTGACATGTCATCTGGCAGAATGGGGAATCGCCTTTTACATAGACAGTTCCCCATTCTGCCTCTGTACACTGCGATCGCGGGTCGCCGGCGGACATTGAGTCCACCGACCCACTATCTCCTATGCAAAGACCGACGTACACCTACGGCAGTTTGCGCAGGAGAGCCGACCTACTGCAGTATAATGACGGCAGCTGGTCGGCAAGCAGCTAATATTTATAGATATAGCAAGGTCTCCAGCCTTGTCCAGTCTAATGAGGACCTCCAAGGCCAAAGATAGCTGACATTCTTCAATATGTAGTGGGTTATGAGGCATAGTGGGTGCAAGTCATTGGGCGCCAGACACTTCTTGGATGTAAAAGAGGTTTTATTTCTTTTGACATCCATTTTTGTATTTTTGGGGGAAAGAGGGTTAGGGTGAGGACACCCTAAGTATAGATTAATTTGGCAGACTCCGAGATTTCAATAGGAGGACAGCTGTGCAAGGAAAGGCCCCAGCACAGCGCCACTTCTGCACATGTAGGAATGCTGTCTCCTCCTAAGTTAACAGTGTTTAAAAAGTTCCTAACTCAAACGTAACAGTCTTTTCAGCTCCACTACAACTGCCTCTTGTATTTCTTCAATACTGAGCTCCCGGTCTCTCACTAGACCCTCTAATTCACTGACTCTGAATCCCTGGAGCTCCTCCAGGGTTGGCGGTGGTATTTCCCTCAAACGTCACCCCCGCTTCTCTGCTGGGTCCCTAGCTTGGCACTCCAGATACTTCACCCCTATTAACCGGCAAGGTCCCTGGCTTGACTCACAAGGCTGCCCTGCAAGCGTCTCCTCCGCGGGTTGGGTCCCTAACTTGATCACCACCTGAAGTTTCCCAATTCTCCACCGTACCCGTTCGGTGAGAATAGGGTTTCCGGTACTTTCTTCAGTTACTCATTGTGGTCCCTGGTAAAGGTGGTTGGTCCCTTTGTGGTGACAGCTTCCCTTCTACCTCCACCTGACAGGTTCTCCGGGCAACAGAACCATCATTTTTGGTTGGATTGCAAGCCGCAATCCCAACCCTGCGCTGCTCTCTTTACTTCTGGACAGGCCCTAACACAGCCTAGCAGCCAGATGTCCCCAGGATAGGCCCAATCTTTGGCCTAGAAGCCTGGGGTGTACGACACACGTCCACCCAGACATCCATCCAGGTGGCATAGAACACAGATCACCTGACTCTGCCCAAATATATAGGTTCTCCCAGCAGGCTAAGTCATTCAAGAAAACCCCTGCCCATTGGCTGAGATACCCCATATACTCATTACCTGACCTTGGGTTGCCCTTCTCATATCTAGTAACACCAAGTACCCGGCCACCTAGTGGTAGAAGAGAAAAGTGCAACAAGGCCCAACTTAGGGAGAAATCAATAGATCTCTATCAATCGACTAATGCCGCGTACGCATGAGTGGAATTTTCGTCTGAAAAATCTTGGATGGTTTTTCCGACAGAATTCCGCTCAAGCTTGGCTTGAATACACACGGTCACACAAAAGTTCTCTGAACTTTTGACCGTCAAGAACGCGGTGACATACAACACTATGATGAGCCGAGAAAATCAAGATCAATGCTTCCGAGCATGCGTCAAATTGTTTCCGAGCATGCATGTTTTTTTGAGCGTCGGAATTGCATACAGACCAACGGAATTTCCGTCAAGAACTTTTTCCGTTGGAAAGATAGAGAACCTGCTCTCAATCTTTTGCTGGCGGAAATTCCACACACGGTCGCATTTTCCGACCAAAAGCTCTCATCGGTCTTTTGCTGGCGGCATTTCCGATCGTGTGTACGGGGCATAAGATAACTACTCTTGGCAAGTAAATTTGTGAGGAGCTCCCTGACTAAACCCCAGGGTGCTACACAGGTAAAGTTGATCCAGGGAATATCCTATTGCCTCTCAGGGGATCAGGAAGGATTTTTTTATCCCTGCTGTAGCAAATGGGATCATGATTTGCTGGGGTTTTTCGCCTTCCTCTGGATCAACTGTGGGTGAAGGATTGTGTATATGGGATTGTATGATTTTTTTTAATGTTTTTTTTTTTATATTGGTTGAACTAGATGGACTTGGGTCCTTTTTAAACCTAACTATGTAACTATGAAGATAATGAAATACAGGATATGGGATTTTAAGGGTACAAATCTTGAATACACACTACACTTGGTTAATATAAAAAAATACAAATCGTTAATTATATATAACACACAATTAGCTAAAAATGGTGAGTACAGATATATTCAGAGTCATAGGTATATACACACAATCCCTATTTATGACATTGATAATACTGTAGTCAAACATATATAATCCTGCGTCCAAGAGCTTCTACATGTTTCGCAGAGAAACGGCTTCATCAGGAAAATGGGCAAAATTATTCAAGCAAATGTATTATTAAAAAAAAATTTATATGATTTCAACCTTGGGTGTATAAGACAGACATTTAGTGTGTCAGAGATAACAACAGTGAACCCCATCAGGCTAATCCCCATTGATGTAATTATATAAAGCCCTTCTAATCAAATTTATTGCATTTCCCTCAACAAATTACCCAACCCCAAACCCCCCCCCCCTTTTTATACCCACAAAAAAAAAAAACCCATGCACACATCCATACACTACCAAACCCAACATTCCTACCTCTATATGGGTCCGAAAATGGGCACAATCAGGGGACCGGCAGAGGGTGTCATCTAAAAAACTATATTGCACTAGTGACTTGGACTACTACTACTGTGGTCTTCTTTATGCCCAATCTCCATCTGCAGGTTTTTGTATCTTCAGATTTTTTCTACCTGCTTGCCTTTTACCCAAAATCTCCGTTCCTGTTATATCAATCCCCCATATGTTTCGTCACAAACCCTGTTACATACGTCAGGCAAGTGGCTGTAGAAATCTTATGAGATCTTTATTTCTTTATTCTCGGCTACCTTTTCTTTTTGATCTCGCTTATTTATATGAGAAAATAAACCCTTCTTTATGCGGAGCCATAAGTACGACAGACCAGGAGGGAGGGGTGGACCTCTTCTGATGCATTGAGTTTTGTGTGTGTTAAAAGCAGAATTAATATATACCGTATAGATGAACAGCTGGAGATATAAGTATACTATAATAACAGCACACAACTAAAGAACTAAAAAACAATCTGCAGTTCTGAAGACTCTAGAGATCCAAGTAAGTGCTTTATATATAAATATTAATATGCATTCTGTTATATTTACCTGAAAAGAATAAAAAAGAAATTACATTTTGAAACTTTAATCTTGAGCATAATAAATAAAGAATATAAGAAGATATATATACATGCTTTTTAACATATTCAGCTAGAGCTCTTTCATCTCACTCTTTCTGCTGGACCTGAAGCATTCCTCTATCATGATTGATGGTCATAATCTTCTTTATATTCCTCTCCAGGTTCTCCAGCTATGCCGTGGTTCAGTCTGCTTCTCTTGTGGTGTATGGCGGGGCAGGCCAGCTATAGACACCTCCAGGGCCGTCTTTAATATTGATTGGACCCTGGGCAAAACTTTTCTTGGCCCCCCCCCCCCCCCCCCATGCAGTTTTGCTCTCCACCTGCTCCGAGACATACAGTGGTGTGAAAAAGTGTTTGCCCCCTTCCTCATTTCCTGTTCCTTTGCATGTTTGTCACACTTAAGTGTTTTCGGAACATCAAACCAATTTAAACAATAGTCAAGGACAACACAAGTAAACACAAAATGCAATTTGTAAATGAAGGTGTTTATTATTAAAGGTGAAAAAAAAATCCAAACCATCATGGCCCTGTGGGAAAAAGTGATTGCCCCCCTTGTTAAAACATACTATAACTGTGGTTGTCCACACCTGAGTTCAATTTCTCTAGCCACACCCAGGCCTGATTATTGCCACACCTGTTCACAATCAAGGCATCACTTAAATAGGAGCTGCTTGACACAGTAAGGTCCACCAGAAGATCCTTAAAAGCTACACATCATACCGAGACCCAAAGAAATTCAGGAACAATTGAGAAAGAAAGTAATTGAGATCTATCAGTCTGGAAAGGGTTATAAAGCCATTTCCAAAGCTTTGGGAATCCAGCGAACCACAGTGAGAGCCATTATCCACAAATGGCGAAGACATGGAACAGTGGTGAACCTTCCCAGGAGTGGCCGGCCGCCCAAAATTACCCCAAGAGCGCAGCGACGACTCATCCAAGAGGTCACAAAAGACCCCACAACAACGTCCAAGGAACTGCAGGCCTCACTTGCCTCAGTTAAGGTCAGCGTTCATGCCTCCACCATCAGGAAAAGACTGGGCAAAAATGGCCTGCATGGCAGAGTTCCAAGGAGAAAACCACTGCTGAGCAAAAAGAACATCAAAGCTCGTCTCAATTTCTCCACAACACATCTTGATGATCCCCAAGACTTTTGGGACAACATTCTGTGGACCGATGAGACAAAAGTGGAACTCTTTGGAAGGTGTGTGTCCAAGTATATCTGGCGTAGAAGGAACACTGCATTTCAGAAAAAGAACATTATACCAACAGTAAAATATGGTGGTGGTAGTGTGATGGTCTGGGGCTGTTTTGCTGCTTCAGGACCTGGAAGACTTGCCGTGATAAAAGGAACTATGAATTCTGCTGTCTACCAAGAGATCCTGAAGGAGAATGTCCGACCATCTGTTCGTGTACTCAAGCTGAAACGAACTTGGGTTCTGCA
The DNA here is from genome assembly GCA_028564925.1 of Lithobates sylvaticus. NCBI lineage: Eukaryota > Metazoa > Chordata > Amphibia > Anura > Ranidae > Lithobates > Lithobates sylvaticus. The sequence continues at coordinate 741,347,234 of CM053026.1, read as the reverse complement.
GCAGGACAATGATCCTAAACACACCAGCAAGTCCACCACCGAATGGCTGAAGAAAATCAAAATGAAGACTTTGGAGTGGCCTAGCCAAAGTCCTGACCTGAATCCTATTGAGATGTTGTGGTATGACCTTTAAAAGGCCGTTCATGCTCGAAAACCCTCTAATGTAACTGAATTAGGACAATTCTGCAAAGATGAGTGGGCCAAAATTCCTCCAGGACGCTGTAAAAGCCTCATTGCACGTTATCGCAAACGCTTGGTTGCAGTTGTTGCTGCTAATTGTGGCCCAACCAGTTATTAGGTTTAGGGGGCAATCACTTTTTCACACAGGGCCAGGATGGTTTGGATTTTTTTTCACCTTTAATAATAAACACCTTCATTTACAAATTGCATTTTGTGTTTACTTGTGTTGTCCTTGACTATTGTTTAAATTGGTTTGATGTTCCGAAACACTTAAGTGTGACAAACATGCAAAGGAACAGGAAATGAGGAAGGGGGCAAACACTTTTTCACACCACTGTACAATAAATAGCAGCTCGACTCAAAATCAGTTTACTGATTGCGATTGGTTGCCAGAGGTTACAGTGTATCATTACCGCTCACTGACTGGTTGCTAGAGGTTACATCACACATTACGACTCACTCGTTAGTTGCCAGAGGTTACAGCACATGATTTCTGCTTGTTGATTGGTTGCTAGAGATTACTGTGGATATGACCTCAGGGGGGCATGATATACATATCAACGCCGCTGGCCAACGCTATTTACATATGAATGCCGGTAATTTACATGTAAACACAGGGTCTGCAGGTGAGTCATCTGTACACAACAATAGGGCAGAGCTGGGCAGCATTAGTAGCAGCACTTCACACTGAGATATTGGGACACAGCACAGGACTAAAACCTCAAGGGACGAGGGAATCTAAACCAGTATAGTTGGCAAGTATGAGGCAGCTGCTTTGGGCCCCACAACAATGACCTTTTGCCCTGCCTTAAAAACGGCCCTGGACACCTCGAATAGAAGGATCACAAGCAGTGATGAGTGAATTAGATTCCGTTCAGTTCGTAGCCATTTTCATGAGTGCCACCAAAAATCCACAAACTGAGAACTTTAATGCAAATTCCATTAACCTATAAACTAAAAAAGAATTATGCCTAATTTGTTCGCGTGTATGAAGTACCTGATAATTAAACTGTGTATGCTATCTAACCTCTACACAACCATACAAAAAACATAAGGTCACTAAAAGGAAGTGACCTGAAAGTGAGGCTCTCTGATAAGCAATACAACTATGTTTATAATAAGCACTTATTATAATTATTCAAAAATAATGGTAGAAAAAGTATACGGTACAACAATTACAAAAGGAAACGCTTAAGTGTAGGATCACTAAAGAGACCACTATCCTGATCATATGGGTATAAAATGTAGCTGAATAAATGTGGACTGCAGTCCAACCAAACACAAACATAGGAGAAAAAAACACATGTAAACATGTATGACAACATAAAACATAGACACGTCCGGACGCCGATAGAATTGGCGACAGTCTAAATTGGCGCATATATATGTGCCAATTGATCCAAAATCAGATCAGATAGAGTTGTCACCAGTTCACCCGGGGGCTTGAGCCAATTGAATCGGATTAGGTAAGGGGCTCAATGTCAAAGGTAATGGTAGCAAACTAATTGTGAATAATCACTGGATCAATGCTGTAGAAGGACGCATATGGTTTTTGCGTGATGCATGGAGAAATTGTAGATTAATGTCCTGAAAAATCCAAAGAGTGTATATATATTTCTCGTCTTTGGTGGGACTTGTTTAACAAGTAACATAAGGTGGATATAGTTGCTCAACATGCTTTCAATTGTATAGTCCCGTGAATGGAATGATTTATGGTAACACTTCAGTGATAAAGTATAGTCAACAATATACTCACGGGATCCGGCCGTTCATCTGCATTTCTAATTGAAAGAGACGTACCGTGGAAGTTGTATCCCGTCTGTATAGGTATATACTGTATGTAGTTGCTACGGTCGTGACTGTTTGTTTCCGTCCATTACCGTTCGTTACCGCTCGTCCATTCATTGCCAGGACCCACCGGTCGTGGTTGTTGTACACTGTGTCGGTGTTTGCAGCGCAGCACTGAATGCATCTGTCATTACCGTTCGTCCATTTATTGCCCAGATCTACGGATCGTAGTGGTTAGGTACCATGTCCATGCTGACAGCCCAGCTGGGGATTCACGCCGTAGCGAGGCGTCCCGGTGCAGAAATGACGTAACGCGTTTCACTATACCAATTAGTGTAGATTCATCTGGACGTCAAATAAAAATTTGAATAAAAGTGCTTATTATAAATTCTATTAACTGCCTTAATACCGGACAGCGGGCACTTTTACACCCTTCCCGCCCAGGCCAATTTTCAGCTTTCAGCGCTGTCTCACTTTGAATGAAAATTGCGCGGTCATGCAACACTGTTCCAGATTAAATTTTTATCATTTTTTTTTGCACATATAGTGCTTTCTTTTGGTGGTATTTAATCACTGCTGGGTTGTTTTTTTTTGCTAAAAATAAATGAAAAAAGACATTTGAAAAACAAAAATCCTTAGTTTCTGTCAGACAATTTTGTAAATAAGTACAGTGGAACCTCGGTTTGCGAGTAACGCGGTTAACGAGCGTCTCACAAAACGAGCACTGTATTTCTAAAAATCCTAACTCGGTTTGCGAGTGTTGTCTCGCAAAACGAGCAGGATTCAGGCCAAAAGCGGTGTGCAGTACCGATTTTGGCCTGTGGTGGGAGGCGCCAGAGCCGAACATAGCTGATCATCGGCGTTTGGAAATGCACGGAAAGACCCGAGGACAGTTGGCTGACCTCGGCAAACCTCGGAAAAGCTTGTGAATGGAGTCTTTCCGAGGTTTGCCAAGGTCAGCCGAAGTGTGCTCGGGCCTTTTTCAACTGTTTCTGAGGCTCTCCGGTGCCCCCCCGCCTCTGGCCGCATGCGGTATTGCATCCTATTGAAGTCAATGCGGTACAAATTATTTTCGTTTTCATTGACTTCAATGTGAAAATTCGCTTTGATATGCGATATGCGAGTTTACGAGCACATTCTTGGAACGGATTATGCTCGTAATCCGAGGTTCCAATGTAATTATTCTCCTTCAGTTATGTGCACTGATGAGGCTACACTGATGGGCACTGATAGGCTGCACTGATGGGCACTGATGGGATGGCACTGAGGGGAACTGATGAGGAGGCAGTAATATGCAGTACTGATGGGCACTGATAGGTGGCATTAATGGGCACTGATAGGCGGCATCAATGGGCACTGATTAACACTGATAGGTGGCACTTATGAGCAATGATAGATGGCACTGATGAACAGGCACTGATTGTCACTGAAAGTCAGTACTGACTGGCATTTATGATGGGCACAAAGAGGCATCACTGATGGGTACAGATTGGCACCAGCGATGGGAACTGACTGGCATCACTGCTGTGCACTGTTGGGGCTGCACTGATGATCAGTGCCCTGATTATCTGTACAGGTCTCCCCTGTGAGGAGATGCTGCTGATCAGCTCTCCTATCCTCACTCTCTGTTAGTGTTAGGCGAGGAGAGACGATAAACAGCACTTCCATGTTTACATGTGATCGGCTGTGATGGGACACAGTCGATCACATTAGTAAAGAGCTGCGTCATCGTCTCTTTACCGAGATCAGGGTTGTGCCGTGTCCTGGGGAGAGACTGGGGCAAGGTCATATGATGTTGTCCAAGAACGAGAGGGGATCCCACCCGCCCTCATTTGTCTATAACAGGCGGGAGGAAGTTAAAGTCAATGGGAGGTAAATTGTTTCATTACATCATAAATTGGCCACAACTGGGTGCTCCTCGCAAGATTTCTGACAGAGGAGTTAAAAGAATTATCAGAAGAGTTGTCCAAGAGCCAAGGACCAGTTGTGGAGAGCTTCAGAGAGACCTAGAAATAATATTTAATTATTATTATACAGGATTTATATAGCGCCAACAGTTTGGGCAGCGCTTTACAACACGAGGGCAGACAGTACAGTTACAATACAAATCAATACAGGGGGGATCAGAGAGTCCTTCTCGTTAGAGCTTACAATCTATGAGGGAGTGTCAAGGGAAAAAAAAGGTAATAACTGTGGGGGATGGTGTGTAAATTAATGCAGCGCTAGAAGACTAGTACTCTTGAAAGGGAAGTACTATTGTGGTAAGTTTTAAGGTGTAAAGATAAAGGAGAATATTATGGCGTGATGCCTATCTCTAATACCTTAAATATGTAAACATATAAAGCACAAAACCTTACATATAAAACACATAAAATCGGCATAAATATAATGTTTTCAATAAAATTCTCAATAAAATGGTGAATATGAAGAATCCAAGTGATTTAAGATTGGTGAGAATAAAAATCAAAGGATGGTTTGATACCGTGAAAAATATTATGATAGATAAAATATATAAAACTCAATGTCTTATTAAAATCGTGGGTGCTAGGTGAAAAAAACTATACATATAAGTGTATAGAAGTGAAGTCCATAGCATTGATTGGTGTCCAAGTGAGATAACACTGTGGCAACGGGTGATTCTGTTTGGTGGGATGGTGGCAGTTGTCTGCTGGCTCTCGGGCCTAATGAAATAAGGCTTACCGGATGGATTGGACCTGAAAAGGCTTATGCCTCACAAGTCGCAAAAGCTTTTAACCTTTGGAGACTGGCCAGTCTCTGCTCCTCGTGGTGATTCCGAAACTTTCTCTGGTACCACATGGGTTGGTGGTTCACAGGTGGGTAAGTATCAGATGGGAAAAAAAGGGCATCGGAGGTCCACGTTCTCAAACGTATTGTGTGGTCATATTAAAAGAAAGAACTTGCATAGCGTAATACCGTTGAGAAACGTTTTTAATGTTAAGAAAACAGTTTAAAAACACTCACATTTCGCTGGTTAAAAACAGGCCTGTTTTAAAATTGTAGTTGGCGTGGTGCTGTCCTTGTAGTCCAACCGACGCGTTTCATCCACATAGACGTCGTCTGGGGTGTCGGGGGATGAGCTGAAGGAGAAAATAAAAGTACAGTTAGGTGAGGGCAGGATAGGCTTATTTGAAGAGAGGGGTTTCCAGTAGGGATGGGCCTTACACCCCCTGGTTCGGTTCGCACCAGAACATGCGAACAGGCAAAAAATTTGTGCGAACATTCAAACCCTTAAAAAAACAGCGTGGGGTCTGGTATGGATTTTAAGGGGAACTCAACACCGTGGTTGTGTGGGTTTGCGGGTGGGGGGGCTTATCGGAATCTGGAAGCCCCCCTATGTGAATGGGTGTGACAATTCCCTAAAATCTATACCAGACCCAAAGGGCCTGGTATGGGCGACCCATGCTGTTTTTTTTTCCTAATTCTGTCATAGGGTTCCCCTTAACCACTTCAATACACTGTATTATATACTGCACACTGACTGCACTATATATATATATATATGTATGTACTAAACTGCCTGCACGCCACTAACTAACCTGCCTCTAGCTAACATTCTCTCAATCTCCTTCATGTTATTATAACACTATATACAGCCGCTGTGTAAGCAGCCTTATATAGTGTGGGGCGTGGACTTAGCCCCCTGAGCCCTGCCTTTGGCCAATTATGGCTCTCGCAGCAGAGCACGCTGTGATTGGCCAAAGCATGCAGGTCAGGTGCATGCTTTGGCCAATCATCAGTTTGGGGCGTTCCGCAGCACTCTAATTTGCCTGCAAATGCCCCATAATGTTCGCTATTCGGCGAACGGGTGAACACCCGATGTTCAGGTCCAACTGACTCTGCCCATCCCTAGTTTCCAAGGATCATCTAAAGATGGAGGGAGTAGGAGATAGTCAGACAAACTGGAGCAGGGAGTTCCAGAGAATGGGAGAGACTCGGAAGAAGTGCTGGAGGTGAGCATGGGAGGATGTGACAAGGGAGCGAGAGAGCAGAAGGTCTTTGGAAGAACGAAGAGAATGATTTGGTATTTTGAGATTAGTTTAGTGATGTAGCTGGGGGTCGAGTTAATTGTCAGTATCAAACAAATAGTGTAGCGCTGAACAAATGTGAATGGGTGAAAAAACAAAATTACTTCAAATTTGCTAAGGTTAAACTAAAATAATTCAAGATAACCTGTAAACAAAAACAAATATGCGTGACATGAAAACATCCACCAAGGTGATATAGATAGAGGAACTACAATAATCCAATGACAAAGTATCCACATATATAGTGACAATAAGTGGAAAACTTTCTCTTCAATCCTCAACTAAAGCAGGAAACATGTAGTCAAGATGGACCAGGAATGCACTGGTAAACAAGGAAGAAATATTCAGATAGAATGGTGGGCTCTCTTACCGATCCAGGTGGACACACATACCGTATGGCAGTGCGTCTAAAAGACTTATAGTATTGGATCCCCGGTGATGAGATGATGCCAAGCTAGATGGTAACACAACAACTGCAACTCCAATCCACTCAAGGTTGGGTAATGGTTCCAAGACGATGGTTCCAAGGCAATCAGCAACAAGACCGATCCAAAAAAGGGTAATCATCGGTTATCCAACATGAGGAAAAAGAGAAAAAAGGAAGCTCCATATGGCGCAGATCAACCAATAATGATTTCTTGGAGATAAAAATACCATAAAATAAAATGTAGGATATAGGATAAAAGTGATCACAAAAGTATCATAAAAGCAATATGGGAAGCAAGAGGTGCTGGCCCGACGCGTTTCGACTTACTAGTCTTCAACTGGGGCAGCCAGTTAATTGTCAGCCATGACTTCATCACTCTGTGACAAGTGATCTACCATGGATCATTCTTCAGAAGAGCAACACAGGTGTAAACAAACCCTGATGATATGGGACTGGTAGGAAAGGGTGGGTGCAGCTAGCTCAGGTTTCCTGCCTTATAGGGTGTTAGGGATTGTAGAGTGTGGTGCCTAAATATTGAGGGCATTATAGATTAGGGTGGCCACAGACACAGAATTGTGATAAATCTGGAATTGTTGCCATAAACATACTTAATCTTTTAGATAGAGAAGGTATTAGAAGAGGTGCAGCTAGGGTGCCCACGTGTCCCGGATTGCCCGGGACAGTCCCACAATTAGCAGGTCTGTCCCGGGTCCCGGGCACCTTCATTCCGGGACAATACAATGTCCCGGAATGAAACTGACAGGGGAGCAAAATCCCTCTATCGCCATGGCGCTGGCTCTGCCTCCCCACCTCCACCTGAGAGACTCTTCTCTACTCCTACTGGCTAGGCCACTGGTTGCTACAGCCAACTGGCATCTATCAACCAGTGACGTCATGACTGCGACGCACAGCTTTCTAAGAAGAGGAGAAGTTAACTTCCTCCTCCTCCGCGCCCAGTGCTCTCAATGGGCTGACTCCACCTCCACCGTGGATGGCAAAGTGACACGCTGCATCTGGCAGGCGACGGTGGCAAGCTGTGTCTGGTGGCAAGTGACAAGCTCAGGGTTCCCACTGATTCTGCATTAGGGTAAGTTGAACAATTTCATTATATATTACAATGTAGTCATAGAAATAATGTGATTTCATCATCCTGACACCATATCAAGCATGGTGTTGGGATGATTTAATTGCTAACACCAGCCATTCGCACAACAAATCACCCACACCTAAATTCCCTGTCAAACCCGAGACTGCATTAGCCCCAGAACCCCCAACCTCGAGGAGTGACTGATTCCATCGTCAACGAGGGTTTTGAAATCCAGCTTATTATTGGGAAAAGGATGGGGGTGTCCCTGAATGGCAGTTTGGAAATGTGGTCACCCTAGGTGCAGCATGGGCCACCAGAGTCTTGGGGAAGGAGGGTGGTCCATGGAAACCGGTTCCCTAACTTGTTCTATTGGCATTTTCCCAAAGCTCTCTCCACAGGGCTTTCATATGACACCATAAACACTACATGGAAAACGGCCAGACTAGACAATTGTCATCTCATGTCTATGAGGAACTTAGAAGCAGGATATTAAATTGAATCCCAGAAAGTAGGGGAATGTAGGGCAACACAAGGACTGATGCAATGGAGCAGAACTAAATTCTAAGCCGTTGCAACAATAGCTAATGCAATTTGTAGGCATTTGTTTCCAATGCTGTTGAATTAAAAAGGTGCTAGTTTACGATAACAATAACATGAACAATGATATGAGCAGTTTTTACACCAGCTTGTGAGCGATGTACATTTCATCAACATATTGTCACCTTTCACACATACAGAAAAAGCTGTTATTGATTTCACCAACGTATTGTCACTGCTCACACAGAGAGGAAAAGCTGTTACTGATTGCAGTAGAAAAGGAGGAACGAGTCTTATAGTACAATATGAACTGTTTTATATGGAGTCATTTAAATATAATTAAACTTGTTCTGTTTCAAATGCTGCTTTATGCATTGGCATTACTCCATAGACCCAGTCTGTCCAGACAGTATAGTCACCTGCTGACTTGGCACCATCCACAGGCATCTTAACGCGGTTGTAAACCTCCGTCATGGAATCTGAACAAAGCACATACCCTATATTGTCAAAAGTATTCTGACACCTGCCTTTACACGCACATGAACTTTAATGGCATCCCAGTCTTAATCCGTAGGGTTTAATATTGAGTTGGCCCACCCTTTGCAGCTATAACAGCTTCAACTCTTCTGTCCACGTGCACTCACAGTCCACTTGCACTCACAGCACTCATGTACTCACAGTCCATGTGCACTCACAGTCCACTTGCACTCACAGCACTCATGTACTCACAGTCCACGTGCACTCACAGCCCACGTGCACATCACAGTCCACATGCACTCACAGCACTCGTCTACTCACAGTCCATGTGCACTCACAGCACTCGCGTACTCACAGTCCATGTGCACTCACAGCCCACGTGCACATCACAGTTCACGTGCACTCACAGCACTCGTGTACTCACAGTCCACGTGCACTCACAGCCCACATGCACATCGCAGTCCATGTGCACTTACAGTCCACCTGCACTCTCAGGCACTCGTGTACTCGCAGTCCACGTGCACTCACAGCACTCACAGCACTCATGCATTTACAGTCCATGTGCACTGGCAGCACTCGTGTACTCACAGTCCATGTGCACTCACAGTCCACCTGCACTCTCAGGCACTCGTGTACTCGGAGTCCACGTGCACTCACAGCACTCACAGCACTCATGCATTTACAGTCCATGTGCACTGGCAGCACTCGTGTACTCACAGTCCATGTGCACTCACAGTCCACCTGCACTCTCAGGCACTCGTGTACTCACAGTCCACATGCACTCACAGCACTCACAGCAATGGTGCATTTACAGTCCATGTGCACTCACAATACTCTCAATACACAGGTACTCAGGCACTCACAATACCCAGGGTACTAACAATACACGCACACACTACTCAGATACTCACGGTCCTCTTCCTGCTGCTGAAATTCACTACAGGGCTGCCATGTCCTATTGCTGCTGCTGAACTTTCGGTGCTGCTATGATTAACAGTTTCAGCTCTCAGCTGCACTTAAGCTGATCTGATGGGGACATGCCCTCTCCTGCCCTCTCTTCTATTCTATTCCGTGATGGTGTCACATGCAGTGTATTCAGTGAAAGAACTTTTCTCATTGGAGGAGAAGGCAGGAGGGGAAGTGTCCCTATCAGATCAACTTTTGTGTAGCTAAGCTTGGAGAGCTGAAGCTGTTAATCTCCACAGCACTGGAAGTTCAGCAGCAGGAAGAGGACAGGACAGCCCCACAGTGAAGATTTCTACAGAATGCAGCAGCCTGCACATCATAGGACATTTTTAATTACAGGTTAGTCATTTAACTGCTGTAGAAACATTTTTTTTTTCACTAAACTCTAGCTTTAAAGAGTTTTTAAGTTTCTGAAATAAAAAAAGAACAAAGCATACCCCTCTACTGTATAGTAGGTACTAGACTCATTCCAAATCACTTAGTGTGGTCCCTGTCGGCCATCTTATCTCTGCTATCTGTGTGAGTCCCTTCTGACAAGTTATGCAGACACTGCAGAATCCAAGGGGATGGCCCTGATCCAGTAGTTTATTCTGGTTTTGTGCTGCCCTAGGCAAGACTAAAATTTGGTCCATCTAAATTTGTCCCACCACTTCCTGTTTAAGATCCACCCCTCCATCTGTAAACTCCACCCTTCCTCTTTAGGCTCCACCTCTTCCTATGAGAGCTGTGCAGAGTCTCTGGTGGCTATGTGTGGTCTCTGGTGCCTGTGCTGAGTCTCTGGTGGCTGTATGGGGTCTCTGGTGGCTTTGTGGGGTCTCTGGTGGCTGTGTGGGGTCTCTGGTTGCTATGTGGGGTCTCTGGTGGCTTTGTGGGGTCTCTGGTGGCTGTGTGGGGTCTCTGGTTGCTATTTGGGGTCTCTGGTTGCTATGTGGGGTCTCTGGTTGCTATGTGGGGTCTCTGGTTGCTGTGTGGAGTCTCTGGTGGCTGTGCGGGATCTCTGGTGGCTGTACGGAGTCTCTGGGGGCTGTGAGGAGTCTCCGGTGGCTGTACGGGTCTCCTGGGGCTGTATGGGTCTCTGGTGGCTGTATGGGTCTCTGGTGGCTGTATGGGTCTCTGGTGGCTGTATGGGTCTCTGGTGGCTGTACGGGGTCTCTGGTTGCTATGTGGGGTCTCTAGTTGCTATGTGGGGTCTCTAGTTGCTATGTGGGGTCTCTGATGGCTGTGCGTGGTCTCTGGTGGCTGTCCGGAGTCTCTGGTGGCTGTGAGGAGTCTCTGGTGACTGTGCAGGGTCTCTGGTTGCTATGTGGGGTCTCTAGTTGCTATATGGGGTCTTTGGTGGCTGTACAGGGTCTCTGGTGGACTGTGGGGCAGCAACCCCCTGCTAGCCTGCCACAGTGCTCCCCCAAACACCTCACTAGCCTGCCACAGTGACGCTGCACCCCCCCCCCCCACCGCTAAGAGAAGAAATAGGAATAGGAAGGAGAGAGAGATGGGGGACATGGAAAAGGAGAGAAATCAAAGGAGGGGAGAGAGGAAGGGGAAAGAGGTGGGGGTAAGAGAGAGGGGAGTGAGAGAGACACCCCTAGTGTCCACACTCCCCCCCCCTGGCCCCCACACTCCCAGTGCTCACATTCATCTCATACACCCCTCAGTGTCCACACTCACAAGTCTCTAGAGGACAATTGCCAGCTGGGTGATGTAGTTGGTCTATACAAGCCAAGGTGCAGACCAGCCATCTTCCATAGCACCCAGCAGATCATCTCTGCAGCAGGGGTCTCGGGCTGATCCAGGTGACAACTAGGGGGCGCCTGGTGGCTGGACTATGTTCCCTCCCACCCTGGCTCTCCTGCACTCCCTTCCAGGGATGGATCGAGAAGCCCAAATCCGCATGCCAAGCCTCTCCTTCTGCTTATCCCCCCTCCCTCCATACGCCCGTGACCACAGGTTAGGAAGAAGGATGTGGCTGTGGAAGAAGGGGGGAGGAGGAGCCGCTGCTATGCCCAATTCCAGTGTGAGGCAGGGTCAGTGCAGGCAAGGAGGGCAGAGTTTCAGGATGATTGAGACTCAACCTGCTGTCAGGTATGGCGGAGAATAATGTTGGGAATGTTGCACGGATGGCGAGGGGGAGGTGACACTGCCCCCATAAAAAATGCTGCCCCGGGCATATGCCTTGTTTGCCTTGCGGTAGATATGTCCCTGCCCTGACCCCCTCCAGCACAGAGAAGGCAATTGACAGCCTCACTTGTGCATGTTTCCTTATGAAAATTTTTAGAGGGGTGTGTGTGTCCTTTCCCTTGGTCTCAGATTACACTCAGCTCCCTGCTTTTTGTTCTGCAGTGTGTGAAGCCAGATCTCCACCCATGCCCCCTAGAACTCAGAAATGCTGTATAAAATGTTTGCTTTAGGAGGCTGTAGAGAAAAGAGCGCTGCAGATAAACAGGTACAAATTATGTAGGAGGATTTCTTTTATCTCTGTGCATGACCTGAGGCCAGTCACTTATATGGTTATATTTATGGGTTTAAAACCACTTTAAATTCTTTTGTGCAGTAATCCCTCCTGCTATATGCACATGTCTAGCTGTATTTTCTCTGCTTGTTGTCTATATTTGGCTTTCTGATCCAGGAAAAGAAATGAACAATACTCCACTTCATTCTGCCCATACTTAACCCAAATAAATGGTGTATGAGAAATCCTATCTCTTTACCGAGATTGACTCGGCACCATCTGCCACGGCATATGTTCTTTGCGGAGCTGTACATTGATACTGCTGTGAAATTAGGTTCATGCTATATGAGTTTCATTAACACGGCACAATATTTGGATTTCATGCCTTGCTTCATAGCATCATGAGGAAAATAATCACGAAGTGTGTATTAGAACTCACACAGCGTTCTTTGGTATTCATCCTGAAATGTAAGGGGTGGCAGAGGTTACAGAGCAACATGGTAGATGAATGCAGAAGAAACAATCACTCATGTGTACTGATAAGAATAGCATACATAGAGAAAAGAGGAGCTGGAAACCTTGAAATTCTAAGACCTAAAATGTAAAAGACATCTCTATTTGTGCAGCACAATTTGAAAAAACCCCACTGTATGTTTGTGTCAGGACCTGGATTACCAGCTGGTGGTGCTGTGGTTCCCAGAGCTAAAGGGTGCAGTTCAGGTGTCCACCAGCGGGTGTCCCCCAGCAGGTGTCCCCCAGCAGCCAGAAGATTGCAATTACTAGGTTCCACCTGATGCTGGCTGCTGGGAGACACTCACTGGTGATCACCTGAATTGCGCCCTTCAGCTCAGAACCACAGTGCCACCAGCAGGCGATCCAAGTCCTAACAGACTGGGTATGTGTTCCCATTCAGGCAGGATACAAAATTCTTACGTTTTAGATGTTTCTAATGAGGTGGTATCTAAGGATTCTAAGAATTTCTGGATAGTCTTCCAGTAAGTTGACCAGATTTTCAAAATTAAATTCAGGGACACGCTACTGATCACGCCCACTTTCATTGGAGGTGAAACAGGGAGTAGGTCGCGTGTGTTGTGACGATACATGTGAGGGAGAAAGTCAGGTGCCTATTCCACTTCCGGTTATCGGCCGAGACCGGAAGTTCCTGTATCTCTGAGCGGCTTCATTCAAACTGCTATGTAAGTGGATATGTTCTTTTAATAAATATTACCACTATTTTACTACACATTGGAGCGCCGTTTTTCTCTGTATCCCCCACCCTATATGCTGATTCGTATTGGAAGCGATTGCTTCCACCTGGAGTGACGTTTGGAACCTCTTTGGGGACCGGATTGTGAGGCAGGAAAAACGCACAGAAACCCTTAGGAAGGCGAGGGGACCAGACACCAGGGCTACCATCTACAGATTCCTCAGCTTCACTAGGCCTATTGGGGCCATCCTTTGAGGTGAGAGGCTGGGGAAACACGGGGGCGCATCCCTGAAAAAACACCGCGGAGCACTTGATTATAGTTTCTATCCACACGGAAGTCACACAGAACTTTTCTATTTAAATCATCTGGAACTCTCTCCTTTATATATATCTTTTAGGAAATTGAATAATTTAATTCATACTGACCATTATTAATGCGATTTTTTTTTTTTTTGCTGCCCCTGTACAACCTTCATTATAAAACCACTGTTTTTCTCGCTGTAGGGGGTTCCCCTTAAAATCCATACCAGACCTAAGGGCCTGGTATGCTCTTGGAGGGGATCCCATGCTGTTTTTTTATTTAAAATTTGGCGTGGAGTTCCCCCTCGAGAGCTGATCATTCTGTGATTGGCCACGGCCAAAGTTGCCTGGCCTGGGGGTGACTTAAAGTCGTGTTGTAAGTCGCCCCAAATCGTGTTGAAGTTGCCCCAAGTCGCGCTGTGATTTATACTCAAGTGGTGTCCAAGTTGCCTCCCAAAGTCGCACTGGAAGTCGTGTTGCCCCTGTGTGAATGGACTCTTAAAAACAGCATTATTTCGAAAGGGTAACACACACAGTCTTTGATTTCAGAAATATGTTTACAGTTCAAATTAGAATGGAATTCAATGTAAAATTCTATTCGAATTTCAAAAACTCAGACTAATTTTGTTTCGTTATTTGGAGCATTCAGTAAACTTTTTTTATACTGTTATTCAGGTATTTGGATATATCCGAATCTCGGAATAACAAAAAATTTGTCTGAAACCACAGTATAAAGATGTGTGGTTTCATAACGCCTGAACCTACTTTGTTCTGGCTTATATCGGCTTGTAACATCGTCAATAGCCCCGGACACAGCCAGGAGCAAACCCACCCCTCCCTTCTACTGCTCCAGGCCAATCCCAGAAATGTTGCTAAAATGGATTATCCTGCAGTCATCTGGGTTAAAGGGGTTGTAAACCCACGTGTTTTTTCACCTTAATGCATCCTATGCATTAAGGTGAAAAAACACCTGTCAATGACCGGCCCCCCAGCCCCCCCCCGTTTTACTTACCTGAACCCTCGAACTTGACCCACGGGGACGCGCTAGCTCTCTGCTCGGGGTTCTCGGCTCTTTATTGGATAGATTGATAGCAGCGCAGCCATTGGTTCCCGCTGCTGTCAATCAAATCCAATGACGTGGGCACCAGGGGGCGGGGCCGAGTTATGCATTCGGCCTCTATGGACGCCGAATGCTGGATGCATGAGCGTGCCCGCAAGGTAACACCCTCAGGGAATCGCTTCTCCGAGGGGGTTATCAGATGTGGGGAGGAGCCGCAAGAGCCGCCAGGGGAGCAGGTTCGGGCCACTCTGTGCAAAACGAGCTGTACAGTGGAGGTAAGTATGATATGTTTGGTTTTTTTTTGTTTTTTTTATTTTACCTTTACAATCACTTTAAGAATGCCAATATTAAATCTATCTCACTGTGTCTTTGCTCAGAGTTGAGCTTTAAGCACATTATGGTGCATTGGAGTGTTAACATATGTGAACATGCACATTAACGCACTACAAAGAAGTGTGGCACCCTCCTAATTAGGATGCTAAGGTATATGGCAAATTTGGTTTCTGGCTCCTCTAATCAGTGAAGCAGCTGTTGATTGCTTTTGGCTGTTCTGGATCTCGCAGGATTGATTACTCTCTCTCTGCTTCCTAGAGGCTTCTGAAACATAGGAGGTTGGGAAAGGCAAATTGGCAACCTGAATATGTATTGTGCTTCAGACAATCCTTGGGGAAGTAGTGGGTGGTTGGAGAGCAAATACATAGTCTGAGGCCTGGAGCAGCCAGGTTCTTGTCCTATTGAAAGACCTCCCAGCCTGAGGGGCTCTGCCCCTCTGGGCAAACTGCTGGAGTTTGCTGCATGTTCATTGAGGTCCCAGCTTTGCATAGCTGGGGGGGGGGGGGTACTTCTGAAATCCTTTTTTGAAGCTAATCAAGGGAATTTCACCTAAGGACTGGAGAGCTCACTGAAGAGTGCCTGGTGGAAGCTGGAAAGGGTTTGGCTGTCCTGTGGCATTGTGAGCATTAACCTCTCCCTCACTGAAGGAGACATCGGGTGATCCTGTTACATTTTAAGTACTGACCTGAGCTCAGGGTCCTAGTGACTGTTTCCTTTTGGGTTGAAGAGCCAGTGGTAGTTCTGTCTCGGATGACTTTTAAAAAGGGACTCAGTTCTGCCATTTGTACTTGCTCCTGCTTAGAGACTTGTGGGCGGGGTTTAGGCACCCTAGTGGGGGACACTGGAACTACATTCACAAATTGTCTAGGTTCTAGACAGGAGTTTGCTTTCATGGGAAAATTATCATTAAGGCATAACTTACAGTGGTGTGAAAAAGTGTTTGCCCCCTTCCTCATTTCCTGTTCCTTTGCATGTTTGTCACACTTAAGTGTTTCGGAACATCAAACCAATTTAAACAATAGTCAAGGACAACACAAGTAAACACAAAATGCAATTTGTAAATGAAGGTGTTTATTATTAAAGGTGAAAAAAAATCCAAACCATCATGGCCTGTGTGAAAAAGTGATTGCCCCCCCTTGTTAAAACATACTATAACTGTGGTTGTCCTGCCACACCTGTTCACAATCAAGGCATCACTTAAATTTGACACAGTAAGGTCCACCAGAAGATCCTAAAAGCTACACATCATGCCGAGACCCAAAGAAATTCAGGAACAATTGAGAAAGAAAGTAATTGAGATCTATCAGTCTGGAAAGGGTTATAAAGCCATTTCCAAAGCTTTGGGAATCCAGCGAACCACAGTGAGAGCCATTATCCACAAATGGCGAAGACATGGAACAGTGGTGAACCTTCCCAGGAGTGGCCGGCCACAAAAGACCCCACAACAAAGTCCAAGGAACTGCAGGCCTCACTTGCCTCAGTTAAGGTCAGCGTTTATGCCTCCACCATCAGGAAAAGACTGGGCCTGCATGGCAGAGTTCCAAGGAGAAAACCACTGAGCAAAAAGAACATCAAAGTCCAAGGAACTGCAGAGCAAGTCACCATAAACACAGATTAACCCTCTAGCAACCCCAGGCTAACTATACTGTACTATTAAAAAACACAGTTAACCCTCTAGCAACCCCAGGTTAACTTACTGTACTATTACACTAAGCGCTACAAACACTACCACAGTTAGAAAACACCAACGCCCAGGTGCACAGCATTTAGGTACCAGTGCTGAAATGCTTGCACCGGCACCAACCAACCCAGCAATACCTGTCACCTCACTCCCCGTGACATGCCCACAGTTTCCCAGTGGATACAGGAAATTAACCTCACTCTGTAACTACGCGCTTTCTCTCTCTCAGGGGTTCCTCTCCATCTCTCCCGTGGCTTCCAAGCTAGGTCCCTAGGTACTTTGTGCTGGAGGTGTGATTCCCAAACTGTAGGCAACCAGCTGATAGTGAAGGGATAAGCAAAACAACCCTTTACTGCCAGAGTAACCGTCACCCTATACCAGTCACCCATTCCCTGGCTGGTTGGTTAATTAAGCTAATGACACATTTACGGTTGTTCCTAGCAATGACAATATGGCCTTCACTAGACAGAAAACTACATGCTGGACAAAAGTATACTGTATCTACTTCATCCTACAGTACCCTTGTTACTAGCTGTGTTCTTTGGCTACTCCATGCACTACACCAACTAGATAATCAGCCAAAGATCCGAGCATAGAGGCACCACATCCCAGAATGTACAAAATATTTGTAAACACAAGGATGGGATTTTTAAGGTGCCAACCAATCAATATACCAAAATGTAGTTCCTAAAATCACAACATTTTATTGTAGATACAAGAATTAAAAACAATAATTTCAAAATGTCATGCGGTCATAGTGTGTGTACAGTAGTTTCAGTTCAACAGAAGACTTGTGAAGCACTGTACAAATACACCACTTAAGAAGAGACTTCAGACCACCCATTAAACAGTTAACGGTAATGCCGCGTACACACGATCGGACTATCCGGCGGACTTGGTCCGGAAGACCAGAGTCCGCCGGACAATCCGCCCGTGTGTGGGCTCCGGCTGACTTTTTCTTCCCAAAAGTCCAGCGGACTTAGAAAGAAGTCTTGACTCAAAATTGTCCGCCGGTCTCAGCAGTCTGCCGGATAGTTTGATCGTGTGTACGTGGCATAAGGCAACACACAGGAATAGTTCTTATCAGGCAGCATTTCTGTACAAGGTGCTTTGGTGCCCATAGGGTAATCATACCTGAAAAAGCAGCAAAGTCATTAGTGTCCACTAGAGGCAGAGTACATGATCTGAAAATAGTCCAAAGTCCATATTGTCCATGTTATTAAAGTGGGGTTGCGACCAAAAAACAAAAGGGGGGAAAAAAATTTTTTTTTAATCACCTGTTGCTAGGGGGTCCCTCGTAGTCTGCCACCTTCATTGCCCGTGCTAAATGTCACTTCCTGTAGGCAAAGCACAGTCATCTGGGACCTGTCATGTGTCCCAGATGAGTGAGCGTCGAATCACGGCGCACGGCGCCGCTCGCGCGTGAAGCCACAGCCGGGTTCCCACATTAAGAATGCCGGCGTCGCGAGCGGAGCGGGAAATGAGGGGGGGTCTCGTTCCCCCGCATCGCTGGACCCCGGGACAGGTAAGTGTCCGATTATTAAAAGTCAGCAGCTGCAGTATTTGTAGCTGCTGACTTTTAATTTTTTTTTTTTTGGCCGGCCCTCCACTTTAAAGCCAATAAGTCCAAGATTGGTAGCTAAGAGTCCTCAGGCTCCGAGACCTTCAGGGAGCCCCGAGTGGCCCCCAGCTGGGGGCTCTGTCCGGCTGCATAACAGCCCTACATCTTGTCAGCATTTCCAGCAGCTCTCTGTTGGGGCACTGAATGGACCCTTTTTATGTAGATCTGTAGAAAATTGGTGGGAAAATCTAGCCAATCAATCCCTCAGATCCACCACACATCTACATGGTAACAGTTTCACAAGAAAGACAGCAGAAGTCCAAAAAACAAAACCATCAAGTCTTCTGTAGGCACCTGCCTATAGGCTGTTCAGGGAAGCTTAGCAAAGTGAAGCGTCCTTCTGCAAATAATCAGTAAATCTGGAGTATCTCATATCACCCTACACCCCATCCAAGTTCTTTAGCAATAACAAAAAAAAAAAAAAAAAAAGACATCCCTTAGACTGATTACTGAGCAGAAGTGAGTGAACTGTTGCTGTGTGCCTGGCTGCCTATACCCTAATCTTGAGGGAGATTAAGTTACAGTGGCTCCTCTGGGTGTAGTGCTTCAGAAGTAAATGGGCCTTTAACATATATACATTTTTTTAATGTATTTGGAGACCTGTGTTCCTGAAAATGGGTGCACAAGGAAGTGTGAATAATATATGCTTTCCTCCCGGCCTTTTGTAAATTGATGACCAGATGGAAGCCCTGTTATACTGGGAGGACATCATATGACATCCTCCCAGGATTGTGCCTTGCGCGCGCCCCACAGGCTGCGCTCCAGTGTGATCTGTCTCCCAGATCAGTGTACCGGCCCACAACCGTCACTGTGTGATGGCTGTGACCAATCACAGCAGATCACATGACAATTGTACACAACGAATGGCTTTGATTTGTGCTATTCATGGTATACTATTGTGTTGATCCCTCTGATTTGTCACAGTCATCACATGGTACAGACTGGACCAATCACAGTCCATCTGTACCATGTGATTAGCTGTGGCTAATCACAGCTATTAACAATAGTAAACACTAAATTAATAGTTTTCATTCAGTAAAATTCACTGTTATAAGCAATCATGGTGTGTAAAGAAAAAAAAAATCCTGATCACCTCCCCAGAGTAGTACTGTAATGCCCCGTACACACGGTCGGAATTTCCAACAGAAAATGTCCAGACCATGTTGTTGGAAAATCCGCCCGTGTGTGGGCTCTATCGGACTTTTTCCATCGGATCCTGCTCTCAAATTATCCGACAACAAAATCCGATCAGACTTTTTCCGATCGTGTGTAGAGAATTCCGACGGAAAAGTGCTCAGATCAAACTATGAGACCAAAGCTATTGGCTACTAGCCTCTACGTAGTTCCGTCATACGCAACGAACGTCACCGCGTTTGGAATGATCGGAATTTCCGACAACTTTGTCCGACCGTGTGTATGCAACACCAGTTTCGGACAAAATCCGTCAGAAAAAATCAGACGGATTTTGTGGTCGGAATTTCCGACCGTGTGTACGGGGGCTTACAGTGGTAACACGGTATTGCTCTGGTCACTGTACATAAAATGTATTATAAAAAAAATATATATATTTTTTTAAAAATTGATTATTATTATTATTTTTTTTTTTACATACTGTCACCAGTCAGTGTCCCTGATCACTGCCACTCCAGTTCTATGTTGACGCTGTACTGCAGTGGTGACAGTATGTAAAAAAAAAATTTAAATTGTAAAACATTTTCTTTAAATTTCTTAATGTTAAAAAAAACTGCGACAGAAAATTACAACTTTAAAAAACTCGCCATGCCTCTTACTAAATAACTCGTATTTTCTACTTTCCAAACGTGGTGATTTGGGGGATATCTGTAATGTCCTGCCATTTTCAAGAAATTAGATAGACCGTCAGTACATCAGGATTGATCGATTTTCAGATATATACCATAGTTTGAAGTCTCTATAACTTTTCTACAGACTAAAAAATTTACACTGATTTGGGTTATTTTCACCAAATAAATGTAGCAGAATACATTTTGACCTAAGTTTATAATGAAAGATTATTAATTTGTAGAATGTTATAACAGAAATGAAGAAAAAAAATTTTTTTTATAAAAAATAAATTTTTTTTTATAAAAAAATAATTTTTTTTATAAAAAATAATATTTTTTTTATAAAAAAAAATGTTTTTTATAAAAAAATATTTTTTTTTATAAAAAAAATGTTTTTTCATTTATTTAGCAAATAATAAAAAATACAGCGGTGATTAAATACCACCAAAAAAAAAGCTCTATGGGTACAGTGTTGCATAACCGCACAATTGTTAGTCAAACTGTGACAGTTCTGAAAGCTTCCTGGCCTGGGCAGGAAGGGGGTGAAAGTGCCAAGTTTTGAATTGGATATACTGTATATTTCTCCTTATTCATTTTATAATTCCCTCTTTTGTTTGTCTGTTGTGTTCAGACTTTAGTAACTTTTTATGGTACTTAAACAATCCTAGAAAGAAACTTAGCGGGATGACTGCAGACATTAGAACAGACAACAGCATCGAAGCCCTGTCTCCATTATCATTGTGTCTTTGCCCCTTGGTGTGCCATGTTCCATGAATAAATGATGAAACGGGCCACCTGCTCTCTCCAACCGGGCTGGCTGAATGTCTGGCGGTGCCTGCTCCGTGTCAGCCCGTCTTATAAATCATGCACTTTGCAAACACACATAGCAGTCAGTTCATTGAATTACGAGTCCTCTCTATTTGTGATTCCATCTGTTCTTATTACAGAAAGATTAAATTATTAATTGTCATATTTATGATCTTGCAAATTAGCTGCCCGGGCGAGTGCCATGCTTAGAATTCCTCAGTGGGTTTCTGGAATTCGTGTGGCATTGCATTACTAAGTACCAGGAGCCAGCCCAGGAGTGCAATGGCCTAATAGCAGCCCCAAAGTCAGTTTAGGAAATCTAGGATACTGATGGCAGAATACAGTTACAATCCAAATAGAGGTTAAAGTAGAACTAAAGGTAAACTTTATAGTAGGGTTACAACAGCTGCCAGTTTTTTTTTTTTTTTTTGGGGGGGGGGGGTTTCCTGCCACTTCCAGTTCCATAGCCAAAGCAGGAAGTAAGGGAAAATCTGTCCAAAGTGAGAAAATCTGTGGTTGTCACCACAGCTAGTGTCCACGTTGTTGAGATTTCCCCTCTATTTCTGTTTTGGTGAAAACCCATAATTTGGGATGTCCTTTTCTGACAGACCCAACCAGGACAGAGTCTTTTGGAGGGGACTGCAGGGTAGGCTCTTGCCTACTGACTATGGGCCCTGGCATTTGAGGCAGCTACAAGCATTCAGAAAGATGTCCTGTTATATAATGCAAGATGACATGTTATTACCACATTTAACAGTCAAGGAAGCCATGATGGTCTTTGCCAACTTAAAGCGGAGTTCCACCCAAAAGCGGAACATCCGCTTATCTGCTTCCTTCCCCCTTCCGGTGCCACATTTGGCACATTTCAGGGGGGGGGATGGGTACCTGTTTTGACAGGTACCTTTCCCCACTTCCGGGAGACAACGCCACGGCGCCGTCACTTGGAAACTCAGCCCGCCTCTTCCTTCCTCCACCACTGGGTCAGTTGGAAAGTGCAGCGCGCTTCGCAAATGCGCAGTAGGGAACCGGCTGTGGAGCCGAAAGGCTTCACTGCCAGTTTCCATTTTCGATGAATGGCGGTGGCAGCATCTGACAGCCGATCAAAAAATCGGCTGGGGTGCCAACATCATGGGCTCCCTAGACAGGTAAGTTTCCATATACTAAAAGTCAGCAGCTACAGTATTTGTAGCTGCTGACTTTTAATTTTGTTCCCCCAGGCAGAACACTGTCTGTAAACTCAGTGAGAAAATGTATGTGAAAAGAAAGCTAGTTAATGAGATTTGGACAGCCCTGGGTCTTCTTGAATACTGCTGCCCGACTCTCTGGGTGGGAATAAAATGAAGAAATAGTCCAAAAAACTTGCTTGATATACCTTTATTGTCACAAGTGTATCAAACAAACACAGGACAGACAGTTGACGCATCTCACAAGCGATAGCTTGCTTGTTCACAACCTGGGTGGGCCCTGACATCTAGGCTTGTCTAGGTCAATGTTTCTCCACTCCAGTCCTCAAGTACCCCCAACAGGTCATGTTTTCAGGATTTCCCTCAGATGAAGCAACTGTGGTAATTACTATAGCAGTGAAACTGATCAAATCATATGTGCAAAATAATGGAAAGCCTGAAAACATGACCTGATGGGGGTACTTGAGGACTGGAGTTGAGAAACATTGGGCTAGGTGACTTGCTCATTAGCTTACTGTTTATGTTTATATTAAGTTTATAGTTACAGAGGAGGTCTTGTGCTAGGTTTATTGATCTTGCTCTAATGATTGAGGCGATACCTCACATGTCTGATTTGAACACTGTTTATATATGCGGACACGATGTATGTATGCATTTTCTTTGGCGCGCAAGCTTTGGTACATGGACGCTTTTCTTTTTTTCTTATTTATTCTATCTTTTTTTTTTGCACTGTCCCTTAAAAAAAAAAATAATCAGATCACTTTTATTGCTGTCACAAGGAATGTAAACATCCCTTGTGACAGTAATGGGCGGTGACAAAATAGAAAAATAGCCGGCAACTCCAATCCTTAAAAAATATTTATTGGCACATATAGGAAAACAAAAAATCAGACGCGTTTCTGCTGCACTGAAGTGACCAAAGCTCTTCAGCCGAAACGCGTCTGATTTTTTTGTTTTCCTATATGTACCAATAAACATTTCTTACGGATTAGAGTTGCCGGATATTTTTCTATTTTACCTACCTATTTGGAGGACACCGTTGCCTGAGCACCCACCTGTGAACTCCGCCCTGCCTGTTGGTATTCCCCTGTTCAGAGCGCTGTACCTTTCTGTTTGTAATAGGCAGTGAAAGGTACTCTTTATGGAGGGATCTGGGGTCTAAAAGACCCCTAACCCCTCCTCTGTACTTCAAAGTATTTATAACGCCAAAATCTGCATTTTTGAATACTTTTGATTTTTTTTTAAATCTGCGCTGTTGGCTGCTGAGTAATCCGGAGGTTACTACATCGGAGACCCAAACAAAGCTAATTCTGGCTTTGTTCGGGTCTCCGACCAGCTGGCACGTCCGTCGGCTTGGGTCTCCTGGTGGGACGGGAGACCTGGGCTGAGCGACAAGAGGGGGGGCCTCCCGGGCCTTGTGATAACGGCCTAGCGGCTAATTAGCCGCATTTGTTGTTAGCCGACCGTCCGCTCTAAAAAACGGTACTGGGTGATGCCTAATTTGAACAAAAAGGTCCGGATGGCCGCACTCCAATGAAAACAATTTCTTTATTGTTATAATAAATCCATGCAGCAAGGATAAAACCACTAACGTGTTTCACGCCTTTATAGCAGGTGCTTATTCATACCTCTAGCTGCAGGCATCACCCCCGTACAACCACTTCCTCAAAGGGACGTACAGGTATGTGATTATGCAGGAAGTGGGAGGTGGTGGAGTGAAAGAGTGTTAAAGAGGAGTAACCATTAAAAAAAATAATTAAAAGTCAGCAGCTACAAATACTGCAGCTGCTGACTTTTAATAATTGGACACTTACCTGTTCCAGGGTCCAGCTATGCGGGGGATCAAAGCCCCGCTTGTCCCCCCCTCCGCTCGGCGGCGCCGGCATTGCAACTGTGGGCACCCAGCTGTGGCTTCACAGCCGGGCACCCACTGCGCATGCGCGAGCGACGCTGCGCGCCGTGATTGGCCACACAGTCATCTGGGACCTGTCACGTGTCCCAGATGAATGACAGGAGGGAGGGGGCAGAGCTGAGCCCTTCCTGCGCCAAGGGGAAGTGATGTCACCAGCCCAGGCACTGAAGGAGGCAGACTACGAGGGACCCCCTAGCAACAGCCATTTTAGAGGTGAGTTAAAAAAAAAAAAAAAAATTCCAAATGTTTTATTTTTTTATTATTTTTTAGGAATATTAATGATACTTTTTATTTCTTTTGTGTGCAACCCCACTTTAAGTGGGTAGGAAGGCTAAAGGTCTACTTTAAATGCTTATATAGCAATTGTTTATGTTATGTGAATTCTTGAGTTTTCCTTTAAATAGATGCAGTTAGGTGCTAGGCTGCTAGGTAAATTTATTTATTTTTGTACTCTTCTGTAATCAATGGGACAGTTGTTGATTGCTCTGGACTGATCAGGGTCTCACAGGCTGCAAGCTTGATTTCTTCTCCCTGCCTTCTGAAAGGCTCCAAAACATAGTGGGGCAGGTCAAATGAGTAGCCAGAATGCTTTTGGGGTCTCAGCCAATCTCTGGGGAGGTGTTCCCAGTAAGTGGCTGTAGAGCACATAAATATGATGGGGTCCGAAGCAATCTTGTTCTTGTCCAGGAGCACTAGTTTCCAGAAGGGCTACTGTCCTCTCAGGCAGCCCAGCTAAAATTTACCTTAGGTCATCAATGTTGCAGTTATGCTAACGGTTGGGGGCCTGTTTGGTAAAGACCTCTGAAACTAAACAATGAGATTTCACTGATTTTCTAGTCTGGAGAGTGCACCAAGGAAGTGTCTGTTTGATACTGGAAGAAGCCATCCCGGGACCTTGTGAGTATAGAGTGAAAGATCTTGGTGACCATTGCTGCTGCTACTAGCCCTTGTGCACTAATACTAAGGTTTGCCTGGCCTTGGGCATTGCGTATGGTGTCCCAGTGCTGTCCATTTCCTGGGCATATATTTAAGGGACTGTTCTTAGAAGTAGTTGCAGAGTGAATAGTGCCTTCTTAATACTGCTCAGCATTTCTGGAGTTTCCCATAGCTCCCTATGCCCTATCCAGTTATTCAGCTATACATTTAAAAAAGGGCAACCCCTAGACTGTTCATTGAGCCAAAAGAGTGATTGCTACTGTGTGCCTGGCTGCTGTCACACTGACCTGGGAAAGGAACTTGGGCCAAATCAACGAGCCCTTGGGAGGGGGGAGCGCTACATAGAAAAAGCCGGCATTGGCAGTCGGTTTTACCCAGAACTGGCAAAACAATGGTGGTCAGTTGGATAAGCATTTAATGGCGGACTATGATACATGTTTAAGCTGTTACATGATATCAGCAGAAGGAGCTGTCTTGCCGGCAGCTATACAATCTTTCTGTAATCCAAAATCTTCTGCAGAGAAAGAATCTGGATTTTCGATTGAGCCGTTCAAAGATCTAATCTCTCATAACACATTTTCCATCTGCTTATCTTTATAATAGAATATTCTCCTGTTTACAACTGGGTATCATTTACTTCAGCTGATAAGGGCAAAGCTTAAGGAAATATGTTGTATTATTAATAGTACACATTAAAACAATTTTCAAGCCGGTTATCGGGACAAAACTAAGCAATAATTTCAGGGAAATGGGCTTGGGTGACTATTAAGGAGATTACGCGTCAAAACAAAGAGTAGAAGTTGCCCTGTCTGCTGTTTGGCTTCACGAAAGACGATCACACCAGTTTATTTTATGAATATATACACCAAAGCTTATTTTCTGCCATTACAAGGAATATTAGGAAGAATTGTCCGTTACTTAACCATTTCGCATCCCGCCCATAGTCATATGACGCCCACAAGGTGGATTTCCCATCCTGGGTGGGCGTCATATGACGTCCTCACATTCCCGGCCGTCTAGGGGGCGCGCGCCCGCGGCGTCACTCCGGACCCGGTGCGCGTGCCCGGCGGCCGCGATGTCCGCCAGGCACCCGCGATTGCCCGTGAAAACAGCGGGACCGTGCAGGACCGTGGAGCTGTGTGTGCAAACACAGCTCCACGTCCTGTCAGTGGAGAGGAGACCGATCATGTGATCCCAGTATGGAGGAACACCGATCTGTCTCCTCCCCTTGTGAGTCCCCTCCCCCCACAGTTAGAATCACTACCTTAGGGAACACATTAACCCCTGCAGCGCCCCCTAGTGTTAACCCCTTCCCTGCCAGTCACATTTACACAGTAATCACTGCAATTTTATAGCAACGATCGCTGTGTAAATGTGAATGGTCCCAAAAATGTGTCAAAAGTGTCCTAAGTGTCCGCCGCAATGTCGCAGTCACGAAAAAAAAAAAATTGCAGATCGCCGCCATTACTCGTAAAAAAAAAAAAAAAAAAATGGAATAAATCTATCCCCTATTTTGTAGACGCTATAACTTTTGCGCAAACCGATCTAAATACGCTTATTGCGATTTTTTTTACCAACAATATGTAGAAGAATACGTATCGGCCTAAACTGAGTAAAAAATAGTTTTTTTAAAAAAAAATTATTTATTTTAAAAAATATTGGTTTTTTTTCAAAATTGTAGCTCTTCTTTTGTTTATAGCGCAAAAAATAAAAACCGCAGAGGTTATCAAATACCACCAAAAGAAAGCTCTATTTGTGGGAAAAAAAGGACGTAAATTTTGTTTGGGTGCAACGCGCAATTGTTAGTTAAAGCGACGCAGTGCCGAATCGCAAAAAGTGCTCTGGTAAGGAAGGGGGTAAAATCGCCCGGTGTTGAAGTGGTTAAAGTGTAACTAACGGAAAAACTTTTTTTTGTTAATTTTGGATAGAGTAAGGGAGGGTTTTTTTTTTTTTTCACTTTTGTCTCATAGCCAGAACAGGAAGTGAAAGGAAACCCCCTCCAAAGTTTCACCAGGGTCATCAGAACTAGTGTCCCATTGAAAGATTTCCCTTCTATTAGTGTTCCAATGTCAACCCAAAATGTGTGATTTTTTTTTTTACGTTCACTTTCTATGATAACGGTAAACAGGATAAATAGAGTAGGGGAATCTTCCTAATGGGGAAACAGACATCAATAAAAACTGACCAGTGTTATGATCTTTCTCCACTCCAAAGTTTTGCCTGTATTTACATGTAAATGGGTAGGCGGGTGGTACCTCCCTCCATGCTCCCCCTTCGTTGGGCACCAAGTGTGGATTATATAGAAGGCCCTGGGCTGGGTTCTTCTGGGCTACGCTTGGCACCTGTAACAGAATCATTTTACTACAGATGGGGTAACTTTACTTCTGTGCCATATTTACCAATGCCCCGGGACAAAGCTGAGGCTGCTGTAGGGAAATACTCCACCTTAAGGCGGGCCTTTGCTTTTATATATGAACATACACCATGTACACTTGCACTGTAACTGTTCTACAGTTAAAGTGTTACTAAACCCACAACAGTAAAATCAGTCTGTATATGCAGTAAAGTATGCTTGTTATACTCACTCTGGAACCTAAGGGGTTAATCCTCTGCATTGTGTAAAAAGGCTGTTTGATCCTGTCTTCTCTGATCCTCGCCTTCTTCCACAGTCCCCAATTTATCTCCTGATAGTACAGCGCCATGGGGACACTCTGCACATGCTCAGTTTTGTGTTTATTGCTAGAGAGTTTTTTTTTTGTCTTGGGAGGGTGCATGTGATCAGTACAGGGCCAATCAGCACTGTTCAGACAGCAGGATGGGGTCCTGCAGCCTCATAGCACAGTCAGTGGAGAATAAAAACTCCTCCTACAAGCTTTAACCAGACACTGATAGAAGTCATAAGACTACTATAAACTGCAGTTTATATTTACTAAAATAATTGCATTTCCATGTTCTGTGTACTGTGGGACAAATGCGTTTCGTCAGAAACGTCTGATGTCATCAGGGGACACACCCTGATTCTTCTATGATCCCTCAGTTAGTGTTAGTACTTTGCAGAGACTGTTTTCTTATACTTATACAGACTGGAAAAACCTCCTGTGTACTGCAATTATCTAAAGTGAAATTGCGTTGGATTCAACTTCTGACTCTTATTGACGAGTTAAGCTGTCTGTGGTTGGTGCCAAGTCAGCAGGTGACTATGTGGTCCAGACAGACTGGCTCTAAGGAGGTATGTCAGCACATAAAAGTGGAATTTCAAACAGAACAGTCCCGATTATGCTTGTTTCCCAGGTTTTGCCACAATATCACAGCATCGTCCTTATTTGAATTACTGAGCATGCAGAGTAACTCAAAAAGGGGTATTAGCTGAGGGAATTGTGGCTGTGAGTAGGCAGTTCATGCATAATTGGGGCAGAGCTGACTGGTAGGTGTGCATGATCTGGGCAGGTCTACCTAGAAAGTGAGTGTGATCAGCTTGGGATAGAGTTGCCACCTCATCCCTTTAAACCCGAACACATATTAATTACACAGGTTCTGTGGCTGATTAAGGTGTTAATTAAACTCAGTGCCTTATCTGCATTATATTAGCCCCAGAACCTGTGTAATTCATATGGGTTTGGGTTTAAAGGGATGAGGTGGCAACCTTAGCTTGGGACCACCCAGAAGGTGGCCATATCAAGTGTGGGCCGTTGACGGTGTTAACAGTTCCCCAGTTAATGTGACAGAAATGGTGGTAAGTATGGAAGTTGATCACAAAAAAAGGCAGACAGAGGGCAAAGGAGTAGTCCCTAGTATTGCCTGTGGTCTCCCTGCAGTTGATCTTAGACACTTCTGACTTACCATGTCTTTGTTCTGCCCATTTTTTTTATTTTATTTGTGAAGGTGGCCCTCTTGGTTGAGGCAGGGCTTTGCTTTCCCCTGTAAGTACCTCCAGCAATGAGAACAGTGAGCAGCATAGTCATGACATCACCAAATCTCACTCCAAATGTCTTGAGACTAACAATCAGAGGCAGCAGTGCCTTAGATCTCACACAGCAGATATACAGCTTCTAAGGCTACCATACAAGAGTGCCTAGGCACACAACCATACAAAGAATTGCACTGCAATATTTCAGGTGGAATTACAGACAAATTATTTCAGGGTATTGCTAAGGTGCAATTATTATTTTTAGATGTTCCTTATAACGTATCAAATCTTTACTTTTGAGTTCCACTTTAACCTCTTGCCAACCACGCAGCATAGACATGTGCAGCTGTATCCGAATTTCAAAATTTTAATAGTAACAAATTTAAACAAATCCAAAATAACAAAACTAAATTTCGGACAAAAGTCTAATCCAATTTGATTCAAATCATTTCGGAATTTGAATCATTTTCGATTTTGATTCTACTAGTTTTTTGAATTTGATTCAAATTTGAATTTCGGAATACAATAAAATAAAATGGAAAATAAAGGAATAGAATACAAAAGAATATAATAGAAAACAAAAGAATAGAGTAAAACAGAACAAAATGGAATAGAAAATAAAAGAACATAATGGAATAGAAAATAAAAGAACATAATGGATAGAATAGAAAATAAAGGAATAGCATAGAAAATAATCCTCTTCTGAAATTCGAATTACAAATATAATCTATTCAAATTGGAATAGAATAGAAAAGAATAGAATAGAAAATAAAAGCATAAATTAGAATAGAAAATAATGGAATAGAAAAAATGAATAAATACTATTACTAATACTGTACAAAAACATCTGTACGACTAGTGTCCATCTGTCTCAGTGTACCAGCGCACACCAAAACATCTGTCACAGACAGTTTACTAGTGTACAAAACCTTTGTAATATTAGTGTCCCAGCAACATCCGATGTGAAAATTGAAAAAATGGTCCAGGCAGGAAAGAATTCTCCAGTATTCAGGTGCGTAAATTAAACATGTGCATTGTACAAGGGCTACCTGAGCTGACAGAAATAACAATCCAATATTCAAGATAATAGGGGTAACCAGTGCGCTCAACCAAAAACTATTAAATCAAATAAGGAGAAAAATGGAAAAGGAAAGCAGCCAACATATAAGTGATCTCACACTTGTAAAGGTAAAATTGAATGAAGAGGGTATGTGGCGCTACCCTTATGTAAATCAATAAATAATCTAAAAATAATCTAAAATGACCAGTTTGCAAAGCTCAGAGTATCCGAAAGATGAGTGACCTTTTACATAAATAGATATATAAAAACGTAAAATAATGAACTAAATAGATAAAATTCCTTAATAGCAATACACATAAAATATTGAATAAATATAAGACGTGTGTAAAAAATGAAAAAATATTCAATAAAAGTGATGGTGCTAAAATAACCGTGCTGAAAATAAATATATGTGCTGGGGTAAAAATGATGATGGAGTTGGGTTAAAAATAGTGAACACGAAATCTTCTAGCAATAAAAGGTGCACAGTGCAACGTGCAAAATATGTGAATAAAGAACCAATAGAGAACCGATAAATTGGTTCTGAAAGTGCAAGGGAATTGCAAGGAAATTGCAAGGGAAATTAATGATTGAATGTGCAGAAATATCCAAAATAATAACAAAGTGACCATACAGATGAAAAGAGTGTGTCACTGTAGGTATGGTATAATCAGATGATACCAAAACAATAATATCGCTGAAAAAAATTATTAAAAAATAAAAGTAAAATTTGGTGCACTACAAGTCCCAGCTTGTAAAGAAAAAAATGGCGGAAAATAAACGATAAAGTCCACAATCTGGAACAATGAAGAGCATAAGGCTCTGGAATAAGTGAAGGTGAGTAGCAATATTCAGGAATCTTTGTGTTGATCACAGTGATGATCCGTGCAGGCAGTGCTCCGTGCTGACTTCAGGGGTGCACCCTACTAGTTCCCCCAGCCTCTCACCTCTATTTGCGGCCCCTACAGGCCTAGTGGAGCAGATAGCCTCTAAAGTGGCAAGCCTGGTCACTTTCCGGGTCCTCTTTCTTATGGGCTCCTATAGGCTTCTATGGGCTCCTATGGACTCCTACTCCGATCCAAAAAGGCACTCCAGGGGTAAGGGGTCAATTTAAAGTTTTCTTGCATCAGCATAGATGAACTTCCGGTCGCGGCCGCAAACCGGAAGTAGAGCGATAGGCATCTGACTTCCTTCCTCCCTCACTAGTATCGTCACTAGCACACGTGACTTTGTCAAAGACTTGTAGTGCACCAAATTTTACTTTTATTTTTTAATAATTTTTTTCAGCGATATTATTGTTTTGGTATCATCTGATTATACCATACCTACAGTGACACACTCTTTTCATCTGTATGGTCACTTTGTCATTATTTTGGATATTTCTGCACATTCAATCATTAATTTCCCTTGCAATTTCCTTGCAATTCCCTTGCACTTTCAGAACCAATTTATCGGTTCTCTATTGGTTCTTTATTCACATATTTTGCACGTTGCACTGTGCACTTTTTATTGCTAGAAGATTTCGTGTTCACTATTTTTAACCCAACTCCATCATCATTTTTAGCACCATCACTTTTATTGAATATTTTTTCATTGTTTACACACGTCTTATATTTATTCAATATTTTATGTGTATTGCTATTAAGGAATTTTATCTATTTAGTTCATTATTTTATGTTTTTATATATCTATTTATGTGAAAGGTAACTCATCTTTCGGATACTCTGAGCTTTGCAAATTGGTCATTTTAGATTATTTTTAGATTATTTATTGATTTACATAAGGGTTAGCGCCACATACCCTCTTCATTCAATCCAATATTTAAATTGTTAGTGTACCAGTGTGCCATCAACATCTGTAGTAGTAGTAGTGTGTGTCCAATCAACATCTGTCAGAGCTGACCAGTGCAACCAAGCAGCTGTCACAGCAGGCATGTTTTTAAATGCAGTTGAAATGTTTTCGAATGCGGTTGAATTTTTTTTGAATGCGATTGAATTTTCAAATTCCGTTTGAATTCAGAAATTCTAATCAAATTAGAATACAAATAAACAAAATGGAAAGAAACAAATTCCAAAAACGAATTAAACAAATTTAACAAACCTAATTAAACTAAACTAGTTAAATAACTAATAACTAAATCGAAACTAAACATTTTTTTGTTTTGCACATGTCTAATGTAGCACATAGAGTGCCTTGCAAAAATATTCACCCCCTTGGATTTTTACCTATTTTGTTACATTACAGCCTTTAGTTCAATGTTTTTTTTTAATATGAATTATATGTGATGGATCAGAACACAATAGTCTAAGTTGGTGCAGTAAAATTAGAAAACTATATACATAAAACTATTTTTCAGAAATAAAAAAATGATACTTAGCATGTGCGTATGTATTCACCCCCTTTGTTATGAAGCCCATAAAAAGCTCTGGTGCAACCAATTACCTTCAGAAGTCACATCATTTGCGAAATGATGCCCACCTGTGTGCAATCTGATGCCGCGTACACACGGAAAAAGCTCTGATGGTTTTCACGTCGGAATTCCGACGGAATTTCGCTCAAACTGTCTTGCCTACACACGGTCACACCAAATTCCGACGGTCTGTAACACCGCAACATAAAACGCGTTCGACAGCACTATAAAAGGGAAGTTTAATTCCGAGCATGCGTCGAATTGTTTCCGAGCATGCGTCGGAATTTTGCGTGTCGGAACTGCATACACACGATCGGAAAATCCGATAGAAAGGTTTTCCGTTGGAAAAATTAAGAACAGGTTCTCAATCCAAAGTCCGTCGGAAATTCCGACAGAAAAAGGCCGATGGGCATACACACGGTCAGAAAATCCGTTGAAAAGCTCCCATCAGACTGTTTCCATCGGAAATTCTGACCGTGTGTCTGTGGCATAACTGTCACATAATCTGTCATTACATATACACACCTTTTTGAAAGGCCCCAGAGGCTGCAACACCTAAGCAAGAGGCACCACTAACCAAACACTGCCATGAAGACCAAGGAACTCTCCAAACAAGTAAGGGACAATGTTGTTGAGAAGTACAAGTCAGGGTTAGGTTATAAAAAAATATCCTGATTTTTGATGATACCCATCAAATCTATCATAACTGAATGGAAAGAAAATGGCACAACAGCAAACCTGCCAAGAGACGGCCGCACACCAAAACTCACGGACCGGGCAAGGAGGGCATTAATCAGAGGGGCAGCACAGAGACCTAAGGTAACCCTGGAGGAGCTGCAGAGTTCCACAGCAGAGACTGGAGTATCTGTACATAGGACGACAATAAGCCGTACGCTCCATAGAGTTGGGCATTATGGCAGAGTGGCCAGAAGAAAGCCATTACTTTCAGCAAAAAACAAAATGGCACATTTTAAGTTTGCGAAAAGGCATGTGGGAGACTCCCAAAATGTATGGAGGAAGGTGCTCTGGTCTGATGAGACTAAAATTTTACTTTTTGTCCATCAAAGAAAACGCTATGTCTGGCGCAAACCCAACACATCACCCAAAGAACACCATCCCCACAGTGAAACATGGTGGTGGCAGCATTATGCTGTGGGGATGTTTTTCAGCAGTCAGGACTGGGAAACTGGTCAGAGTTTAGAGAAAGATGGATGGTGCTAAATACAGGGATATTCTTGAGAAAAACCTGTACCACTCTGTGTGTGATTTGAGGCTAGGACGGAGGTTCACCTTCCAGCAGGACAATGACCTCAAACACACTGCTAAAGCAACACTTGAGTGGTTTAAGGGGAAACATGTAAATGTGTTGGAATGGCCTAGTCAAAGCCCAGACCTCAATCCAATAGAAAATCTATGGTCAGACTTAAAGATTGCTGTTTACAAGCGCAAACCATCCAACTTGAAGGAGCTGGAGCAGTTTTGCAAGGAGGAATGGGCAAAAATCCCAGTGATAAGATGTGGCAAGCTCATCCAAAGCGACTTGGAGCTGTGATAGCCGCAAAAGGTAGCTCTACAAAGTATTGATTTTAGGGGGTGAATAGTTATGCACATTGACTTTTTCTGTTATTTTGTCCTATTTGTTGTTTGCTTCACAATTTAAAAAAAAAAAATCTTCAAAGTTGTGGGCATGTTCTGTAAATTAACTGATGCAAATCCTTAAACAATCCATGTTAATTCCAGGTTGTAAGGCAACAAAACACGAAAAATGCCAAGGGGGGTGAATACTTTTGCAAGGCACTTTTGCAGTGGCAGGGAGGTTGGTCCTCATGTGCCAATGGTGGCTGAGGTGTCTGCGCTGAGAGTGCGTTCAGTGCACACTACTAGCACAGTGACTGTACTGCTGCAGAGAGCTACCAGTCTCTGTGTATGATCGGAAGTTGGTGGGATGGGATCATGTGATAGCTATGACAGCCAATCACAGTGATCACATAATTGGGAAGTCTGTCCCCCCCCAGCATTAGGAGACAGTTAAAAGGCCACTTTTTTAAACTAGAATTGACCTAGCCTACACTAGGGACTACAAATGCTGCAATGTGCTCCCTCCCCCCATGTATACTGGTCTCCGCTGTCCCTCTGTACCCCCCTGTGGGCCCAGAACTGTGTTCCATCAGCTGCAGTGAAGTACAGGGGAGACATTCAGGGTCTAACAGACTAAAGCCCCATACACACGGTCGGATTTTCCGATGGATTCTGTCCTATCGGACAATGTTGTCGGAAATTCCGACCGTGTGTAGGCACCATCGGACATTTTCCATCGAACGGGCAAAGTTTTATCTCCTGCTTTAAAAATTTTCCGACAACAAAGTCCGATCACACCAATTCCGATCGTGTGTAGCGTAGTCCGACGGACAAAGTGCATGCTCAGATCACATTACAAGTACAAAGCTATTGGCTACTAGCCTCTACGTATCCCGTCGTAGGCAAAAAACGTCACCACGTTCAGAATGATCGGATTTTCCGACAACTTTGTCCGACCGTGTGTGCAACACCAGTGTCGGACTAAATCCGTCGGAAAAAATCTGATGGATTTTGTGGTCGGATTTTCCGACCGTGTGTACGGGGCATTACAGTATGGTGAAAAAAATGGGAAGCTTTACAACCTCTTTAAGGAGGGGCTCAGCCATGTGTTTTTATTTTACCCCAATGCAACTGTAAAGGAGCCTCATAGTTCACTTATGCCGCATACACACAAGTGGAATTTCTGTCAGAAAGAGTCCAATGGGAGCTGTTCATCATATATTCCTACCGTGTGTATGCCCCATCTGACTTTTTCCGTCGAAAATTCAGACGAACTTAGAGAGAGAACATGTTCTATATTTTTCCGAAAAACCGCTTGTCTGTATGCTGTTCCGACGCACCAAAAACGACGCATGCTCTAAAGTAAGTACGAGGCGTAAGCTATTGGCTACTGGCTATTGAACTTCCGTTTTCTAGTCCCGTCATACATGTTGTACGTCACCGCGTTCTTGGCGGTCGGACTTTGGTGTGACCGTGTGTAGGCAAGACAGCTTGAGCGGAATTCCGCCGGAAATCCGTCGGAAAAACCTTCAGAGTTTATTCCGACAGGCAAAACTGGTGTACAGTTGGTACAGGGCTGGTGTACAGGGCATTATAGTTTCTTTTATTCCCTTGAGTTGCTGCAGTAAATTCTCTGCAAAGTTTTCAGCAGAAAAATAGTCTTTCTATTCTGACATGTCCTATCCTCAAAAAAGATGATGTTGTATATGAAAATTCCGTGAAGCAGGGAGAGAGATTGATTTTGACCTTACTAATTAGACCCCCGATGTTTGCTAGAACCACGGCCAAATCATTAAGAGCAAAAACATATGTAAGGTTGGGAACACTCAGGACGTGGTGAAGCTCATACTGCAGCTGACAAACCATCCGATCAGCCTGATAGAGTAGGAGAAGAT
The DNA here is from genome assembly GCA_028564925.1 of Lithobates sylvaticus. Classification (NCBI taxonomy): domain Eukaryota; kingdom Metazoa; phylum Chordata; class Amphibia; order Anura; family Ranidae; genus Lithobates; species Lithobates sylvaticus. The sequence goes on along the minus strand of CM053026.1, from coordinate 741,311,587 downwards.
AAAACGCTTGTCTGCGAGAAATGCAGCCTTTCTTCTCTGGCGTTCAAACCACACTGTGAATCCAGCTCAGCGTGGCGCAGTGTTTGTGTGACTAAAAATGTTCATTGATAATGGATGAAGACAAACAGGAATCTCAATGTGAGTTCTCCATTCCTGAGATTACTCAGAAGCTCAGACGGTGTGGTGCAAGGTTGTGCGGAATGGGGAAAACAAAGTTTATGGCTCAACTTCTTGACAAGTAAAAAGATCTTTATTAGGATCTAAAGATCAGATGCAGACTTTAGTTTTCAGCAGTGTAGAGCATTTGGAACAATGGAATCTGATTTTTAATTGGACACGGTAAGGTACTGGTAACTTTGTCAAAGAAAAAACGGTACATCCAATGAAAAAAATCCCTAGATCCCCCTATAATCAAATAATACACCATTAAATGTGTTATTTAAATAAAAGCAGTGTAAGTACTTTAAGGTAACCATTGTTCCTTCTCGTTAGAGAGACCTCTAGACAGCTGTCTACCATTGTTCCTTCCCGCCGGAGAGACCTCTATGCAACTGTCTACCATTGTTCCTTCCCACGGGAGAGACCTCTATGCAATTGTCTACCATTGTTCCTTCCCGCGGGGAGACCTCTAGGCAACTGTCTACCATTGTTCTTCCCCACGGGAGAGACCGCTAGGCAACTGTCTACCATTGTTCCTTCCCATGGGAGAGACTTCTAAGCAACTGTCTATAATTGATCCTTATTGCAGGAGAGATCTCTAGGCAACTGTCTACCATTGTTCTTTCCCATGGGAGAGACCTCCAGGCAATTGTCTAACAATGTTCCTTCCTGTGGAAGAGACCTCTAGGCAACTGTCTACCATTGTTCCTTCCCACGGGACAGACCTCTATGCAATTGTCTACCATTGTTCCTTCCTGCGGGGAGACCTCTAGGCAACTGTCTACCATTGTTCCTTCCCATGGCAGAGACTTCTAGGCAACTGTCTACCATTGTTCCTTCATGCGGGAGAAACCTCTAGACAACTGTCTACCATTGTTCCTTCCCACAGGAGAGACCTCTAAGCAACTGTCTACCATTGATCCTTATTGCGGGAGAGATCTCTAGGCAACTGTCTACCATTGTTCCTTCCCGCGGGAGAGATCTCTAGGCAACTGTCTACCATAGTTCCTTCCTGCGGGAGAGACCTCCAGGCAATTGTCTAACAATGTTCCTTCCTGTGGAAGAAACTTCTAGGCAGCTGTCTACCATTGTTTCATCTTGCGGTAGAGACCTCTAGGCAACTGTCTACCATTTTTCCTTCCTGCGGGGAGACCTGTAGGCATCTGTCTACCATTGTTCCTTCCTGCGGGAGAGACCTCTATGCAACTGTCTACTATTTTTCCTTCCCATGGCAGAGACCTCTAGGCATCTGTCTACCATTGTTCCTTCGTGCGGGAGAGACCGCTAGGCAACTGTCTACCATTGTTCCTTCCTGCGGGAGAGACCTCTAGTCAACCGTCTACCATTCTTCTGTCCTGCGGGAGAGACATCTATGCTACCATTGTTCCTTTCTGCAGGAGAGACCTCTATGCAATCGTCTATCGTTGTTCCTTCCTGCAGGAGAGACCTCTAGGCAACTGTCTACCATTGTTCTGTCCTGCGGGAGACACCTCTATGCAACCGTCTACCATTGTTCCTTCCTGTGCGAAAGACCTCTAGGCAACTGTCTAACATTGTTCCTTCCTGTGGGAGAGACCTCTATGCAACTGTCTATCATTGTTCCTTCATGCGGGAGAGACCTCTAGGCAAGTGGGGAGGTTTTCAGGCAGATTGATGGATCCCTATATTTTCCCTAGTTGTCTGAAACTTTCCCTGTCGTTATTACTGTCCCTGACATATGGGTAACCTGTCTCTACAATCCACACACTAAATGCGCACCAAACCCAGGAGCAAGGGTTATTAACCACTTCAATATGGGCAATTTTACCCACTTCATGCCCAGGCCATTTTTCAATCTTCATTTTTTAGCACTGTCATACTTTGAATGACAATTACGCGTTCATGCAACGCTGTACCCAAACTAAATTTTTATAATTTTGTTCGCACAAAAAAAGCTTTATTTTGGTGTTATTTAATTACGACTGTTTTTTACGACTAAATCAAATGTAAATCAATGAAAAAAGACAGAAAAAAAATAAATTGCCTTTGCTTCTGTTATAAATATAAAAAAGTATGCCAATTAATAATTTTTCTTCATAAATTTAGGCCAAAATGTATTCTGCTACATCCACTATAGTCCACTATACACTATATACAAACTATGGTATATATCTGAAAATCGATCAATCCTAATGTACTGAGGGCATTGTTATCCTGATGTAATTATCTATTTTTTTGAGGCCCAAAAATGTTGAGAGTACAGTACAGATATACCCCAAATGACTCCTTTTTTGGAAAGTAAATTTAGTAAGAGGCATGGCAAGTTTTATAGTACAGCATCGTCATATAACTGGTTCGGCAGTGATCAGGGACACCGACTGGTGACAACATTTTTTATTTAAAATATTTTATTTAATTTTTTTTCTTATTTCCTTTTACATTGTAGCACCCTCTAGTGTGCTACTATTGTGAGAATAGGTAAAATATAGTCTGACTGGCTAAGCCTGAGTCATGGAATCTGGGCCAGGGTTTATTAAAGCTCAGGGCTGGGTGACTCATACAGGCAGCTCTCTGGTGCCTCACCCCTTGTCTAGAAAGTTGGAAAACATTCTGGAAGCTGGAGGGTGGAGGCTAGGAGGGCTGTCCTGCATGTTTAAGGGAGCTTGGCCAATTCACAGGCGGTGGGCCTAACAGGGGACTAAGTCAACCCTTAAAGAGGAAGTAAAGCCTGGGAAAAAAAATACACCCTGCAAGGCAAAGTCATAATGAGCTAGAATGCATAGCATACTAGCTCATTATGAATAACTTACCTGAGATCGAAGCCCCCGAAGCGACTCTCGTCGACGTCCTCCGTCGCTGCCATGATACCCGGAGTGACTTCCGGGTATCGCAGGTCCGGCGCTGTGACTGGCCGAAGCCGCGATGACGTCATTCCGGCGCATGCGGACAGGAGCCGTGCGCCATAGACAGCGGTGCCCGGTTTTTGTAAAATATCTCCTTAACCGTGTAGATATCTCTTGCACTTACAGGTAAGCCTTAATCTAGGCTTACTTGTAGGTTAAAGTGGTCCCAGAGGGTTTACAACCACTTTAAATATGGATGAGCAATGCCATCAGGGGAGTCAGGTGGAATATGAAGATGAAGAGATGAGGGGGACTGTCGGTGGGCCTCAGGCTGGGGCTCAGGTGGCTGTCCTGGAAGGATTCTACCACAGAATAAGTTGGAGGAGGATTTCCTGAGAGACAACGGGAGCCAGGAGAGGACATTGTGAGTACTGCAACAAGGGACAAGGGACATACAAGGGGGAGAGACTGCCATAGGTAGCAGGTCTCTCTGGAAGATAGTGGTGCACTTAAATCTTCCCTACCTTGCCCTGGGAGATCTCCAGAGAGTCAATCAGGTAGACTGGTAAAGAGAGAGTCAGTCAGGTAGATTGGTGAATAGAGAGTTATTTGGGTAGACTGTTGAAGAGAAGCAGCCAGGTGGGCTGGTAAAGAAGCAGCCAGGCGGGCTAGCATTTCTTGCAGAAGGTAGAGCTGGGATCAGTGTCTACAAGGGAGCTGAAGGTACTTTAGAAGGCAGTCTATAACCAATTTTGTGCTACTTCTACAAGGGGCTGAGAGTTCCTAGCCTATAAAGGGCTTTTGCATCTTTTAGGGGAGAATCGGAGTTGAATCAGTACATAGGGAGTAATCAGTACATAGGGAGGAATCAGTACATAGGGAGGAAGTTGTACCCAAGTTTGTTGCTACTACGTTGGGCATCCCATAATTCCCCTATCTACCCAAATTATTACCACCTAATAAAACGTAAAACCAAGCTCAAGGACTGTTCACTGTGTCTGTATGGAAGCAGAAGTTGTTGTGTGCCTGGCTGTGCATCAGTGGGGAAACCTGTCATCTGCAACCACTGCGGGGGTAGTGCTACAACATTTTTTTTGTTTTTTTTTTTGTTTTACAATTTCTTTTACACACTGTGACCAGAGCAATATAATGTTACTATAGTAACAGTGTACTACTCTGGGGAAGTGATCAGGATTTTTTTTTTTAACACATTATGATTGCTTATAGCTGTGAATTTCATTGCATTTTACTGAATGAAATTGATTTATTCAGTTTGTTTTGTTGTGATTAGCTGTGATTGGCCACAGCTAATTCCATGGTACAGATGGGCTGTGATTGGCCACAGCTAATTCCATGGTACAGATGGGCTGTGATTGGCCCTGTCTGTACCATGTGATCACTGTGACCCATCACAGCTAGCAACACAATTGTAACAATGAATGGCATGAAAGGAAACCATTCATTGTTTACAACTGTCATGTGGTCTGCTGTGATTGGTCACAGCGATCACATGGTACTGGCAGCAGGCCGGTACACTGACTGGTTGTCGTATGTGTCCAATGGACACAGTCGGTGACAGATCGCAGCCGCGCACGAGGCTTGTTCCAGGAAGATGTCATATAATGTCCCCCCAAGAATGACGAAATCCCTCTCGCCTGTCAAATTGCTATAAGCCAGGTGAGAACTGGCTAATAGACTTTGCCTGACCCAAGATGGCCACCAGAGTCACATGGGGCGGCAGCATCCAACTGGATCACTTCCTCAGTGACCCAGGAAACCATAAAGGAACCATGTTTCTCCTGAGTTCCTCTCCCTCAGCACTGCTGCTGCGGTTGAGTGCCATGTGCAGAGGAGAAAATAGACCGCTGCTGCCTACATGTCTACCATTGTTCCTTCCTTCGGGAGAGACCTCTGGGCCACTGTCTACCTTAGCTGCTTTTGCGAGGAAAAGACCACTGCCCAGAACCCACCCAGAAGTGAGACATCCAACACTGCGCGATCTTTCAAATTATTAACAGGTATTATTAACTGGTCGGCTGCCAGCATTGGGGGCATCATCAGCCTCCGAGCGACAAGGATACTGCACAGCACTGCCGGAGAAAATGTATTTTTCATTGTTTGCAAAGACTGCAAGCACAAAAGGCCACAAAGTAATTACCTCAGCTGCGCTGAAAGAATTGAGTCAGAAATAATTAACTTCTAACAAACTCTTTACTTTTTATTTAACCTCAACCTCAATTAAACCGCTGCAGCGCACTTCCTTCCAATACGGGCAGCGAGGTTATAACTCGCCCGGTAGCATCTCTGCAGTAAACACACAGAAATATTGTAGACTCCGTCACATCGACTGCAAACGTTTCACCTGCTAATAAAAGATGTCAACCAGCTAGTCAGAAACTCACCAGACTGCTCATACTGTAGGTTACCAACACAAAGCTATTGAATCCTTTCATGGCTGTTTTTTTTTTTTTCCATGGTGTGAGATAGTGCTCAGGTACAGTGGAGATGTCCAAGTCCCGATAGGAATGGATAGTAGACATGTGCAATTCGTTTAGTTTTTTTTCGTTTTTCGCTTTTTTTCGTTATTTTCGTTCGTTCATTTTCGTACGAATGAACGAATGATTCGCTAAAAAATTTAACGAATCGTTCGAATCGAACGAATCCGATTAACGAATCATTCGAATCGAACGAATCCGATTAACGAATCGTTCGAATCGAAAATCCGAAAAAAAATCATTAGAAACAACGAATGTACGAAACAAGAAAATCCGAAAAAAAATAATTAGAAACAACGAAAATGTACGAAAAAATTCGTAAATTCGTAACTTTTTTTCGATTCGTAATTTTCCGTGTCTCTTACAATGGCGTTGCTTAACGTGCCTCGAATGGATTGAACGAAAAAATTAGTAAATTCGTAATTTTTTTTTTTTCGATTCTTAATTTTCCGTGTCTCTTACAATGGCGTTGCTTAACGTGCTTCGAATGGATTGAACGAAAAAGTTTGTACATTCTTTACTTTTTTTTTCGATTCGTAATTTTCTGTGTCTCTTAAAATGTAATAATAGCATACACATTACATAAAATTATGAATTATGCTCCGATTACGAATCTACGAATGTTACGAATGTACGAATATATACGAATGCGTCCGAATTTCGAATAAACGAAAATTAAACTAACAAAAAAACGAATCAACGAAAAATAACTCTTACGAACGTACGAATCGTTACGAATACGAACACTGACGACTTACGAAATTACGAATCGTTATGAATACGAACACCGACGACTTACGAATTTACGAATCGTTACGAATACGAACATAAACAAATTTTTTACGGAAACGAAAAAAAAAAAACGAAAATTGTGTCTACCACCAAAGCAATGTTCTGCCCCGTGATCACTATTTTATGTGGCCATGAAGAGCGAAAAAAAAAAAAAAACATGTGTAGCGGGGACCCTTTCACAAGGTGTCCGCTATATGTGGAAATGTATTTTTTTTCTCAGAACATTAATGGGGTTCTGAGGGTTAATTGCGCAGGTTCACTTTGCCATCAGTTTGGTTGGGCTGTACTAGGGTTCTGCCTGGTCATGGGTACACTGAGGTACACATGACAGACCCAGAACCAGGCCTGGTTGGACGTCTTAGGTATCAGTTTTCCCCGGAGCAAATCAGTGGGTGTGTCTGGCCCCGCTGTGTAGTCTGGGGAAGAGTATTTAAGGTGCTGGGGTCACGTGTTCGGGGTTCGGCCATAGCTGCCTGTTCCTGATTCTGGACCGGGGTAGCCCCGCGAGGGGTCCCGGGCCTGGGAGCATTTGCCGTCCCGCAACATGGTCCACTTGACTATCCCCACAGACTTGTATGGTCTGGGGCAAGGATCCATCTGTACCCGAGTCTCTGAACCGGCTGGTCCGAGGCACAGTTACTGAAGGAGGATTCAAGTCAAGGCGTCCTGGTGTGCTCACTGGAGGGGCACCATAGCTCACATAGGCAACCGAGGGAGGATTCTTTGGAGGAGGGCCAACAAGCTGGCATCTCAAGAAGAGCCTAGGTGCTGGGTTGTTATGGACACTAAAGAATCCGCAATTTCACAGTACTGCCAAGGAGACAGATAAAGCTACAACTGGGCATCTCAAGCAAGCCAGGTGAGGATTCTTTGGAGGAGGGCCAATTTCAAGTACTGGCATTTTAAGATAAAGAGCCTGGTACTGGAAAAGTTCCTATTCACCTTCGGTTGGTTTATTCTGTGTCAGAGACTTATTGCAAGTTTCCGGATCCAGCCATTATCCCGAGATTTTCACATTGAAGCTGCCTTGTAGCAGATCCAGGTACCCTGCTCTCTTTAGCCCCAGTGTATAAGACTCCAGCATCTAGGTGATGGTGGAAGGCGGAGGCGCACCATCCAGTCCTGCTGCTAGCAGCCTGTAAAACTGACAGCCGAGGCTGATGGAGGCTGACAGCTGCTGCAAGTGGATGGGGCTGGATGATGTACTGAGTGCTACCTACGTTTAGGGCAGTATGCACCCAGGGACAAATCAGAGATGAGCAGTCAGGGGAGGCAGAGCCTCATCTGCCATGAACAAAAAAATAAATGATCGAGCTTCGAGGGTCGTAATTTTGGGCAATATGTAGCTACCCCACCACTGGTCAACATTTGGGGCTCCTAGCATCTATGGTTCCAGAGATACGGGGCTCCTTGCACAGCCTGTTAGAAGATACTGTACATACAGCATGGCCAGTTTAAATACAAGCTGGCACACTCTGTTTGCAGCAGGCTAAGAGGATGAGATCACAGTGCCTCTCACTTCTTACATACCCCCCAAAATTATGACCCTCGAAGCGCGACTATTTATTTTATTTTTATTTTTATTCAGCAGTGCAGGGACTCGCCAGCAAATAGTGGCCTCAGCGGAGGAAGTTCAGGCAGTGTGGCAGGTACAAGTAGGTCCACACAGCAGTGGTCCTTCACAAACCCATCACGGGTCCTCAGATGGCTGGGTGTCTTGGCCTCTGCTTCAGGGTCCCAGTGTCTAGAACGCCACACAGAGCTACAAGTCCCAGCAGTGCAGAAAAAAAAATTTGTCTCAGCAGTTCCATCTATTTTCTAGTCTCCTTCTAATGCCCTGTACACACGTTCAGATATTCCGACCACAAAATCCATTGGGACTACGTAGAGGCCAGTAGCCAATTGCTTTCGTCTCCAAATTTCTTCTGAGCATGCGTGGCACTTTGTGCGTCGGAATTCTATACACACGATCGGAAAAAGTCTGATTGTATTTTGTTGTCAGAAAATTTTAGATCCTGCTCTCAAAAAGCCTGCTAGAGCCCACACACGATCGGATTTTCCAACAACATAATCGCATCTGACTTTTTCCATCGGAATATCCGACCGTGTGTACGGGGCATAAGAAGACCTGCAGCCATGATCTCCTCTATCCATCACTGAAGTAAGCTCTCCACAGTCGGACCGCCTTTTAAGGGCCCACTAGGCACATTAGGCATGTGGGTCCCAAGCCTGTGCGACTGAGGAGGGTTTGGGATTGGGAAAGATCTGGCAACCTACATTAAAAAATAATTCACCAAGAAAACTCTATGGAGAAGGTTGTTACGCGTATCAGTCATGATGCCCAGAAATCTGTCCTATATATTCACTGATGCCGCGTACACACGAGCGGAATTTCCCTCAGAAAAATCTTGGATGGTTTTTCCGACAGAATTCCGCTCAAGCTTGGCTTGCATACACACGGTCACACAAAAGTTTTCTGAACTTTCGACCGTCAAGAACGCGGTGACGTACAACACTAGGACGAGCCAAGAAAATTAAGTTCAATGCTTCTGAGCATGCGTCAAATTGTTTCCGAGCATGCATAGGAATTTTGCACGTCGGAATTGGTACAGACGATCGGAATTTCCGATCGGAATTTTTTTCGACCAAAAAATTGAGAACCTGCTCTCAATCTTTTGCTGGCGGAAATGCCACCAGCAAAAGTCCGATGGAGCATACACACGGTCGCATTTTCCGACCAAAAGCTCACATCGGTCTTTTGCTGGCAGCATTTCCGTTTGTGTGTACGCGGCATTAGAGTTGGATACAACTGAACAAATAAAACACACATGGGAAGCATATGTCTCACCAGGATTACAGTACTTCTACATGATAGCCTAAGAGCTCATGCATTTTTATTGGCCACTCAGGTACTCATGACAGTTACATGCGTGCCAGGAGAGAAACCTCAGCCCTGTGTATGCTCCACACTGGACGCTGTGGTTCCCTCCATTGACCCCTACCCTCCATCCATGCTGTGTCCTGTAGGGACATAAGGGTATATAGTCCTCCAAAAAATGGAAAATGCACACCAATGTTAGATCAAATCTTCTTAATTTAGTTAAAATGGATACTACTGGAAGATGAGATCTCTCACATATTTTTCACACCAAACAGCATTTAATAACAGGTCATCTATTCCATGATTAAAGTGGAACTGAACTGATTAATTTAGTTTCTATTGCTAACTGTACTCCAATTAAATAATATAAGGAAGACTGAATCTAACATTGCAGTCCCGTCTCCATTTTTTTTTTGGTGAGCTGAATGTACACCCAACAATTGTGGGTTGGAGTGGGCTGATCTGGAGTGCTAATATTTGTTGTACACTCACCGACCACTTTATTAGGTACACCTTGCTAGTACCGGGTTGGACCCCCTTTTGCCTTCAGAACTTTAATTCTTCGTGGCATAGATTCAACAAGGTGTTGGAAACATTCCTCAGAGATTTTGGTCCATATTGACATGATTGCATCACGCAGTTGCTGCAGATTTGTCGGCTTCACATCCATGATGCCAATCTCACGTTCCACCCACATCCCAAAGGTGCTCTATTGGATTGAGATCTGGTGAGTTTGGAGGCTATTGGAGTACAGTGACCTCATTGTCATGCTCAAGAAACCAGTGGTGAGATGATTGGAGCTTTGTGACATGGTGCATTATCCTGCTGGAAGGAGCCATCAGAAGATGGGGACACTGTAGTCATAAAGGGATGGACATGGTCAGCAACAATACTCAGGTAGGCCGTAGTGTGTAAATGATGCTCAATTGGTACTAAGGGGCCCAAAGTGTGCCAAGAAAATATCCCCCAGACCATTACACCACCACCACCACCAGCCTGAACCATTGATACAAGGCAGGATGGATCCATGCTTTCATGTTGTTTATGCCAAATTCTGACCCTTTTTCGGACCATTCTCTGTAAACCCGAGAGATGGTTGTGCGTAAAAATCCCAGTAGATCAGCAGTTTTTGAAATATTAAGACCAGCGGATCTGACACCAACAACCATGTTGTTGTTCAAAGTCACTAAAATCTCCTTTCTTCCCCATTCTGACGCTCAGTTTGAACTCCAGCAAGTCATTTTTACCACATCTAGATGCCTAAATGCATTGAGTTGCTGCCATGTGATTGGCTAATAAGCAATTTGTGTTACCAAGCAATTGAACAGGTGTACCTAATAAAGTGGCTGTGTGAGTGTATATATCCAACCAGAGTGGATAGAGTGGATAGCAGGGAAATGTGTAACAATGCGAAAAGCTTGTCCTATATCCAGAACAAGCATGCAGAAAGGGAAGTCAGAACTTCTGAATTGCAAACTTGTTGCACAAATGACTTAAAAAGTAGGGCTGTTACTGATTAAAATTTTCGTGTTCGATTAATCGTTTTTTTTAATCGATTAATCAACTAATTTTGATTAATTATAACGCACATACAGATCCAACTACTTTTAGCTGATCTCCTTGCATTGCAAATCTGCATTAGTCAATGGTAAATGTGGTATACACTATATACAATCACCCGACACTAGTTTGTTTTCACAATCCATGACTTAACTTCACAGTTCACACAAATACGTTTTAAATTCAAACTGTAGCACTGACGTAAGTCATTTTTTTTTTCCACAGTAGCGTGACAATCCCTCCACCTCCGGTCTAACTAATCACTCTCACCTTATGGCATGGACCCCTGTGCAAACAGGTGGTCATGCAAGCGGGTATCAAAAGGGTTAACACGGACCATAAACTTCTCTCCTTAGATCTCAGCAAGGACGCCAAGTCATGGGTAGAAAGAAAAGATCTAAGTGCTTAAGTATAAGATTTAATTTTTGTGTTCAAACACAAACTACTCACATAAAGATGATAAAAACACAGCATTTAAAGCCCACAATCGTGTTAGTCCTGTAGGGCAGCAGCGGGTGACATCATGCTCCTCCCCCGTACGCGTTACGTTCAATCAGAACTTCAACGTCACCGGACTCCTCCCCCCTTCCCTTCGTTAGCAGACGGAGGCACTTGGAGAAGGGGGATCTCCGACGGAACTTCCTGAAGGCCCGGAAGCCGGTGGAGAGGTGAGCACCGATCAAAATAATTTTAATCGATCAAAAAAATTAATCAAGGAATTAATCTTTCGTTTTCCAGCCCTATTAAAAAGCATTGAATCCAGAATGTCAGTAACGAATAGCATGGAAACTCGTTTTTTCAGAAGCAGGTCTACAATAAAAGCATTCATATTTCTTCCCTTCATAGGTTCACTTTATTGTTACATTGACTGACTTATATAGAGCAGATGTACCGAATACTCATCTGATGAACCTATTGTTCTGTGGACAGTGACGGTCAATATTCATTGCTCTGTGTATTCCCTGGTAGAGTTCTGAAATTGAGCATGACCCCATGTAATCAAAAGCCGAGGCACTTTCCAAACATCCAAGTTTCTGCCCAGCAAACCATTTTGTTGTTCCTGCGCTAAACTTAAAATACTACCTGCCCGAAAATGTCTAGAATAATACTCACAAATACGGGATAGATTTGGAAACTTAGACATTTTGGATAAGCTGAAAAGTGAAGGAAACTAAAGACTTTCAACTATTTTTTAAAATCTATTTGAACTCTTTTCCATACTTTAAAGCTGAACACCAGACAAATTATTATTATATTATACTATATATCCATTCCTTAAGGTTTAGTACCTTTGTAACAGCTGCTGTGGTCTTCACTTATATAATTCTTTTTGCACAATGTTTTCCATTAGCGCAAGTTTTAGTTTGTATTGTATTATTATCAGTGTTGGTCATCTTACTTTAAAAAATTAATCAGTTACCGTATATACTCGAGTATAGGCCGACCCGAATATAAGCCGAGGCACCTAATTTTACCACAAACAACTGGGAAAACGTATTGACTCGAGTATAAGCCTAGGGTGAGAAATGCGCAGCTACTGTAAGTGGAAAAGAGGGTCAACGATGCCCATTTGCAGCCTCACTGTGCCCATGCAGATGGACACAGTTGACCGATTTGGGGCCCTGTATCTCAGGGTCACTTAGTGCTAGGAACCCCATCTTTAGATATGTTGTAGTGCTAATTCCACTGGGTTGGAATACAACATTTGGGGTTCCTAGCACCAAGTGTCCCCAAGATATGGGGCCCCAAATTCGGGTCAGAAAATCTCAAGCACTTTTCTGCAGCAGAGAATGACATTTTCTGAACCGACTTTGGGGCCCTGTATCTCGGGGCCACTTAGTGCTAGGAACCCCATCTTTGGATATGTTGTAGTGCTAGTTCAACTGGGGTTGAATGCTAAATTTGGGGTTCCTATCTCCAAGTGTCCCCGAGATATGGAGCCCCAAATTCGGGTCAGAAAATGTCAAGCACTTTTCTGCAGCAGAGAATGACATTTCCCGAACCGACTTTGGGGCCCCGTATCTCGGGGCCACTTAGTGCTATGAACCCCATATTTGGATATGTTATAGTGCTACGTCCACTGGGTTTGGGACTCCTAGACCCAAGTGGCCCCGAGATACGGGGCCCCAAAGTCGGGTCGGAATTTTTTTTTTTTTGCTGCAGAAAAGTGCTTGACTCGAGTATAGGGGGGCACTTTCAGCACAAAAAAAATGTGCTGAAAAACTCGGCTTATACTCGAGTATATACGGTAAGTTACAAATTACTTCTCCCAAAAAGTAATTGCGTTAGTAACTCAGTTACTACATTGGAAAAGTAATTAGTTACGCAGCAAAGTAACTGACTTTTTTTTTTAAATATTCTATACGTGTAACTAAGGGGCGGGTCTAGTATTACTGTAACCAAGGGGCGCATTTATTATTATTGTTATATATCGTGTAACCAAGGGGCTGCTCTATTATTACTCTAACCAAGGGGCAGATCTGTTATAGCGTGTAAGGGGCGGGTCTATTATTATTATATCGTGTAAGGGGCGGATGGCTACAGAAGAGGCGAATGTTAAATTAATGGGCAGAGCTCGATATATAAAAACAATAATAATAAATGCGCCCCTTGGTCACAGTAATACTAGACCCGCCCCTTACTTACACGATAGACGCCCCATGCAGAGTAGCACGAGCATCAGGAGTGTGCGGCATCGCCTCGTACAATTACATGTTAACTGCACCTGCGCGGTGTAGAGTTCACTCAGAGGTGTTTAGGTTCAGCAATTTTCGGAAGCTCTGTAGTCCTTCGTACTGCGCAAGCGCTGCGCCTGCGCAGTACAGGGGGTGCTTACGGGCAGGGGAACTTTTTCGGCAGGACACAGGAATTACACTACTGCCATCTAGTGGCGGTAGATGTAATTGTGGTAACTCAGCCCAAGTAATGGGAACTGTGTTACCATGAGGGGAAAAGTAATCAGTTAGATTACTCGTTACCCTCTAAAGTAACTGCATTAGGTAACTCGGTTTATTTTAACTCAGTTGCTTACATCATTGATTATTATTAACCACATGTCGACCAGCCCCCGTCATTTTACTGCGGCAGGTTGGCACGATCCCGCAAACCGTCGTAGCTATACATCGGCTCGTGGGATCGGGATAGCAGGCGCACGCGAGGGTGCCGATGCTCGCGGGTCGACGGTCGCGATGACCGCCGGCCACGAGCGAGCATGAGGGACAGAACACAGAAGTGTGTGTGTAAACACACAAATCCATGTTCTGTTCTGAGAGGAGGGACAGATCGTGTGTTCCTATTAGCTAGTAACCACGATCTGTCACTTCCTCTAGTCAGTTACCTCCCCCTTCAGTTAGAATCACCTCCCAGGGAACACCATTAACACCTTGATCTTCCCCTAGTGTTAACCCCTTCTCTGCCAGTGACATTTTTACAGTAATCAGTGCATTTTTATAGCACTGATCGCTGTATAAGTGCCAATCTTCCCACAAATGTGTCAAAAGTGTCCGATGTGTCCGCCATAATGTCGCAGTCCCCATAAAAATCGCAGATCACCGCCATTACTAGTAAAAAAAAAATAATAATAAAAATTTTATAAATCTATCCCTTATTTGGTAGATGCTATAATTTTGCGCAAACCAATCAATATACACTTATCGCGATTTTTTTTTACCAAAAATATGTAGAAGAATACATATTGGCCTACACTGAGAAAAATTTAGCTTTTTTAAAAAAAAAATGGGGATATTTATTATAGCAAAAAGTACAACATATTGTGTTTTTTTCAAAATTGTCTGACTTTTTTTGTTTATAGCGCAAAAAATAAAAAACGCAGAGGTGATCAAATACCACCAAAAGAAAGCTCTATTTCTGTGAAAAAAGGACGTCAATTTTGTTTGGGTGCAAAGTCGCACGACCGTGCAATTGTGAGTTAAAGCGACGCAGTGCCGAATCGCAAAAAATGGCTCGGTCATTCAGCAGCCAAATCTTCCGGGCTGAAGTGGTTAATATCATTGTAGCACTACCCACATAGGAGCCGCTGGTGAATATGGGTATCTCTCACCCTGCACAGCCAGGCACACAAATTCTCCACTCACTCTGGAGACAGGAATCAGTCCTTGCAGCTTTGTTTTTTTTTTTTTTTGTTAGGGGGATCGAACTTGGATGGGGAAGCCCACCTGATCAGCAGGGAAATCTTCAGGGACACAAACTATATACATCCAGTATATATACACTTCTCCTCTTCTACCTCCAGCACAATCTTACTTGTAGAACTACATCTCCCAGGACCAGCTAGCACTGACAAATTGATCCAACTCAGACTCAGTCAGATCCAGAGAAAATACCATTTACAGGCATGCCTCTCAGTCCTCTAACTGCAACACTCGCCAGCCCTCCTGGCTGTCTTCTTCCCTTGAGATTTGCCATGATTTGCAATGTTATCCTGCTGTCCTCCCCTTGCTCCTTTGCCTCCTGGTCAAGATTCCTCCGTGTGTTATGAGAAGGGGTCCCTTCCGCACCCGAGCCCAGGCCTTAGTTCACCCCCCCCAGACTAGGGCATCGCTCCCAACTGTCCCTGATTTCGAGGGACTGTCTCTGATTTGGAGCAATGTCCCTCTTTCCCCCTCATTTGTCCCTCATTTCGGTCTCATCTATATAGTTGTATATAAAATGCACTACTTATCTATCAAAAAGTGTATAACCTTTCACTCAATTTCTAAATTGCTGCAACTGTAAATTCAAAAAGCCAATATAAATAAATAGTAGTCATAAAAAAAACACTTGTGGGTTTAACCAATCATTTTTGTTGTACAATTCTCCTTTAAGGGGGCGTGGCAGAGGGTGTGTCCTATGCCTACATACTTAATAGGTGTCCCTCATTCCTATCTCAGAAAGTTGGGAGGTAGACATGGGAACTGTCAAAAAATTCGTTTCGTTTCGTTTCGTCCCGTTTCGTATATAAAAAAATTCGTAATTCGTAATTCGTGTACGAAATTCCGTTCGAATTCGTACGAAATACGAAATTCGGACGAATCGTAATTTTTTTTACGAATCGTTAGTAAAGTTACGAATCGTTACGAATCGTTACGAATCGTTAACGCGGCTAATGAATTGTTGGTTCTCATAACACAGAGAACAATTCGAATCCAACTACAAATATCGAATTTCAATTTCAAGTTACGAATCGTTACGAATCGTTATGAATAGTTACGAATCGTTATGAATAGTTACGAATCGTTAGTAAATCCAACTACCAATATCGAATTTCAACTAATTTGAACGAAATTATTATAGCAGATATAACGAATGAATTCGAATGAATTCGAATGACAAAGTGTCATTTTTGCAGAAAAAAAATAAAGCGTAGGGGTCCCCCCAAATTCAATAACCAGGCCCTTCAGGTCTGGTATGGATATTAAGGGGGACCCCAGCCAAAAAAAAAAAAAAAATGGCGTGGGGTCCCCCCCAAATATCCATACCAGACCATTCAGGTCTGGGATGGATTTTAAGGGGAACCCCGGCCAAAAAAAAAAAAAAAATGGCGTGGGGTCCCCCTCAAAATCCATACCAGACCCTTTATCCGAGCACGCAACCTGGCAGGCCGCAGGAAAGGAGGGGGGGACGAGAGCGCCCCCCCCTCCCGCCTGAACCGTACCAGGCCACATGCCCTCAACATTGGGAGGGTGCTTTGGGGTCCCCCCAAAGCACCTTGTCCCCATGTTGATGAGGACAAGGGCCTCGTCCCCACAACCCTGGCCGGTGGTTGTGGGGGTCTGCGGGCGGGGGGCTTATCGGAATCTGGAAGCCCCCTTTAACAAGGGGACCCCCAGATCCCCGGCCCCCCCCTGTGTGAAATGGTAAGGGGGTACAAAAGTACCCCTACCATTTCACCAAAAAAGTGGCAAAAATGGTAAAAATGACAGGAGACGGTCTTTGACAATTCCTTTATTAAAATCTTCTTTCTTCTTTCTTCATCCTTCGGTTTCTTCATCTTCTCCTTCCGGCATCTTCTTCCATCTTCTTCTTCCTTCGATTCGCTTCTTCTTCCTCCGGTCTTCTCGTCCTTCTCGTCCGGCGTCGTCCTTCTCGTCCGGCATCGTCGTCTCTTCTCGCAGGCCGCTCCTCGCAATGGGAGGCTCCCGCTCTGTGAGGCTCCGCTCCGGGTGACAGGTCTTTTATAACGAAGGCACCTGGTGACCCCGCCCCCTCTGACGCACGGGGACGTCATGTGGAATTCCCTATGGCTTTCCCCATGACGTCAGAGGGGGGGGCGGGGTCACCAGGTGCCTTCGTTATACAAGACCTGTCACCCGGAGCGGAGCCTCACAGAGCGGGAGCCTCCCATTGCGAGGAGCGGCCTGCGAGAAGAGACGACGATGCCGGACGAGAAGGACGACGCCGGACGAGAAGACCGGAGGAAGAAGAAGCGAACCGAAGGAAGAAGAAGATGGAAGAAGATGCCGGAAGGAGAAGATGAAGAAACCGAAGGATGAAGAAAGAAGAAAGAAGATTTTAATAAAGGAATTGTCAAAGACTGTCTCCTGTCATTTTTACCATTTTGGCCACTTTTTTGGTGAAATGGTAGGGGTACTTTTGTACCCCCTTACCAATTCACACAGGGGGGGGGGCGGGATCTGGGGGTCCCCTTGTTAAAGGGGGCTTCCATATTCCGATAAGCCCCCCGCCCGCAGACCCTGACAACCACCGGGCACGGTTGTGGGGGAAGAGGCCCTTGTCCTCATCAACATGGGGACAAGGTGCTTTGGGGGGGACCCCAAAGCATCCTCCCAATGTTGAGGGCATGTGGCCTGGTACGGTTCAGGCGGGAGGGGGGGCCGCTCTCGTCCCCCCCTCCTTTCCTGCGGCCTGCCAGGTTGCGTGCTCGGATAAGGGTCTGGTATGGATTTTATGGGGGACCCCACGCCATTTTTTTTTGGCTAGGGTTCCCCATAAAATCCATCCCAGACCTCAAGGGTCTGGTATGGATTTTGAGGGGGACCCTACGCCATTTTTTTTTTTTTTTTTTTTGGCTGGGGTCCCCCTTAATATCCATCCCAGACCTGAAGGGCCTGGTTATTGAATTTGGGGGGACCCCCACGCTTTTTTTTTTATCAATGACTTCAATGAATGACAGTTCTCTGTATTACAGATCCAACAATTCATTTGCCGGCAAATAGCTGCGACTCGTGATTTTAAATAGTTTTTTTTTTTTCCTGCAAAAATGACACATTGTACAGAGAGAGTTCTAAACACGGGAAACATGCGCCCCCCCCCCCCTTCATAGGCATACTATAGAGTATATAGTATATAGAAGGGGGTCATGTTTCCTGTGCTTAGAACTCTCTCTGTACAATGTGTCATTTTTGCAGGAAAAAAAGACATTTAAAATCACTCGCGGCTAATTGCCGATTCCCGTAATACAGAGAACAATTCGAATGTTGTATTGTAACTAACAAATATGTAATTTCAACTAATATGAAAGAAATTATAATAGCGGATATAACGAATGCTTCGAATGCTTCGAGATTCAGTATATCTAATATAGAGAACTGTCTCTGTACAATGTGTCATTTTTGCAGGAAAAAAAAACTATTTAAAATCACGAGTCGCAGCTATTTGCCGGCAAATGAATTGTTGGATCCGTAACACAGAGAACTGTCATTCATTGAAGTCATTGATAAAAAAAAATGCGTAGGGGTCCCCCCAAATTCAATAACCAGGCCCTTCAGGTCTGGGATGGATATTAAGGGGGACCCCAGCAAAAAAAAAAAAAAAAAAAAATGGCGTAGGGTCCCCCTCAAAATCCATATCAGACCCTTGAGGTCTGGGATGGATTTTAAGGGGAACCCTAGCCAAAAAAAATGGCGTGGGGTCCCCCATAAAATCCATACCAGACCCTTATCCGAGCACGCAACCTGGCAGGCCGCAGGAAAGGAGGGGGGACGAGAGCGCCCCCCCTCCCGCCTGAACCGTACCAGGCCACATGCCCTCAACATTGGGAGGATGCTTTGGGGTCCCCCCCAAAGCACCTTGTCCCCATGTTGATGAGGACAAGGGCCTCATCCCCACAACCGTGCCCGGTGGTTGTGGGGGTCTGCGGGCGGGGGGCTTATCGGAATCTGGAAGCCCCCTTTAACAAGGGGACCCCCAGATCCCGGCCCCCCCCCTGTGTGAAATGGTAAGGGGGTACAAAAGTACCCCTACCATTTCACCAAAAAAGTGTCAAAAATTGTAAAAATGACAGGAGACGGTCTTTTGACAATTCCTTTATTAAAATCTTCTTTCTTCTTTCTTCTGGTCTTCCTTTCTTCATCTTCTCCTTCCGGCATCTTCTTCCATCTTCTTCTTCCTTCGATTCGCTTCTTCTTCCTCCGGTCTTCTCGTCCTTCTCGTCCGGCGTCGTCCTTCTCGTCCGGCATCGTCGTCTCTTCTCGCAGGCCGCTCCTCGCAATGGGAGGCTCCCGCTCTGTGAGGCTCCGCTCCGGGTGACAGGTCTTGTATAACGAAGGCACCTGGTGACCCCGCCCCCCCTCTGACGTCATGGGGAAAGCCATAGGGAATTCCACATGACGTCCCCGTGCGTCAGAGGGGGCGGGGTCACCAGGTGCCTTCGTTATAAAAGACCTGTCACCCGGAGCCGAGCCTCACAGAGCGGGAGCCTCCCATTGCGAGGAGCGGCCTGCGAGAAGAGACGACGATGCCGGACGAGAAGGACAACGCCGGACGAGAGGGACGAGAAGACCGGAGGAAGAAGAAGCGAATCGAAGGAAGAAGACGATGGAAGAAGATGACGGAAGAAGGAGAAGATGAAGAAAGGAAGACCAGAAGAAAGAAGATTTTAATAAAGGAATTGTCAAAGACCGTCTCCTGTCATTTTTACCATTTTTGCCACTTTTTTGGTGAAATGGTAGGGGTACTTTTGTACCCCCTTACCATTTCACACAGGGGGGGGGGGCGGGATCTGGGGGTCCCCTTGTTAAAGGGGGCTTCCAGATTCCGATAAGCCCCCCGCCCGCAGACCCCCACAACCACCGGGCACGGTTGTGGGGATGAGGCCCTTGTCCTCATCAACATGGGGACAAGGTGCTTTGGGGGGGACCCCAAAGCACCCTCCCAATGTTGAGGGCATGTGGCCTGGTACGGTTCAGGCGGGAGGGGGGGCCGCTCTCGTCCCCCCCTCCTTTCCTGCGGCCTGCCAGGTTGCGTGCTCGGATAAGGGTCTGGTATGGATTTTATGGGGGACCCCACGCCATTTTTTTTGGCTAGGGTTCTCCTTAATATCCATCCCAGACCTGAAGGGCCTGGTTATTGAATTTGGGGGGACCCCCACGCTTTTTTTTTTTTTATCAATGACTTCAATGAATGACAGTTCTCTGTATTACGGATCCAACAATTCATTTGCCGGCAAATAGCTGCGACTCGTGATTTTAAATAGTTTTTTTTTCCTGCAAAAATGACACATTGTACAGAGAGAGTTCTAAACACGGGAAACATGCGCCCCCCCCCCCCCCCTTCATAGGCATACTATAGAGTATATAGTATATAGAAGGGGTCATGTTTCCTGTGCTTAGAACTCTCTCTGTACAATGTGTCATTTTTGCAGGAAAAAAAGACATTTAAAATCACTCGCGGCTAATTGCCGATTCCCGTAATACAGAGAACAATTTGAATGTTGTATTGTAACTAACAAATATGTAATTTCAACTAATATGAAAGAAATTATAATAGCGGATATAACGAATGCTTCGAATGCTTCGAGATTCAGTATATCTAATATAGAGAACTGTCTCTGTACAATGTGTCATTTTTGCAGGAAAAAAAAACTATTTAAAATCACGAGTCGCAGCTATTTGCCGGCAAATGAATTGTTGGATCCGTAATACAGAGAACAGTCATTCATTGAAGTCATTGATAAAAAAAAAATGCGTAGGGGTCCCCCCAAATTCAATAACCAGGCCCTTCAGGTCTGGGATGGATATTAAGGGGGACCCCAGCAAAAAATAAAAAAATAAAAAATGGCGTAGGGTCCCCCTCAAAATCCATATCAGACCCTTGAGGTCTGGGATGGATTTTAAGGGGAACCCTAGCCAAAAAAAATGGCGTGGGGTCCCCCATAAAATCCATACCAGACCCTTATCCGAGCACGCAACCTGGCAGGCCGCAGGAAAGGAGGGGGGGACGAGAGCGCCCCCCCTCCCGCCTGAACCGTACCAGGCCACATGCCCTCAACATTGGGAGGATGCTTTGGGGTCCCCCCCAAAGCACCTTGTCCCCATGTTGATGAGGACAAGGGCCTCATCCCCACAACCGTGCCCGGTGGTTTGTGGGGGTCTGCGGGCGGGGGGCTTATTGGAATCTGGAAGCCCCCTTTAACAAGGGGACCCCCAGATCCCGGCCCCCCCCCTGTGTGAAATGGTAAGGGGGTACAAAAGTACCCCTACCATTTCACCAAAAAAGTGGCAAAAATTTTAAAAATGACAGGAGACGGTCTTTGACAATTCCTTTATTAAAATCTTCTTTCTTCTTTCTTCTGGTCTTCCTTTCTTCATCTTCCCCTTCCGGCATCTTCTTCCATCTTCTTCTTCCTTCGATTCGCTTCTTCTTCCTCCGGTCTTCTCGTCCTTCTCGTCCGGCGTCGTCCTTCTCGTCCGGCATCGTCGTCTCTTCTCGCAGGCCGCTCCTCGCAATGGGAGGCTCCCGCTCTGTGAGGCTCCGCTCCGGGTGACAGGTCTTGTATAACGAAGGCACCTGGTGACCCCGCCCCCCCTCTGACGTCATGGGGAAAGCCATAGGGAATTCCCCATGACGTCCCCGTGCGTCAGAGGGGGCGGGGTCACCAGGTGCCTTCGTTATAAAAGACCTGTCACCCGGAGCGGAGCCTCACAGAGCGGGAGCCTCCCATTGCGAGGAGCGGCCTGCGAGAAGAGACGACGATGCCGGACGAGAAGGACGACGCCGGACGAGAGGGACGAGAAGACCGGAGGAAGAAGAAGCGAATCGAAGGAAGAAGACGATGGAAGAAGATGACGGAAGAAGGAGAAGATGAAGAAAGGAAGACCAGAAGAAAGAAGAAAGAAGATTTTAATAAAGGAATTGTCAAAGACTGTCTCCTGTCATTTTTACCATTTTTGCCACTTTTTTGGTGAAATGGTAGGGGTACTTTTGTACCCCCTTACCATTTCACACAGGGGGGGGGCCGGGATCTGGGGGTCCCCATCAACATGGGGACAAGGTGCTTTGGGGGGGACCCCAAAGCACCCTCCCAATGTTGAGGGCATGTGGCCTGGTACGGTTCAGGCGGGAGGGGGGGCCGCTCTCGTCCCCCCCTCCTTTCCTGCAGCCTGCCAGGTTGCGTGCTCGGATAAAGGGTCTGGTATGGATTTTGAGGGGGACCCCCACGCCATTTTTTTTTTGGCCGGGGTTCCCCTTAAAATCCATCCCAGACCTGAAGGGTCTGGTATGGATATTTGGGGGGGACCCCACGCCATTTTTTTTTTTTTTTTTGGCTGGGGTCCCCCTTAATATCCATACCAGACCTGAAGGGCCTGGTTATTGAATTTGGGGGGACCCCTACGCTTTTTTTTTTTTTTTTTATATCAATGAATGACTGTTTTTTAAATAGCTTTTTTTTTCTGCAAAAATGACACTTTGTCATTCGAATTCATTCGAATGCATTCAAATTCATTCGAATGCATTCGAATTCATTCGTTATATCTGCTATAATAATTTCGTTTGAATTAGTTGAAATTTGATATTGGTAGTTGGATTCGAATAATTTGGAGCTGAAATTCGTAAACGGAATTTTTCCTGCAAAAATGACACTTTGTCATTCGAATTCATTCGAATCCATTCGAATTCATTCGAATTCATTCGAATCATTCGGCGACGAAATTCGTAAACGGAATTTCGTATTCCGTACGGAATTCGTAAAAAAAAAAATTCGTACTACAGATTCGTAAATTCGTACGAATTTCGAAAAATTCGTACGAATTACGAATTCGTACGAAACGAATCGCACATGTCTATTGGGAGGTATGCTAGGGGGCTACTCTGAAAAGCCTCCATCTTCCACCTGAAACTCCACACTGCCCCAGCTGGGCTGACCCTGAGTATTTGAGGGGGTCTGCCCCCTGCCAACCCATCTGTTGGGGATTGGTCAGGACCCTCAGAATACTTCAGACAGCTCCTCCTAGACCTCTCCCAACTGCTTCTGCAATCTTCTCCAAGTTTCCAGCAAGCAAGGGAAGTCACCAAAGAAGCTGTTGCTGAGTCATCCAGCCTACCAGAGTCACTCAAACCTGACCCAGAAAAACACACATGCTTGGCTGCCAACCAAGTCTGACAATTTACCTAACCTGAAAACAAAAATCCTAACTCTAGCACTCTAGCAACGCATCATTATTATACATCATTATTATACAGGATTTATAGTGCCAACAGTTTGCACTCTAAAATAGTAGCACCCTCCAAGGTAGATGCTAGAGAGTGCATAGTTTTGGATTTTCCTGCTTAACAGGGGGGCTGACAGGTAAATGGGAGCATAGGTGTAGATACAGCCCTGGCCATTGACAGAGGACAGTGCCTCGAGGCATGCTGGGTGACTGTATTTATACCAGAACACATGTGCATGGGGACTTCAGCTGGACAACGGGGTCCTGGAAGGGGGGAGCTGCTGCCCCTCCTCTGTGTAGGCTGCCATGTGGCTTCAGGTGGTCGACCTGAGGGCCAGGGCCAC
Organism: Lithobates sylvaticus; assembly: GCA_028564925.1. Classification (NCBI taxonomy): domain Eukaryota; kingdom Metazoa; phylum Chordata; class Amphibia; order Anura; family Ranidae; genus Lithobates; species Lithobates sylvaticus. The sequence goes on along the minus strand of CM053026.1, from coordinate 741,288,145 downwards.
AGAAGCTGCACCCCAGATGTCCTGCAGAGCTGACTGAGAGGGAGACAAACCTATAAGGCTACTGTGGGTACATATCTAAATTTAGGGGCCTGTTCAGTGAGGGCCATCCCTGTAAGCTAGTAAAGTCAGTGGACAGGTGCCAGCTAAAGGGGATACTGGTTAGTGTCCCAATGAATCAGAGTTAATTGAGACTGCTGCCAGAGCAAGCACAGGACTTATTCTTCCATACTAATGCTGCATGGTCCAGCAGGGGATCTGCTATTTAGTTCAATCAAGTGAGGCCAAGTGAGAGTTGTCCTCTTCTGTGCACAGTTAAAAGTTGTATCCCACTAATCCCTTCTCCTATCCAAGTTCTAAGAATAAACACAAAAAACAAATTCCCTAGACCAGTGGTCATCAACCCTGTCCTCAGGGCCCACTAACAGGCCAGATTTAAGGCTACTTTCACACTGGGGCGCTCAGCGCGCTGGCGGTAAAGCGGCGCTATATTTAGTGGCGTTGATCGGCCGCTAGCGGGGCAGCAACGCTTTGCAGGTGGGTTTGGATCGCTGCCCCATTGTTTTCAATGGGAAGGGACGCTTTAGGAACGGTAAATACACCGCTCCTACAGCGCTCCAAAGATGCGGCTTGCAGGACTTTTTTGAGCGTCCTGCAAGCGCACCGCTCCAGTGTGAAAGCCCTCAGGAATGCATTGAGCGGCTCTTTCAGGGCGCTTTGCAGGCCCTATTTTTAGCACTTTAGCGCCTGCAAAGCGCCTCAGTGTGAAAGGTGCCTTATGTATTACCTTTTGGAGATGCAGACTAGAATACTGCAATCACTGAGCAGCAAATGATATCACCTGGGATGCATTTCAGTTATCTTGCAAACCTGGCCTGTTAGTGGGCCCTGAGGGCAGGGTTGATGACCACTGCCCTTGATGGGTCATTGGATAAAGAGCGGATGAGTGTACACCTAGTCACGTGAAAAATACCCAAGCATCTGGCTGCAGGATAGGTCCAGGGAAGTCTATACTCAGTGACCCCTATGGGGATAGTGCTATAAAATATAAAGGGAAACAGTACAATTAAAATACATCCAATAGAGAAGAAACAGGAGGGGGGCCCTGCTCATGGAGCTTATAATCTAAAGCAGGGGCCTCCAAACTGCAGCCCGAGGGCCAGATGTGGCCCTTTGCTAGCCTTTATCTGGCCCTTTATCCTTCCACTGACACCAAGGGGATACTATTTCTTCTATGGATACCAACAAGGGGGGACTATTTCTTCCACTGATACCAATGATGGTATACTATACCTCCTACTAATAGGGACACTACTACTCCTCCATATTTATTTTCACTGATGTTGGGCCCGGGACATTTTCTGCCCCCACTAGCCACAATCCGGCCCTCCTAAAATCTGAAAGACAATAAACTGGCCCTTTGTTTTTTAAGGTTTGGAGACCCCCGATCTAAAGGAAAAGGGAGGTGGTACAAATAGTAATAGCTGCAGGGGATGATATAATGGAGGTGGCTCAAGTGCAGTTTCTAGGTGGAGGTGGGGTAGGCCTCCCTAAATAAATCCAGGATCGCCTAAAGGCAGACAGGCAAGGAGCTAACCAGACGTACTGGGGTAAGGAGTTCCAGAGGATGGGAGAGGTTTTGGAGAAGTCCTGCCGTGAGATGTCTCGGGAGGAGTGGAGAGGACAATTTGGGGGGTATCTTGAAATGAGGTTGGTGATGTAGCTGGGGGCAGTGTTGTGGATGGCTATGGGTGTTATGGTTAGTAGTTTGAATTTTATACGTTGGGCTAGTTGAAGTCAGTGAAGGGATTGGCAGAGAGGGGCAGCAGTCACGGTTAGCTAAATATGGGAGCTGTTTTACCTGCCTAAGGATTTGTGTTTCTGTCCTTCCAGTCTTGAGAGTTACACAGCACACCTGGCTGGCTCTTGCACTGCTTCTCTCTCTCCCATTCTAAGCTCTTCTGATTTTAAGAGGCTGATGTCAGGTCAAATTCAGATACTTACGGTGCAAGCTTTTAATAACACAAAACATTTAAGGATGTGTTAATGATTAAAAGGCTGTATTCATTTGTGTATTTTATATCTACTTGGAGTTCAGGTTTTATCTTAAAGCTGAATTCCAGGTATGAATATTTATACATAGCTACATTGGTCCAGATTGGATGCAACTATGCATATACCCATATGCTCAGCCTATTGCATTAGGGTGTGCACCCCACATGTATTAAAACATGTACAGTGTTTGTAGGGCAGTGCATATGTCTGTAGGGCAGAGGTTGGTGTCAGTAGGGCAGTGGATGGTGTCAGTAGTTTTTTATTTTTATTTATTTATATTATTATTATTTTTTTTAAATTTAGGAGCTCAATTAGGGGGGTTTGGTGAAATATCAGCAGGGGGAATGCGCGTCGTAACAGGGTGATTAGGGTGTGCCCAGGCACACCCGGCATATCCCCTGCGCATGCCTATGCATGTACCATAAGTAAAAAAAATATAAGTCATATTCCAGAACCTAGCTCTCCTTTCTGGGTTTAATTTGTAAAAAAAAGACTGCATACATAAATCTTTCCACAACAATGCAACCTTCCTTGACACCTTTTACCACTGCTGGCTTGCTCACAAGAATAGGGGAGGTCTTCCAAAGTCTACCGAAAATAATAAAAGTGTGCATAACTTTTTTAATAACTTACATAGCTCATTCAAATTTCACATATTGGTAAAGTAATGCGGCGTACACACGGTCGGAATTTCCGATGGAAACAGTCCGATGGGAGCTTTTCATCGGATTTTCCGACCGTGTGTATGCCCATCGGTCTTTTTCTGTCAGAATTTCCGACGGACTTTGAATTGAGAACCTGTTCTCAATTTTTCAGACGGAAAACCTTTCTATCGGATTTTCCGATCGTGTGTATGCAATTCCGACACGCAAAATTCCGACACATGCTTGGAAACAATTCGACGCATGCTCGGAAACATTAAACTTCCCTTTTATAGTGCTGTCGAGCGTGTTTTATGCCGCTGTGTTATTGACCGTCGGAATTTGGTGTGACCGTGTGTAGGCAACACAGATTGAGTGGAATTCCTTAGGAATTCCGTCGGAAAAAACATCGGAATTCTGTCGGAAAAACCGTCAGAGTTTTTTCCGACGAGAATTCTGATCGTGTGTACACGGCATAACTCTTCCTCTATTGTAACTTCTGCTTCCTTTTCATTGCAGGTAAATAATAAACTTCAAGCAGAAGCAACATGCCATCATTGAGTTCTTAAAGAGGAAGTAAAGCCTCTTACAAAAAAAAAAAAGACACCCTGCAAGGCAAAGGCATAATGAGCTAATATGCATAGCATACTAGCTCATTATGAATGACTTAGCTGAAAACGAAGCCCCCAAAGCGGTCCTCATCCACGGTCTTCTGCGTGGCCATCAAACCCGGAGTGACTTCCGGGTCTCGCAGCTCCAGCACTGTCATTCGCTGGAGCGGCGATGACGTCACTCCCGCGCATGCGCAGGAAAGCGGCATATCGTCGTGAACCCGGCATGCGCAGTGCGCCTGCACGCCGCTGTCTACGGCGCATGCGCCTTAGACAGCGATGCCTTTACTTTTCTAAATATCTCCTAAACCATATAGGTTTAGGAGATATTTATTGGACCTACAGGTAAGCCTTAATCTAGACTTACCTGTAGGTCAAAGTGGTTTGTAAGGGTTTACAACCACTTTAACAAAGGAAAGGAGGGGTGCTGGTTGTTCCATATGCACAGAAGGCTACGGAATCTTTATGGAGATGACACCATCAAAAAGAGCAATGTCTAATTGGTGACCATTTGTGACTCTTGTCAATGGTGCAGCCTCAGAAAACATTCTGTTGACTTCTGTGGATGTTAGACCGTCTGAACCCCTACTTTATGAAGAACTCAATGATGGCATGTTGCTTCTGCTTGTAAACCATTTACCTGCAATGAAAAAAAAGAAAAAAAGAGTTACCATAGAAGAAGTGTAATGCCCCGTACATACAATCGGATTTTCCGACAACAAATGTTGGATGTGAGCTTATTGGCTGAAAGTCTGACTGTGTGTATGCTCCATCCAACATTTGTTGTCGGACTTTACACCAACAAATGTTGGCTAGCAGGTTCTAATTTCCGGTCGTGTGTACACAAGTCCGACGCACAAAAGTTCACGCATGCTCGGAATCAAGCAGAGGGAGCCACACTGGCTATTGACCTTCTTTTTTCTCAGCTCATCGTACGTCTTGTACGTCACGGCGTTCCAATGTTCGTAATTGTTGGCCAACATTTGTGTGACCGTGTGTATGCAAGACAAGTTGGAGCCAACAACCTTCAAACAAAATTCCACAGTTTTGTTGTCGGAAAGTCTGAGCGTGTGTACGGGGCATTACTCTACCAACAAGGGATAAGTGAGTTTGACCTCAACCTGATAGAACACCTTTGGGATGAATTAGAGTGGAGACTGTGAGCCAGGCCTTTTCGTCCAAAATCAGTGCCTGACCTCACAAATGTACTTCTGGAAGAATGGTCAAACATTCCTATAGACACACTCCTAAACCTTGTGGGCAGCCTTCCCAGAAGAGTTGAAGCTGTTATAGCGGCAAAAGGTGGGCCAACTCAACATTGAACCCTATGGACTGGGATGCCATTAAAGTTCATGCGCGTGTAAAGGCAGGCACCCCAATACTTTTGGTAATATAGTGTACATGGTGATCATATGCCCCCTCAATCACCTCTTCTTAAGTATATGCTGCTGTCAACAGTGTGGGGGGGGCTTAAAGACATTATCTTGGCCGATGATGGGCGGCACTGAGTAACCAGGGCCAGTGCTACCACTAGGCAAACTAGGCAGCCACCTAGGGCCCACTGCTGCCTAGGACGCTATTCTCATCTATCTGCACCAAGAAACTGAGTCTCAGCGTCAACAGGCAGCTGCCGCTCCATTCGCACATAGTGTCAGAGGTGCAGCGGCGGCAGAGGACTGTGTCTGCGTTCCGACTACCGGATGAATGGAAGCAACAAAACATTCATTGATGGGTATTTGTAGGCTGCATTAATGGGCGCTGGTAGGCTGCATTGATGGGCGCTGGTGAGGTTGCATTTGATGGGCGCTGGTGAGGTTGCATTTAATGGGAGCTGGTGAGGCTGCATTGATGGGTGCTGGTAGGCTGTATTTGATGGGCGCTGGTAGGCTGCATTTAATGGGCGCTGGTGAGGTTGCATTGATGGGCGCTAGTAGGCTATATTTGATGGGCGCTGGCGAGGCTGCATTTGATGGGTGTTGGTAGGCTGCATTTGATGGGAGCTGGTGAGGCTGCATTGATGGTTGCTGGTAGGCTGTATTTGATGGGCGCTGGTGAGGCTGCATTTGATGGGCGCTGGTGAGGCTGCATTGATGGGTGCTGTTGAGGCTGCATTTTATGGGCGCTCATGAGGCTGCATTGATGGGCACTGGTGAGGTTCCATTTGATGGGCACTGGTGAGGCTGCATTGATGGGCACTGGTAGGCTGCATTTGATGTGTGCTGGTAGGCTGCATTTGATCGGCGCTGGTGAGGTTGCATTTGATGGGAGCTGGTGAGGTTGTATTTGATGGGCGCTGGTGAGGCTGCATTGATGGGCGCTGGTAGGCTGCATTAGATGGGTGCTGGTGAGGTTGCATTTGATGGGCGCTGGTGAGGCTACATTGATGGGCGCTGGTAGGCTATATTTGATGGGCGCTGGTGAGGTTGCATTTGATGGGCGCTGGTGAGGTTGCATTTGATGGGTGCTGGTGAGGCTGCATTGTTGGGTGCTGGTAGGCTATATTTGATGGGCGCTGGCGAGGCTGCATTTTATGGGAGCTGGTGAGGCTGCATTGATGGGCGCTGGTGAGGTTCCATTTGATGGGCGCTGGTGAGGCTGCTATGATGGTTGCTGTTGAGGTTGCATTTGATGGGCGCTGATGAGGCTGGAATTATGGGCACTGGAGAGGCTGCACTTGATGGGCACGTCATTAAAAAGGTGGGGTATATGTGGGCAGGGCAAGTGGAATCAGGGGTGGAGCCAGGAGGGTGGCAAAAATAGGTTTCGCCTAGGGTGTCAAAAATCCTTGCATCAGCCTTGTGAGGAACAGTAATATTTTTTTCAAAAGCTCTAATTCTTCACTCACAAGGCGGGAGAGCAGCAATTACATTAACTAAGTGTGTGCTGGCTCAGTGTGGGCAATCAAAATGTATTAACATCGCCACTGAGCCTAGAGCATTGAGAGATAGATATTCCATTACGAGGGAAATTCTTCAGTATTGAGTCACCAGAACATGAAATATTTATTTTGGAGGAACGGAAGAAGGAAGGGGACTAGATAAATCTATGGGTAAAGAGCTATGTTGGCTCTTAGATTGTTGCTTAACATACGACTGCCATCTAATGTCTAAGCTTTAGAGCCTTAGAGCAATAGCAATAGTACAAAAACATGAATCCTCACTGTTATTTATAAGTTATATTGTGCCTCGAGAAGCAGTAAAAGAATAAAGGGTGCTTCCATTTATTTATTTTTTACATCTTTTCTTTAGCACAAGAACAAAAGAAGAAATGGTTAGCGGAGTGCAATCGTGAAGAATGCCAATTATAATGACGGAACAATTGGATTTCACAATGCAATACAATGCTTCTCTGTGGTCTTTCTTTTTTTAATTTCATTCTACAGAATCTCCCTAATTACAACATAGTTTAATGTTGAATACCTTGATTTGTGTACTAAAGTTCTTTAATTGATCATAGCTCAGCCTTTGAAACGATGAAAGGCCCACTAGGAAATGGAGTATCACTGAGAACAGGTTATTAATTCTGACAACAATTAGAAAGAGATGTAAGAGAAGTATGGAGCAATGCAATCAATTCTATAGGGTTCCATTTGTTTCAATTGAGTTAAGTATATTGTATGTCTTGGGTTGTACGACTGTACAACCCAAGACATACAATATACTTAACTCAAGGCAGTATAGGCAATTTAGACATGTGCAATTCGTTTAGTTTTTTTTCGTTATTTTCGTTCGTTCGTTTTCGTACGAATGAACGAATGATTCGCAAAATTTTTTAACGAATAATGAATCGTTCGAATCGAACGAATCCGATTAACGAATCGTTCGAATCGAACGAATCCGATTAACGAATCGTTCGAACCGAACGAATCCGATTAACGAATCGTTCAAATCGAACAAATCCGAAAAACAACGAAAATCCGAAAAAAAATTATTAGAAACAACGAATGTACGAATGAAGAAAATCCGAAAAACGAAAACAGGAACAACAAAAATGAACGAAAAAATTCGTACATTCGTAACTTTTTTTTTTTCGATTCGTAATTTTCCGTGTCTCTTACAATGGCATTGCTTAACGTGCTTCGAATGGATTGAACGAAAAAAATTCGTACATTCGTAACTTTTTTTTTCGATTCGTAATTTTCTGTGTCTCTTAAAATGTAATAATAGCATACACATTACATACAATTATGAATTATGCTCCGATTACGAATCTACAAATGTTACGAATGTTACGAATGTATGAATAAATACGAATGCGTCCGAATTTCGAATAAACGAAAATTAAATCAACGAAAAATAACTCTTACGAATGTACGAATCGTTACGAATACGAACACCGACGACTTACGAATGTACGAATCGTTACGAATCCGAACACCGACGACTTACGAATTTACGAATCGTTACGAATCAACGGAAACGAAAAAAACGAAACGAAAATAAACGAATTTTTTTCGGAAACGAAAAAAAAAAAACGAAACGAGAATAAACAAATTTTTTTGTTGTGCACATGTCTAAGGCAATTTACCCCAAATATGGTATAAAAAGGGTATCTTTACTGGAATAAAGTAAATATGTAAAGTACATACACCCAGTGAAGTGTTTAGCTTCAAGCAATACACAGAGATTAAACAAATTCTCCTACATAAGTTGTACCTGATTATCTGCGGTCTTCTCTTCTCTACATCTATTTAAAGGTTGTCTGAGCTCTTGGAAAACGAGGAAAAGAGCTTAACCGCTTCCCTTCCGGTGCACAACGATGTACGTCGACAGAATGGCACGGACAGGCATAAGGGCGTACAGGTACGTCCCCTTTAAGATGCCGCCGTGCCATCGAGCACACGTGAGTCCGGTCGCGGGTCCCGCGGACTCAATCGCCGCGGGGATACCCGCGATCGTCTCACGGGAAGGCTGAACGGGGAGATGCGGAAATAAACAGCATCTCCCCGTTCTGCCTAGCAACTAGTGGCGCCGATCTCTGCTCCCTGTGATTGGAGCAGAGATCAGCATTCACTAGCTCACAGCCACGCCCCCCCACATTTAGAAACACGCCTCTAGGAACATATAACCCCTACACTGCTACCTAGTGGTTAACCCCTTCACTGCCAGTGTCATTTACACAGGAATCAGTGCATTTAAATAGCACTGATTGCTGTATAAATGACAATGGTCCCAAAAATGTGTCAAAAATGTCCGATGTGTCCGCCATAATGTCGCAGTCACAATAAAAATCTCTGATCGCCGCCATTACTAGTAAAAAAAAAAAATATTAATAAAAATGCTATAAAACTAACCCCTATTTTGTAAACGCTATAACTTTTGCGCAAACCAATCAATAATCGCCTATTGCGATTTTTTTTTTACCAAAAATATGTAGAAGAATACGTATCGGCCTAAGCTGAGGAAAAAAAAATGTTTTTATATATTTTTTGGGGATATTTATTATAGCAAAAAGTTAAAAATATTACATTTTTTTCAAAATTGTCGCTCTTTTTTGTTTATACCGCAAAAAATAAAAACTGCAGGGGCGATCAAATACCACCAAAAGAAAGCTCTATTTGTGGAAAAAAAAGGACGTCAATTTTGTTTGGGAGCCATGTCGCACGACCGCGCAATCGCAAAAAGTGGTCTGGTCTTAAGCCAGCAAAATGGTCCGGGCTGAAAGTGGTTAAATTACGCACTGCAGAGCTCAGTAAGGAGAGCTCTGAGAGCTGAATGAAGGGAAGGGACAGTCACCCCCTTCACATGGCACACACATGAACAGAGCTAAGGCTGTCAATCACAGGCTGTGTGCTGGAGGTCCCCGAGGTGTCAGGAAAACTTGTCAGAAGTGACTCATAGAGATGGCAGAGGAACTAAACAGCAGACAGAAATTACATTTGGTGCTTTGGATTGAGAGAAGTACACACTATGGCGCAGGGGTAGGCAACCTCGGCCCTCCAGCTGTGGTGAAACTACAAGTCCCATGATACATTGCAAGACCCTGACAATCACAGGGCATGGCTCCTAGAGGCAGAGGCATGAAGGGATTTGTAGTTTCAAGACAGCTGGAGTGCCGAGATTGGCTACTCTTGCTATAGAGGGATATGCTTTGTTTATACTTCATGTCTGAGGTTTACAACCACTTTAAAGATGTATAGAAAGTAATGTTTACAAACGTTTTTATTATTTTTGTTGAACAGTGCAAATACAGAGTGTACGAGCCGGTTCACACTGGGGCAACACGACTTCCAGCGCAACTTTTGGAGGCAACTTGGACACGACTTGAGTATGAATAACAACGCGACCTGGAGCGACTTCAACATAACTTGGGGCGACTTACAACACGACTTTAAGTTGCCCCAGGCCAGGCCAGGCGAATTTGGCTGTGACCAATCAGAGAATAATCAGCTCTCAAGGGGGAACTCCACACCAAATTTTAAATAAAAAAACGGCATGGGTTCCCCCTCCAGGAGCATACCAGGCCCTTAGGTCTGGTATGGATTTTAAGGGAAACCCCTACGCCGAAAAAACGGCGTGGGGGGTCCCCCCAAAATCCATACCAGACCCTTATCCGAGCACACAGCCTGGCCGGTAAGGAAAGGGGGTGGGGATGAGCGGGCGCCCCCCCCCTCCTGAACCGTACCAGGCCGCATGCCCTCAACATGGGGGTGGGTGCTTTGGGGAAGGGGGGCGCCCTGCAGCCCCCCCCACCCCAAAGCACCTTGCCCCCATGTTGATGAGCTGAACGTCCATATGAAGCTGCACACACCCCCTTGTGAAACGCGTTGACGTCATCCCCGTACGGACACCACGTCATGACGTTATGACGCAACCCCCCGTAGGAGCGAACGAGCCGGCTTACTGACGGAGTGACGGAGGAAGGGGCTCGACCATATGGCTATCCAGCCAGATTGGTGTCTGCATAGAAGGGCACTTCAGTGCACAAAGCGAGCGATACACGCACTAATTACCATGAAAGTAGGCTGATTGCCAACACAATTAGCTCAGACCTGAATCTTCCATGCATATGGAGAAATCCTTTGATTTATACAACATCCACTTGCAGGACAATATGCTATATAAGTATACCGGAAGAATTTCACAGGCTATTTGCAGCATCTAATCGGCATCCACCAGCCTACAAGGGAAGGGTAATGTATGACGGCCGTCATTGATGTTAAAGTTACCCAAGTGAAACAGAGGAGGTTACCTCGTATTTGCCAATACACTGTTGATATGATGCAGTAATCAATCTGTATTTTCTGCTAAGAGAACTTTTTGATACCTATTATAGCGACATTATCTACAAGTTTTAAGGCATCTATATATATGTATATATATATATATATATATATATATATATATACAACAATTCTTGTTTAAGAGGAAGCCACCAACCATGTAACCCAGGACTTCTATTTCACGTGAATTGCCCCTCATGCATATGCACAGCCTTTAGGAAATCCTCCTTTAATTGGCTATTCATTTATTGTCATCAACTGTACAGTTGATGACTAACATTACAGCGCGACTTGGGGCGTCTCGGGGCAACCTGAAGTCGGATCCTGAGTCGCCCTGGTGGGAACCGGCTCTACAGGTGATCGGTAAACCATAATCATAACATAGTTTAACAAGTTGGATACTGTAACAGCAGATCTTAGTACATCTCTAAACAATGAGTATCGAACCATTGTAAGTACAATGCGTCCAATATATCAGCATATCCACTTGGTCCATAGTCAGACTATTTTTCAACTTGGAGAAACAGAGGAAATAAAAGAAAAAGTTAACATATCTTGACACTCGCGGAGCATACTGTTTCCAATCTATGTCGAGGCTGAGATAATAAATTTCAGGCTCATGAAGTGCAATGCGTACCTCTCTTCTTGAGAGAGCTCGATGGCCCATTAGGGCCCCCAGGGGTATTGAGCTGAGAAAGTTAGTGGTCTTGTGCCACACTGCTAAGTTGGTGGGCTGACCACTTATTCCATTTCCCGTCAAATATATGCATGGTGTCCATAAGAGTGTGATGGATTCTTTCCATTAGTCTGATGGACTCCATGTGGAGAAGCACCTGTGACCATGGCACAGAGGGGCTTTTCCAGTTCAGTGCAATTGCCCATTGGATGGCACTGAAGAGGGTATGTATCAGCTTCTGTTTTGGGGGGATAGCGCCAGGAATATCAGCGTAGAGAATGCACATTTGAAAGGTAAGGGTCACTAAGACATCTGTGATCTTAGGGATCAAGTTGGTGGCTTTAGTCCAAATGTGTGTCAATGAACCACAGGCCCAGAACGTGTGCAGCAATGTGCCCCTGGCCCGACATCCTCTAAAGCATGTGTCGGGAACCAAAGGGAACATCCTAAGCAGACAATCCGGGGTGTAGTACCATCTAGTGTGAAGCTTGAGGACCGTTTCTTTTATGGAGATAGAGCGTGTACATTTGTGCATGTTGTCAACCATGTCCTGCCAGTCCTCCACTGTGAATTCTTGTTCAACTTCTGCTTCCCAACCCAACATTGCGGCCGTTTTGGGGGCTGAGTTGTGACCATTCAGGTACCCATACAGACTAGAGATAGTGCCCTTTTCTCGGGATGCTTTCCCGCATAATTCTTCATATTGTGTTCTTGTGGACCTAGATAACTCTCGGAAGTTGTTGGTGTAAAAGTGCCTGGTCTGAAGGAACTGGTAGAATACTGTCTTGTCCATGTCATACTGTTGTTGTAGGTGTGCAAATGAGCAGAAAGAGGCATCACACAGAAATGATTTCAGTGAAGTAAGGCCTCTATCTGTCCATTCAGTAAAGGAGGAATGTTGGTGGAATGCTGGGGGGAAAAGGGGTTCCCCCAGATAGGAGGCCAGAGGTGGGGCTTTTGATTTTAACTGGAATTTTTTCCAATAGAGGGACCAGAGATAGAGAGACTGTCCCACTATAGCATTCAGCTGGGCAATCTCCCTGTGGGTGATGGAGCAAGACCACAGGAGACCCGGGAGGTGGTATGCAGCGATCAAAGTTCTTTCAAATTGTAGCCAATGGATAAAGGCCGGGTTAGCATGCCACTGGGCGGTCTGTACAAGGTGAGCGGCCAGAAAGTACTTCCACAAATCTGGGCATCCCAGACTAACCCCCGAGCAGGTCCTGTACATCACTGGGCGACCTAGTCTGGGTTTTTTCTTTTGCCAAATTAAAGAGAGTAGTTCATATTGGAGTTTGTCTAGGGTAGCACGGGGAACATATAGTGGTAGGGAGCGGAAGAAAAAGAGAAGTTTGGGCAAGATGGACATTTTTACTGCTTGGATACGGCCTAAAAAGGATATTCTATAGTTGGACCATTGAAGGAGAAGGTTTTTAATGGAGGCAAAGGCTTGTGGGTAATTGTGTGTGTACACTTGCTTTAGGGTAGGGGTGAGTTTAACACCCAGGTATTGTAGGGAAGAGGGGCTCCAAAAATCTGAAAGAGTCTTTAAGAGAACTTAGGACCGTGTTGGGGAGATGGATGGGCATAGCCGAGCATTTGGTCGGGTTAACCACTAGACCTGAAAGTTGATGGAATTAAGTTAAGGAGGCAAAGAGGTTAGGGAGGGAGATTAAAGGGTCAGAGAGAAACAATAGGACGTCATCAGCATATAGACTAATTTTAAATTCCTGATCTCCTTTAAAATAGCCCTTTATATTGGGGTTCTCTATTATCGATTTGGTTAAGGGTTCCATGGCGAGGGCAAATAGAAGGGGGGAAAGGGGACATCCCTGTCTCGTGCCCCTCTCCAGGGGGAAGTATGCAGAGTTACTGCCAGGGATCTTAATATTAGTGCAGGGGTGGTGATACAGGGCTCTAAATCCAGATGTATAGAAAGTTAAACAGGTTCAAAGGCACAAGGGGAACAGGTGAACCTATCCATACACATGCATAGATAGGCAATCAACTTGTCAGGGCTGGTCTCAGCTCTTCCTTCTCTGAGCTGGCCACTCAGCTGTGGGCTAATTTCCAGCTCCTATCTCTCCACAGGTACTCAGCTGTTGATGATAGCCTGCTCGTCAGTCCTGCCTACTTAAGCCGTCCAGTCCAGAGGAGCTCTGCCTTTGCCTTGGTCAATATCACAGAAACGATCGCCTGCGGTCCTGTTCAAGATTTGATTTGCTGACATCCCTTCTGGCTCCAGATCCTGCTTGCTGTTCCACTACATTGATCCCTGACTTCTGGCTTGGCTGACTATGCGTTCCGGTTACTGAACTTTGGCTATGTTTTGACTATGTTTGTTAATTTTACTTTTATTATTAACCATCTCAATACAGTGCATTTTCACCCCCTTCCTGCCCAAGCCATTTTTCAGCTTTCAGTGCTGTCACACTTTGAATGACAATTGCGCGGTCGTACAACACTTTACCCAGATGAAATTGTTATAATTTTGTCCCCACAAATAGAGTTTTCTTTTGGTGGTATTTGATCACCTCTGCGGTTTTTATTTTCTGCGCTATAAACAAATGAATAGGGACAAGTTTGAAAAAAAACAATATATTTTACTTTTTGCTATAATAAATATCCAATTTTTATTTATTTTTTAACAAATTTTTTTCCTCAGTTTAGGCCGATACGTATTCTTCTACATATTTTTGGTAAAAAAAATCGCAATAAGCGTATATTGATTGGTTTGCGCAAAAGTTATAGTGCCTACAAAATAGAGGATAGATTTATAGCATTTTTATTATTATTATTTTTTAAACTAGTAATGGCGGCGATCTGCGATTTTTATCATGACTGCGATATTGCGGCGGACATATCAGACACTTTTTGACACATTTTTGGGACCATTCACATTTATACAGCGATCAGTGCTATAAAAAAAACATTGATTACTGTATAAATGTGACTGGCAGGGAAGGGGTTAACACTAGGGGGAGCTGCAGGGGTTAATATGTTCCCTGGGAGTGATTCTAACTGTAGGGGATTCACAGGGGAGGAGACCGTTCGGTGTTTCTTTGTACTGAGAACACACCATCGGTCTCCTCTCCTCTGACAGGACCGTGGATCTGTGTGTTTACACACACAGATCCACAGTCCTCCTGTGTTACTGGGCAATCGCGGGTGCCCGGCGTACATCGTGGCCGCCGGGCACGCGCATCGAGTCCCCAGTGACACGGCGGGCATGCGTGACACGGCCGAAAAAACTTGAATACACCACCTAGGGAAATAAACCACCCCAATTCCCACATCCACCTGACACCATAAGCTTAAATTAGGGAGGGAGGGTGGTAAAAAGCTCCTGCTTCTTCCGTTACTGGCGCGAACTGAGCCTCTGCGCGCTGACTCCGCCCCCTTACTCAAACTATCTCCGCCCCCTTACTCAAACTATCTCCGCCCACCGGCCTGCCTCCTAAAACCTTTCCATTACTTAACTTTACGGAGCCTGCGCCTCACTGCCCCCCACCCTAGTCATGCTGGCCCTCCCCTTAGTGCCTAGCTCCGGGCCATTTCTTTCCTAACACTCACCTGCCTCTCAGCCAATCAGGTGCACCGGTCTGGTTACCTGTCACCTGATTGGCTGAAACAACAGGCTCTGTGATTGGACGCCTGATAGAGAGAACCGCAGACATCAAAGAGCGTGGTCGCGGAGGATGCCACCGTGATCCGCTGCGAGACAGGTAAGTCCCGACTCCCAGGCGATGCACACTGGCAGCATTTGATGGGGCACAGTAGTGGCAATTGATAGGCACACTGGAGGCAATTGATGGGACACAGTAACGGAAATTGATGGGCACACTGGCAGCAATTGATGGGCACACTGGCAGCAATTGATGGGGCACACTAGCAGCAATTGATGGGCACACTGGCAGCAATTTATGGGTACAGTAGCTGTGTTTGATGGCACAGTGGTAGCAATTTATGGGCACAGTGGCTGCGTTTTATGGCACAGTGACTGCATTTTATGGCACAGTGACTGTGTTTAAAGGGCACAGTGACTGCATTTAAAGGGCACAGTGGCTGCGTTTGATGGGCACAGTAGCTGCGTTTGATGGGCACAGTGGCTGCAATTGATGTTTTTTTTTTTTTTCAGTTTGTTTGCGCACCAGCCGCCCCTGCGCATGACCTGTGCCACAAGCAGGCCCAGACTGGCCATAGGATACACCGGAATTCGTGTCTATGGACGCAAATGCTGGACTCAGGAGCGTGCCCTAAAGGTAACCCCCTCGGGAGAGCGCTTCTCCTAGGGGGTTATCTGGTGCAGGGAGGAGCAGTAAGAGCCACCGAGGGACCCCAGAAGAGGATGTTCGGGGCCACTCTGTGCAAAACGAGCTGTGCAGTGGAGGTAAGTATGACATGTTTGTTATTTTAAACAAAAAAAAAACAAACCTTTAGTATCACTTTAAAGTAATCAAATCCACACATCCTGTAACCCCCCACATCCCACCCCCCCTCCCCCCGGGCCTATTTTTTACAGGGGCGGGGGTGGGGGAGCTGGGTATGCCAAAGTTACGTAATTTGGACCTAGGTGAGAATTGTGGAAGTAGGGGCTGATACCGGTCAGAAAAAGAAAACAAAGCTTTCAAATATGGTAGATTGGGGGGGGGGGGGTGGTTTAGGATAGACCCTAAAACTAACATCTTTTTTTGTTGTTGTTTAAGATGGAGAGGAGAGGGCAGGGCTTTTTTTCAGTAGGAACAAGGGGGAAACTGACAAGGGGCACTAGAGTGTGCTGGAGGGTCTATTAATGCTGGCCTGCAGGGGGATCTATTGTCTTTAAGAGAGACCTATTGTTGCGTGCGGGGGTGGGCAGTTGTTGCTAGGAGGGATCTACTGTTAAGGGTGGGGTCTATGTTGCTGGCTGTTTGAGGTTCTATTGATGCTGGCTGCTGGAAGATCTATTGTTACTAGTGGGGATCTATTATTGATGGGTGCATCTATTGTTGCTTGGGGGGGGGGTCTATTGTTGATGGGAGTGGTCTATTGTTGTAGGGGGACAATTGGTTGTGGATAGGAGTGGATGTATTGTTGCTGGGAGGTCTATTGTTGCTGGGAGTGGTCTATTGTTGTAGGGGGGAGGATCGATTGCTGATGGGAGTGGATCTATTGTTGCTGGGAGGTCTATTGTCGCTGAGGAAATCTATTGTTGAAGGTGGTGTATTGTTGCTGAAGTGGATCTATTGTTGCTGGGGCTCTATTGCTGCTAAGGTGGATCTATTGTTGCTGGGGGGTGCAGGGGATCTATTTTGCTGCTCATCTTGTTAGCATTAGCAAATTCCATACAAATTACTTACACTACAAAATGATACTCGAGTATTCTCTAAAATGGGAGAAACTGGGAGGTGGGTAGAGGTTTGAACCAGGGGTCAGTGCTTGGAGATGTTTAGGAGGCGGAGACAGGGGGTAACTTGGAAAGGGGGGGGTGCCCACACCTATTCTCCCAAGAAAAAGCCTTAGGAGAGGGGCTAGAACAGGGGTGCCCAACCCGTGGCCCGCGGCGCCATCCGAGGTGGCCCGCCACGTCTTGCCCTGAGATGGCGGGTCGGGAAGCCCTGATCGCGGGTACCCGACCCGCCATCTCCGAGCATCAGCTAGAATGGAGCCGCCGCTAAAGGAAGCAGAGCCGATGCTTCCTGTATAGCGCCGGCTCCTTCACAGGCGGAGTGATATCAAATGTACTCCGCCTGTGACAGGAATGTGTACTGCAGCTGCATGCTTCCTGAGATCTCACAGCAGCCAGCAGTGCCAGAGCCAGCAGTGCCAGTACCAGTACCCATCAGCAGTACCAGCCAGAAGTACCAGTACCCACTACCAGTACCAGCCAGCAGTATCAGTACCCACCAGCAGTACCAGTCACCAGTACCCACCAGCAGTACCAGCCAGAAGTACCAGTACCCACCAGCAGTACCTGCCAGCAGTACCAGTACCCGCCAGCAGTACCAGTACCCGCCAGCAGTACCAGTACCCACCACCAGTACCAGCCAGCAGTACCAGTGCCCACCACCAGTACTAGCCACCAGTACCCGCCAGCAGTACCAGTACCTGCCAGCAGTACCGGTACCCACCAGCAGTACTAGCCACCAGTACCAGTCACCAGTACCAGTACCCACCAGCAGTACCAGTCACCAGTACCCACCAGCAGTACCAGCCAGCAGTACCAGTACCTGCCAGCAGTACCAGTACCCGCCAGCAGTACCAGTACCCACCACCAGTACCAGCCAGCAGTACCAGTGCCCACCACCAGTACTAGCCACCAGTACCCGCCAGCAGTATCAGTACCAGCCAGCAGTATCAGTACCAGCCAGCAGTACCAGTACCCGCCAGCAGTACCAGTACCCGCTAGCAGTATCAGTACCCGCCACCAGTACCCATCAACAGTACTAGCCACCAGTAGCCGCCAGCAGTACCAGTACCCGCCAGCAGTACCAGTACCCACCAGCAGTACCAGTACCAGCCAGCAGTATCAGTACCAGCCACCAGTACCAGTCACCAGTACCCGCCAGCAGTACCAGTACCAGCCAGCAGTACCAGTCACCAGTACCCGCCAGCAGTATCAGTACCCGCCACCAGTACCAGTACCCATCAGCAGTACTAGCCACCAGTACCAGTCACCAGTATCTGTACCCACCAGCAGTACCAGTACCCACCAGCAGTACCCGCCACCAGTACCAGTACCCACCAGCAGTACCAGTACCAGTACCCACCAGCAGTACCAGCCAGCAGTACCCACCAGCAATACCAGTACCAGCCAGCAGTATCAGTACAAGTACCAGCCAGCAGTACCAGTACCCACCAGCAGTACCAACCACCAGTACTAGCCACCAGTTCCAGCCACCAGTACCAGTACCAGCCAGCAGTACCAGTACCCACCAGCAGCACCAACCACCAGTTCCAGTCACCAGTACCAGCCAGCAGTACCAGTACCCGCCAGCAGTACCCACCAGCAGCACCAGTACCCACCAGCACCCACCAGCAGTACAAGTAGCAGCAAGCAGTTTCATCCAGCAGTACCAGTACCAGCCAGCAGTACCAGTACCCACGAGCAGTACCAACCACCAGTTCCAGTCACCAGTACCAGTCAGCAGTACCAGTACTAGTCAGCAGTACCAGTACCAGTCAGCAGTACCAGTACCAGTCAGCAGTACCAGTACCAGTCAGCAGAACCAGTCAGCAGTACCAGCCAGCAGTACCAGTACCCACCAGCAGCACCAGCAGCACCAGTACCCACCAGCACCCGCCAGCAGTACCAGTAGCTGCAAGCAGTTTCAGCCACCAGTACCCGCCAGCAGTACCAGTACCCGCCAGCAGTACCAGCAGGCAGTACCCAACAGCAGTACCAGCCAGCAGTACCAGCCAGCAGTACCAGCCCTGAAGGACAGCCAGCAGCAGCCACCAGTTATAACCACCTGGGGAACAGCAGCAACCAGCTGCAGGAATCCTGAGGAAGAAGTGAAGATTGAGGTCAGTTGAGGAGCAGGTAAACCGCTGTGCATCAGTGTGAAAGCAGCCTTAGTCCCCTTTCACACGATCGGTCCGATTGGGTCCGCCTGAAAAACAGACAGGCAGAACCGATCAGACCCTCCATTCACCTCTATAGAGCGGCAGATGTAAACAGATGCCTATCTGCAATCCGATCTGCTTAAAAAACAGAAGGGGATCTGTCCCCTTCTGTCTGGGCAAATAGGAGGGCCCTTAGGGTAGAGCGGGCTGCATCTGTGTCTGCTCTACATATGCAGAATGGACACAGACCTGCCATCTGCCCGCTACGCTCATTGTGGCCCGCGACCGGTTACCAAGTCGCTAAAGTGGCCCTCGCTCCTCAAAAGGTTGGGCACCCCTGGGCTAGAACACCTGCCAGGTCTCATTTCCTGTTGTAGCTATAGGACAGGAAGTGAAGAGATATCTGCCTAATCGGAGACAGTTGGCACAAATAAATAAATAAACCTTACAGGGGTTGTGTCCCTCTATTCATACTCTATCTAAAAAGGAAAAAAAAAAAAAGTTTTGTTGTTAGTTCTACTTCAACATATTTTTTCATTTTCCCCTGCTATGATATCAACAGGAAATCTTTTTGAGGTTTTTATCATCTTCGACTCCTATGGTTCAATAGCAGAATTTTAACTGATTTTATTTGTTCCGGCAAGGTCATGACAAACAAATCATCATAACCGCACCATGATTTTCCATCTGCTCAGCTTCTCTTTGAAAGAATTTATCAATCTCTTATGTCCTCCTGAATAGTTTTGATTTGTAAGGTTACCGGGGCATGACCGGGATCTCAACTCCAGTCTTCACATAACGAAACCACAGCTCGTTAGATAACACAGAAGGAAGTCCAACAGCAAATCAGACATTTTATGCCAGGGTTGCAGAAATAATTGGTGTAACTCTTCTCCTCGGAGTGACCTCAATTTCCATAATTTTGAATTTCAATTCTTTGGTTGAGAATACTAATTTATTCTCTGTGGGAAAAGCATTCATCTAGATGACTTACGCGATTCCCAGAATGCAGACATCGTGGAGCAAAACACAAACATGTTGATCCGATAAAGCTCTTTCATTTTAGAAGAGTGTTTCACATCTTTAGAATTAGGAGGTAGTTGGTGAATAATCAGCTGACCTTTTAGACCCAAAACCTGATTGTGTATCCAAACATCGACTACGATTAATGACAGGTTCTTGTACTTAGTTGCTAAAATTGCTCCTGTTGACTTCTCTAGTGTTGAATAGATAATGATGTGTTGCCCAAGTTGAAAACTCATATGTATACAGTTGCAGTGATTGTGGCCAAAATCCAACATTTTGCAGAAGAGCAATGTTGAATGGGATTTTATCCACTAGGGTTTCTCAACCAGGGATCCATGGAACCCTAGGGTTCCTCCACAGGTTGCTAGGGTTTTCTTTAGCAATGAACAATTTCTGCCTCTCAGGTAAGTTCCTGCTGACACCAATGATCTTTTTAGCTATCTGTAAGGGGGTCATTCTTCCCAATGACCACAATTGTAAGGGCCATTCTTTCCACTTACCATCATACTAATGTGTTGTCAGGTGCAGTCCATATTCTCCACTGCAGGTGGCGCTTGACTGCAGCTGCAAGGCACATGGGAATTAAGTTAAGAGAAGTTGGGTTTCTTTCCAGATTTTCACGGTCATTCTGGAGATTGTGATCTGATGGAGGTCAGTGTAGGGACAGGTTCCCCATCTGAGAGGGACAGTGCCAGCAATAGTGAAATGTTCTAGTGAAGTAGGAAACTTCCGTTAGACCAGCCAAGCCACGCTTCGCTCCTTGTGGTAGGCGCTGTCGGCACCCCTAAAGCCTGGTACATACAAGTGTACAGCAGTCTGTCCGACAGAAGCCGGCCAAACGTTCAGCTTCTGTCAAACGGGCATGCTGGATAAAAAGCAGCTGATCAACATCCAATCAGCCCTCGCTGCCAATATCTGCAATCGCTGACCGGAGTGTTCTGGCGGGGGAGGGGGGGCAATCCCCCTGTTGAACATAATAGGCAAGCAGGGAGATCATTGCACTAACATTGCATAGTTAGTACAGCAAGCTCCTCTTGAGCTCCCCAGCTTTTTTTCATCCTGTGCCCTGGATTGATCGAAAAAAAACTGCATGTGTGCTCCAGACTTCTATCTCTCCGCTGCACAGTTGTAGATGGCACCGGATGGGTGAGCCTCCCCGCCAGGCCTATTTGTGCTGTTAACCAGCTGTTTCAATACATCTTTCTTCACAAATTAGGACTCGGGAAGCAGGATTTTTACGGTGCTGACAAAAAATAATGAGAACCAATATGATAAAATTTATATAACAATTTTAATGAGAATATAGTTAAAACATAGAGCCGCTTTGTTCACTGATAATCAACAATTGGTGATAGAGGTGGTCACAGGCGAACAATTAGCTTTAACAGAAATTGCTTTTTCATATATTAACCCGACATGTTTCGCATTAGCTTCATCAGGGGATATACGAATCAAAAAAAGTAAAAAATTGTACAAAAATACAAACCGAATTGGAAAGAGAGTACATTAAATACAAAATTACAAAACATAAGTAACTTGAATATAGACATATAAGTATGTGCATGTATCTCTTGCCAGTGCCCGCCCCCAAGGAGGGTGAACCTACCGTTCCAGACTTCCTGAAAAACAACCACTGCCACGGGGAACCAATCGACCTGAGTGAAAGGGGCTCTATGGGGCCACAGAAGGCACACAAAGTGACCAGGCTGCAAGTGCATGAGAAAGAAAAAATGAGCATAGAAATATAGAGGGAAAAATTCCTAATTATCAGATGTACATAGATTTTTGAATGAAAGGAATATAAATGTTTTATGTATGAATACTCACTTAAAATAATTTATTTCAGAGCATGGGGTGGAGGGCGTCTAGGACGTGGAAAGGGTATATGTAAATGCAATAGGAATATACCGAGTAACTCTGAGGAAGAAAAATAGAGAATGGGCAATGAGGTATATATATATATATATATATATATATATATATATATACACATATGCATACACATACACAAGTGTATATATACATAGACATGTATATAGGGGCGCTACAGAAGAAAAAAGGAGAAAGAAAGAAAAATATAAAGAAAAATTAAATTAGATATCTCATAATAGTATGGGTTGGTTGCTCAGATTATGTTTTAACTATATTCTCATTAAAATTGTTATATCAATTGTATCATATTGGTTCTCATTATTATTTGTCAGCGCCATAAAAATCACGCTTCTTTCCTCTTCCTTTTCATAATTAATTACCTGGGATGAGGTGCCAATTCTTTGGGTGTTCTACCTTGAGTCGGACATACCTTACAATAGATATTGTAATATTTAGCAGGGGTTCCCTGAGAGCCAAACAGGGGCAGCCCATCCATTAAGGGTGCATGGGCGCCGCCCCCCTATCCATGTGTCCGGCCCCTATGAAAGACACCAGATGCATGAATTCTAACGGGGAGGCGGGGTGTTTTGAAGCACCTAATTAGAGCCAGAGGCTTCAAAATAAGGTGGGTTCAAGGTGCAGAGAATGCCAACCCAGCCCACCAGGTGTGTTATGTTGTGGAAAATTTTATGAAGATGTTTTTAGATGTATTTTAATATATATTGTCATAGGAGTCTCCCTATGTTAGTTTTCCACTAGCCCGCTCTAAAGAGCTGACTGGGGCAGACTGACGCTGGTTGAGATCCGTTAGGTAGTGGAAAACTTCCTTGGATTGGAAAGAGGTGTTTGCGGAGTGGGGGTATGTCCGCCAGCGAAAGGGCCCCTGTGCATTGCACAGCTGATCGTCTGAGGGGATATGCTTGCTCTGCAAGGATCGGTTATGGGCGGATGTACGCTTATTGTCTCTGCTGGGTCTGATCAGCACATGTCGAGATTCGCAGCGTGCATCTGCAGATAACCTTCCATCCACAAAGAAAGGGTAGCATAGTCCAGGTATGCATTGTTTTCTGGAACAATGTATATTAAGGATTACTATCAGCGGATTTGTAGTCATCATTCATTGGTTATTGTATAAATGAATTTATGCTGTATCATGTCTTTATTTGGTCATGTCCTTATATGGTCATTCACATCCTGTGTTGCTCCTGTGAGGTCACAAGCTTTGTAGGAGGCGTTTGGCTGTTGGAGGCACACCCTCAAGTTTGGGACTTCCTGTTGATATGTAAATAAAAGCAGAGATGCATGGCTCAGGAAGCAGAGAGGCTAACCAATTTGAGAACGTAAGAATGCTGGTGATGTCTCTTTAATGGGGAACCAGAGGGGACTGCTGAGAAGCAGCCAGGCTGAGATGAGAATGTAAGAATGCTGGTGATGTCTGATTACTTGGATGAGTGGGTTGTAGGTAAGTCATTATATCATTAAGACGGAAATGGGTGCTCATATTAGCACAAGAGATGTGGCTGTGTGCTCTGCATACAGCCAGATTTCTACTACAGTTAAAAGGAATATTCACTATTTGTAACACTGAACCTCCTCCCGGCCAATCAGGAAGCGGTTCTTGAGACCTGTCACCCGATTGGCTGAAAGGACAGGCAATCCTATTGGATGCCTAGGAGGAGGGGAGGAGACGCACAGTGGAACCCCTGTGACAGAGAAGAGGATGCCCGATGCCCACCACCACCCGCCTCCCGCCAGATGGGGTAAGTGCCGGACCGACCGGCAGACAACGGGCGGGGGGAGGTGCCGCCGGGGGGGTTCTGGGTGGTTGTTTGCCACCCCCAAAAAAAAAAAAAAATTTTGAAAAGGTTGAGAAAGGTTGCACTAAATTATGGTGTACTAACTTTGTAAACATGGCCCGAGTGATGGTACTGGAGGGATAAGTCAATGACAGAAATCAAGGACTATGTAGTGGTAAGAATGGGTAAAATAACAGAACCAAGGAGTCAAAAAAAAGCTGGAATCCAAGAGGCCTGTAGGCAGGTGCAGTTAGGCTTCTCACATGTAGGTGGCTCTGTGCCATTGTTACACGGGAAGGGGAGTGTCATAAGGAAATTGAACCCTTAGGGATTCCATATAGTGCCTCGAGAGGAGAAGTGGTCTGATTGGACCTTGAACTTTCCAGAGACTTTGTCGGCCGTCTTGGGTGAGGGAACCTTTTAAATAGGGAAACTTCATTTTGGCGCACTTCTGGTGAGTATGTGGTCAGGTACAGGAACCTCGGGGGGGGGGGGGGGGGCGGGGGATCAAAGCATTGGAAAAGGTTCCTGCAGAGTAGCGATAGCTCAGGGCAGGCCCATTGGCCATTTGTGATACTCCAGAGCAGGGGTCAGCAACCCGCAAACAGTCTCGCCGCTGTCTTCATTGGACAGCGGCGAGCGGTCGGTATCACAGGGCTGGATGGGGGCGAGAATCACTGGAGTTAACTTTTTACATTAAACAGCATGTGACTGTAATGTGAAAAGTTAACTTCAGCAGTTCCCACCCCCATCTAGACCTTTAATTTCAATCTCTACTCTGCTGTACACCTGTGTAAGGTAGGAGAGTTCTACCCACACAGTGTGTGAGTGTGTTGGGTGGGGTGCAGGGGGGCAGAGGACACTACAGTGGGGGGCACAGAAAACTTGCTATGGTGGAGGTGAGCAGAGGACACTATGGGAGTGATGTGAAGGGGGACAGAGGACACTGCTATAGGGGGAACCCTATCAGGGACCCCATCACCCCTGGGGACATTACCGTTGGGGACCCATTCTCATCTAGGGACAGGGACCCCTTTTCAGTGCTTTCCCTTCAAATAGAAGTGCTTACTGTTATCAATTAACAAAATGGAAAATAAATGAACAGAAGAGAAATCAAAATCAAATCAATGTTTGGTGTGTCCACCCTTTACCCTCAAACCAGCATCAATTCTTCTAGGTAGACTTGCACACAATTTTTAAAGGAACTCAGAAGGTAGATTGATCCAAACATCTTGGAGAACTAAGCACAGATCTTCTGTGGATGTCTCAAATCCTTCTGTCTCTTCACGTAATCCCAGACAGACTCCATGATATTGAGATCAGGGCTCTGTGGGGGCCAAACCATCACTTCCAGGGCTCCTTGTTCTTCTTTTTGCTTGAAATAGCTCTTAATGACATTGGCTGTATGTTTGGGGTTGGTGTCATGCTGCAGAATAAATTTGAGGCCTATCACACGTCTTCCTGATGGCATGGCATGATGGATAAGTATGTGCCTGTATTTCTCAGCCATTGACTATGCTTGCAAAGTGAACAGCCTATTTGCCTTTAGTAAATAAACCCAAATGAGTTTTGGAAATGAGCTGCAAAGGGTGGGCCAACTCAATATTGAACCCCACGGACTAAGACTGGGATGCCATTAAAGTTCATGTGCGTGTAAAGGCAGGCTCCCCAATACTTTTGACAATGTAGTGTATGTTGAACTTAGAGTAGGACTTATGCCGCGTACACACGAAGGGACTATCCCCTCGTGTGTGGGCGTCGGCGGACTTTTTGGCGCCAAAAGTCCGGCGGACTAGGTTTTAAGTTTTGTTTTAAAATTGTCCGCTGGACTTGGCAGTCCTTGGCAGTCCGGCGGACAATCCCGCCGTTAGTAGGCTAGTCCGCCGGACTTTTGAAATGAGCGGACTTTCCGATCATCGGAAAGTCCGTTCATTTAGCACGTGACTTCAGGTAGACGGAGCTAGCGAAGGCAGTGAATGCCGCCGCGCTAGCCCCGTCACCTGGCATGGATTTAAAGGGAATCCCCACACCGAAAAACGGCGTGGGGGTCCCCCCCAAATCCATCTCAGACCCTTATCCGAGCACGCAGCCCGGCAGGCCAGGAAAGGGGTGGGGACGAGCGAGCGCCCCCCCCCTCCTGAGCCATACCAGGCCGCGTGCCCTCAACATGGGGGGTGCCCTGGGGTAAGGGGGGCCGTGCGCCCCCCACCCCAAAGCACCTTGTCCCCATGTTGATGAGGACAAGGGCCTCTTCCCGACAACCCTGGCCATTGGTTGTCGGGGTCTGCGGGCAGGGGCTTATCGGAATCCGGGAGCCCCCTTTAATAAGGGGGCCCCCAGATCCCGGCCCCCCACCCTATGTGAATGAGTATGGGGTACGATGTACCCCTACCCATTCACCTAAGGTGTAAAGTGTAAATAAAAAAAACACACATTTTGTAAAAAATATTTTATTGTGCTGCTCCGGGGGTCTTCTTCCGTCTTGGGGGGTCTTCTCGCCGGACTCCTCCGCCATTTACCTAGCTCTTTTACCGAGCAGAGGAGGCCGGCTACCTTCTTCGTCGTCGACGCCGTCATCTGGGGGTCTCGATCCGCCTTCGGGGGTTTTCCGGGGTCTCTTCTGTTCTTGCCGCGGTCGTCGTTTTCCGCGCCGCCGGCGCCTTCTTCTTCTTCTTCTTCTTCATCTTCCGATGTTGACCCGTCGCTGTCTTTGGCCGGAATGCCAGATGCGCTCGCTCGTCCCCACCCCTTTCCTGGCCTGCCGGGCTGCGTGCTCGGATAAGGGTCGGAGATGGATTTGGAGGGGACAAAGTCCGGACGTGTGTACTCGGCATTAGGTATACTTTAATGAGTGGTACATATTATAACACCATGAAAAGGACTTGAAAAGGACCAACCGTATAGCATATACAGGCCAAAAAAAGCTTTTATTTTTTATAAATACAAACTCTTCATGCCAACAAGAAGCTTTTAATCTCTGTGTGTTGCAGAGTTTATGAAAAATTAAAACTTGGTGAGTCTTTCTTTTGCTTGCTGAATGTCAGGGGAGCGTTATCTATCCTTGTGCACAAAGAGAGGCTCTCGCGCCTTGTAATGTGCAATAACCAAACTGCTAATGCAAAATCATTTGCTTGTGGCATTTAATAAAATATGCAAATGTATGAAATAGTTTGAAATTGTCAAATGAAAAAAAAAAAATTAGTCATGTTAGGAATTTCTATTAAATTTATTCTCACTAAACAATTGCTCCTTTTAATTAATTAATGTAAAGCTTCCTCTTCTTTGCATCATAGATTCAGTCTAGTTGGACGAGCCTGATGTAAGCACAATGAATAGTAAATGGAGTCTAATGAGGCCATAGCAAATAATGCATGTTTGTAGTCCTTGTGTACGCCTTTTGTTTTGATAAAGAATTGGATTGTATGATTGTGAGAGCATGTATTAATTAATCGCAGTTAAAAGTAAACAGAAATATTTCTAAATTCCAGTTCCACGGGAATGCACAGCGGTTTTGGAATTTATTATGGAGAAGAAAAAATAAGATATAAAAAAAAGTTTTGTTTTTATAGCACAGCAAAAATGTTTGTGTGCTGTCAAGAACACATCTATTATATATCATGTTTTCATTTTATATACCGTATTTATTGGTGTATAACACGCACCGGCGTATAACACGCACCCCAAGTTTAGGAGGGAATTTAAAAGAAAAAAAAAGTTTGAGGAGGGAAGTGTAAAGAAAAAAAACTTACATTTAAATGCCCATTAATGCAGCCTTGTCAGTGTCATTTGCAGCCTTCCATTGCAGCCTCGTCAGTCATTTGCAGCCTTTTCATTCATTTGCAGCCTTGTCAGTGGCTTTTCGTTAAAAAATGGCGCCGCCGAGATACAGAGCGGATGTCCTGTGTATCTCGGCGGCGCTTAGTAGTTCTCGGCCGTTCTTGGCGGCTTTCGGGTATTTTCGGCCGTTCTCGGCTATCTTCGGCCGTTCTCGGCTATTTTCGGCCTCACTCGCCTGTTCTCGTCGGCTTTCCGAAAGCCGCCGAGGCTGGCCGAAAATAGCCGACAACGGCCAAAGATAGCCAGGAGTGGCCGAAAATAACCGAAAGCCGCAGAGAACGACCGAAGATAGCCGAGAGTGGTCGAAAATACCCGAAAGCCGCAGAGAACGGCAGAAGAGGTCAGAAACGGCGGGGGATCAGCGTATAACACGCACCCCCCCCCCCGATTTTCCCCTGATTTTAAGGGGAAAAAAGTGCGTGTTATACGCCGATAAATACGGTATATATATATAATGTGTAAATACGCTACATAAACATTTTCTATATTATACACACAAAAGTGAGTACACCCCTCACATTTTTGTAAATATTTTATTATATCTTTTCATGTGACAACACTGAAGAAAGTAGTGAGTGTACAGCTTGTATAACAGTGTAAATTTGCTGCTCCCTCAAAATAACTCAAAGCACAGCTATTAATGTCTAAACCGGAAAAGCCTTGGATGGTTTTTCCGCCGGAATTCCGCTCAAGCTTGTGTTGCCTACACACAGTCACACCAAATTCCAACCGTCAAGAACGCGGTGACGTACAACACTACGACGAGCCGCGAAAATGAAATTCAATGTTTCCGAGCATGCGTCGAATTGTTTTCGAGCACGCGTCGGAATTTTGTGTGTCCGAATTGCCAAAGACGATCGGAATTTCTGATAGAAACTTTTTCCGTCGGAAAATTGAGAACATGCTCTCAAATTTTTGCTGGCGGGAATTCGGCCAGCAAAATTCCAATGGAGCCTACACACGGTTGCATTTCCTGACGAAAAAAGCTCTCATCAGTCTTTTGCTGGACAAATATTTGATTGTGTGCATAAAGAGTATTTCATAAATTTACAGTACTTCATATGCTTTCATTAAATGTCTGCTTCTGGAGATAAAAATCAGACTTTAGCTAAACCATATTTCCAATTCCTCAATATTGGCTCCTTCAGAATAAATACTACCAAATCTTGATTTCTGGATAGAGTGCAGTAGGGTTATAAC
Organism: Lithobates sylvaticus; assembly: GCA_028564925.1. NCBI lineage: Eukaryota > Metazoa > Chordata > Amphibia > Anura > Ranidae > Lithobates > Lithobates sylvaticus. Next base: position 741,259,667 of record CM053026.1, on the reverse strand, counting down.
CCCTGCCAGGATCGTATCCCCACACTAGAGATTGTTCATCCAATGAATATCTTTTTGCCCCCTGAGTGATCAGGAAGAAATTTACTTTTCTCACACTGGAGCAAATTGGACCATGCTTTAGGGTGCTTTCACACTGGGGCGTTTTTCAGGAGCTACAGCGCTAAAAATAGTGCCTGTATAGCTCCTGAAAAAAGCGGGTCCTTTCACTCCAGTGTGAAAGCCGAATGGCTTTCACACTGGAGCGGTGCGATAGCAGGACGGTAAACAAGTCCTGCTAGCAGCATATTTGGAGCGGTGAAGGAGCGGTGTATTCACCGCTTCTATACCACTCCTACCCATTGAAATCAATGGGACACCGCAGGGATACCGCCGGCAAAGCGCCGCTGCAGCAGGTTTTTAACCCTTTTTCGGCCGCTAGCGGGGGTTAAAACCACCCCGCTAGCGGCCGCATACCGCGGCTAAAACGATGGTAAAGCAGCGCTAAATATAGCGCTGCTAAACCGTCGCCGCCCGCACCGCCCCAGTGTAAAGCCGGCCTTAGGGTTTTTTTTTTTTTTGTCTTCCTCTGGATCAACTGTTGGTATAGGATTTTGTATATGAAGGTTTTCTATCTATTATTCTATACATTTATTTTTTCTATTTTTTTATATCGATTGACCTAGATGAACTTTCATTTTTCCACCTGACTAACTATGTGACTCTTTGGAGGATCCCTTATACCATGTGTCATGTTGACAAGTGTCACCTGCTCTGTGCAACGATATTGCAGAGAAAGATCCCTTAACTCCTTTTCTGGCCAGTTATCTCCACTCCTCTCTCCTCCAGGTGCCTCCTTAGCAAAACGGGTGCTGAGGATGCACCGGTGTGAATGAGTACCCAAGCTGGACTATGTGTGTCCATAGACACACATGGTTCCAATAAGCCACACCCACTGATCTCTCCTTTACAGGAGTTTAACTGACAGCATCAGGAGCCTATGGCTCCTCTTCCCTCAATAGCTCACGTGAGAGTAGAAAATGAGGAGAGCGTTGCTGCAGCCGAGACAGTGCTGGAGCAGTGACAAGAGTCAGGTAAGTGTTTAGGGATAGGGGTGGGTAGAACAAATAGTGGGGTGTTTTACTTTAATGCAGAGAATACATTAAGGTTGAAATAAAAAAAAAAAAAAAAGAAACTTTTGACTTTAGAACCACTGTTCCACCACTGCAGCCTGAGTAAATCTCTTCAATATTAAGCAATTCCATTATTGTACTGTACTTGTGTTGCCCGCCACATGCTGTGCCTCTTTTCTCCGACCCCTACATCACTACATAACACAGCAGTGACATTGGAGGAACCTAGCGGGAAGACAGGCAACCGACGCTCCTGGAAGTGTTGAACGCTAAAAGGACTGACTGGGGCTGCAGTGCTAAAATGAAGGGAAGGTAGGAAACACGGGCCACTGGGGAGGTGAATATAATAGCTTTTCAATTGCAGGGAACTCCTAAAAGGTTGTTTTTTTTTAGAAATTGAGAGGGTCACTTTCAATTAACTTGTTTCTTTGACCCTGCATCAACGAACTACAGGTTTCACTCTAAAGGATAATTCCATTTTTGTTGAAAAAAAAAATGCAATCCCCGCTGGGTGACCGGTGTACAAGGCTTTTAACAAACTTTGTTGTAGATCCTTACCTGTTTCTGCTCTGAAATAATATGTGTTTGTTGTGCGCAAATTGACTCTTAATGGGAGTGACTTTTTCATTATTAATCAGCTGATGCACTTGCAGAAAGCTGCAAGGTGTGCATCCCTTTAGAAGCAATTAACCCTTGGGGAGTATCTCATCAAAAATTAAATTTTTGTTGCAGATGATGCCTAAAATCTGTCTTGTATCTTAGTGCAGACTTCTGGGAAAATCAGTGAGCAAACCACACAAGCAGGAAATTACAGTTCTGTAGCGCTATATCAAGGAAAACAGGTACTAAACCAGGTAGTAGAGGCAAACGTGATATATTGTCACCCAAAATAGCATACGGACCAACAATGGCAATAACACATTTTACCATACAAAGTAAGTAACAGTAGATAGTAGGCATAAGATGACATTTGGCACATGGATCAGCATAAATAGTAGCAAGGCCACCTCAAGTGCAGTAGGGAGCAGTAGTAAAGTTGAATCTACCGAGTGCTGGAACTATACTGCCAGAGTGCATTTATGGTGGCGATGATAGTTCTAGACCGACTGAGTATGCACTGTTCGAAAGAAAAAAAGGATGTTAGTGGGGGTGGCAGGGGAATAAAGGTGGCCTGCAGAATAATTTTTACAGCAGCAGCCATTTGAGATGTTCTTCTGCCGGCTATCGCTGGGACCCTTTAAGAGCATTGGTGCACTTAATGACAGTTCCAGTTTACTTGTGTGCAGTATAGGTACGGCATAGTCTCAGGCACAGGTGCAAGGTAGATGTAGTTCAAATGCGGTAAAGCTTCGGTATACTTCAGTGACCCATATACAGCCAAAAATTGCCAACGGGGGTGTCAGCCCCAATTAATGTACAACATGGTCCACAATGGGAAAGGGGAATGGTGAGGAGTACCTGGGCTTTTTGACACCCAAATATTACATGGTCATACAAAATAATGAAAATATTAAAATATAAAATATAAAAATGAAATATATTTTTTATATTTTAATTATTTTGTATGCCCATTTAATATGTGGGTGTCACAAAGCCCTGGTGCTTCTCACATTTCCTCTTTCCCATTGTGGACCATGTTGTAAAGCATCGGTATAATGCGGTATAGGTACATTCTAGGTTTGGAATAGGTGCGGCATAGGGTGCATAGGTGCGGTATGATTTGGGTAGACTTGGTGTCCTGCTCTGAGTGGCCAAGTTCCTCAGCAATGGGCAAATAGCCCTTTTACCAGACCAATCAGCGGTGGGAAGCAGAGAGAGTAGGCGGACACTCCAGTCTCCCTGCTGGCTGCGGGGTGCAGGTGCTGTTATAGGGCAGTGCTGTGCTGCCCCCAGATTTTTCTCACTCCCAGTCTCAGTCTTGGATCTCCATGGGTATGGTCTCCCCGCTGGCAGGCAAATATTCAGACAGAGGGGCTCTTTCCCTAACATCCTCAGTGTCAAGAGGAAGAACTTTCCCAGACAGTTTAATAAACATCATCTCTCCACTCCTACTACTGCACAGTGCATATTGGGATCTGTAGTGTAACCATTATAGTGCAGCCATTATATGGCTGCTGTCTCAAACTACAACTCACAGGATTCTCAGCATTCTGCATAGAAGTCTAAGACCCCATACACACTATTAGATTTTCTGCAGATTTTGTCTTCAAATTCACCAAAACCATATAATATGAGGTCAAACCTTAAAGTGGTGTACACACAATCAGACTTTCCAATGGGAAATGTTCGATGACCGGCTGTTGTCGGTAAATCCGACCATGTATGCTCCATCAGACAATTGTTGTTGGACTTTCTGCGGACAAATGTTGGCTAGCAGGTTTTAAAATTTTCCGCTGACAAATTTGTGTTGTCGGATTTTCCGAGCGTGTGTACACAAGTCCGTCAGACAAAAGTCGAAAGTGCAAACACGCATGCTCGGAAGCAGAAGCGGTCGGTCTTGTAAACTAGAGTTCGTAATGGAGAATTAACATTCGCGACGTGGAAAATTATGAAATCTCCAAATGCAGCGCACAATTCTCTTCTTCTTTAATGGGATAATAATGAAGCTGCTTTGCTGGTAATACTGATGGAGTTATTGCAAACAAATTTTCAAAGGCTTTTTTTTTTATTTGGGCAAGTTACCACAACACCATTATCATGTAGTTTTTAATATCAATGATACAACTATGTTGGTGTCCCTTGTTAATTTTACATTGTATTTTTTTTAAATGTAACTGCCTACTCCCCAAACTGTCATTTGAAGTAAAACACATAGCCAAGTATTATTCTACATAATTTTTTTTATTGTGCATTACAAAAAATAAAAATAAAATTAGCTATCTGCTAATAGAACTTAACCAAAAAGTGCATTCTATGCATCCAAAAATATAGAAAATATACCAAATCAAATCATTATTCAACCAAAAAAATAATGTCAAAGCAATAACTCCAAGACCAATAATAAATAACAGGTTATCTCCTCCGATTCCGTAACATGGCTGGTTGACGAAAAAACGTTCAGAAACAAACTGAAAAGCACAAAATGAAAAACGCGAAAAAGAAAATCGCAAATCAACACTCACCAAACTTCTACTAACACGAAATTAGCAGAAGGAGCCCAAAGGGTGGCACTAAAGAGCTGAAAAAACACGTAGTACGTCTAGTACATCACTACTTTCATAATTGTTGGCCAACAATTGTGTGGCCGTGTGTATGCAAGACAAGTTTGGGCCAATGCCCTTCGGACAAAATTCCATGGATTTGTTGGCCAACAATCCGATCGTGTGTACGAGGCTTAAGAGTTTCAATTTCTATTGCACTATATGGTTTTGGTAAATCCGAAGACAAAAATCTGCAGAAAATCTAATGCCTTGTACACACGGTCGGAAATTCCAAAGGAAAAGGTCCGATCGGATTATGTTGTCGGAAAATCTGATCGTGTGTGTTCTCTATCAGACTTTTTCTGCCTGAAATTGCAATGGAAAAAATAGAGCAGGATCTAAAATTTTCCGACAAAAAAATCCAATCAGACTTTTTCTGATCGCTTGTAGAGAATTCTGATGGACAAAGTGCCAGGCATGCTCAGATCAAATTACAAGACCAAAGCTATTGGCTACTAGCCTCTACGTAGTTCCGTCATACGCAACAAACGTCATCACGCTCCGAACGATCGGATTTTCCGACAACTATGTCCGACCGTGTGTATGCAACACCAGTTTCGGACAAAATCCGCCGGAAAAAATCAGACGGATTTTGTGGTCGGAATGTCCGACCGTGTGTACAAGGCAGTTAGAAAGTAACAAGGGGAACTCTGGACAGCCGTACACCAGACGAAGATGAAAAATCAAATGGATTTATTTAAAAACAGGAATCACATCAAAGTCCAAAAACACAGCAAAACAGGGAAGGGGGGTCACACATCTGACGCGTTTCATGCTAAATACAGCGCTTACTCAAGGCATAATAGTGTGTGTGGGGCCTAAGGGCTTGCTTGGCTTTAGCTCTCTCCTTGCTGGCTGGAGGAGGACGGTGAAGCATAAAACCAGTATGTCAGTAGAGGGAGAGAAGAATAAAGGGAAATGGAATAGATTTACTAAAACTGGTGCACTCAAAATCTGGTGCAGCTGTGAATAGTAGCCAATCAGCTTCTAAATTTAGCTTGTTCAATTAGGCTTTGGCAATAAAATATCGAAGCTGAATGGTTTCTGTGCAAAACTGCACCAGATTTAGAACTCTCTAGTTTTAGTAAATAACCTTCAAAGTCTCCTTCTCCCATATGGCTGTCGCTCAGCACCTGGCTACATACAATACGGCTTGTATAGCAAATGTATTATTTTTTTCTGCTATTTGCTATACTTTTTTTCTCCACGAAAGTGGAGTTAACCTTTAAGGCAGAAAAAAATGCTAGCTTTTATGATTGTTGCAGAGTGCTACATGGTGACGATAATAACTCTAAAAATGCCATGAATCTTCTTATGGAAAATAAGTGCACCTAAATAGCTGCTCTAGATTTAACTGTCAGCATTTTCAGTGTGATTGTTGCTGTATTCATGCCATGTTATTATGTGGAATTGGAGATCTCCCACGGAGCAATGGAAATTCAGCACACAGTGTAATGCTGTCTGTACGCATTGCTGGGATAACGCTTGTTTCCCCTCGCTGAGCTCACTTGCTAATATACTGTTTTTGCTTGGTGGGCCGTGGCCGTGTTTTTCAAGTTACCACTGGATGCAATGATATTATCTGAGTCATCCGAGATTTGCAGAAGACGATTCGGAAACAGAATCTTATTTCAACTATAGACTATAGAAATCTACAAAAAAAACCTAAGCCAGTAGAATTGACTAAACCAAACCAATGTCTCCAAATATTGATACAACTTGTATAATTAATACGTAGTGGACCTCCTGGCAGTATTATCTGCCTTTTTTCAATACTTGCCTTTTCCTAATATCTTTAGGCAGGTCTTCTGACATGTAAGGTCCTCTACCAATCTTCTATTTGGATAAGCTGTCCTAAATGATACAGATATGATGTCATATGATGACATCAGCAGCATTTTCTGCATCATTTTATGTCCATGGCTCCCGGCACTCACAGGCTTTCCAATCTCCAGTCTTTCAATTTGGAAGACTGGGACCATTAAGTAGTGGTAAGCAATTACTGAAGAGGAATTCAAGTCCCTTTTAATTTGGCTACCCAACCCACCACCACCATTTTCATATTTCTAGCATGTGCGCAGATGTGCTGAAGGGCTTTGCCTGGCCTTCGGGTTCTGGCACATGCAGCCAATTTCCATAGACAGAAGCAATGTCAGGACAAGGTCATCTAGAGCCCGGAGCAAACATGGAAACTGCCCCCCCCCCCTCCCCAGATTAATGAGCATTATGTGTCAGCTAAAATCCCCCCCCCCCCCCCAAAAAAAAATAAAAAATTGAACACCAATCTGCATGCTTACCCCTAAGCATAAATTTCCCCTAAATCCCCTCCCCTGCTGAAATCCCCTTCCCAGAACAAATCTTTGCCCCTCATCCCCCACTGCAAATATAAATTGTGCAGCAATTGAATATGCTATATTCTTTTTTCTTTGTTTTGCATCATTTTTCCCCTGAAAGTGGAGATACCCTTTAAAGTTTTGTCCTTTTCTTCTATGGCAATCCGCCAGGGCAGTCTTGAACTTTAAAGTGGTTGTAAAGGATCAATGTTTTTTACCTCCATTATTATTATTATTATACAGAATTTATATAGCGTTTATATAACAGTTTTGCAGCGCTTTACAATATAAAAAGGAGACAATACAGTTATAATACAATAAAATACAAGAGGATTAAGAGGGCCCTGCTCAGAAGAGCTTACAATCTAATAGGGTGGGGCAGGTGGTACAAACGTTTGTAGCTGTTGTAAATGAGCTGATGGAAGTGGTAAAAGATTAGTTGGAGACGTGACAGGCTTTCCTGAAGAGATGAGTTTTCAGGGATCGCCTGAAGGTACCAAGAGTAGGGGATAGCCGGACAGGTGGAGGTAGCGAGTTCCAGAGGATGGAAGAGGCTCTGGAGAAATCCTGGAGAAGAGCATGGGAGGAGGAGACGAGAGGTCTTGAGAAGAGCGGAGAGGACGATTTGGGTGATATTTGGAGACAAAATTGGTGATGCAGAATTCGTTGCATGCAGGAAGCGAGCCCGCTCTGGTGTCACCATAGCAAGCTGCTTGCTGTGGGGACACTCAGCAGGAGGGAGGAGCCAGGAGCGCCAACGGGGGGACCTGGGAAGAGGATCGGGGCTGCTCTGTGCAAAACCATCACACAGAGCAGGTAAGTATAACATGTTTGTTGTTTTAAAAAAAACAAAAAAAACAACAAGCCTTTAATATCATTCTAATTTAACTGATGGGAGCTGGAGCTCAGAAGAATAAATATAAGGGTGATAAATAATGTGGCGCTTACTCAATATGAGATGAACAACATATAGTACAAATGCACAAAGAGGGTAATTAAATCAGTCCACATAAATGGGAAATGAAAAACACGTGCAAAGGTTGCAATCACACCACAAAACTGTATACGAGGACAATAATATACTTAATATACTTAAGATAGTATATTCCAGTCCAAAAAATAGTAATCAATCCAAAAAATTTAATTAATAAAGTGCTTGTGCAAAAATCTCTGGTGATTAATGTGACATCAGGTGCAAAAAATTGAGTTCAATTAAGTGATAATAACTTCCACCATGCGTAGGATAACAATAGTGTGCACCAAGCTCTCACATCAAGTTGAGACCCCTACAGGCCTTTGTTTTTAAATATCCTTGACGGGCAAAACAGCAGATTCCTTTCCTTGGAGCATCCAGCCAGATCGGGTATATTCCAAATGTTAGAAAGGAAACTGCACTGTAGATATTATCCTCCTTGATATCCTCCACTCTCCTCCATTCAAAGCTCACATAGAATAGAAAGAGATCTCCATAGTGCTGTAATCAAATAAAAGTAGTTTATTGTGGCGCACAAACATGGGAACAAGCGTCTCTGACCATTATTGGAGTCTGTGGAATCAATCGGCTACAAACCATTTAAGTATGATATGCTAACTAATGTATGATACGGTTTTCACTTTCCTGAAGTTTGTCTACCATACCTAGATAGATCACGCCTGGGCACCGACAACATCTCCCTATTGTCCCAACTCCTCCCCTCCACCCCACTTAATTTGGTTATTACTGTTTTATTGTTGCATTTATTGTTCTTTTTATTGTTTACTTTGCTAATACCTCAATTGATCAAAATTTTGATGAGGACATCATTGTCTATTATGTTTTGTTCCTCAAATTTCTATCACTAGTCTCCGAAAATACAGATAATGTATGAGTATACATGTATAGATTTAGTAACTTCTAGACAATTTATGTTCAGCTTACCCATTTGGGTACCATTTGTCTACCTAACTGTTGTTTGTATGATGTTTTTATATATCTTTCCAATAAAAACTAAAGAAACAAAAAAAGTAGTTTATTGAGCAGCAGCAAACCTACATCTAAAAACACAGTGTTCAACCTCACATAGATCAGAAACTTCACCCGGCTCCTCCCGACGTGTTTCGTCACAGATCACGTGACTTTATTTATCTGAAGCATATTATTGTCTTCTTATACAGTTTTTGGTGTGATTGCAAACTTTGCACATGTTTTTCATTTTCCATTTATGTGGACTGATTTAATTACCCTCTTGGTGCGTTTACAATATATGTCGATAATCTCATATTGAGTAAGCGCCACATTATCACCCTTATATTTACTCTTTATTGTGTGGGAACACTTTTCACTGTTGGCAGCCACTTACTGATTTTTATTGTTGGTTGCGCATTAGTGTTTTTATTTTATGTTTTAGTTCAGAAGAGTACTCCTGCTGCTCCCAAAATGAGTAAATAGTCCTCTCTCTATTCCTGGTCCCTGTTGCTGAACTGATTGGATCGGGGAACTTCTACTTAATTGGTGGAAGCCACAGCTAATGGAATAGTATTTAAAGGCAGGGACTGTTAGGTAGAGGTAAGGTCCCTGTGAGGCAGACTGTATGGGGACCCATGATTTCTAATGGCGGTTTTGGGTGGAAGGGACTGGGCAGGATCTTTACATCATTTTCCTAAGCTCCTGTAAAAAAGAGCAATTTGCTATCCTTTTAAAGAGCTCTGGGGGCTAGGCATGGTTACACAAATAGGGCTATCAGTCACAGCAATCGCAAGCGTGACAACACCCCAAACCCTGATCTGTCATCTCTGGAGTGGACAGCGGCCATTTTATTATAAACATTTTGGCTCTATCCAAACACTCAGGTACACTGGTTAAGGTTCTGAGGGACCCCTAGAAAATCAGAGGTTGGACCAATACTGTACACTTGTGCACTTCTGTGTGTCCTATGATTTCACAGTTCACCATTTATTTTTTTTGTTCACAGGATTTCAACAAGCACAGTATTGGGGTCCTCCGAAAAAAAAGGGGTGAAAACCACCGTGATAATTACAGGAAATGTAGAGAATTGCATTTTTGTTGAAAATGGGCAAAACTTGGGCAAATTTCACGGTGAATCATTGATAGATACACCTCTTAGTTTTTTGGGCAGTTTGTAATCAGACAAGTATAACTTGTGTTAACGTAGAAATACCTTAAGCACTCCAAGTTTCTGTCTTAATCAAGAGAAGTGAGAAGAGAAGCCCTGCTTTATGTATGGTGTATTATTAAATTTTAGTACCTGGGGCCAGAACAACATGTTGAACGAATAATTCCCTGATAATATGAAGAATTTGGTTGAATAAAGGCAATTTTTTTTGTGTGATTGTAATTATATGTCTATCAGGCTCCCCAAGGGGAACATTTGCATTCAATCCGTAAACAGTGGAAAATAATTTTCACTTTTTTAAATCTTTTTTACGAAGTTTGGCTCTCAGCGAGCATGTCACTTATTGCTTTACCTGGTTCTTTTTAAAGGTACACTCCAGTCAAACACATTTGTATTTAAACTTACTCGGGGGGGGGCACAGCCTACTCACCAAGTGGCAGGTCCTTCAAGCTAAACTTGTAGAGTTGTCAGAATCCTCATCTCTTAAAGAGGAAGTAAACCCTGATGGGTTTTGTTAGAGGTATGTTACAGGTGTACTTCAGGTAATGCAGGAAGAGCTTCAGTGACCACCGAATTTTTGAGAGACCAAATAAGACACAGAAACAGATTTGAGTGTGTTCATAAGGTCTTTGATTTTTACTCAATACTAATGTGGCGTATATGCAAAAGAAAAAAGGGAGGAGCTGTGTTTTGATGCATATGTTTCAAAAAGTTAAACAAACTCAGTATTTTCTTATCATGAGTAAAACTGATGAATTTAGTTAAACAAGAACTAAAAGATGATTTTGCTTATACAACAGGCTGCTTGACTAGATAGCAAAAAATAGCTAATGTCTTTTGCTGACACAAATTCGGCTTAAACGCAATAGGTAAAATACAAATACACATCTTTAGAAAAGTTAATTTATACTTAAAATATAAAATGGAAGAGAATCTAAGACGGAGTCAAAGTTGTTTATACATTCTATTACAATCCCCTCTTTGAGCCATGACTTTAAATGGCACAATTCCCCCTCATTGTAACATAGGTAGTTTCCTTATTGTAATACATACTGAGGTAAGCTTTATTAGCATAGCATTTTAATAAAAAGCATCCTATCAGTGAAACTGTCTTCCTTATTTCCTTCAGCTTGTATATCTCTCTTATGTCTTATATGTGTATGATGTGGTTCTGATGTGACCCACATGAGCCTTTTAAGGCTCCCAAGTCCTCTGGATGATATTTATAGTTAGTTATGACCCAGGTGGGTAGGAACACAATCAGAGTGATCAGTAGGAATGAGCCGAACACCCCACGGTTCGGTTTGCATTCAGAACATGCGAACAGGCAAAAAATGTGTTCGAACATGCGAGCACCATTAAAGTCTATGGGACACGAACATGAATAATCAAAAGTGCTCATTTTAAAGGCTTATATGCATGGTATTGTCATAAAAAGTGTTTGGAGACCCAGGTCCTGCCCCAGGGGACATGTATCAATGCAAAAAAAAGTTTTAAAAACATCAGTTTTTTCGGGAGCAGTGATTTTAATAATGCTTAAAGTGAAACAATAAAAGTGTAATATTCCTTTAAATTTCGTACCTGGGGGGTGTCTATAGTATGCCTGTAAAGGGGCGCATGGGTTTAGAACAGTCTGACAGCCAAATTACATTTCTAAAGGAAAAAAAGTCATTTAAAACTACTCGCGGCTATAATGAATTGTCGGTCCAACAATACACATAAAAGTTCATTGATAAAAAACGTCATGGAATTTCCCCACTGGGGAACCCCGAACTGAAATAAAAAAAATGCGTGGGGGTCCCCTTAAGTTCCATATCAGGCCCTTCAGGTCTGGTATGGATATTAAGAGGAGCCCCGCGCCAAAATAAAAATAAAAATTGTGTGGGGTCCCCCCAAAAATCCATACCAGACCCTTATCCGAGCATGCAACCTGGCAGGCCGCAGGAAAAGAGGGGGGGACGAGAGAGCGCCACCCCTCCTAAACCGTACCAGGCCACATGCCCTCAACATTGGGGGGGGGTGCTTTGGGGTAGCGGCCCCCCCAAAGCACTTTGTCCCCATTTTGATGGGGAGAAGGGCCTCATCTTCACAACCCTTGCCCCGTGGTTGTGGGGGTCTGCATGCGGGGGGCTTATCGGAATCTGGAAGCCCCTTTAACAAGGGGACCCCCAGATCCTGCCCCCCCGTGTGAATTGGTAATGGGGTTGGTAATGGGGTAATTGGTAATGGGGTACAAATGTACCCCTACAAAAAAGTGTGAAAAGGGTTAAAAAAACACAAGAGACGGTTTTTGACAAGTCCTTTATTAATTTCTTCTTCTTTCCGCTTCTTCTTCCATCTTCTTTCATCTGGTCTTCCTTCTGTGTTCTGCTTCTTCCCCCAGCTTCTTCTTCTCCACCTTATTCTTCATCTTCTTCTTCCTCCGCTCTTCTCATCCCACATCTTGCTCTGGCTTCTTCTCCACTCCGTCTGCACGATCCGCCTCAGTGGGGGTCTTCCGCTGTTTGACGCTTCTGTTCTTCTGACACTTCTTATATAATGGAGGGCGGGGCCATCCGGTGACCCCACCCCTGTCTGACGCACGATGACTTCCCTATGGCCTTCCCTGTGATGTCAGAGGGGGGGCGGGGTCACCCCATTTACGTAAACCCACTTACTGTTCGAGGATTTGTATCATCTTTGTCTTTGCCTTTGCCTTGCTTCTTAGGGTCCTGGTTGACCTTATTTACTCGATTGGCATGGATCTAAGACTGTTGTCCTTCCACAAGGGTTGCTGTCATAGTTACTGCGATCACGGTGGTTGGAGGTCCAAAAAGATATTCTTGCTTTTTTTGTTCAGTACAGCTGCTAAACCACCATAAGGCCACCATGAAGGTTCCTGTGAAGAAGAAGGAGAGGTACGAGCGACATTTCTTTCAACTTTGTCCAACGTTTCAATTAATTTTCTTACATATTCTTCCTGAATAAGATCAAGAGCCCCTCTTTCTAACATTAAGGGTTGTCTGGCCCAGGGAGTGGGAAATGGTCTGCCCATAAGAATTTCAAAGGGAGAAAAACCTGTCTTGTTATTTGGGGTCATTCTTACCTCTGCTAGAATTGCCGGCAGCACCCTTTTCCAGTTGGTATAAGTTCCGCCTGTAGCCTTCCTGATCTTATCTTTTATTGTCCTATTCATTCTTTCTACAATTCCTGAACTTTTATTTATTTATTTTTGAGTCCCAAGAGAACATTCAGGATTGGGGCTGGGCCTGAGGTGCGGGAGGCATATTTTATTTCCAAATTAGGGTTTGAGAGCAAAATTACCTCATACCCACTTTCCCCTTTTGTGAATGTCAAACCAAGGTATTCAACAGTTTCTTGACACCATTGAAGTTTATTTTTGGAAACTTTATGACCATTATCTGCCAACCAATGTAGCAGTTGTAAACCATCCTCCTGGCTTGGGCTACATCATATTGGAGTAGGACAGAATCATTACAGGGAGTCCAGGACCGCAATGTGGCCTGGAGCACAACTGAGTAGACTACAGGGGAGTCCACATAACCCTGGGGCATTCTACACCATGTCATTTGGCAATTTCGAAAGCAAGACTGGGCTGTGTCTCTTTGTCCACAGGAACAGAGAAAAAAATGCATTTGTCAAGTCAATAACAGAAAAATATTCTGCATCGGATGGCACATCAGACACTATAGGAGCTATGGGGACAATTAAATTATTGACAGCTCTAAGATCTTGCACAAATCTATAAGGGCTACCAGGCATCTTTACAGGGTTAATTGGTGTGTTCCATTTATTTCCAGTGATTTCTCTCACTATGCCTTGTTTCGGAAAACTTTCAATCATAGGCACAATTCCCTCTACCTTTTCTTTAGAAAGAGGATATTGTTTATGATAAATGGGGTGGGCTCTGGGTTTCAACGTGGCTTTATACGGGGTGCATGAGATGAGACCAACATCTAGGCTATTTATAGACCAGACTTTATGATTGGGACCAGGTAGGTCACCATCATCAGGTTCTGAAAAGAAAAATTGCCTTTGAATGGAAACCTTTTAATTCCCATTGAAGGCTCAGCATTTGTGGTTTCATCTCTATAATATGAGGATGAAAACAGGGGAAATACTAAGATACTACCATCCAGGTATCCTCATTGGGTTTAGGGTTGCTTCCATTGGATGGGGTATTTTGGCCCTTGGTGTTGTTGGTTTTGGGAGGGTTGTGTGACTTGTGTGGTGTTTTGTTCATATGGACATTGGTTTCTCCAATGACCCAAGTCCTTACAGTTAAAACAACCTGTTTGTGAGGGCTGTGTCCTGGGGAAACCACGGTTTCAACCTCTTCCTCTCCCTCTGCCCCTACTTCTGTTCTGCTGTGTACCATTCCCCGGGTGGAACTGCTGCATTTGTGGCAGTCCTCCCTGGAAGTGTGTACCTGGACCCTTCAGTATGTCAAAACATCCTGCTGCATCCTTCTCTGTGAATTCCGGTATGGTCTTTGTAGGCCAATCAGAAATCATTTGCTTAACCATTAAACCATGTTGTGGTTTTAGGTTACTAATGAAAGTCTGAATCATCAAACTATGCATATCTGGTAGTATTGATAATCCAGCTTCCTGTGTCCACACAGCCATAAATCTTTTCCAAAATTCTAAAACACTTTCTTCTGACTTTAGTTTACAAGCTATGGCAGTAGGAAGGGACGTTCTGTTTTTAAAGGCATTATTTAATTCTGCTTCTAATTGATCCCACATGGTGGTTTTTCCCATTTCAGTATTTAATTTATATGCATCAACCTTTACTGGTTTTGGATCTTCAATTTAATTTATGGATGCTACTTTAGTCCAATCAAATGTGGCTGTGTGTCTAATGATACCATCCACAATCAATCGCATATCTTTCTGTGTAGAATTTCTCCCTTTACAAGCCTTTTTCAAATAGGACAAGGTTGCAGAGGCAGACTGAGTTGGTTTTGGACAATGTTTAACAATGCGGTTGATATCTTCAATATCAATCACATTTTTCAACATGTCATTCCCTATAGTCATAAAAGGATGGTATTGAGTTCCCTCTATCTCATCATCATCTAGTCTCCTCTGTCTATTTGGTCGATTTATTAGTTCCATTTGGCTACCCTGTGGGCTTGCAAGTGAGGTATTCGTGATAGCAGATCTTACAATTATTAATCATTTGGAGAAACATATCTCTTACGGAGCTACTTGTTCCTCTTGACCAGAACCTTGTTCGGATCCAGGTGGAGAAGTTGTTGATGAAGAAACGGGGAAATCAGAACCTCCCGAAGCCCCACCTTGAGATGAGCCTCTAGAAGTTCCCAAAACAGGAATTTGTGATACGGGATCTGGTTGGGTGACCACAGGAGCTCTCTGAGGCAGCGTGCCTGATGTGGGCGCTCCGCCTAGAGGTACTCCTCCTCCCTGTGGAGATGGTTGTGGTGGGGTTCTTTGTTGTACATCATAACGTCCGCCCAGTAAGTCTATTTCCTCCTTAGTTAAACTGCGGTATACTTTATTATAAGCGGGTGGGGGACCCAGAGCAGTAGCAGAAACAGGTACATAAGGAAAAGGGGGTGCTGTAGGACCAGGTCGTTTAACCTTCGCCTCTTGGGAGTGCTTCAGATTGCATTCCTCTTTGGTCATACAATTTTTTTTGGCTTACTGTTCCTTTGGAACCAGTAAGTTGCATATTGTAGCCAATTTTCATTACCCTTTCTCATGTATTCCATGTCAAACTCATTATTTGCTCATCTCTGGGGAAAGGGTCTGTACTAACCTAAGCTTCTGTATACCCCGCCAAATTAGAAACCCAAGGATTTATAAATTCATAATCATTACCACAAACCCTGGCTACATAATCTTTACAATTACTCTATGAGAGAGGTTATTTACTATGTTCTTGACCCATATTAAAACAGTGACAGTGAGAGTATGCCTGTCTTACCTTACAGGCCTCCTTCTCCCACACAAATTATCTTATACTTTTTCAGGGCTTTCTTCAGTTCGCATGCGACAATTGCGCAAGCGTATATGGTAAATATCTCCTAAACCGTGCAGGTTCAGGAGATATTTCCAGTACCTACAGGTAAGCCATATTATAGGCTTACCTGTAGGTTAAAGTGGTAGTTAAGGGTTTACAAAAACATGGATGAGCGAGTTTGGGGTGGAGGAACTTGTCTGTCCTGCACAGAGTCCTGACCTTAACCCAATAGAACACCTTTGGGATAAATTAGAGCGGAGACTGTGAGCCAGGCCTTCTTGTCCATCAGCGCCTGACCTCCCAAATGCGCTTCTGGAAGAATGGTTAAATATTCCTATAGACACACTCCTAAACCTTGTGGACAGCCTTCCCAGAAGAGTTGACGATGTTATAGCTGCAAAGGGTGGGCCAACTCATTATTTAACCCTACGGACTAAGACTGGGATGCCATTAAATTTCATGTGTGTGTAAAGGCAGGTGTCCCAATTCTTTTGGTAATATAGGGTATATACCACAACATTTTAGAACTCAGATTAAAACCATCTCTGGGCAAGACTCATTTTTAACCCTTACCCTTCCTCCCCTCTAGAGAACCCTCTTTTTTTATTTACTTATAGAGCAACCTCTCTTTTTGATCTACCTTATTTCTTGTAGGATTTACTTCCATTGTTGAATAGACCGATCACCCATCCCACAGCTAGCCGATTCATGAATTAAGAGTGAAAAAAGCTGTTGGCTGCCTAAAGACGCGCCCAACTAACAAAGATTGGGGAATGTGCATACATTCTTTTTTTACCTGGACAACAACTTTAAAGACATGTGTCACCTTGGTCATTCAGGGCAAAGTGATAGTGTGCCCGTAAAGGGACACCCACCCACCCCCCCCCTAACCCCTGAGACTAACCTTTCCAGCACTTCCTTGACTCTACTGCCTCTGTCACACCCAACAGCAGTGCCCAGTGCTTCTGGCTATGGAGGAGCATGTTATCTCCTCCCATGTGACAATGCTTGGGTCTAGCAACCAACTGATATGCTGAAGACTCTGACATGAGTAGGGGAGTGATGTCACCACCCCCAAAACCAGCCAAGAGTGGGAATTTTAGAGCTGACTGTGCCAGAGATAGGAACGTCAAAAGAACTGTGGGAAGGATTATATTTTTATGATTTTTAAATAATTTTAATAATAACAATAATTTTAATACAAATATTAATTTACCAATAACAATGATGATAATACTTTTTTAATAACATTTTTAATAATTTTATGATTAGGTGTTTTAACAAAAATATTAATTATATAATAATAATTTTTAATAAAAATATTAATAATTTCAAGACACTACTTTTTAATAAAAATATTAATAATTGAATAGTAATAATTGTAATTACAAATTTAGCAATAATTTTAATAATACATTATTAATCTTTATAATCTTCAATTTGGAGCTTTAGGATGGAAAATGGTTTGAAGGCATAATAGGTGTTTATATAATTTTTTCTCTATGTGGATCCACCGTAAGAAATGTTGTGTGTTTATTTGCTGTCATTCTTTCAATTTCGGTGTATTGTTGCCTGGCCCTTTTAAAGATGAAGAAATAATGGTCAGTGTTAGCTCAATAATCAATTAAGCCATACCCGTGGTTTAATCATACATGCGGTATCCCACGGTGATTATGAACTGATGATGTGAAGCCAGTTGTTGCTACGCTAAAGGCCAATCCCACAGCTTTCTAATCACTCCAACGCCACATGGTCTGATTACTTTCATGGCCAGTTTACCCGAGGTTTTCCTAAGCGTTATGAAGGTTTGAAATGAATTGCTCAGTTCAGACAGCCTGGGCTCATTTATAGCAGCACTGAAGGGATTAAAATAAAGATCACAGTGTTTAATAGCAATTCTGGAGTAACTATCAGACTTTGATATCTGCCGGCTGAGACGGGAAGAATACTGATTGCTGCTCAGTCACTGTCGTACCTTCGGGAGGTTCTGACATAAAAGGAAGAGACTGAGAAAACATCTATAAATATACAACAATCTTATATTCCTGGGTCAGTATACTATGATGTGCACATTCGATGGTTGCAGTACGTTGGTATTCAGTGCTGAGAATCTAGTGATGGCAACTCTTAATAAGGCTCTTCCAAAAATGTGTCCCCCCTCCATATGCCTTAATTCCAAACTATAAGCTGGTGATGGCAGTTCTTCAAACTCAACTCCAGAAAACTTAAACATTTTACATTGTTAATTGCTTGTTTAGGTCTAGGGGACCAGTAGATTTACTTATCCATAGACATGCGCAATTAGTTTTGTTCCAAATTAGTTTTTTTAACGAATTTATACAAATTTGTTGATTCGTAAATATCCAAATTAACGAAAACCCGTCTAACAAATTTTTTCAAATATTGTAAATTTGAATATTCGAAAATGCATACATTCATAAATTCGTACAGTTGTAAATTCGTACATTCTTAAATTCGTACATTCAAAAGGAACTAGAGATAACTATCACCCCAGTATGGTTTATCAGCCAAAGGAACTGAATAAGCTACAGAGTGGGTGGGCCCCTATGTGCCCTCCTTTATGATCTCCAGAAGACCATCTTAGGTTAACATTCACAAATCTAGGTTTAACTAAATGACACGGCTCCCACCATGTTATATGTCTCTGTAAGGAGAGTTGCCCAGCCCTCTCCTTGTGGTTTCTGGCCGAACCCCCCGGGCCATCTGAGTACCCGAGTACCTGAGTACCTGTCACAGTCCATCTGAGTACCCGAGTACCTGTCACAGTTCATATGAGTACCTGAGTACCTGTCACAGTCCATCTGAGTACCCAAGTACCAGAGTACCTGTCACAGTACATATGAGTACCTGTCACAGTCCATATGAGTACCTGAGTACCTGTCACAGTCAATCTGAGTACCCGAGTACCTGAGTACCTGTCACAGTTCCTCTGAGTACCCGAGTACCTGTCACAGTCCATCTGAGTACCCGAGTACCTGTCACAGTTTATCTGAGTACCCAAGTACCTGTCACAGTCCATATGAGTACCTGAGTACCTGTCACAGTCCATCTGAGTACCCGAGTACCTGAGTACCTGTCACAGTTCCTCTGAGTACCCGAGTACCTGTCACAGTCCATCTGAGTACCCGAGTACCTGTCACAGTTTATCTGAGTACCCAAGTACCTGTCACAGTCCATATGAGTACCTGAGTACCTGTCACAGTCCATCTGAGTACCCGAGTACCTGTTACAGTTCATCAGAGTACTCGAGTACCTGTCACAGACCATACGAGTACCTTTCACAGTCCATCTGAGTACCCGAGTACCATCTGAGTACCTGAGTACCTGTCACAGTCCATCTGAGTACCCGAGTACCTGAGTACCTGTCACAGTTCCTCTGAGTACCCGAGTACCTGTCACAGTCCATCTGAGTACCCGAGTACCTGTCACAGTTTATCTGAGTACCCAAGTACCTGTCACAGTCCATATGAGTACCTGAGTACCTGTCACAGTCCATCTGAGTACCCGAGTACCTGTTACAGTTCATCAGAGTACTCGAGTACCTGTCACAGACCATACGAGTACCTTTCACAGTCCATCTGAGTACCCGAGTACCATCTGAGTACCTGAGTACCTGTCACAGTCCATCTGAGTACCCGAGTACCTGTCACAGTTTATCTGAGTACCTGTCACAGTCCATATGAGTACCTGAGTACCTTTCACAGTCCATCTCAGTACCCGAGTACCTGTCACAGTTCATATGAGTACCCGAGTACCTGTGACAGTCCATCTCAGTACCTGAGTACCTGTCACAGTCCATCTGAGTACCCAAGTACATGTCAAAGTCCATCTGAGTACCCGAGTACCTGAGTACATGTCACAGTTCATCTGAGTACCTGTCATAGTTCATCTGAGTACCCGAGTACCTGAGTACCTGTCACAGTTCATATGAGTACCGAGTACATGAGTACCAGTCACCACCCTTCAGAGTACCCAAATACCAGTCCCCAGCCCATAAGAGTACCCGAGTACCTATCTGTAGCCCATCAGAGTACCCGAATACCTGTCACCAGCCCATAAGAGTGCTTGAGTACCTGTCACCAGCCCATCAGAGTACCTGAGTACCTGTCACCAGCCCATCAGTGTTCCTGAGTACCTATCTGCAGCCCATGCCTCCTAGAATATATGTTGGGGTGTTTGCTTTCCAAAATGGGGTCATTTTGTGGGTAATTCCACTGTCCTGGTGCTCCAGGACTTTCAAAAGTGTGATAGGTAGGAATGAAATGAGGTGTAATTTATGCTCATAGAACGCCTGAAGGTACTACTTCAATATTGGGCCTCTGTGTGTGGCCAGGCTGTGTAAAAGTCTCACACATGTGGTATTGCCATACTCAGGAAGATAAGCAGAATGTATTTTGGGGTGTAATTTTTGCTATATACATGCTATGTGTTAGAAATATCTTATAAATCGAAAACTGTGTATAAAAACATGTGTTTTCATTTTTTTTCCACATTTTCCAAAAAACTTCTGGAAAAAAATGAACCGTTCAAAAGACTCATTATGCCTCATAGATTATATGTTGGGGTGTTTGCTTTCCAAAATAGGGTCATTTTGGGGGCAATTCCATTGCCCTGGTGCTCCAGGGCCTTCAAAAGTGTAATAGGTGGTTGAGAAATGAGATGTGTCATTTATGCTCGTAGAATGCCTGAAGGTGCTACTTCAATGTTGGGCCTTTGTATGTGGCCAGGCTGTGTAAAAGTCTCACACATGTGAGACTTTTACACTTTGAACTCTGTGCTGGGTTATATTAACCTGACCTTCATGTGAATGAAGAAATATGATTTTTGACTTTTATTCTACTACTACTACACACTACTACACATTACTAGTAGCAGCTGCACAAATTGTATTTATATATGTGTGCATGTAATACATATATATATTTATTTATATATATATATATATATATACACATATATATATATATATATATATATATATATATATATATATATATATATATATATATATATATATATATGTTTAATGATAAATGATTAGAGAAAATTCTAGAAACTGTGAAATTATAGTTAATAATGTTTAAGGCTCTTAACATATACAATTTATACAGTTCATTTTTTTTCACATTATGGGCATGAGTGGGGCCTCATGTCTAGGTATTGCCTAAGGCCTCAAAGCCTAGAGCCGTCTCTGTGTATATATATATATATATATATATATATATATATATATGTGTGTGTGTGTGTATATAAAGTATTGGGACGCCTTCAACTCTTCTGGGAAGGGTGTCCACAAGGTTTAATACTGTGTTTATAGGAATGTTTGTGCAGGCCAGTCAAGTTCCTCCTCCCCAAAATCGCTCATCCATGTCTTTATGGACCTTGCTTTGTGCACTGGTCCAAATCATTTGGTGGAGGGGGGGGGGGTTAAATTGTGGGGTTGTTTTTCAGGGGTTGGGCTTGGGCTTGGCATCCTTAGTTCCAGTGAAGGGAACTCTTAAAGCGGAGTTCCACCCTAAAGTGGAACTTCTGCTCATCGGAACCTCCCCCCCTCTGGTGCCACAGTTGCCACTTGTGATAACAGAGCCGGTAATCGCCTTTTTTTCCTCCTCGCGCTGACAGCGCGAGGAGAAAAAAAAAAAAAGCCGATCACCGGCGGCAGTGAGAGGGACATCAGTCCCTCTCACTGCAATGTGCCCAATCAATTGTGCCCACCTTTACCCCATTAAAGTGCCGCCTACCAGTGCCCACACTGCCATCTCTCAGTGCCCACAGTGCCATCTCTCAGTGCCCACAGTGCCATCTCTCAGTGTCCACAGTGCCAGTGCTGCACATCAGTGTCACCTGCCAGTGCTCATCTGTGTCACCTACCAGTGCTCATCTGTGTCACCTACCAGTGCCCGTCAGTGCCCATCAGTGCCACCTATCAGTGCCCATCAGTGCCACCCATCAGTGCCACCCATCAGTGCCCATCAGTGTCATCCATCAGTGCCCATCAGTGTCATCCATCAGTGCCCATCGGTGCCACCCATTCGTGCCACCCATCCGTGCCATCCATCCGTGCCCATCAGAGTACCCGAATACCTGTCACCAGCCCATAAGAGTGCTTGAGTACCTGTCACCAGCCCATCAGAGTACCTGAGTACCTGTCACCAGCCCATCAGTGTTCCTGAGTACCTATCTGCAGCCCATGCCTCCTAGAATATATGTTGGGGTGTTTGCTTTCCAAAATGGGGTCATTTTGTGGGTAATTCCACATCAGTCCCTCTCACTGCAATGTGCCCAATCAATTGTGCCCACCTTTACCCCATTAAAGTGCCGCCTACCAGTGCCCACACTGCCATCTCTCAGTGCCCACAGTGCCATCTCTCAGTGCCCACAGTGCCATCTCTCAGTGTCCACAGTGCCAGTGCTGCACATCAGTGTCACCTGCCAGTGCTCATCTGTGTCACCTACCAGTGCTCATCTGTGTCACCTACCAGTGCCCGTCAGTGCCCATCAGTGCCACCTATCAGTGCCCATCAGTGCCACCCATCAGTGCCACCCATCAGTGTCCATCAGTGTCATCCATCAGTGCCCATCAGTGTCATCCATCAGTGCCCATCGGTGCCACCCATCCGTGCCACCCATCCGTGCCACCCATCCGTGCCATCCATCCGTGCCCATCAGTGCCATCTTTGCTGTCCCCATCAGTACCGACTTATCTGTCCCCACCAGTGCAGCCTATCAGTGCCCACCAGTGCAGCCTATCAGTGCCCACCTGTGCCGCCTCATCAGCGCATATCAATGAAGCAGAAAAATTACCTGTTTGCAAAATTTTATAACAAACTATTAAACATGATTTTTTTTTTTTAATTTTCCATCTTTCGTTTGTTTATCAAAAAATAAAAACCCCAGCTGTGATTAAATACCACCAAAAGAAAGCTCTATTTGTGGGAAAAAAATGATAAAAATTTCATTTGGGTACAGTGTTGTATGACCGCGCAATTGTCATTCAAAGTGCGTCAGCGCCAAAAGCTGAAAATTGGTCTGGTCACGAGGGGGGTCAGGTGGTTAAATAGCCTTGCAGGAGTTAAATGTCATTTTTGTATGTGTGCGCTGTAATATTTTGTTCTGTTTTATGGTCTTATGGCTGCACCATATTTAATGCATCTTTTAGGGTGTGCCCCCCAAATCTTTGTATGTCACACAGTATTTGTGCAGCCATTTTTTCAGTGCAATGTTTTGGGGAAAGAATGCACTTTAATTCATTTTAATGCAAAAAAACACAATATATAACCCAATTTTTTGGTCAAATATGATGTTACGCTGAGTAAACAGATACCTAACATGTCATGCTTTAAAATTGCGCACGTTCGTGGAATGGCGCCAAACTACTGTATTTAAAAATCTTTATAGGCGGTGCTTTAACATTTTTTACAGGTTACCAGTTTAGAGTTACAAAGGAGTTTTAGTGCTAGAATTAATTCTCTTGCTGTAATGTTTGCGGCGGTACATGTGTTTACAAATGTGGGCATGACATATGTATGCGTTCGCTTCTGCACGAGCACGAGATGATGGGGGCACTTTAAAATAGTTTTTTAATTATTATTATAAAAAAATTATTTTTAGCACTTTTATTCCTATTACAAGGAATGTAAACACCCCTTGTGATAGAAATAAGGTATGACATATCCTCTTTATGGAGACATTTGGGGTCTATAAGACCCCCAGATTCATCCTCTACCCCGAAAAGCATCAAATTAAGAAAAAGGAAAAAAAAAAAAAAACATTGATCTCTGCTTTCCATCATAAAGTGTTTACTCACCTTATCCCTTGGTCCTGAAGACTTCTGGGGTTTATGACATCATATTTGTCTAAGCCATAAATCAGGAAGTAACTAAAGAAATGTAAAACCAAAAAAAAGTCAAAACAAATAAATATAATACACGTTCCTATCTTTCATTTACTAATGCTAGCAGCCTAATGCCACGTACACAAGATTGGAATTCCGGACAGAAAATGACAGATGAGAGCTTTTCATCGGAAAATGCGACCGCGTGTAGGCTCCATCGGAATTTTGTTGGCCGAATTTCCGACAGCAAAGAACTTATAGCATGTTCTAAATTTTTCCGACGGAAAAGGTTTCTATCAGAAATTCCGATCGTCTGTAGCAATTCTGACGCGCAAAATTCCTACGCATGCTCGGAAACAATTTGACGCATACTTGAAAGCATTGAACTCGGCTTGTTGTAGTGTTGTACGTCACTGACGATCGGATTTTGGTGTGACCGCGTGTAGGCAAGACAGTTTGAGCAGAATTCCATCGGAATTCCGTCTGGAAAACCGTCAGAGCTTTTTCCGATGAGAATTCTGGTCGTGTGTACGCGGCATTAGGATTAAAAATGGTCAATGTTGACTGAGAGCGTTATATATAATAAAATGACTTTGGCTCTGCTACCCCTAAACCAATATATAGCTGGCTCACACCTCACGTACTTGCAGTAGGCAATCTTTTCTGAAACTTCTGAAGATCAGTGAAGCCCATGATCAGGTTGGGTTGCAGTTCCAGTGTACTCAACATTTCTCTTGCATTGCTTAACTGCTTTATAAATTGTAGAGAATGTTGTGTTGCTTGATTTTGTTGGAAAACTATTGCTATTAGTTACAGCTGCCTAAAAATGTCACCTCAAGAAAGCCTGGAGCAATGAAATAGAATGCAATCAGCGTAGGGCGGGCATGACAGGGTTAACAGGGTGGTGTGTAGTAAGGAAGTTAGGAAAAAGGATAGCAGTGATTGGTGGGGAGGAGCAGGTGGTGTGGAGCAGAGTTTATTGTAGCAGGGGGAGTGGTTTTCTTACCAGCTCAGTCAGTGTGAGGAAGAAAGCTTCCCACCCTCCCTCCCTTGATTTAGTTTTTTTTTTTGTGTATTAATTCATTTGATTTCTGTTCCAGAACAGTCATTGTCGTGGCAGCGGCATGATGTTGGTCTTTGCTGGTGAAGGATTAACCCTGGGTTTTGAGCAGTTCGGGACCCATTGGTGATATGGTACCCGAGGGTCATATGCCAGCTAAAGGGGTTTAGCTGGAAGTTGGTGATCGGCTGTACTGCAGGCAGTATTTTGTTGTCTCTGAGCTAGAGTGCCAGCTTGAGGCCTACCGTATTTATCGGCGTATAACACACACCGGCGTATAACACGCACCCCAAGTTCAGGAGGGCATTTCAAGGAAAAAAAGTTTTAGAAGGGAAGTTTAGGGAAAAAAAAAAACCTTACATTTAAGCGTCATTTGCAGCTTGCCCAGCGCCATTTGCAGCTTGCCCAGCGTCATTTGCAGCTTGCCCAGCATCATTTGCAGCCTTGCCCAGGGTCATTTGCAGCTTGCCCAGTGTCATTTGCAGCTTCCAAGTGTCGTTTGCAGCTTGCCAGCGTCATTTGCAGCCTTGCCCACGTTTAAATTTCCCGCCGCCAAAACAGACCATGCGAGCGCCGCCGAAAAAGACCGAAGCGCCGACAAAAAAGACAGAGCCAACTCTTCGGCTCCGCTCGCAGTCCCGCCTCCCTGCTGTTTTGGGAGCGAGCGCAGAGAGGCGGGACTGCGAAGAGTCGGCTCGGTCTCTTTCGGCTCGATTTTTTTTAACTTTTTTGGGGGGGAACGGCATATAACACGCACCCACGACTTTCCCCTGATTTTAAGGGGGAAAAAGTGCGTGTTATACGCCGATAAATACGGTATTTTAGTTTTTAAGTACCGCAGTGCTGGAGTGGATATGGTGGTTAGATTGATGGGGTTTCCTGTAAAGACCAACGGGTGGAAGTTAATGGAGGAGGTGGTTTAATTCAGGTGTACACGGTTATGCTAATTTATGTTTATGTTTATTTGAATATTTTATAATAAAGTTAATTGGCTACTACAGCCAAGTTTTTCTCCAGATTAGTGTGGTCTCAATTTCTGGGGTTTGAAGGGATGGGGTAAGTAGCAGTTTTAAGTATGGGTATGGTTACAGGGGTTAACATGACACCTCTGTTATACAATAGTCATGGTGACTGCCAAACTGCAGTTTGTCTTAAACAGCTTGCAAGCTGGCTCCAATGGCTTAGTCCATTAGAGAACACTTTACTACACTTTCAACCTACACGGAGGTGCTCCTACGAGCTAAATGATACCTGTCAATTAACCCCTTACTGTCTGCCATCATCATGCCAAACATAAATGTTCTTCAGCATGATGCCCCCTGCAGGGGTACTCTTTACATGTCTCCATACCTGCTAGTTTTGATAGTGCTTTATCTGACAGTGGCCACACTTTGATAGAAGCAATCAGCAAGCTATGGCACTTAAAGTTATAGTCAGGCGGTGAAAAAAAAGGAAGAAGAAAAATACATGCTTTCATTTAGGTAAAATTTAAGTATTTAAAAAAAAAAAAATCACATTTATTTATAATATAAACATTCAAGCAAGGTACTTTTTATGTATGTACCAAATTACCAAGACATTTTAGGTAGGCAAAATAATCATACAGTTTTTTCAAATGAAAGGTGATCCTCACTCTTAAAGAGGAAGTAAACCCTAATGGGTTTTACTTCCTCTTTTGCTCCCTGTATAGCCTGCAAATGAAAAGCATAATGGGCTAGTACGCATCGCATACTAGCCCATTATGTACCACTTACCTGCAAAAGAATCCAGCGACGTCCCCTGTGTGGGCAGCGTCCATCTTCTTGCCCTCTTCCTTTCGGGGCCACAGACTCCGGCTCTGTGATTTGCCGGAGCCCCGTGACGTCACTCCCGCGCATGCGCACGGGAGCCGCGACCTGCGGCATATGCTAGGGAAGAAACGGCCTTTAGTTTTGTTTCTTCCCTGCGCATGTGCCGTAGCAATTTCCGGCGGACTACAAGTGAAATATCTCCTAAACGGCGCACGTTTAGGAGATATTTCCACTACCTATAGGTAAGCCTTAATCAGCCTCCCTTCCACCCTTCTTACCCTCTGCTGTGCAAAATGGACAATCCCTTTTTTTAATTACTTTTTTTAAAGGAGAAGTACAGCCACAGTTTGCTTGCCTGTACTTCTCCTGTGGATCACCGGAGTGCAGTTCATTCTGCACTCCTGTGACCCATTTTCAGCATGCTGAAGTCGAGTTCAGGAAAGATCGTGACTATATGGTCGGGATCCGTCCACATGCCTGGACCAGCTCCCGGCTCAGCCTCTCAGCAAGCGACTGAGAGCCTGAGCCGGCCGCTCCTATCCCCTCCACTGCCCAGTGTTTCAGTGAGCATGGTAAAAAGTGTGTATAGGGCACTCTGAATAGCAGGACTGAGCAGACGGTTGTCTTTATTGGAGATAAAAATGTTCAAATGGCATTAAACTTCTTACACTTTAAGGCAGCACTCAAAAGAGCAAAGCGATCTCTAATGGACAAAAACAAAGCAGAAAAGAGGCGCCACTAAGTGCAGTATGTTAAAACTTTTTAATATCACAAAGGGATTAAAAAACACTTACAAGATGGATGATGGCAATGGTGCAGCTGGGTTGCCAGGGACAGCGTTGAACGCGAGTCCCGGAAGTGACGTCAGCAGGACGTGATCACCGGTTTGCAGTCCACACTGGTTGTTGGTCCACTTCCTGCTGATGTCACTTCCTGGACTCACGTTAAACGCTGTTCCTGTGTTCTCAGAGCTGTGGCTTTCTTTTATTGGCCTCTTTGGGACTTTTCCTGCTAAATGGATCACCTTTTGAAATTCTAGAGATACGCACTACTGAGGCCGGATCACCTCCCCACCATACCCACGATGAGCTCCTTTTTATCATCCATCTTGTAAGTGTTTTTAATCCCTTTGGGATATTAAAAAGTTTTAACATGCTGCACTTAGAGGCGTCTCTTTTTGTTTCAGTCAGCAAGGGTGGGGCAGAGCAGAGAGCAGCTCTCTGCTCACAAACCTGTGAGAACCAAGTGATTGGCAGTGTTTGATCGCTCGTTTTCGGTGTTATAGCCGGCAGGGGACAGATGCAGCATCGGACCGATGCTGCATCCAGCTAGGTTAGTATGATTTTAAAAAAAAATCCCATACTTCTCTTTTAAAGAAATATCTACGCCCCCCATGCCCATCATTCGCCTAAGCAAATTATGTGCACTTTGCCTGCTGTATCTCCTGGGAAATGTACATCACATATCCCAGGAGGCATAGTCCTTTAATGAGAAAGGAGGAGGGGGTGGGGCCTAGATGAAGTCACGGAAGAAGATGGCAGTGTGGGGCTGAGCAGGGGGCAGAAAAGAATCGGATCTCAAAAGGACAACACTGGATTGGATTCGCTGGGCGGTTGAGTACTATAAATGTGCAGAACCCGCAACCAGGTAAGGATGGGTTGAAAAAAGGTGGGCTGAAGATTCACTTGGCCTTGGCATCTTGGCAATGATGTTCCAGATTTAGGAAAGAGTTAATCAATTTTTGATCAAATTGTCCGAAGTGGGAGTCATAGTAGAGACATTAGAGTGTAAGCGCTTCTAGGGTAGGAACCAATATGAGTAGTCTGTGTACGCTAAACTGTGTAATAAATAGAATGTAATATGGTTTCTAGAAAATATGTGCCAAACCGATCCTCAGAGCCGCATTTGCTTTACCGCACTGTCCTATTTAAGGATGCACTACTGTAGTCCACAAGCGTATTTGGTTTTGTCTAGTTTATTTTTGCTCGGAATCTTTATTTCCCCAAGCTGCTACTAGATCGTAATGGACATTTTTGGGTCAATAAGTAGCCGTGCTGATGTTTCTCTTTCCATTTCAATTAGAAATACCTGTAACGGGAACATGTTGTGAGCTAATTACGAAAGACAAAATGGTGTCCTTTGAGTCACTCTTTATAAGTTTCCATGTCTTTATTCCTTTTTCGCAATACCTTTAGCTGTACACTACAAAATTTGAGATGGCTTCATTTCAATTTTTTTATTATTTACTATTATTATTTTTATTTTATC
Organism: Lithobates sylvaticus; assembly: GCA_028564925.1. Lineage (NCBI taxonomy): Eukaryota > Metazoa > Chordata > Amphibia > Anura > Ranidae > Lithobates > Lithobates sylvaticus. The sequence goes on along the minus strand of CM053026.1, from coordinate 741,230,951 downwards.
AGTTTGCTTTATGTGATCATTTGTAAAAGCACTACAATGTTTCCATTATCTGGTGTAAACAGCCTGTCTAGCTATCTCGCTGCTCAGGTCTATGTCTGCAATTAAAGCAAAGCATTGGATTGCTGTCCAGGTCTTTCCCACAGGCTTTGCCTTGCAGCCAGGCACACAAGCTCATTCACACATTTCTTTAAGAACCAGGCTAGGGAATCTTATTTTGTGGTTTTTATTTTTGAAGAACTTGGATAGGGTTGAGGGTAGTGGTGGGATACTCCAAAAACAAGAACTATGTACAACTGAGGACTTAATTATCCTTTTGGGCTAGCTATATTGAAGTCCGGGCTGGAAACAAGCAGTAGACTTCTGGGCCGTCTTTTTGCATGGGCACGCTGGGCAGTTGCCCGGGGGCCCCACTTGCCTGGGGGGCCCCACCTGCCCAACGACCCCAGCCCAGGGGTGGATTCAGGGGGGCAACAGGGTCATTTCTCCCCACCCCCCAAAATACCACATGACATGGCAAGTGACAATACTGACATGTCATGTTGTCACTTGCCTCTGCCTGGGTCTCTCTCTCACATCAGCCGATCAGCGGCGCAGAGAGAGAGAAACTTGTCTAATGTTATTAAGCCGCTGCGCCACACTGACCAGGAGCCGGAGGAGGTGGGTGGAGCCTCTTCCCTGCACTCGCAGGTAGCACCTGGGCAGCCTGGCATCTAGTAACAAGTGAAGTCAGTGAGTCATGTTGGACTCGAGTCTCAGACGAGTAACGTCAACGAGTCAAAGAGGATAGGAGCCTCAAATAGGAAAACAGGGAATAGGGAACAGTTAATGCTGCAGTTTAGACAGACTAGTTAAAATGTCCAGCGTCCACTGTCAGTGGCAGAGCGCCAGCATTCTTCCTTCTCTGAGTGAGAGTTGGCTCCACCCACCTCCTCCCTCCATCTTCCTTGCAGTCTGCAGAGTGATGTGGCAAGTGACAATCTGCAACTTGTGGCAGGTGACGTGGCAAGTGACAATCTGCAACTTGTGGCAGGTGACGTGGCAAGTGACAATGCGCAACGTGTGGCAAATGACAATCCGTAACTTGTGGCAGGTGGAGTGGCCAGTGACAATCTGCAACTTGTGGCAGGTGACATGGCAAGTGACAATCTGCAACTTGTGGCAGGTGACATGGCAAGTGACAATCTGCAACATGTGGCAGGTGACATGGCAAGTGACAATCTGCAACGTGTGGCAAGTGACGTGGCAAGTGACAATCCGCAACGTGTGACAGGTGATGTGGAAAGTGACAATCTGCAACTTGTGGCAGATGATGTGGCAAGTGGACAATCTGCAACGTGTGGCAGGTGACGTGGCAAGTGGACAATCCGCAACTTGTGGCAGGTGACGTGGCAAGTGGACAATCCGCAACTTGTGGCAGGTGACATGGCAAGTGACAATCCGAAACGTGTGGCAAGTGACGTGGCAAGTGACACACTTAGGGCTCCCACTGATTCTGCATTATGGTGAGTTGAACTATTTCATTTTATATTACAAGGTAATAATAGAAATAATGCGATACAATCATCCTGACACCATAACAACCATGGTGCTGGGATGATTGAAGCGCCAACACCAGCCATTTCCAGCGCTGCCATTTCAATCTGTAATTTCTTGTTTTTACAATTTCTTGCTTTTCAAGCTCGTGTTATATTGTCCAAACTTTGTGTTAATGTTTAAACGCTGATTTTGTTGGAAGAACCAATAAATATAGCCTTATTGATAATTTGCCTTTTTTATTCTCATGCGTGATTGTGTAGACAGGCCCCCAGTACACTGTATTGCCTGGGGGCCTATAATGCTCTTAAGATGGCACTGGTAGACTTCAGTTTAGTAGTAGTGGTTAGAGCCACAAGAGCAGAGTCCCTTTAAGTAGGAGATTGTGTGGACAAAGATCTTCAAAACACCAGCGGGTGTCCCCTTTAAATAGACCCACATTTGACTATATAGTACAGTGGTAGAGGGGTAGCAAAAGCACAAAGGTCCCCAAGATCTCTCAAGCGTCTGTAGTCACAAGGCCCAAGGACAGCTGGTGGGGTATCCAAGGTCATGTCATTGCTGGATGCCTTGTCTATATTCCCCTCACACACGTTCCTGGGAACAAGGCTCATAAAGGTTGGGTTATTTTGGGTGATGTCACTGCTGGATGCCCACTGGCTTGTTCACAATTTGAGGTGGGGTATCCTGGTTGAAGTCATTGCTGGATGCCCGCCACCGCCGGCTTGTCCACAATTTGAGGTGGGGTATCCTGGATGAAGTCATTGCTGGATGCCCGCCAGCTTGTCCACAATTTGAGGTGGTGTATCCTGGGTGATGTCATTGCTGGATGCCTTGTCTATATTCACCTCACACACGTTCCTGGGAACAAGGTTTATAAAGGTGGGGTATACTGGGTGAAGTCATTGATGGATGCCAGCCGGCTTGTCCACAATTTGAGGTGGGGTATCCTGGGTGATGTCATTGCTGGATGCCTTGTCTATATTCGCCTCACACACGTTCCTGGGAACAAGGCTTATAAAGGTGGGGTATACTGGGTGAAGTCATTGATGGGTGCCCGCCGGCTTGTTCACAATTTTTTCACAAATAACACGCTGGCAGGCAGCAGCATTGTAGTTGAGAAGGCCACACTGATGCTATGCGGCTGCTTACATCTTATCAACCAATGATGCTTGCTGCCACGTACCTGGTGTTGGAGCCCAGAATGCAGGGAGCGACCTCTCGTAAGCCTCTGGCTCGAGAACCCCTGGTAGTGGGGACAGGGACTCAAGAGTTCAGAGGGGCACAAGTGCCTGGTGGATGGCAGGTGTGGCAGTCCGGACCTCTGGAGTAGCAGAAGAAAGGCTGGCGGGAACAGCAAGCTGGAACCGATGACTTGGAACTCCGCAGACAACTGGGAGGAGTTCTGTAGCACGGCTGGAGCAACAGGTAGCACAGAGGTGTTCTGTAGTGCAGCAGGAGCACTGGATCTGCGGGCTGCCAGGAGATGCACTGTAACCTGGCAGGAACACTGGAACAGTGGTGGTATGGAGGTGCCTTGTAGCTGGGCAGGAACCCTGGAACAGCCGACAGCAAGGAGGTGTCCTGTAGTACGACAGGAAAGCTGGATCAGCAGGCTGCAGGAGGGTGTTCTTAGGTCAGGCAGGAACACAGGCAAAGTCATACAGGCCGGGTCAGTAACTAGCGGGCAGCGATCAAACCAGAGGAAGAGACAGAACGAGTAGTCAGGACAAGCCGGGGTCGGAGGCAGGCAGCAAACAGATGTCGTCAGGAACAGGCCGGGTAAATAGGAATCAGGTCAACTGGTAATGAGTAGCAAGGTCTGGACAGCAAGAGGCACAGGGACAGGCTCCCTTAAATAACCTTCTTGGTGCCAAGTACCGCCACGCGGTGCGGGTGCGCGCACCCGCCCGTGCGCGTCCACGCGCACCATCACGCGCCCGCCCATTCACGCTAACGCGCACCCGCGCGCCTTTTAGCACTAACGCACGTGCGCCGAATAGCTCTTTGGATAAGGATTCTGCCAGGACATCTTTCTTGACACTTGCATTCCCCCCAGCAGGAAGTTATCAATTATTGGCAGTAATAGTTTGCATAGGTGAACAGCCCTAAATAGTTCACCCAGTCTGTGAGCCCCGAACCCCACCCCTAGTCCCAGTTAGTGTAATAGCTTCAACTCTTTTTTTTTGGCCAGTAAATACGCTATTAATATATTTATAATACCACTAATGTCAGGGTTATTATGTGTATAACTGATACAATCAAGAGTGGGAAGTACTTGGAATCCTATGATAATATAGTTGGGTATTCATTTATTACTGTACTCCTGAAGAGGTGTTTCCTCTGAAACGCGTTGAGTTATTTTAAAGTTTTTATGAAACTGAAGTTTTAATTCCATTTTATTCATTTCATTTTTATTGGATTGAGTCCCTCTGGTTGATCTGGTCCTGCAGACACAGCTCACAAAACTCTATTTGTGTGGTTTGCTCACCCGGCCATCCAGGTGAACCTTTCCATGTGAGTGCGCCACGTGATTTCAACTGCTGCACTTAGAAGCAATTTTACTTAATTTTATAGCAATATGGTTACCACCTGCTGAGAATTCTATAAAAGAGATCATCACCATGTGATTCTCCTTACTACTAATCCTCTCTATGTTGGAAGTGCTGCTTGTTTGCAGAGTTACACAATGTACGTTTTCGGCTACATGACAAGGTGAGCATTATACATTTATGTGATTATACCTGCAGAGGTGCCCTCTTTCCTTTATGTTTTCCAGTACTATTGAACCTCTTTAAAAGCAGCATTAAACCTCCAACAAAAAGTAATATATTGTAGCTTGCCAATCATTAGATGTTTGACACTTCTTTCCATAGGGGGCCTCTATTCTGGATGGATGAGCAATGGAGACACCCTTGGACAGCAGCATGGTCAGTCTGAGGGGAGGGTAGTTTTAGATGCACCAGTAGATTTAGATGGACGTGACTACCAAATTAAAGCTGACATAGCTAACACTTTTTAAGCAGTTACAGCTACAGTTTTAATAATAAAACAATTAAAATTAGGATATGCACTGCTGTCATAGACCGGAATAAAGACTTAGCAAAGTTATAAATCAGCATATGCAAATTAGGCAACAGATCATTTAAATAATAACAACAATAATAATAACAACAACAACAACAACAACAACAATAATAATATTTTATATTAATAATAATAATAAAAAAATGTATAGCAGAGGCACCCCAAATGGAAGGTGAGTCAACTCATTATAAGATATAGCATATTTGTAGCATGTGACATGAGGAATGAATGCCAAGCCCCATCGCGCCATAGGATGTCAGGATGACATGATGACAATGTAGACTATGAAATTGAACCTATAGTCCTTTTTGCGCTTCTTCAAAGAGAGAACATGCTGACAGAAAAGCTTCGCTAGGGACAATTATAGAAATTAAAGACACCATTGTACCTTTTCTGTCTAACTTGCAGTTTTATTAATATCTCTAAGAATTTTATTCTCTTGCTGGAGGAAACGATCAAATGTTCCCTCCCAAGGCTTCAAAGGATGACGTGTAGCATTTCCGTCCTCCATCAATATAACAAGCCAACTGATTATTACTTCAGCAGGTGGCAAATCCTCTCTTTAATTACAGCTCTAGAGATTCAGAAGAGCGTTGATAAGATATTGACTCTTTTTTTAGATAGGTGATATTTTTAATACTTATCTGACATGAGAGGGAGTGAAATAGTCTTATTTGTTATTTCAGCATTTTGTTACATAGGGAAGTTTTCTCAGTACAGTATACAATACAGGGTGGACAATGCCTCAAGTGGTCCTATCTAGAGTTGAGCGGACACCTGGATGTTCAGGTTCGGCGGGTTCGGCCGATCTTCGGAAAATAGTTTGGGGTCGGGACCAAACTTGACCCAAACTTGACCCCCGAACTCCGAACCCCATTGAAGTCAATGGGGACCTGAACTTTTGAAGACTAAAATGGCTGTAAAAAAGTGATGGAAAGGGCTAAAGAGCTGCAAATTGCAACAATGTTGTTAAGAGCATGGCAAGTGCTCTGCAAACAAATGTGGATAGGGAAATAACTTAAAATAACATTAAAAAAAACAAAAAAAAAAAAATAATATGCTGGAGGCCCCCTTCTCAGCAGAAGAAGGAACAGGAAGTCATTAAGAACCTCAGAAACTCAACGGCATGATGCCACACATATGGTGGGAATGCCACAGAATACGCCTTTTCTGGAAAAAATTATTAAATTTAATGGATAAGATAGTGGAAAAATAAAATACTTGGAAATTTAAAAAATTATAATCTTGATCTAGGAGGACGAGGTCCATATGGAGTAGGAGGTTGAGGTGGTGGTGGATGTGGCGGTGTAGGTGGAAGCGGTGGTGGAAGAGGACGAGGTAGCCAACACTGGTTCAAAAATACAACAATGGCTTGGTAAGGCTGGTGATGCATCAAATTCTGTCTCCTGCCGCATAGTGTCCGCCCTCTACTGCGCTTGCTCAGTACGTAGGACAAGGGGATTTCGAAACTCTCCGAAGACGATGCGCGGTGAGTCCAGGTTCAAGCCACATCATCCGAGGTTGAAGCCGAGCCAATCGAGGCCGTGCCCGAAGCATGGCGAGCGAATCGAGCCCGTGAGGGGCCCTGTTAATATGTGCTACCGTATGTCCACTTGGATGGTGGGGCTTGAACCTGCACTCACTGCGCAGGCGCCGCTCATCTTCGGAGATTTTGTGAATGGGGCAGTGCTAGGTGGATGGCCCTGGGAAACCCTGCTAACAGAGTCATCAAAAAGCAGAAGAGACTGCTGCATGATTTGGGGCTCAGACTGATTGGCTGATTTGCAAGGGGGTGAGGTGAAAGACTGATGGACATCGGCTGCAGGTGCCAACACTGAACTTTCATCAGGAGACTGGGTGGGAGACAATGTGAAGGAACCGGAGGCACTGTCAGCAACCCAATCTACTATTGCCTGTACTTGTCCTGGCCTCAACATTCGTACAGCCTCATTAGGCGTGCCGAAATACCGCTGCAGGCTCTGCCGCCTACCCGCACCTGAGGAAGGTGTTTCACTTGTGCGTGTAGCTGGCACAGATAGACCACGTCCTCTCCCTGCAACAGGAGCTCCACCAGCAGCACCACAACCGGGGCCACGTCCCTTTTTTGACGATTTCCTCATATTTTCAAAATGTATGATCTTGCCCTAAATGGGTGTTTTTGCAATAGCAGAATATGCAGACATGCAGAAAACACTGCAAAATTGTATTTTTTTGCAATGCTTTTGCAATAGAAGAATACACCCACAGTATGTACAGGGTGTATCTCAAAAACTGCAGAAAATGCTACGAAAAAAAATACATTTTCACTCAAATTTTTTTTTGAGAATAGCACAATAGAAGAAAAATAGATCAATTGAATATGTCCCACTCCTGCAAACATGCAGAAAACACTGCAATTTTTTTTTTTTTGCAATAGCAGAATACACCCACAGTATGTACAGGGTGTATCTCACAGTAACATATGCAGTGCTGGTGCACTGAGCTTGCAGATAAAAGTTATATTTAGTCTGGCACTGGGCTCATGGCAGTGTAAAAAGACTGTGCACTGCAACCCAACCAGGTATTAGAATTGATTTCTGAATCTGGATAATTCTCTCTCCCTCAAAGCAGACACAGGAACCTTGACCTACACTCTCTATCTATGTAGATCGCTGACTAATTAGAAGATATTTCATGAATGTTGACTGACTCCTAGCATGTAATTCTCTCCCTCACAGCAGCCAGGTACCTTTCCCTACACTGTGTAAAGCAGAGTGACGTGCTGTGCTGTGTGCCTCTAGCTTATATAGAGGCTGGGTCACATGCTGCACTGACCAATCACAGCCATGCCATTAGTAGACATGGCTGTGATGGCTTCTAAGGGCACACTAGTGAAACTAACGTGGATTGGCTGCCCCGCAGCTTTTAAAAAGTATAAAAAAAATATATATAACAAGACATTTAAACTAATTAATTGGTGCATAAGGGGGGAGAAAGAGCAGAAATGCTTACCCTTGTCCCAACAGGCCCTGATCGCAGGGCATAACCACCAAAGAGGGGGTGTCCCACGGCAACTCGGGGGAGCTACAAAACATGATGGACCAGAATCTAGCCACCAAAGAAAAAATGGGGGTGTCCCACGGCAACTCGGGGGAGCTACAAAACATGATGGACCAGAATCTAGAAGGATAAAGTTAAGACAAAGGGTAAATGTGGTATGGACCTTTAGAGCCACACAATAGTGGACCAGTGAAAGGTGATGGATTTGTGAGTGGTCTAGCGGAACAAGGTGAAACAAGCAGTGAGATTGGGATAATAGGGAAATCATAAGAGAGTGTTCAAATGGAATACAAGCAGTGAGTGCGTTAACAAACACACTAAGATGAAAAAAATGGGGAGAGGTGTGAAGGAAATGCAAGTGGTGAAGGTAAAGGATAGGAGGAAAGAGGGAGGACAGAGAAAAGGGGGAGGGGGAAAGGGGAAGGAGAGGGGGGAGGGTAGGGTATAGGATGTGGGGTGACAATTAATGAAGGCGAAGGTTAGGGAATGGGGCAGGTGGAGCTGGGGAACAGAGAAATATAAAAGTTCAAGTGAAGGGTGTAAGTGAGAGGAAAGGGACAGGAAGGTGTTGACGAGGAAAAATGGGGAGGAAAGGGAGAAAGAAAAAGTAAAGGAAGAAGGAAGGGGAGGGAAAAAGGAACACGATGGAGGGAGAGAAAAGGGGGTAGGAGGGGAAATGGGTGACAAGGAGTGAGAGGGAAGTGAAATTAAATGTAAGTGAAGGACACAACGATCCCTGATAATTTAGATGTAGAGAGTTTAAGGATACCGGGAGGAGTGGTGTGGCTGAAGGAGAAGCTATCAGCCTGCACCCACAATGTGCCATGCTGTAACCAGGTGGCATGTGGTGGAGGAATAGATGAGCCTATCCACCCATGTCATAGTCACCTATAGGGGAAAAAAGGAACAATGCCAAAAATAAGGAAGGCCTAAGGTCAGTAACGTAGGAAAACAGGTGCTGCAACAAGGCTCAGGTAAAAATACATTGACTCCAAGCAGAAGCAATGTGTTGTCATTGAGTTCTTGATGAAGGAGGGATGCAGGCCATCCGATGGTCTCCCATAGTGTGGATTGTATATTTAGTGCTGGTTTCCTCTTCTTTAAACTTCTTTCTCCATTTGTGTACATTTCTCTTGTCAGTGGTGTTATCTCCGTAAACATTCTGTAGCCATTCTGTAGCCTAGTGGATGTCGGACAGCTTGCACACCCTCCTTCTTAATGACGGCACATTGCTTCTGCTTGGCATCCAATATTTACCTAAAATGAAAAATAATAAGAAGAGTTACTATAGAGCAGGGGTCCTCAAACTATGGCCTGTGGGCCAGATACGGCCCGCCAAGGTAATTTACCCAGGGCCGCCCGCAGGGGCTGGACTGGCCATTCGGGCACTGGAGCCCCCGCAATGAGCGGTCCGCTGGGAGAGATCCCCATGGACCCCCCCCCCCAATATGGGGAAACAGGACCAATCTCCAGCATTGTCCAGGGTGGGGTCAGAGACACAGAGAGCCCGCTCCAGCATGGAAAAACTACACAAGGATCCCGGCTCTTAGTCCTCCTCACGGCTGTCTTCTGTGGGCCTGTGGACACCAGTAAGTCCCCCCAGTGCTCCTCTCTCTAATCCCTGTGCCCTGGAGAGGCTGCACTGATGGGCACTGGTCAGGCTGCACTGATGGGCACTGGTCAGGCTGCACTGATGGGCACTGGTCAGGCTGCACTGATGGGCACTGGTCAGGCTGCACTAATGGACACTGATCAGGCTGCACTGATGGGCACTGGTCAGGCTGCACTGATGGGCACTAATCAGGCTGCACTGATGGGCACTAATCAGGCTGCATTGTTGGGCACTGGCAAGGCTGCATTGATGGGCACTGATGAGGCTGCATTGATGGGCACTGGTGAGGCTGCATTGATGGGCACTGGTGAGGCTGCGCTGATGGGCACTGATCAGACTACATTCATCTGGCCCCTCCAACAGTCTGAGGGTCAGTGAGCTAGCCCCCTGTTTAAAATGTTTGAGGACCCCTGCTATAGAGGAAAAGTTACTCTACCAACATGCAAAATTTAAATGATCTATGTAAATTAATAACAAAGTTATGGCTAATTTAATTACCTTATTAGAAAACTGATGCCAATTTTGGCATTACTTTCCGTACAGCCCTCACATATTTTTTTATGTTAAATGCAAGTGTACCACGCTATTTATTACCTCTTACAGAGAGCACAGTATTTTGTTCATAATCCATTCATCTGCTTCTTTATTCACTCCAGAAGGGCGGTGCTATCTTTATTCAGGTATCATCCGTGGAAAATGGGTCACAGGAGTGCACAACAAACTGCACCCCTGTGATTTCAGGATGCATCACTAGAGGGATCACCAGCAGGAGGAAGGAGGTCTTGATTCCCCTATATAGATCTTTATATCACTAGAGGGATCACTAGCAGGAGGAATGAGGTCCTGATTCCCCTATATAGATTGTTATATCACTAGAGGAATCACCAGCAGGAGGAATGAGGTCCTGATTCCCCTATATAGATCTTTATATCACTAGAGGGATCACCAGCAGGAGGAAGGAGGTCCAAAAAAATAAAAACTGCATGGGCGATCAAATACCACCAAAAGAAAGCTCTATTTGTGGGGAAAAAAAAGGACGCCAATTTTGTTTGGAAACCACGTCGCACGACCGCGCAATTGTCAGTTAAAGCAACGCAGTGCCGAATCGCAAAAAGGGGCCTGGTCCTTTGGCTGCAAATTGGTCCGGTCTGTATGTGGTTATTTAACACTGCAATAGTTATTGCAATGTATTGTATTACTAGCCTTATTTTGGGTTAATGACATTGTTAATATTGCACATGCATTTATTATGCCTGTTAAAGGTTTTATTGTGATTTTCTTTTGTAATTTTTGTATTTAATAAATTTGTATATATTTTTTTTTACTATTGGTGCCTAGAAAGTCCATTTCTGTTCCTGTGTGCTCTTTTGATATATAATCTTAGAAAGTCTTATTTTACTGAAAGGGTAGTTGATGATTTGAATAAACTACCAGCAGAGGTAGTGAGACAGTCAACAGTAAATGGCTTTAAACATGCTTGGGAGAAACATAGCTCTATACTACTAGAAAAGCAACAAAACAAAAAAAAATTTAATAAAAAACTGGCAGACTTCAATGAACTACTCAGTCTTTTTTCTGCCGTCAATTTCCTATGTTTCTATGATCCACAGGAGACGTACAGCCAAACAAGCTTTGGCTATACTTCTCCTTTAAAGCTAAACTTCATTCAGATTTAAAAGACACAAATAAATGTAGTTTTGTATTCGAGTGTAAGCCCCTGAATTAGACATGGTATTAGCTTCTTGCAATTGCCTATACAGCAGAGCTCAGACAGGAAAATGCAGAAGCAGCACAGTTGTGCAGCAGTGCTCAAGTGCTAACAAGGAATTTGGTGCTTGGAGGAGAGAGCAGAGTGACAGAGAGATTAGTTTACTAGTTTACTGCTTCACCTTCACTGTCCGAAAAGAGGATGGGTGTGGGAAGGAGACCTGCAGCAGAGAAACAAACAGGTCTCCTGCCCTGCCAGAGAGGGCGTTGCTGTGTGGTTGAGCTGTGTAATCCTCAGAACTGAATGGACAGCAAGGAAAATGTGTTGGCAGATAGAATTATGCCCCGTACACACGGTCGGAAATTCCGACCACAAAACACCGACACTGGTGTTGCATACACGCGGTCGGACAAAGTTGTCGGAAAATCCGATCATCGTGAACGTGTTGACGTGCGTTGCGTACGACGGGACTATGTAGAAGCTAGTAGCCAATAGCTTTGGTCTTGTAATGTGATCTGAGCATGCGTGGCACTTTGTCCGTCGGAATTCGCTACACACGATCGGAAAAAGTCCGATAGGACTTTGTTGGCGGAAAATTTGAGAGCAGGATCTCAAACTTTTTCCGTCGGAAATTCAGACGGAAAAAGTCAGATGGAGCCTACACACGGTCGGAATTTCCGACAACATGGTCCGATAGGACATTTTCCATCGGAAAATCCGACCGTGTGTACGGGGCATAAGTCTTGTATGTGTATTTTATCTGTATATTTAGCTGTTTACATAGAGCTCAGCTTTAACTGAAGCAGAAAAAAAGAAAGGTCACCAGGCCGGTTGCACTGTGTGGCAGAGCTGTGCAAATCTAAAGAGTGGATGGACTTTTAGCAGCTCCTATCTATGTAATTCAACTGTACATTTTGTACACATGTAGCCATTTCGCTTTAAAACATAATTTATATTTTTCTGTTGTATACTATTGTTACAAAGTTATCATCCTACAATGCAATTGTCATTGTGCTCAGTTTATGAAAAGCCAGGAACTGCCGAAGCTAATAATTACATCACTTACCCAAATTGCTAATAATTTACAAAAAAAAATAAGATGTAACCATGACATTCATCCAAAATCTACAAGTGTCAGTGAATCTGAATGCAGAAACTAAATAATTTGCATTAAGAAATAACAATTACTCACACCTAGCAGGAGCTGTATGACAGTGTTCCTTATTTTTTAAGACACTTGAAAGTTTTTCTTTGTTGAAAATGAAAAAAAGAGAAAAAAATTCCTTTAGTGATATAAAACCTATTTTTCACTTTGAAAAAACAGTATTTTTTGGTTGTCAACAAACTTAAAGTGTATGTAGACCCTAGCAATAAATTTCTCTAATGTGCCCTCTTTTGGTCTATTAACCACTTTCAGACCGGACCAATTTGCAGCCAAAGGACCAGGCCAGTTTTTGCGATTCGGCACTGCGTCACTTTAACTGACAATTGCGCGGTCGTGCGACGTGGCTTTCAAACAAAATTGACGTCCTTTTTTTCCCACAAATAGAGCTTTCTTTTGGTGGTATTTGATCGCCCCTGTGGTTTTTATTTTTTGCGCTATAAACAAAAAAGAGCGACAATTTTGAAAAAAAAAACGCATTCTTTTTTATTTTTTGCTATAATAAATATCCCCCAAAAATATATAAAAAAAACATTTTTTTCCCTCAGTTTAGGCCGATATGTATTCTTCTACATATTTTTGGTAAAAAAAATCGCAATAAGCGATTATTGATTGGTTTGCGCAGAAGTTATAGCGTTTACAAGATAGGGGATAGTTTTATGGCATTTTTATTAATAATTTTTTTTTATTAGTAATGGCGGCGATCAGCGATTTTTATTGTGACTGCGACATTATGGCGAACACATCGGACATTTTTGACACATTTTTGGGACCATTGTCATTTATACAGCAATCAATGCTATTTAAATGCATTGATTCCTGTGTAAATGACACTGGCAGTGAAGGGGTTAACCACTAGGTGGCAGTGTATGGGTTAAGTATGTCTAGAGGTGTGTTTCTTACTGTGGAAGGGGGTGGCTGTCAGCTAGTGAATGCTGATCTCTGCTCCAATCACAGGGAGCAGAGATCGGTGTCACTAGTTGCTAGGCAGAACGGGGAGATGCTGTTTATTTCCGCATCTCCCCGTTCAGCCTTCCCGTGAGATGATCGCGGGTGTCCCCGCGGCGATCAAGACTGCGGGACCCGCGACCGGCCTCACAGGGGTCCCGACCGGCATCTTAAAGGGGACGCATTTATACGCCCTTATGCCTGTCTGTGCCATTCTGTCGATGTATATCGTCGTGCGCCGGTCGTTAAGCGGTTAAATATACCATTGGAAGCATATTGTTTTGTTTCTTGAGGCCAACAAGTACCTACAAATTAGGGTTGTTACTGATTAAAATTGTTGTGTTCGATTAATCGATTTTTTTTTTTTTATCGATTATTTGACTAATTTCGATTAATTATAACGCACATACAGATCCAACTACTTTTAGCTGATCTCCTTGCATTGAAACTCTGCATTAGTCAGTGGTAAATGTGGTATACACTATATACGATGACCCGACACTAGTTCGTTTCCACAATCTATGACTTAACTTCACAGTTCACACAAATACGTTTTAAATTCAAACTGTAGCACTGACCTAATAGTATTTTTTTTCCACAGTAGCGGGACAATCCCTCCACCTCCGGTCTAGCTAATCACTCTCACCTTATGGCATGGACCCCTGTGCAAACAGGTGGTCATGCAAGCAGGTATCAAAAGGGTTAACACGGACCATAAACTTCTCTCACGATCTCAGCAAGGATGCCAGGTCATGGGTAGAAAGAAAAGATCTAAGTGCTCACCGCTTAAGTATAAGATTTAATTTTTGAACACAAACTACTCACATAAAGATGATAAAAACACAGCATGTAAAGCCGACAATTGTGTTAGTTCCGTAGGGCAGCAGTGGGTGACGTCATGCATAGCTCCTCCCCCGTACGCGTTACGTTCAATCAGAACTTTGATGTCACCGGACTCCTCCCCCTTCCCCGCGTTAGCAGACGGAGGCACTTGGGTAAGGGGGAGGAGTCCGGTGACATCACCAGATCTCCAACGGAACTCCCTGAAGACCCGGAAGCCGGCGGAGAGGTGAGTATTTTTGATCGATCAAAAAAATTAATCGATTAATCGATTAATTCATCTTTAATTTCCACAGCCCTACTACAAATACCTACCTGCTTCTATAACTAAGCCCTACATGGGTGAAATTTGTTAGAGGGGCTTGACTAGAGTATTAAAAGATGCATTTTGGCACTCATGCTGCTTGGCCACCCCTCCACAATACCACGCTACCTAATAAAACACACCAACACCAATTGGAGTTTTGATTACCACAGCAGCCACTTTAACAAAAATATAAATAGCGAGTATAAATAACAAATATACCAAACAGATAACCAAACCAGAATCAACTTCTGGAGCCTTATGCCCCGTACACACGATCGGAAATCCCACCAGCAAAAGTCCGATAAGAGCTTTTGGTCGGAAATTGCGACCGTGTGTATGCTCCATCGGACTTTTGTAGGCAGAATTTCTGCCAGCAAAAGATTGAGAGCGGGTTCTCTATTTTTCCGACAGAAAAAGTTCCGATCGGAAATTCCGATCGTCTGTAGCAATTCCGACGAGCAAAATTCCTACGCATGCTCGGAAACAATTCAACGCATGCTTGGACGCATTGAACTTAATTTTCTCGGCTCGTTGTAGTGTTGTACATCACCGCGTTCTTGGCGGTCTAAAGTTCAGAGAACTTTTGTGTGACCGTGTGTATGCAAGCCAAGCTTGAGCGGAATTCCGTCGGAAAAACGATCCAAGATTTTTTCAGACTGAAATTCCACTCGTGTGAAGGGGGCTTTAATGTCCTTGTAGGCAATTTAACTTAGAACCTATAAAGTAGGCCTCCAGCCACACCTCACTGACTTGGATACAATTGCAAGTAACCTTAGGTATTACCTAGAAGGTATAAAATTGGTGGGAGCCGTACCCAAGACGGTTCCCTACCAATTAATTTAACCTACTGCCCACCTTCTAGGAACTTGAACCCCACCAGCTACCCCCCTCGGCCCCCCTAATACTTACCTTAGCCCCATCTGATCAGCCATGTCCAATCACTTTGGAAAATTGGACACGGCTGATAATGATGTAAACAGGAAGATTGGACACGGCTGATAATGATGTAAACAGGAAGAGCCGTTGATCGGCTTTTCCTCACTCGCGTCTGACAGATGTGAGTAGAGGAGAGCCGATCGGCTGCTCTCCTGAAAGGGGGGGTCTGTGTTGATTGTTTATCAGCGCAGCCCCCCTCAGATGCCCACCCAGGACCACCAGTATGCTACCAAAACCACCAGGGATGGCCACCACATTGGACCACCAGGTATGCCACCCTAGACCACCAGGGCAATGCCAATCAGTGCCCAGGCAGCTGCCAATCAGTGCCCATCCCCAATGCCTGCCAGTGCCATCAGTGATGCCTAGCAATGCCATCCATCAGTGCAGCATATCAGTGCCCATCAGTGCCATGTATCAGTGCCCAGCAGTGCCGCCTATCAGTGCCCAGCAGTACCACCTTTTAGTGCCACCCATAAGTACCCATCAGTTCAGCCCTTCAGTGCCCATCAGTGTTGCCTATTAGTGCCCACCAGTGCCACCCATGAGTGCCCATCAGTGCCGCCTATCAATGGCCATCAGTGCTGCATATCAGTGCCACCCATCAGTGCCGCCTATCAGTGCCCATCGTCAGTGCCACCTCATCGGTGCCACCTTATCAGTGCCCGTCAGTGCTGCCTTATCTGTGCCCATCAGTGAAGGAGAAAAAGTACTTATTTACACAATTTTATAACAGAAACAAAAGAAAAAAAAAATTTCAACATTTTAGGTCTTTTTTTATTTGTTTAGTAAAAAAAAAAAAAAAAAAAACGCAGAGGTGATCAAATACCACCAAAAGAAAGGTCTATTTGTGGGAACAAAATGACAAAATCTCTGTTTGGGTTACCATGTTGTATGACCGCGCAATTGTCATTTAAACAGCGACAGCGTTGAAAGCTGAAAATTGGCCTGGGCAGGAAGGGGGGATGTAAGTGCCCGGTATTGAGTAGTTAAAAAAAACAAAAAACATTGGAATCCATGCATCCGGCATGTAGATTAGGGGCAGGGGGCATGGATTAGGGAGGCGGCGCCCCTGCGCCCTGTATGGATGGGCCGCTGCTGCTATAAACTGCAGCTTTCAGTTGAAAGTGATGACACCAAGTAAAATAAAAATGTTAAATGCAATTGTGTTTCTTTGGTGTGCATGGGGCTGGTAGGTTCAGGTTATGTGAAAAGTGTGCTGGATCCTGGAGTTTAGCTTTACCACCGGGACACAGACAGCAATAAAACCAATTATTCCTCAAATCCTCAAACTTTAAACCTATTGTAGGCACATAAAACTCTCCCGTATGCCTCAGATGTTAGAAAGGAAAAGTCTTCTGAGTATTTTACAATTTTTTATCAAGCTTATGTTTCCTTTGAAAAGAAACAAGACCTAACATAGAGTTTGATATATATGTATATAATGATTATAAGGTTAGATATTTTTCAGGAATAATAGGCTACTTTGAAAACCTTTTATGATCATTCTCTGGGAGTAGAAAATCCCTCTAAACTCTTCAAAAGTAGACAAAACGTTTTGGCTGGAGTAATGCTGAAATAATCATAATAATATTAATAATAATAATAACTTATAAAATGCTAAAAAATTGGCAGCCCTTTGCAAAATAAAGGAAGACTATACATTAACGCCTTGGAGCCCGTGCCTCCCGACACTAGGATGCTGAAATGTGGGGCAGCCAATCACGGCGGTCAAATGATCGGAAAGCTCCAGATTGCAAGCAGCGATTGGGAGGTTTCCATTAGCTGCCAGTAACTGTGCCAGGAGCGCACAGGGCGCGCACTCCTGACACAGCTGTATTTGCACTAACGTATGCAAATATGTGGCCACTTGGCACCAAGGCCCACCCGCCGAAAGACTGCATACTTGCGTGCAACCGGTACCAAGAGGTTAAAGTGTTATCAAACCCAGGAACCTGCATTCACTATATATGGTCTCCCACAGTACACAGAAGAAATGGAAATGCAATTATTTTAGTTAATATAAACTGATAATTACCTTTTCTCATCAGCAGTATATAGCAGTCTTGTGACTTCTATTAAAGCGGGACGGTACCTGAAAAAAAAAATGTAAAAGCCAGCAGCTACAAATACTGCAGCTGCTGACTTTTAATAAATGGACACTTACCTGTCACAGGTTCCAGCGATGTGGGCAGCAGAGGTTGATCAATCGATCGGCTCTCTGCTGCTGCCGGCGCCATTCTCAGTGAGGGAATCAGGAAGTGTCGCCTTTGCGGCTTCACTTCCCGGTTCCCTACTGCGCATGCGTGAGTCGCGCAGCGCAATGAGAATCGTCAGCGCTGTCTGCTGGGACACGTGTGTGTCCCGGCAGACAGCGCGTCAGGACAGGAAGTGGCGTAAACTCCCATGGGAGTTTATGCCCGGAAGTGGGTGCAGATACCTGTCTTAGACAGGTATCTGCACCCCCCTCCCCCCAAATGTGCCAAATGTGACACCGGGGGGTTCCAAAAAGCGGAAGTTCCAGTTTAGGGTGGAATCCCGCTTTAATGTCTGGTTAAAGTTTGTAGGAGGAATTTTCATTCTCTTCTGACTGTCCTATGAGGCTGCATGATCCCTGACCCTCTGCCTGGACAGTGCCGATTGGCCCTGTGATGATCACATGCATCTTCCAAAAATAAAATCTCTATTAATACACACCAATCTAAGCATGTGCAGAATACCTCCTAGGCAGGGCTGGCCCAAGACATTGTGCTGCCTGGGTCCAAGAATTAAATGTTGCCCCCCCCACTGCCCCCCAAAAAAATCACATCCACAAAAAGGCTGCCACATCCATTATTTTATATCATGGTAAATAAAAATAAAGTTACATTTATCATGCTCACACATGTGCAGTGCGTGCCCGGCTGTGAAGCCAAAGCCGCGCGCTCACAGTGACAATGCCGGTGCCGCAGAGAGGAGGGGGAGATGAGCAGGGCTTTGCTCCGCCACATCGCTGGACACTGGGACAGTTAAGTGTCCGATTATTAAAAGTCAGCAGCTGCAGTATTTGTAGCTGCTGACTTTTTTATTTTATTGTTTTAGTCGGAATTCCGCTTTAAATTCCATTGTCCCTTGAAGTTTTAGCCCCGTGCTGTGTCCCAATATCTCAGTGTGAAGTTATGTTACTAATGCTGCCCAGCTCTGCCCTATTCCCATGTACAGATGACTCACCTGCAGAACCTGTGTTTACATGTAAATAACTTTCATTGCTATGCAAATAGCCACGGACTGGCGGCATTGATATGTAAATAGGGGCGGCATTTATATGTATATCATGCCCCCCTGAGGTCATATCCACCATCACATCTGCTGAATGCTGCCCACTAGGGAGTTAGAGGAGCATGCTGGAAAGTTGCCTACAACTGTGGTCATTAAGCATAACATCAGCCTGTTCTGCAAAGGTAAGCAAATTTGAGGTGGAATCTTTTTTCAAAGTAACACGGTCCCACAGTACCCAGAATTTTTGGGGAAAGGAATACGCACATCACAGCAGATGTGTGGGGGTGTCATTAACAATTAATGGTACTGTTGTGTATCTGCTAAAGGGTAGCATGTTTCTGTGGTGTCAGAAAAGCGATTTTGCATGCATTCTCGATACACACAAATGTGAACGCAGGCTAAATGTCTCAGTTACATTGGTGGTCAGTGTAAATCTTCTCATTACATTGGGGCTTGGTGTACAATCCTTTCATTTACACTAGTGGCCAGTGCTAAGGCCCCCCTTACATTGGTGGTCAGAGTAAATCCCTCCTTACATTGGTGTTTACTGTGAATGCTCCTATTAAATTAGTGGTCAGTGTAAATCCCCATTACATTAGCGGTCAGTGTAAACCCCGATTACATTGGCGGTCAGTCTAAATCCCGATTACATCGGTGGCCAGTGTAGAAACTCCTTTATCATGGAAATCTGTAAAAAAATCCAAACTTGCATTTGTGGTCAGTTTCGAATCCTCCCTTACATTGGTGGTCCATGTAGAAGCCCCCATTAAATTGGTGATGAGTGTAAATCCCCCCTTACATTGGTGGCCAGTGTAGAAATCCCCCTGTATTGTTTGTTGATGTAAAATGCCCCATTACATTGGTTGTCAGTGTAAATTCTTCATTGCATTGGTGATCAGTGTACATTTACCTTTACATTGGTGGTAAGTGCAGAATTGCCCTTACACTGATGGTCAGTGTAAATCCCCACTTTACATTGGTGGTCCGTGTAAATCCTTCCTAACATTGGTGGTCAGTGTAAAAGTGTCACCTCACATTGGTGGCCAGTACAAATCTTCTTGACAATGGTTGTCAGTGTAAATTCCCCCTTACATGGGGGTCATTGTGTATTTCCCTTACACTGGTGGTTGGTGTAAATGCTCCTATTACATTGGCATCAGTGTAGAAATCCCTCTTTACATTGGTGGGTGACGTAAAATCTCCCATTACAAAGTTGTCAGTGCAAATCCCCCCTCACATTAGTGGTCAGTGTAAGTCCCCCCTCACATTGGTGGTCATTGTAAATTCCTCTCACATTAGTGGTCAGTATAAATCCCCCCTCACTTTAGTCATGATTGTAAATCCCCTCTCACATTGGTGGTCAGTGTAAATCCCCCCTCACATTGGTGGTCATTGTACATTCCCCATTACATTAGCGGTCAGTGTAGAATCACCCACTATATACCTGCCAAAGATTTCCAGCTTTGCGCTACATGATTCAGAATTTGGCACAGTGTACTGCCTCCTAACTAATCCCAACCCCCCACCACTGCCACGATCTCATAAACCCCCCAGAATTGCCACTGATCACCCCCTCTGCCCCAGCATTGCCACTGATCCCAGGAGTCCTAGGATCCCTAGGAGTTTTCTGTCTATTGATGGGTCCCCTCACCTCCCCAGTCCATGGTGTGCATGTAGTGAGGAGATGATGTGCTGGAACCAATCAGTGAGCAGTAATGATACCTCTTGTAACCAATCATTGAGCGGTAAGGATATGCAGTAACCTCAAGCAACCAACCAGTGAGCAGTAATAATGTGCAGTAACCTCTAGCAACCAATTAGTGAGTGATTTGGATGTCCAGTAACCTTTAGCAACCAATAAGTGAGCAGTATTGATGTACAGTACAGTAATCTCCAGCAACCAATCAACAATTGTCATGTGCTGTAACCTCTAGCAAATAACCAGTGAGCCATAATGTGTGCTGTAACCTCTGGCAACCAATCGCTGCCTGATCTGATTCAGAAACAGATTTTGAGTCTAGCCATAATGTGTGCTGTAACCTCTACCAGAGCACTGCGTCGCTTTAACTAACAATTGAGCGGTAATGATACACTGTAACCTCTGACAACCAATCGCTGCCTGATCTGATTCAGGAAACAGATTTTGAGTCGAGCCGCTATTTATTGTATGTCTCACAGCAGGTGGAGAGCGAGGTTGCATGGAGAGGGGAAGAGGGAGAAAATGTTTGCCCACTCAATATTAAAGACAGCCCTGACGCATCATATACCAAAGGGCCACATGCAGTCCTAGGGCCCCAAGTTGAGCACCATAAGTCCAATAGGTTTATTTCATATGTTTTGCAGCTCCATCTAGTGGCCATAATGCAGTGTCTTCTTGAAATAAAGCAATCCTAAAAATACAGCATTATAGCCATCTTCTTTCTTTTCATGTACACTGCTCAAACCTTTGTGGACACATCGGTAATATGAATATCATACTGTCTCTATTGGATATTGTAACAGCCATTTGTATGTAGACACTCAGCTGCAGCCCACAGAACATGCAACATATGTTTAGATGTAAGCTGTCAGTTCCGATGTCAGTAATGAGCAGTTAGAAGTGACAGGAATCCTTTGAATCGTATTCATCCAGACCCCACTGCCTTATTGTGGATTCGCAGCCCAGCAGGTAAGGCTCTTATGATAAAAAGGCATCATTGACATACAGCAAATTATCTTCTTACCGATTTGTTTCAGAGATTTTTTTTGGAGGCAGTAGGAGAGGCTAAATCACCAGAGAAAATGTTGTGCGATATTTGTACATAAGGGGGCTACATTGATTGTAAATTTGTATGAAGATTCTACTTTAAAGTAAAAAAAAATTGCATATTGGAGATTGTATATATATATATATATATATATATATATATATATATATATATATATATATATATATATATATATATATATATATATGCAGTCAGTGCTCATATATATATATATATATATATATATATATATATATATAGTGCCTTGCAAAAGTATTCACCCCCCTTGGCTTTTTACCTTTTTTGTTACATTACAGCCTTTAGTTCAATGTTTTTTTTAATCTGAATTATATGTGATGGATCAGAACACAATAGTCTAAGTTGGTGAAGAAAATTATAAAATTATATACTATTTTTTCAGAAATAAAAAACTAATAATTGCCATGTGCGTATGTATTCACCCCCTTTGTTAAGAAGCCTATACAAAGCTCTGGTGCAACCAATTACCTTCAAAAGTCACATAATTAGTCAAATGAAGTCCACTTGTGTGCAATCTAAGGCCCCATTCACACCTGAGCGTTTTGTAGCTTGAAGCTACAAAACGCTGGAGGGGAAAAAATCAATGATTCTTTATGGAGATGGTTCACATCTCCACTCCAAAACGCCTGAAGCCAGAAGTCCCAAAATGCCTGAAGTTAAAACAAGTTCTGGAACTTTTTTTTTTTTTTTAGGCAGATTTGGGCGTTTTTCTGCTTTTTACATTGGTGACATTTTGACCTGTACAAAATCGCGGAAAAACACAGTAAAAAACGTGGCAAAAATGCTGCAAAAATCGCATTACACACCTTTATGAAAGGCCCCAAAAGCTGCAACATCTAAGCAAGTGGCACCACTAACCAAACACTGTCATGAAGACCAAGGAACTCTCCAAACAA
Source organism: Lithobates sylvaticus (assembly GCA_028564925.1). NCBI lineage: Eukaryota > Metazoa > Chordata > Amphibia > Anura > Ranidae > Lithobates > Lithobates sylvaticus. The sequence continues at coordinate 741,208,839 of CM053026.1, read as the reverse complement.
GTAAGGGACAATGTTGTTGAGAAGTACAAGTCAGGGTTAGGTTATAAAAAAATGTCCAAATCTTTGATGATCCCTAGGAGCACCATCAAATCTATCATAACCAAATGGAAAGAACATGGCACAACAGCAAACCTGCCAAGAGAGGCAGGTTCACCTTCCAGCAGGACAATGACCCCAAACACACTGCTAAAGCAACACTTGAGTGGTTTAAAGGGAAACATGTAAATGTGTTGGAATCAATCCAATAGAAAATCTGTGGTCAGACTTAAAGATTGCTGTTCACAAGCACAAACCATCCAACTTGAAGGAGCTGGAGCAGTTTTGCAAGGAGGAATGGGCAAAAATCCCAGTGGTAAGATGTGGCAAGCTCATAGAGACTTATCCAAAGCGACTTGGAGCTATGATAGCCACAAAAGGTGTCTCTACAAAGTATTGATTTTTTTTTGGGGGGGGGGGGGGGGGTGAATAATTATGCACATTGACTTTTCTGATTATTTTGTCCTATTTGCTGTTTGCTTCACAATAAAAAAAAAAAAATATCTTCAAAGTTGTGGGGATGTTCTGTAAATTAAATGATGCAAATCCTCAAACAATCCATGTTAATTTCAGGTTATGAGACAACAAAACACAAAAAATGCCAAGGGGGTGAATACTTTTGCAAGGCACTGTATATACGATATTACCGGTGGTTAATATTATTATTGGGATGCCTGCCTTTACATGCACATGAGCTTTAATGGCATTCCAGTCCAGGGGCAGACTGACAACTCATGGGGCAGTATGAGATCATAGGGTCCCCTGTGTCCCCGTCCAAACTCAAGTCACACCCACACAAAGCCCCACCCACATATTACACTGCCCACATTACATGCGTTCAGGTATCCCCGGACTCCCCTACTCCCAGTTTTTCTCACAACCCCCTACCCCCTAAGGAGGCCAAGTGTCCATAGAAGCTTAGACTTAAAGCTGGTGACTAAATAAAGGTACCAGGAGTCAGGGCCAGTGCCAGGATTTTTGTCTTCATAGGCAAAGGTGCAATTTGCTCCCCCCCCCGCCGGCCTCGCACCACCCCCCTCCCTGCACAGTGCAACCCCTACCAGAGGTACATTTGTAGGGACTCAGCTCCCATTATTGTGGCTGGTGGTACCTGTGATGTTGGTTTGTCTCCGAGTCTGTGTTTCTGCGGCTGGAGGCCTAAAAATGGTGGTTACGTAGGTACTTGTAGTGCATGCCCACAAGGACCTTGGGACCCCTTGAATACTGTATGTATGTTCACATGTTAATATGTTTAATATGTTATTTATATTGGGTTAATAAAAAGCTGCTATGGCCATTTAAACTCCAGTCAGTGTCATGTCTGGTCAATTTATTAGAAGTGGTCAGTGGAGTGGTGGTCAGGCAGCTTGGTCAAAGCCTCTTTTGTACCCCAGTCATGAAATATATATCTGTTTATAGGTACACTTTAATAATATTTTGCACAGGAAAATCAGTTTATGAAATGTATTTCTTGTATGCAATCAACATATCGGATTATGCCGATCCTGAAAAAAAGAGTCTTGGATGTCTGGAAAGTCAATAAATCTTGCAGACTTCTGGACAGAAAATACATTCACAAATTGATACGATACAAAACAAAACATCTGGCAGAACTCCTGGATAGCTACAGCGTTCACACGTCCAACATGCAAATCTGCACAAGATCTATTAAACAGAAGTGATTACAACTAACATTAGCAAATTTACTCTTAATAACTCTCCAGGTCTCTCTAGCTGGCTGGGAGACACCAGGTAACTTCGTATCATGTTGGTTGAGGTATTATCCATAACCACCTGTAATGCTGGTGTGTGCATTGGCTACAATTCTGATTTGGAATAAACAAATTAAACATTATTTCATCTGCCAAGAGATAAAATTAATTTATGAAGAAAATTGTTACTAAGAATTCCATCCAAAATACAATTATATTTGAGTATATGTAAAGAACATATTACAAATTATAAGGAAGTTTTTTCACACTCTGGAACAGAACCTTTTAACCCTATTATAACTTGATTAATGGAAAAGATAAGAGCATAACTATATCACATCTATACATAGAACATTACACCCCCAACATGACCGACCACTGGACATGATCATAATACGATTCTATTACACTCCATACATAGAACACTAGATCTCCAACATGACCCACCACTGGACATGATCATAATACAATTCTATTACACTCCATACATAGAACACTAGATCTCCAACATGACCCACCACTGGACATGATCATCATACATTTCTTTTCCAATTATTTTTATTGCTTTTAACATATAAAAATGTACAATAAACATTTTGTAAATGCAAAATATGGATACATGTCTTGGCCAACACGGCCTACAAAACATCAAGAGAACATTATGCCAACTACAGTGTCACTTTGTTTAATATTCCTAGGGTGATCAGATAATTTCAACCAAGTTTGGCTAAACACACCCCATCTGTGATTGGGCTTTATTACAAAAAACATGGCTTAAAAACAAACAGAAACATAAATAAAAGAAAATAAAAAAAAATATCTGTTTAGGCACTTATTGCCCCTGGGATTGCCCCATCATCATACATTTCTATTATGCCCCGTACACACAGTCGGATATTCCGATGGAAAAGGTCCGATCGGATTATGTTGTCAGAAAATCCGATCATGTGTGGGCTCTAGCGGACTTTTTCCGTCAGAATTTCCAAGAGAAAAAATTTGAGAGCAGGATCTAAAATTTTCCGACAACAAAATCCGATTCCGATCGTGTGTAGAGAATCCCGACGCACAAAGAAATTTGGAGACAAAAGCTATTGGCTACTCCCCTGTACGTAGTCCCATTGTACGTTTTGTACATCACCTCGTTCGAATGATCAGATTTTCCGACAACTTTGTCCGACCGTGTGTGTGCGCGCAACACCAGTTTCGGACAAAATCCGTTGGAAATTATCCGACGGATTTGGTGATCAGGATTTCCGACTGTGTGTACGGGGGCTTACAGTCCATACATAGAACATTACACCTCCAAATATGACCCATGATCATCATATATTTCTATTACAGTCCATACATAGAACACTACACCTCCAACATGACCCACCACTGGACATGATCATGATACGATTCTATTACACTCCATACATAGACCACTACACCTCCAACATGACCCACCACTGAACATCATCATAATACAATTCTATTACAGTCTATACATAGAACACTACACCCCCAACATGACCCACCACTAGACATAATCATAATACAATTCTATTACAGTCTATACAAAGAACACTACACCTCCAACATGACCCACCACTGGACATGATCATCATACATTTCAATTACAGTCCATACAAAGACCACTACACCTCCAACATGACCCACCACTGGACATGATCATAATACAATTCTATTACATGCTATACATAGAACACTATACCTCCAACATGACAAAACCACTGGACATGATCATAATACATTTTATTACATCCTATACCTAGAATACTACACTTCCAACATGATCGACCACTGGACATGATCGTAATATGGTTCTATTACATTGGGCATTGTCATTAAGAGGCATAACTCTATTTGCCTACAAGATGGCATTGTGTCTGCCTACTCCAAGTGCCCAGAGCAGTCTGGGAGATGTAGTCTTGGAGGATCTGAAACACAGTGAAGCTGGGGTCGCGACTACAAGGTTCATAGGTACCAGAAAAAGTGGAGGGATAATATAAAAGCAAAAGCCCAGGAATAAGTCGGGCAGTTGAGGAGAGATGCGCCAACTGGGAAGGTCTGTGGTAGCCATGCTGTGCTGTGTTGAACCAGGCCAGACTGGACTGCACCTGACAGCGGCTACATCAGAGTCAAAGGGCAGACTGCTGAGCTGAGTGCTGAGCTGTGGAGGTAGTCAGTGATGGAGCACCAATCATCCAGTTCTCGAGCCACTTTCATCCATATTGCCACCTCTGCATTGATGCTTAAGGTGGCCACCCACCTAACAGACAATTCACTGTTGCCTGTGGACTGCCGCATAGGGATCTGGTGAGAGGGTCCCTGACCCCCACAACATCCATAACCAATGGTTAATCCTTGTTTTCAGCTCAGGTCCGAGGGATGGCCATTATCCTCCATTGATAGTGCACCCCATTAGAAGCTAAACATACTTTCTGTTATTTTCTGGTGGACACCGATAGGCAGCACTGATAGGTGGCACTGATAGGCGGCACTGATAGGCGGCACTGATAGGCACTGATAGGTGGCACTGATAGGTGGGCACTGATAGGCAGCACTGATAGGTGACACTGATAAGGAGGCACTAATGGGCACTGATTGGCAGCACTGATGGGCACTGATTGGAAGCATTGGTGGGCACTGTGGGGACTGCACTGATTATCAGGACACTGATAATCAGTGCCCTGATTATTAGTGCCGATGCCCCTTTAACACATGCCAGTTATACCGGCTTGTGTTTATGTCCATGATCAGCTGTCATTGGACACAGCTGATCACGTGGTATAGGGCCGCTGTGATTGGCCCTTTACACCAATCTGTGATCAGCTAAGCCTGAGGAACTTATTGATCACAGAGCCTGTCGCACGTGTGCAGCAGAGGGCGTGTGGGCAGTGCAATCACAGGGGGATGTCCATGTACGCCCTCCAAGCAAATTAAGCCGGTGGGAAGGAGTTAATGGGCAAGGCTAGGCCCAAATTTAGTAGAGAAAAAGCACAAGCTGTAGCTTTACTATGGGAATCAAGATAGTGTAGAGCAAACAGATACATTTTAAATTGACCAGGAGCAGGACAGTTTTAGGCGAGTTTAAGTTAGTTTTAATAAATGCCAAAATGTACTAGAGACAAAAAAGTAGAGACAGGTGTTTTACAACAGGAATTACAAGACTAAAGATGATACAGTGGTGTAAAACTACCTGATAGAAGCTAAGCTTTTGAGAAGGCCTATTTGTGCATCTTAGTGATTGTCACCTCAACCCCCCCCCCCCCTTTTTTTCCTCGCCCTTTTTCTTCCCCACACCCCTCCCTGTGTCTCCCCCCTCTTCTTTTCATCCTCCTGTTCCTAGTCTGCACTGTTTTTACAGTCACACTATCTTTGATTCGTGCTTTTTTCATTCGTCTTATTTTCACACATCTTTTCAATATCATTTCTCCACCTGCAGAGACACTCCTTCACCTCAGTCCCACTCACTACTTGGTTTCTTCTTTGTTGTCACCCCAACTTCATCCCGGCATTCTTTATCCTTTTTACTGTGCAGAATATATGTTTCTGTGAGATATGATTCCCACCCATAGAGCTGATGTTCAGTGTTACTCTGACCCTCCGTTCATCTATCTCATTTATTTATATATTTATATATACTTTTTGAACGATCAGAGGTTTAACCCTTTCATGACTACGCCTATTTCTGACATTTGGTGTTTACAAGTTAAAAATTCGTATTGTTTGCTAGAAACTTACTTAGAACCCCCAAACATTATTTATATATTTTTAGCAGAGAATCTAGAGAATAAAATGGCGATTGTTGCAATATTTTATGTCACACAGTATTTGTGCAGCGGTGTTTTAAGCGCAACTTTTTGGGAAAAAGGTACTTTCGTGAATTTAAAAAAAACGAAACAGTAAAGTTAGCCCAATATTTTTGTATAGTGTGAAAGATGATGTTACGCCGAGTAAATAGATACCAAACATGTCACGCTTTATAATTGCACGCACTCGTGGAATGGCGACAAACTATGGTACCTAAAAATCTCCATAGGCGACGCTTTAAACATGTTTTACGGTTACCAGGTTAGAGTTACGTTAGTGTTAATTTGTGTTAAATTGTGTTTTTTTTTTTTATTTGATCACTTTTATTGCTGTCACAAGGAATGTAAACATCCCTTGTGACAGTAATAGTTGGTGACAGGTACTCTTTATGGAGGGATCGGGGGTCTAAAAGACCCCAAATCCCTCCTTTACACTTCAAAGTATTCAGATCACCGAAAACGGTGTATCTGAATATCGTATATTTTTTTAAATCCGGCGCCATTGGCAGCCGAGTAAACAGCAAGTGACGTTGTGATGTCGCTTCCGTGTTTACTTCCAGGTGACTGGAACCAAGCCATTTCTGGCTTCGTTCCAGTCTGTCACTAGCTGCCGGAAGCGGCGGATGTTCGATCGGGCCTCCCGGTAGAACGGGAGTCCCGTTAAGATCAGCCTGAGGCGGCAGGAGGGGGGATGTCCCCTCCCGCTCCTCCGGTATAACAGCCGAGCGGTTGTAGCCGCATCAGTTGTTATACCTGGATAGCCAATCGCCCGCTCTAAAAAACGGTACTGGGATGATGCCTGCAGCTGCGGGCACCATCCCGGTATAACCCCTGAAAGCCGAGTACGCAAATGTGCATACGCTCGGCGGGAAGGGGATTTATACATGCATATATACTATATATATGTAGATATACATCTATTTTGTTGCATCCTCTATTCCAAGTGACTGGGTGCTGTTACCATGTGGATTTTTTGTCTGACTGTTCACACATATTGTGGGCAGGTCGTCTAATTTATCCTGGATTTCTGCCACAGGTGTGACCCACCCCCTGCCCGACTACCGTCTGTTCTGTTGGGGGGTCATTTTCAGTGTGACTTCTCGTAAGCCATATCGCTGGATTACTACCCCGGTTCGATTTTTGTGGCTGTGGAGTGCTCTGGGACCACTTGGGGAGAGAAAAAGCTTTTAAAGTATCTCTATGTAGGAAGCCTTTTCTTTGTTGAACATACACTATTGGGTAACTATAACCATACTCTGCACTGTATGGTATCTATTTTTCGTAAATAATTTTGTCATGTGTACCTATAATATATTTCTCTTAGCAGACTGATCCTCTGAAGAAGACCCTTGGTATATGGGTTGAAACGCGTCAGCCTTACTTTTTATATTGTCGACATTTCATCATTAATGTTGCCATGAAATCTCTGTCTGCAAGTGTATATTCGGTTTAGTTTTAATTTCCTACTGGAGCTAATTTTTTAACTATCATGTAATGCCTTTTGGTACTATTAACCACTTCAATACAGGGCACTTAAACACCTTCCTGCCCAGACCAATTTTGAGCTATAAACAAAGACCGAAAATGTTGAAAAAAAAATGTTTTTTTTTTGTTTGAGTTTCAAAACTTTGTAAATAAGTACGTTTTCTCCTTCACTGATGGGCACTGATAGGTCTGCACTGATGGGCAATAATATTTTTTTTTCATATAACATTGACTCAATCTTCTTACTTTGCTGCCTAAAACCCCCACCTTGGGGGAACCCTTCGCCCCTTTTCTGTATCTTCGGGGTGAGCAGCATCCTTCCCCTTGTGTCTTTTCTTTGCTAACACCTCCTTCCCAATACCCCCTGGAGTTGATGGCAGGTTGTAGTAGGACGAGGAGTGGTATGGGTGGTGGTGTGTGGATAGACAGTCTGGATACTGATGGGATACTCAGATTGTAACTTGTGCAGACTGCTATCACACAGATGGAGCATAGGAACTTGCAGGTTCAGGAAGCAAAGCTGTAGTAAAGACAAGCCAGAGTCAGCAACAAGAGCTACCAGAATTCAGAACACAGGATAGCAGGATGCTGGTCTGGTTATGAGTCATAGGAGCTTACAACCAGTCAGCTTCTCTCCTTAGTTATGCCGTGCTTCAAATAGGCCACTGGATGCCAAAATCCAGTGCTGGACATGCATGCTAATTCACGCTAATGCATAGGGCATACACGTTTATGTAGACATAAGTTGTGCCACACATGTGAGAGATGACGTAAGAACAATAATTCTAGGGCTATAATTCATGGGTAACACTAAACTGATAATCTATAAAAAAAGCCTGAAGTGTCACCTATGATTTCCCAGGCACGCACAATTTTAAGGCTTGACATATTTGGTATCTGTTTACTGGACACAATCTTATCTTTTATATTTTACAAACAATTGAGTATAATATTGTGTTTAGTTCCAATAAAATAATTTTTGTGTATAATTTAATGAAAACATGCATTTGATAAACAGCCGTGTGAATATTGTGCAATATAAATATCCCGCCTGTCGTATAGACAAATGACGGCGGGCAGGGTGTTCTCTTGTTCTAGGATGATGGCATGTGACGTCATCCCACTCTTGCCACGCTTGTGCAGCACAGCGCGGCAATCGGCGGCGGGCTGTGTCCGTGGGACACAGTGACAACGAGTAAGGAGAGGAGAGCCGATCAGCAGAATTTCCTCACAGGGGAGACCTGCACAGATAATCAGCGCCCTGATTACCAGTGCAGCCCCAACAGTGCCCATCAGTAATGCCAGTCAGTGCCCAGCAGTGATGCCAATCAGTGGCCATCAGTGCTGCCTTTCAGTGCCCACCAGTGCCTGCTCATCAGTGTCACCCATCAGTCCCCATCAGTGCCACCAATCAGTGCCCATCAGTGCCACCTATCCATACTGCCTATCAGTGCCACCTAACAGTGCTCATCAGTGCTGTATATCAGTGCTGCCTATCAGTGCCCATCAGTGCTGTATATTAGTGCCTCCTCATCAGAGACCTTCAGTGCCATCTCATCAGTGCCTATCAGTGCAGCCTATCAGTGCCCAGCCTCATCAGTGCACTTCAGTGAAGGAGAAAAATATTCACAACATTTTCTAACCGAAACTAAGAAAAAATTTTTTTTTTTCAAAATGTTCAGTCTTTTTTCCCAGTGGTGATTAAATGCAACAAAACGAGAGCTCTATCTGCCGCCAAAAAATTATAAAAATGTTATTTGGGTACAATGTTGCATGACCGCGCAATTGTCATTCAAAGTGTGAGAGCGCTGAAAGTTGAAAATTGGCCTGGGAAGGTAGGGGGTGAAAGTGCCCAGTGTTGAAGCAGTAATGACGCGTACACACGGTTGGACTTGCCAACGGGATAACCTCCGTCGGCATTTCCGACGGAAAAATTTAGAACATGTTCTCTATCTAAGTCAGTTGGAAATTCTGACAGAAAAAGTCTGATGGGGGCATACACGCACTGTCGTAAATTCCGACCTTGTGTACGTGGCATTAAAGTAATTTCTAGCAAAATGCAGATTTTACAATTTATGTGTGTAATAAATGAAAAAAATTGCCCCGATAGAAAAGTGATTAATGCTCTTACCATTGATGTGAATATTAGCTTTATAACATCTCTAAAAATACAACAATTATAGTTTTGACAATTTTGTGTTGTTTGGAAAAAAAAAACATTCCGTTAATTAGAATTCTCCTTTAAGCATCCAGATTAGGGTCTATACCTTTCCAGAGGAGCTTGGATTTATCAGTAGGAGAACAGAGGATCCTCATTCATCTTGACCCCCAGGTACTCCTACATGGCTTCCCCTTCACCCCCCACTTGGGCTCCAATATAGCTTTACATGCATAAGTATAACACTGATTCACTGCATCTGAAAGACATTTTTTTTTTTCTACACACAGACTGTAATATATGATGTTGGCATCTAGTAATTATTTTCTGAGTAGAATAAAATGATGGTCTTCCAGGAAACAGGTAAAAGCTAGCAGATGTTCATGTAAAATAATATCCTGTCTTTTCACCTGCTGTGAATCAGATCGTGCAGCTGTATATTTTCAGAAGATTATTGCTTTGTAATCCTGGGCTCTCAGCTAGTTGTCCCTTGCTATCCTGCAGTTTTGCTTATATTAAGAAGAGATCTAAGGCTACAACGTATATACACCTACACAAAACACACTTGGACAATTAAGGTGAACAACATGAGCCGCAATATTACATACAGTGCACACAAGCACTACTACATACAACAAATGTGTACACAAAGCAATAGACACAAAAAAAATGGAATAGGAACCTATTTAAAGAAAATAAATTTTCTGTTCTAATATATATATATATATATATATATATATATATATATATATATATATATATATATATATACACTATATACACACAATATGTAAATAAATAAATAAATACTCATATATATGTACATAACGGGAGTTGCATGTTGTAAAATGCTTTAACCGAGTCAGGTTTCATTCAATTTGTTGCATAAGTATATTTTGGGTTTCAAATTCTTCATTAATCTCCCAGTCCTTCACTGCTTTTGACCCAGAATATATATATATATATATATATATATATATATATATATATATATATATATATATATATATATATATATATATATATATATATATATATATATATATATATATAGATATATATATATAGATATATATATATATATATATATATATAGATATATATATATAGATATAGATATATATATATATATATATATATATATAGATATAGATATATATATATATATATATATATATATATATATATATATATATAGATAGATAGATATATATATCTATATATATATTTTTTCTTTTTTTTAAATAAAATCCGGGGGCATATTTTTTTTTTTTATTGGCAAATGGTAAACTATTTTATAAGCATATTTTCCTCAAATGATATATGCAGAGTATGTGGTATGTGTATATGGAATGATTGTATGATATACAGTTAGGCTCATGTATATTTGGACACAGGCACAATTTTTGTTTTTTTAGGTATTTACCAAAACATATTCAAGCTATAGTTATATAATGGATATGGGCTGAAAGTGCACACTGTCAGGTTTAATTTGAGGGTATGTACATTCAAATTAGAGGAAGGGTTTAGGAATTACAGCTCTTAAGCATAGCCCTCCCCCTTTTTCCAAAAGTAATTAGACAATTGAATCAAAAGCTGTTTCATGGCCAGGTGTGGGCTACTCCTTCGTTATTTCTTCATCAATTAAGCAGGTAAAAGGTCTGGAGTTGATTGTAAAGTGTAGTATCTGCATTTGGAACCTATTGCTGTGAACCTGCATCATGCGTTCAAAGGAGCTGTCAATGCAAGTGAAACAGGCCATTGTAAGGCTTCAAAAATTAACCAAATCCATCAGAGAGATAGCAGCAACATTAGGAGTGGCCAAATCAACCGTTTTGTACATTCTGAGAAAAGAAGAACTCACTGGTGAGCTCAGCAACATAAAAAGGCCTAGACATCCATGGAGGACAACAGTGGTGGATGATCGCAGGATCCTCTCTATGGTAAAGAAAAACCCATTCACAACAACCAGACAAGTGAAGGACACTCTCCAGTAGGTGGGCGTATCATTGTCAAAGTTTACAATCAAGAGAAACTCCACGAGAGCAAATACAGAGGGTTCACCACAAGGTGCAAACCATTCATAAGCCTGAAGAATAGAAAAGCCAGATTAGACTTTGCCAAAAAACATCTAAAAATATGCAAGACCAGTTCTGGAAAAGCATTCTTTGGACTGATGAAACTAAAATTAATCTGTACCAGAATGAAGAAAAAAGTGTGGAGAAGGCTTGGAACAGCTCATGATCCAAAGCACACAACGTCATCTGTGAAACATGGTGGAGGCAGTGTGATGGCATGGGCATGCATGGCTTCCAGTGGCACTGAGTCATTGGTGTTTATTGATTATGTGGCAGAAGACAGAAGCAGCCAGATGAATTCTGCAGTGTTTAGAGATATACTGTCAGCCCAGATTCAGCCAAATGCAGCAAAGTTGATTGGACGGTGCTTTACAGTACGGATGGACAATGATCCAAAACACACCGCAAAAGCAACCCAGGAGCTTTTGAAGGAAAAGAAGTGGAATATTCTGCAATGGCTGAGTCAATCACCTTATCTCAACCCAACTGAGCATGCATTTCACTTGCTAAAGGCAGAAAGACCCACGAACAAAGAACAACCGAAGACAGTTGCAGTTAGAGTCTGCAAAAGCATTAGAAAGGAAGAAACCCAGTATTTGGTAATGTCCATGGGTTCCAGACTTCAGGCAGTCATTGGCAGTAAAGCATTCTAAACAAAATATTAAACATTTAAATTTTATTTATGATTATATTCATTTGTCCAATTACATTTGAGCCCCTGAAAATGGGGGACTGTGTATAAAAATGGCTGCAGTTACTAAAATTTGTACTTGATATTTATTTATAACCCCTTGAATTAAAGCTAAAAGTCTGCACTTCAAATTAATTTGGAATGTTTTGTTTTAATTTTATTCTGGTAGCATATAGAGCCAAAAATATGAAAATTGTGCCTGTGTCCAAATATATATGGACCTAACTGTATACTATACACGTTATTTCTCACATTTTATCCATAAATAAAAAATAAATAAAAAAATATAATTCTTAGAATTTTTTGAGATATGACTACCAAATGTTATGAAGATAAGACAGAGAAAAAAACAGTGCAGAGTTCAGGATTGCGTTACATAAAGAATGCAGGGCTAAGGAGCACGCTACATAAAGAATGCAGGGCTCAGGAGTGCGCTACTTAACCACTTCCCACCCGGCCAATGTAGATATACGGCCGGGTGGGAGCCGTCTACTTCTGATAGGACGTTCCGGAACGTCCTTCAGAAGTAGAGGGATCGCGCGCGTGCCCGCGCAGCGGCGCGATCCCGATGCGGCCGTGTCACCCGGACACGGCGCATCTCGGATCGGCAGGAGGGCTCGGTGATTGGCCCTCCTGATCACATGACAGCTGTGTCGAATCACAGCTGTCATGTGATGTAAACAAACAGCCGGTTGCTAGGCAACCGGCCCTCCTCTCCTCACACGGAAGTCGTCGGTGAGGAGAGGAGAGCGGATCGCTGCAGCCGGCTGGTGATCAGTGAGTATGAGCTGTTTTTTTTACTCAGTGATCACCAGTTGTGACCCCACAGTAAAACACACATGTCCCCACACATGTCCCCAAAACACACATGTCCCCAAAACACACATGTCCCCAAATAAAAACACATGTCCCCAAATAATAAAAACACATGTCCCCCACATATGTCCCAGTAAAATAACATGTGCGAATGATTATCTGCACACATATGTCCGTGATCACCTGCACACCCCTTTTACATGATCATTTGCGTACATATGTCCGTGATCACGCGAACCAATTATTATACACTTAACGGAATTTTTTTTACAAAAAACATGTAGCAGAATACATTTTGGCTTAAATTTATGACAAAATTTGATTTTATTGGATTTCTTTTAAAAAAGAAAGGAGAAAATATAGTTTTTTTTCAAAATTTCCGCTATGTTTTCGCTTATATCGCAAAAAATAAACGGAGTCGCGAATAAATACCACCAAACTAAAGCTCTATTTGTGCGAACAAAATGATAAAAAATTAATTTGGTTACAGCATTGTATGACCGCGCAATTGTCACTGAAAGTGAGAGAGCACTGAAAGCTGAAAATTGGTCTGGGCAGGAAGGGTGTTTAAGTGCACAGTATTGTAGTGGTTAAAGAATGCAGGGCTCAGGAGTGTGCTACATATAGAATGCAGGGCTAAGGAGTGCGCTACATAAAGAATGCAGGGCTCAGCAGTGCACTACATAAAGAATGCAGGGCTCAGGTGTGCTACATAAATAATGCAGGGCTCAGCTGTGCCTATCTATGCAGCCTCAGCATAGCCCATCAATGCAGCCTGACCAGTGCCCATGCAGCCTGACCAGTGCCCATCTATGCAGCCTGACCAGTGTCCATCTATGCAGCCTCACCAGTGCCCATTAGGGATGGTCCCAATGTTCAAGTCAAGCGTAAGTTTGACTCGAACATCAGGTGCTCGTTTGTTCTTAGAACAAACAAACATATGGGGTGCTAGCGGGACGTTCACGTGCCAATGAGCACCCCATAATGCACTGCGAGATCGCAGTGCATTGACAGCTGCTGATTGGCCAAAGCATGCACCTGACCTGCATCCTTTGGCCAATCACAGCGCGATGTACTGTCAGAGCCATGATTGGCCAAAGGCAGAGTGCCTTTGGCCATTCATGGCTCAGGGGCTAAGTCCATGCCCCACACTATATACTGTAGGGCTGCTTACACGGCGGCCGTATGTAGTGTGTTAATATGGAGACTGGAGAGAGATTAGGCAGGTTAGTGGATAGCACGTGCAGGCAGTATACAATATATAATACAGTGCAGTCAGTGTAGATTATAGAATACAGTGCAGGCAGTGTACAGTATATAATATAGTGCAGGCAGTGTACAGTATATAATACAGTGCAGCAGTGTACAGTATATAATACAGTGTACAGTATATAATACAGTGCAGTCGGTGTACAGTATATAATACATTGCAGTCAGTGTACAGTATATGATACAGTGCAGACAGTCTACACAGTATATAATACAGTTTGTACAGTATATAATACATTGCAGACGGTCTACACAGTATATAATACAGTTTGTACAGTATATAATACATTGCAGTCAGTGTACAGTAAATAATACAGTGCAGCCGGTGTACAGTATATAATACTGTGCAGGCAGAGTACACAGTATATAATACAGTGTGTACAGTATATAATACATTGCAGTTAGTGTACAGTATATAATACAGTACAGTCAGTGTACAGTATATAATACAATTCAGGTGGTACAGTATATAATACGGTGCAGTTGGTGTATAGTATATAATACTCCTCAGGTGGTGTACAGTAAATAATACAGTGCAGTCGTTGTACAGTATATAATACAGTGCAGCCGGTGTACACAGTATATAATACAGTGTGTACAGTATATAATACATTGCAGTCAGTGTACAGTATATAATGCAGTGCAGCCAGTCTACAGTATATAATACAGTGTAGGCGGTCTACAGTATATAATACAGTGAAGGCACTGCGTATAATACGGTGTATACAGTATATAATCCCCATCATGTCCAGAAGGCCACCAAGGAGAGGCAGATGCTCATAGGCCACTAAAAGAGGGCAAGCAGCCTCTGTGTCTACAGTGAAAAGTGGTGTCACGGACATGGTGCATCCTCTGCAGGTGGAGCACGCTTGTCCTTTTTTCTGCTGCTGGCCGTGTTATTGAGCCACAACATGCAGAAGAGTTAGTGGAGTGGATAACTAAGCCATCCTCATCCTCAGTCACCCAGGCTCATACTAGTTTGCCATCCAACGCAGCTGCCAATGTGGCCTATTCCACCGGCTCCTTGTCCACAGTTACTCCTTCCGTAGACCCACCATAATGCATGAAAAAGTCACCAGAATTCTTCGACCATAGTGTCGGTGAAAGAAAGGTGTAGATATAGGGGTAAAAACTCTACATAGTCTACATACTCACAGGGGCATTTCTGGATGAAATAGCAAAGTCTTTGTATAATATGTAAATCAATGTCCTCTCTCCTAGAGGGTGTGTGTAGAGGAGATTTGTATGTCTTCATCCAAGTCCGCATTTCCAACTTACTTTTAAGAATCAGTTTCTTAGTAGAATACTTCCAGAAAGGTTGTTTTATTTGTTCAGAAAGATAAGCAAAGACAAGACTGACATCTGGTAACATATGGCATGGTGATGGCCTCAGAGGGAGACACTTCTGATGTTACATTCTCCAAAGTGTAGAGTTCCTTCTCTTCACTCTCTCCACCTCCCTTCTCTCCTCACTCATAACCCTACTCCATTCTTATACTGTTTCATAATGTTATGTCAGCATTTCCTAATAATAACACCCATTCTTATATGGTTTCAGTCTAAAGTTAAGTTATAACTCCACCCATTGTCCTGACATAGTAACTCAAAAATAGATGTATCTATATAGCAAAGCCATATATCTCTGCCCTCTGTCACTATATGTTCTTTTACCTTCAAAGACTATCACCTATTAAATTTAACCTTTGTGTGTTTCATATATTATCAGAAACTTTTATCGCTTAAAATATTAATTAACTCAAAAACTTCTAACAAATAATGCACTATAATCAACAAATATAATAAGTGCATTCATCTTAAATAATGTCTCTGATCCACTTTTTGAATACAAACAATACAATAAAACATTAATACAATAAACATTAATCCAATTTAGTGTGTCAGATATGTACATAAACATTTTCCAAAACTCTGAGATATTTTTATGAAAAATATTTAACTATTTCATTCCATTGAGAAAATATAAATTATTCTTCCTTCAACTTTATAAATTATTTAACTTCTTGTGAATCTCTTATAACTTTAACTACCGTATTTATCGGCGTATAACACGCACCGGCGTATAACACGCACCCCAAGTTTAGGAGGGAATTTAAAAAAGAAAAAAACTTTTAAGAGGGAAGTTTAAGGAAAAAAACTTACATTTAAATGCCCATCAATGCAGCCTTGTCAGTCATTTGCAGCCCTGTCATTCATTTTCAGCCTTGTCTGTCATTTGCAGGATTGTCAGTGTTTTGCAGGATTGTGTGCCATTTGCAGGATTGTGTGCCATTTGCAGGATTGTGTGGCAATTGCAGGATTGTGTGCCATTTGCAGGATTGTGTGGCAATTGCAGGATTGTGTGGCAATTGCAGGATTGTGTGGCAATTTCAGGATTGTGTGGCAATTGCAGGATTGTGTGGCAATTTCAGGATTGTGTGGCAATTGCAGGATTGTGTGGCAATTTCAGGATTGTGTGGCAATTTCAGGATTGTGTGGCAATTTCAGGATTGTGTGGCAATTGCAGGATTGTGTGCCAATTGCAGCCTTCCGTGTCAATTTCAGCCTTCCGTGTCAATTGCAGCCTTCCGTGTCATTAGCAGCCTTGTCAGTGTCTTTTTTTTTTAAAAATGGCGCCGCCGAGATACAGAGCGGATGTCCTGTGTATCTCGGCGGCGCTCTGTAGTTCTCGGCCGGCTTTCGGGTATTTTCGGAACGGCAGAAAAGCTCGAAAACGATCGGAAAAGCTTCCAAAACTGCGGGGGATCGGCGTATAACACGCACCCCCGATTTTCCCCTGCTTTTAAGGGGAAAAAAGTGCGTGTTATACGCCGATAAATACGGTATATCATTTAACTATTTTAATATAAAGAAGAAATAAATATCTTTGAAATATCAGATTATATTTCTTTAATATAAATAAAAATTATTAATTAATAAATAAAATTTCTTCCATTCCTGGAAATTTCAATAATTAAATAACTTCTAATATAAGTTTTTATACATTTTCCTTGACACTGAACAATTATAAACATGATAAGTAATCTACTCGTCTGTAGATACATAAAAAACAAAAAAACTTTCCCATTATTTGATTGTCATATTTTTATATATTCTATCTATCTTACTATTTATTTTTCTATTTATTTATCTATCTATCCATGACCAGCAAGCAACTCTTTCTATTTCTTTTTTTTCTTTTGTTTTTTAACATTCCATTATATTTTATTCAACAGTAACTCTGTTTAGACACAATAAATGATTTTCTTTATATACTCTAATTATACCCCTTTCTCTTGACTTTTATCTTATTACTATCATCATTAATCAGACAATTCATAAAAAATTCTTATATGAGAATCACATCCCAACTCCCCCTCACATAATGATCGACCGGTCAATATGTCGCTTTTGATGCAAGTCTATATGAATAAATCATTGAAGTTCCCCCAAAAATGATAGTCCTTGATAACATAATCAAATATTAATATTTTTTTTGAAAAAAAAACAAAAAGTATTAACAAATAAAAATTTAGTTGTGCTTGTTGCATTGTCATGGAAGAATTTTAAAAATATAAAATAAAAAAAGAATAGAATCGTTTCCTTTAAATTTAGAAACGAAAGACATAACTATAAAAGAAAATGAAAACAAGTATCAGATTCTTTTAAAAAATTATGTTTTCCTAAGTAATTTTCATTAATCAATTTAAACCATTCTAGACTGATAATCCTTTCTGTGTTTACCCATTTTATTCTTATTTTTACCAATTTATTTTTTATTTTTACCAATACTTTTGATAAAAAAAACTATAATCCCAAGGTACCTTAAAAATAACAAAATAATCTTCCCAATTGACATCCCAATTGACATCTCTGTTGGCATCCCTGGTACCTTCAGATCTATAATTCTTAACCATAACTTTAGCTACTGGAATATATTACTAAACATACTCATTAGAAATAGAAATCTCATTCAAGACATCATTTCTATTTAAATTTAGCAAAGGCCTAGCCAAGTTTTGTGAACAAGCTTCTGAAATACCTGTACCTGTTTGCAAAGTTTGCAGCCACACTAATTTCTACACAACAGATTATATAAATAACTAAGTATGCTAATTTCAAAAGGCATCCTGTCATTAACTCAAAAAGTTAACAAACCCTAGTTTAAAAAATAATAACGTTTCTAAATTAAAACTATAGCAGGTAAATAAGTCACCCAATATTTACCTTTTTCTTGAATCATCTTACCCTATTCAGACTTTATAATACTGTTCATACGTTCTACAATACCTGAGTACCTAAGATGATAAGAAACAAAAACTTTACTAAACCTAAAATTGCATACATGTCCTTCACTACCTGTCCTTTACAATTTTAAATCATTTTATGATTCCATGGTTTAAAATCCAACCCCAATGGAATATGACATGAGTTCACAACAACTTAGCTTTTATTCTAGAATTACTTCAATAAATTTATCAGAAAGAAACATTATCTTAAAAACAACAACATCCTAGTATCCTCCTGTAGCAGGTGAAAACAACTAATATAATCAATCTGTATAGATTTGACAAATCCCTCAATACTTTGTAGTATCAGGTTACTCTTTCCTTTTGGATAGTTCTATAAACAAATAAAACAATATTCAGAAATTTGATGACAAAGTGTTCTAAAATGAGTACCGTAGTTCACAATTTCTTTAATTCGCTTAATCAAAAAATCAATCAGTCAGTCAGGTACCTGGATATGCAAAAAGAAATATATTTTCATTTAAAAATAACTCTATCCATTATTGTTGGAATCCAATTATTTTACAATAAATTGTATCTGCTTTAACAGTCTGTACTGACTCTAACTAAGACAAAATTGTATAGTCCCCTTCTTTATCCTGTGACTAATAATAAATTGTATAAAAGAATAATCTTACCAGATTTTTGTAAATTTTTTTCCACAATTGCTTTAATTTTGTAAAAGAACATTAATTTAGGATGGGCTTTCCTAAATATTCTATTTCTGAAAGAAATTTAATAATGTTGAAGTTTCTTTTCAGAACAAAACATTCCCCTCATACAATATGATTGAATGAACAACACCTGCTCTGTCAATCTGACTGCTAAACCAACACATGGCAGTCTTAAATTCAGCTTTCAATGCGTCCACTAAAAGTTGAAAAAGTGACTTTTTCATGATTAATTTACACAACTGTGGCTCTGTCACACTGCATCAATTTAATCACCATGTATTTATATACCACTATAACTGATTTTTTTTAACATCCAATTGCCGCTAGTCAAAGCTGTGTGTATTGACACCTCCTGTTTTCCTTGTAATAACACCTTTAGTGTAACATAAGATGTTTTTAAAGCAAATGGTGTCTCTGATCTTTAGCATTGGACAATGCACCCCTAACACATTTATTTATAAATACCAATGAAATTGCCTCATCACCCACATACACTTGAGTGTAAAATGGCTGATAGAGATCTCTAAATTTACCAAAAATACTAAATTAATAAGGGCTTTCTATAGATCTTCAAATTATTGTATATAAGTTATCTTTTGTTATTTAAAAAATATTTTCCCTACAGTAAGCCTATATAATTCATTGAAATTTACTCAAACAGATACTTTGTAGGGTTGAGCGAACCCGAACTGTAAAGTTCGGGTCTGCACCGGACTTTTGGGTGTCCGGGTCCCGGACCCGAACCCGAACAGTTGACTGTGTGTTCGGGTCCGGTGTTCGGCGATGTATTGGCGCCATTTTAAAAGCTGCAGGGCAGCCAATCCACATTAGTTTCACTAGTGTGCCCTTAGAAGCCATCACAGCCATGCCTACTAATGGCATGGCTGTGATTGGCCAGTGCAGCATGTGACCCAGCCTCTATATAAGCTAGAGGCACACAGCACATCACGTCACTCTGCTTTACACAGTGTAGGGAAAGGTTCTTGGCTGCTGTGAGGGAGAGAATTACATGCTAGGAGTCAGTCCACATTCCTGAAATATCTTCTAATTAGTAAGCGATCTACATAGCTAGAGAGTGTAGGTCAAGGTTCCTGTGTCTGTTTTGAGGGAGAGAGAATTATCCAGATTCAGAAATCAATTCTAAGACCTGGTTGGGTTGCAGTGCACAGACTTTTTACACTGCCATGAGCCCAGTGCCAGACAAAATATGAGTTTTATCTGCAAGCTCAGTGCACCAGCACTGCATATGTTACTGTGAGATAAACCTTGTACATAGTGTCTGTGGGTGTATTCTGCTATTGCAAAAACATTGCAAAAAAAATAAAATTTTGCAGTGTTTTCTGCATGTTTGCAGGAGTGTGACATATTCAATCAATCTACTTTTCTTCTATTGTGCTATTTCAAAAAAAAAATTTGAGTGAAATTTTTTTTTTTCATAGCATTTTCTGCAGTTTTGCGGCAAAATCTCCGAAGATAAACAGCGCCTGCGCTGTGAGTGCAGGTTCAAGCCCCACCATCCAAGTGGACATACGGTAGCACATAGTAACAGGGCCCCTCACGGGCTCGCTTCGATCGCCACGCTTTGGGCATGGCCTCACTTGGCTCGGCTTCAACCTCGGATGATGTGGCTTGAACCTGGACTCAACGCGCATCGTCTTCGGAGAGTTTCAAGATCCCCTTGTCCTACGTACTAAGCAAGCGCAGTACAGGGCGGACACTATGTGACGGGTGACAAAATTCAACACATCACCAGCCTTACCCAGCCATTGTTGCATTTTTGAACCAGTGTTGGCTACCTCGTCCTCCTCTACTGCCGCTTCCACCTACACCGCCACATCCACCGCCACCTCAACCTCCTACTCCATATGGACCTCGTCCTCCTAGGTCAGGATTATAATTTTTTTAATTTCCAATTATTTTATTTTACCACTATCTTATCCATTAAATGAAATAATTTTTTCCAGAAAGGGCGTATTCTGGGGCATTCCCACTATATGTGTGGCATCATGCCGTTGAGTTTCTGAGGTTCTCAATGATTTCCTGTACCTCTTCTGCTGAGAATAGGGCCTCCAGCATATTATTATTATTTTTTTTTTTTTTTTATGTTATTTTAAGTTATTTCCCTATCCACATTTGTTTGCAGAGCACTTGCCATGCTCTTAACAACATTTTGTTGCCGTTTGCAGCCCTTTAGCCCTTTCCATTACTTTTTTTACAGCCATTTTAGTCTTCAAAAGTTTGGGTCCCCATTGACTTCAATGGGGTTCGGAGTTCGGGTCAAGTTCGGTCCCGAACCCGGACTTTTTTCCGAAGTTCGGCCGAACCCGCCGAACCCGAACATCCAGGTTTCCGCTCAACTCTATTTGTCTGCAAAAATCTCAATGAACTCTTGAGAAAAGTTATTAAAGCCCCAAAAATCTTATTTTTAAAACCAATTACTTTAGTAAGTAATAATACCTTTTAAATATATATATATATTTTTCTCATCCATGAACCCTGTTCCAGGTATCTGGAAAATTTAACACAAAAATGTATTGTGCTTTGATCCACAAAAGTGAAAAAAGGTCATGGCATGTCTGACCAGTTTGTGTAACTTGATCTCCATTTCTCTGTTGACAATACACTCCTCACATGTCACCTACTCTTCAGAGAATGATCTGTTACTGTCAATCTTAGCTACCATGCTTTGTACACCGTACACTGTACAATTCGGTAACAATCTTGTTTCTCGTTTTTAAAATATTTAACCTTTTTACCACTTTTTAAACATATTTTGTTTGTACATCTGCCAAAAATCAAGTACACTATGTTATATGACTTTCCTGATTATAGTAATGACAAAAAATTGTTTAGAAGACAACCTCATGAAACTCACAGATTGGGTCCAGCCCATGACCTGCGATTGGCCATTTCCCTGAGAGAACTCCTCCCCCAACCAAAGTCCTTACTTTTAACAGAAAAAAAAAACTCTTAACAATAGTTTTTTTTTTTTATTTTAGATTGAACAAACCTTTCATTTTTTTTATATTTTCTCTGGCTATACCTTAAGTAAATTAGGACAATCTACTACTTTTAATTTAATAACCAAATCCAAGTTTGGAATTTTTTTTTTAATAATTGCTCAATCCTTAACTTATTATTTCCTGCAACCAAATCTGTAGAATTTTTGTAAAACACTAAACATCATGTTTTTTTCCATTATCATTTTCATACAGTTCTTTCCTACAATCTTAATCAATAATTTTTCTCTGAAAATGTTGTTCTGTCCCCATTTATGTGTTTTAGAATGACCAGGTGTAATAACACACATTTTATGTTGTTCAGGGCTTAAATATTCATAAACATTTACATGCAGCATTAAACTTAATTTCATTATTAAAAGACTTCTTTACTTTCTGGCATAATTAATTACCTTACTACTGCATGTATTCCTGTATTTCATATATATGGAATATATCAATTTCCTGATCGTACTGAGACTTACTTCTGAGCCTAGAGATGTTAACCATTCCCATGTTACCCTTTTATATAAACACACTCACCCCTTGTTAGTATGATAGTCTTGTGTGCACAAAAACAAGAGATAAATAATGTCCCTTAACGTTGTCTGTTGTTCGTTGACTTCTCTTCTCTGTTCTTTGAAGAATAATTTTCTTGTAGCTTTTTTGCCTTGTTCCTTGAATTGTGTGCTGTAGTGTTTGCCTGTTGATCTATTCTTTGCCTTTGTGCTTGGACCTTCCATCTTCAAACATCAAAATCCGACTTTCATATTAGCTCACCCAAAGTGTACATCTACAATGGTGGCTTTTTCAAATAACGTGAATTCATTGTACCTATTTCAACACTTTTTCTTCTTGGGCAACAACCCAATATTTTCTTATGTGAGACTTTCTCACCTACTTAGGAACTAACCTTGGCAGATATCTCCATGTACCTAACCGCTATGTTTACACAAAGTCACTGGATTTCCAAAAATAACTTGAAGTATACCGTCCAACTGGCCTTGTCTATCAACTTCGTTAGCTGTATCTTTTTTTTTTCTTCGTACAAAGTTACAAACTTTGGCTAGAGGTGAGAAAACAGACAGAGAAAAAACTCACCCTTGACTTTTACTGAACTGTTGTTCGCATCTGACGAAAACGCCTCCTTCTAGGTTCTTTGATAGTTTTTTCCCGAGACTTGATCAATCATGAAATTGTGTTCATCTCCCCCCTTTTGTCAAGGAGTGGGGAAAAAAATTTACCATTTCGACTGGCTTGCCATTGAAAGAAAGGTGTAGATATAGGGGTAAAAACTCTACATAGCCTACATACTCACAGGGGCGTTTCTGGATGAAATAGCAAAGTCTTTGTATAATATGTAAATCAATGTCCTCTCTCTTAGAGGGTGTGTGTAGAGGATATTTGTATGTCTTTATCCAAGGCTGCATTTCCAACTTACTTTTAAGAATCAGTTTCTTAGTAGAATACTTCCAGAAAGGTTGTTTTATTTGTTCAGAAAGATAAGCAAAGACAAGACTGACCTCTGGTAACATATGGCATGGTGATGGCCTCAGAGGGAGACACTTCTGATGTTAAATTCTCCAAAGTGTAGAGTTCCTTCTCTTCACTCTCTCCGCCTCCCTTCTCTCCTCACTCATAACCCTACTCCATTCTTATACTGTTTCATAATGTTATGTCAGCATTTCCTAATAATAACACCCATTCTTATATGGTTTCAATCTAAAGTTAAGTTAAAACTCCACCCATTGTCCTGACATAGTAACTCAAAAATAGATGTATCTATACAGCAAAGACATATCTCTCTGCCCTCTGTCACTATATGTTCTGTGACCTTCAAAGACTATCACCTATTACATATAACATTTGTGTGTTTCATATATTATCAGAAACTTTTATCACTTACAATATGAATTAACTCAAAAACTTCTAACAGTCGGTTACATGCTGCTGGAGGATGCGCAACAATTTGAATGCTCCAATGTTGGTTCCCAGGTTGATGAAGGGAGTAATGTGAGCCTAGAGAGAGGGGATGCCACAGAAGGACAAGAAACTAGCAGTCATGTTCCCCCAGCTGCAGCATACTGCCAAGGTTTCTCCAGTGACGAAAAGGGAGGGGATGATGAGATCACTCACTGTACTTGGGTGCCTGAGAGAACAGAGAAGGAAAGTGAGGAGGAAGAGGAGGCACAACTCCAATGAGGCAGGATGTCCTCCAGGGACTGGCTTGAGGGCAGCCACCCTATTGCATCACACAACAGAGCTCCACAGGTGCAGGGTGCTGCTGATTCCCCGCTGACTTCCAAGAGTTCATTGGTGTGGGCTTTATTCAACACATTTAGTCTACTGACTGGAATGGTACCAGCTGATTGGAGAAAAGCCAATGTAACACCAATATTTAAAAAGGGCCCAAAATACATCCCTGGGAATTACAGACCAGTTAGCCTAGCATCAATATTATGTAAATTCTTGGAGGGGATGATAAGGGACTATATACTAGATTTTAGTAATGAGAATGGTATCATTAGCAGTAATCAACATGGATTCATGAAGAATCGTTCTTTCCAAACCAATCTATTAACCTTCTATGAGGAGGTGAGTTGCCATCTAGATAAAGGAAGGCCCGTAGACGTGGTGTATCTGGATTTTGCAAAAGCATTTGACACAGTTCCTGACACTTTTGACACATTTACTGTACAAAATAAGGTCCGTTGGCATTGACCATAGGGTGAGTACATGGATTGAAAACTGGCTACAAGGGCCAGTTCAGAGGGTAGTGATAAATGGGGAGTACTCAGAATGGTTACGGGTGGGTAGTGGGGACCCCCAGGGTTCTGTGCTGGGACCGATCCTGTTTTATTTGTTCAAAAACGACCTGGAGGATGGGTAAACTGTTCAATCTCTGTATTTGCAGATAAAACTAAGCTAAGCAGGGAAATAACTTCTCCACAGGATGTGGAAACCTTGCAAAAAGATCTGAACAAATTAATGGGGTGGGCAACTACATGGTAAATGAGGTTCAATGTAGAGAAATGTAAAATAATGCATGTGGGTGGCAAAAATATGAATGCAATTTATACATGGGGGGGAGAACCTCTGGGGGAATCTAGAATGGAAAAGGACCTTAGGGTCCTAGTCGGTGATAGGCTCAGCAATGGCATGCAAGCTGCTGCTAACAATGCAAACAGAATATTGGCATGCATTAAAAAGGGGATTCATTCCAGAGATAAAACGATAATTCTCCCGCTCTACGAGACTCTGGTGCGGCCGCACCTAGAGTATGCTGTTCAGTTCTGGACAACAGTCCCCAGGAAGGATATACTGGAAATGAGCGAGTACAAAGAATGGCAACAAAGCTAATAAAGGGTCTGGAGGATATTAGTTATGAGGAGAGGTTGCGAACACTGAACTTATTCTCTCTGGAAAAGAGACGCTTGAGAGGGGATATGATTTTAAATACCATACTGGTGACCCCACAATAGGGATAAAACTTTTTCGCAGAAGGGAGTTTAACAAGACTCGTGGCCACTCGTTAAAATGAGAAGAAAAGAGGTTTAACCTTAGAGGGTTCTTTACTGTAAGAGCGGCAAGGATGTGGAATTCCCTTCCACAGGTGGTGGTCTCAGCTGGGGACATCGATAATTTCAAGAAACTATTAGATACGCACCTGAACGACCGCAACATACAGGGATATACAATGTAATACTGACATATAATCACACACATAGGTTGGACTTGATAGACTTGTGTCTTTTTTCGACCTCACGTACTATGTAACTATGTGCGGCAAAAAATGCAGACTTCTCCTTGCTTCTCATCTGGGATCTAAACCCCTTACTATACCTCAAGTCCTCTAAAAAACCTGCACTGAGATGAATGAAGGTATAGCAATAGGTGCCACAAGTACTTGCACCCAATCTGCTAGCAGTACACCACCTGTTGATTTCACCAGGCAATTTTCGCTACCCCAGTTGCTGAACCATAAAAAAAATACTGTCCCCAGCCCTCCACATGCTCAGCGTCTAAATGCTAGCTTGGAAAAATTGCTAGCACTACAACTGCTGCCTTTTCAGCTGGTAGAATCTGCCCCCTTTTGTGAATTTGTGGAATGTGCTGTACCACAGAGGCAGGTTCCAAAAATAAATTTCACGTAAGGCCATTCCAGCTCTGTACCGTCATGTGGAAGGCAATGTTTTGGCCTCATTGGACAGGGCAGTCAGCAGCAAGGTTTACATTATGGCCTACTCATGGTCCAGCAGGCATGGTCAGGGACGGTTCATTTCCTTCAAGGCGCACTGGGTAACTCTGGCAGCTGGGAAGGATGCAGGACAGGGTTCAGTGTTGGAGCTTGTGGGATGTTTGCCCGCTGAGTGCACAGTCAATAGGTTGTTAAGGCTTCTCCGCTGAGAGCTGAATAAAAAAAAAAATGATTGTACAAAAAAGAATGTCAATTTAAAAAACAGCGTGGGGCAGTCCTATGGGTCTGGTATGAATTTTAACCACTTTCCCACTGGTACATTGTAAAATGACACCAGTAGTAACACACCCTCCCTCCTGCAGCCCATCAGAGTACCCGAGTACCTATCTGCAGCCTATGCCTCATAGAGTATACGTTGGGGTGTTTTCTTTCCAAAATGGGGTCATTTGGGGGGGTATTTGTACTGTCCTGACATTTCAGGGCCTCAAGAAATGAGATAGGCCATCAGTTTATCAGGTGTGATGACATTTTTATGATTTGCACCATAGCTTGTAGACTCTATAACTTCCACACAGACTAAATAATATCCACTCATTTGGGTTATTTTTTACCAAATATATGTAGCAGTGTACATTTTGGCCAAAATTTATGAACAAAAATTACTTATTTGCAAAATTTTATTATAGAAAATAAAGTGTTTTTTTTTCAAAATTTTTGCTCTTTTTTTTACTTATATCACAAAAAAGAAAAAAAAAACAATGATTAAATACCACCAAACGAAAGCTCTATTTGTGTGAAAACAATTATAAAAAATTTTGTTTGGGTACACTGTCATTCAAAGTGTGAGAGCACTGAAAGATGAAAATTGGCCTGGGCAGGAAGGGGTGAACGTGCCCTGTATTGAAGTGGTTAAGGGGAGCCCTATGACAGAATTAAGAAAAAGAAAAGGCCTGAGGTCCCCCCAAAATCCCAAAAACCTAAAGACCCTTTAGGTCTGGCATAGATTTTAAGGGGAAAGCTTGCCCTCAACATGGGGAGGGTGCTTTGGGGTGCCCCCCAAAGCACCTTGTCCCCATGTTGATGGGGACAAGGGCCTCTTCCCAACAACTCTGGCCGAAGGTTGTCGGGGTCTGTGGGCGAGGGGTTTATCAGAATGTGGAAGTGACCCCGCCCCTTCTGAAGTTATGTGATGCCATGTGATGTCAGAGGGGGTGGGGTCATACAGTTATGTCGGGGGTGGCCCCGCCCTTGCCTTTATAAGAGCTGTCAAAGTAAAAAACAGCAGTCACGTGGAGGCCTCCCATTTTTTTCTATTTTTTCGGGTCCATCAGCGGCGTGATTGAAGATGGATTTACATTGCGGAACACTCATTCTGGTGTTCTGGTGTTCTCACAACAGCAACATATAGATTATTTGTCACTTGGTTCTATTGTTCTAGTACCCATCAGAGAACAAGGACACTCCGGTATCCCTACTCTGATTCTACTCCTTGTCCCTGGGTTCCTTTTTCCTTGCAGGTGTGTGACCAATCCTAGCCAAAGGTCTGCATGGGGGAAGAGGTATACCTCAAACTTTTTTCTTTTTGGTTGAATAATACTAAGGTTGGGTCAAACACTTCCTGCCCTAGCTAGGCTAAATATAGTTGTTGTTTTTTATTTGCTCTGCTGTATTCAGTGAAGTCATGATCTGTTCCCTAGGGCTGGTTGAGTTTCCCTAAGCTGAAAGAAATTTCAAGAGAATAGAATAGGAGGGTCAGCAACTGAAGTTATGAATATTTACCTGACTTTAGTCAATCCTTGGGATGGGCATCCAGAAGGTGGCTGAGGGAGAATATAAATGTCTGGGAGGCTTGCTCAGAGTTGTCTTTTCTCCTGGGGCTGATTGGATATCCCCTTCTACCCCGAACAAAAGGATGCTACTAAAGGATTCTGCTTAGTTTTTCCTCCGTTAATGATTGATGTTTTTGGAGTATCCTGCACTTGAGCTTAAATAAGTGTTTGGTGTCAATCAGGGCTGGCATTAGAAATCTTGAGGCCCTATACAGCCTTCCTGACAAGGATCCCAACTGATAGATTTGAGGGCCAGGGCCTGAGGCAATTCAGCCAATCAGGCATATTCTGCTATTAACCATCAAGTGATAAGGGTTGCTGCACATTATCATCATTCTTGCCCAATAAACTAACTCCACTAATCTGTATCAACAATGTGTCCTGTGAGTTCTATTTCCAGGGAAGCAGCCATCACCCCTGCTGAAAGGGCAGCATACTGATCCTCACCTCAAGGCACATTGCACTTAGTGCTGGTCTCCCTGCAGCCAGCTCTACTCAGTGATCTGAGCTTCCCAGATGACTTCATAGAGGCGGGTCACACATCACATCAGTGCACACTCTATAGCAGAAACTGAACTTTTTACAGATTTTTGGGTACTGGTTAGATAATCCTGATTGGCAAAGTTCCGGGCATTTACATTTAAATTCTGGCCTGTTTCAGTGGATTGATATAGAAGAAGAGGCTGGAATTTGAAATTATTTGCTGGCAAGCGCAGTGCAAATAATTACTCCCTCAGCGCTCGAAAATCATTTAATTGCCCGACTTCTGTCCTGGGCCTCCTGCTGAACAAACGGGGGCCTAATTGCTGCAGACCTTGAGATTACTCCTCGGTGCCTTAAAGTAATGAGTCCCCTCTCTGCCCGAGCCCCAATTGGTGATTGCAGGTTGTGGTTCTAAAGAGCAGAGTCAGTGGTAATGTGGTGATCCTCCAATCAGCACTCGACTAGCCTAGGATGCTGCGTCTTACAAACAAAGTCTGTGATGTGAAACTAAAACTCAGAGTCAGCCATTCCCTCTCTGCCCCTGAACCCCAATTGGTGGGGCTGGGCCCAGTACAGAAGGGCTGACTCTACCTCCCAATCGCTGGGCCTTCCAAGCGTGCACGCTAATGCACATCTGACAGTCAACTAATGCCCAGAAACATGCACTGGTCTTACTGTACTGTAGAACACTGGACCGTTTTTACAGTCCTAGTTAAAGGGCAGCATGAGGGCAGAAGTGTTCCCCAAATGCTCTTCCCTTGTTGCCTTGGATCATGCTAAAGACAACTACCCCCAAAAAGTTACATTATGTTATATGATCATATCTCTTCTCTTTAGTAAACATCATTATTGGACATAATGCATTGTTAAGGGCCCTGTTTCAGAGCCCCCCCCCCCCCCCCCACACACACACACACACTTCAGTTGTCTATTCTCTCTTTTTTTCATCATCTCTCAAAAATGGTATAGTCTTTTCTTCTTGGGGATTATTACAACCCATCACTATACACTATGAAGGATTTATATGAAAGCATTTCAAGAGGGACTGGAGATGTTCCAAAGGCACAGTTGACCTACTTAGGTTTTTAAGTTTAAGCCCCCGTACACACAGTCAGACATTCCGATCACCAAATCCGTCGGATCATTTCTGACGGATTTTGTGCGAAACTGGTGTTGCACACACACGGTCGGACAAAGTTGTCGGAAAATCTGATCATTCCGAACGAGGTGACGTACAAAATGTACGACGGGACTACGTACAGGACAGTAGCCAATAGCTTTCATCTCCAAATTTCTTCTGAGCATGCGTGGCAATTTGTGCGTCGGAATTCTCTACACACGATTGGAAAAAGCCTGATTGGATTTTGTTGTCGGAAAATTTTAGATCCTGCTCTCAAATTTTTTTCCGTCGGAAATTCCAACGGAAAAAGTCCGCTAGAGCCCACACATGATCGGATTTTCTGACAGCATAATCCGATCTGACTTTTTCCATCGGAATATCCAACCATGTGTACGGGGCATAATAGGTACTAAGATATATAGTTACATGTGGTTGAAAAAAGACACTGGTCTATCTAGTTCAACCATTAAAAAAACACACAGAAATCAAAAACCTTCATATATACTATCCTATACCCACAGTTGATCCAGAGAAATGCAAAAAAAAAAAACTAAAACAATAAAGCATGAACAAGTTTGCTCCAGTGGGGGAAGAAATTTCTTCACGATCCCCATGAATTGGATATTCCCTGGATCAACTACCCCGGTCATTATTATCTCTAAATATTAATATCCAGTTATGCCGCGTACACAGGGTTGGAATTTCCAATGGAAACAGTTTGATGGGAGCTTTTCATCGGATTTTCCAACCGTGTGTATGCAGTCTTTTTCTGTCGGAATTTCCAACGGACTTTGGATTGAGAACCTGTTCTTAATTTTTCCGACGTATGCAATTCCGACACGCAAAATTCCGACGCATGCTCGGAAACAATTTGACGCATGCTCAGAAGTATTAAACTTCCCTTTAATAGTGCTGTCGAACGTGTTGTATGCCGCGGTGTTATTGACTGTCGGAATTCGGAAAAAGCTCTAAAGGTTTTCCCGTCGGAATTCCGACGGAATTTTGCTCAAACTGTCTTACCTACACATGGTCACACCAAATTCCGATGGTCAATAACACTGTGTCATACAATGCGCTCGACGGCACTATAAAAGGGAAGTTTAATGCTTCCGAGCATGCGTTGAATTGTTTCCGAGCATGCGTCGGAATTTTGCGTGTCAGAATTGCATACACACGATCTAAAAATCCGATAGAAAGGTTTTCCGTCAGGAAAAATTAAGATTGAGAATCGAAAGTCCATTGGAAATGCCGACAAAAAAAGACTGATGGGCATACACACGGTCGGAAAATCCCATCGGACTGTTTCCATCGGAAATTCTGGCCGTGTGTACACGGCATTAGGTGTTTATTTTATTTCATACATGCCATAAATACAATGAAACAATTTATAAGAAAGACAAACACTTGAGACTTGAGGAGCCACAATGGCACCAGTAGAGTGGGTGATTCAGATGTGAGATCTGTAAAAGGCTGCCAAGTGGTCCAGAAGATCTAACAAAACATTACAAGAAGTGGGAAGTAAAAGAACAACACCTGCTGTATTTCCATTTCCTTTTAAGTTGTGTTTTGTTTTCTGGCATGAATTTAAAACTTGATTTTAATAGCTAATGTAATCTCGGTAGTATTGCTGGTTTCAGAATTCAGTTGACTTTGCAACACTTTGAGGGACAATCTTGACACTCGCCCAGGTAGAACACCTGCTTCTTCCCATATACATTTTTAGTGTGTTTGCCTTAGTACACTTTGTTTTCTTTTTTGGCTCACATTAGTAGGCAGGGAGAACCTTGAATATTTTTTGTGATTCGAAACAATGCAATGATTCTCATCTAGCAGGATCCGTCATTGGAATATTGGATTTATAAACACCTGCAATGCATAACAAACAATGGAGCTTACATCTCACACCAGAAACATTTCAATGAGGATGCATTTTGCAGCTGGTGTTTTATAGAATCCAGGTTTGTTGGGTGCATTCCAACATCTAGCTACAAGCTCTATGTTCAAGCTATTTTATGCCACAGTACCTCTCTGTTAATCAAAAAGAGCCTGTTAACAGCTGTGGGGTCTCTTGTAGTTTAGTATATACCTCCAATGCAAGGGCCGCTGAATTGTGTCCCAGGTTACTCGCCCATTAGTGCAGCGGCAGCCAGGCAAACAGCAATGTTCACTCCTCTGGCTCAGAAAACAGTCTAGGGGTTGTCTTTTTTTAAAGTTTATTGCAGATTAACTTGGATGGGGCTTAGGGAAGCTGTGGGAAACTCCAGAATAAGGATGAGCTGAGGCGTGTTCGCATGGTCCACGTGCAGAGCCCGCCTGCGCCAATCACAGGCAGTGAGACATTGTCCCGATGCACGGCTGCAGAGATCGGGCAATGTCTCACTGCCTGTGATTAGCGCAGCGATGCACCGACTTCCTGGCGGGCTCTGCACGTGGACCATGCGAACACGCCTGAGCTCATCCTTACTCCAGAACACTAAACAGGAATGTGAGGACACTTTTCCCTTTGCAGCTACTTCTTAGCACTGTCCTTTGAGCAATAGGACTTAAAATGGACAGAACTTGGAGAACATTAGCAATGTTGCAGGCCAGGCATGCCTCAGACTTAGTGCATCTGCCTTCAACTATCTCATTAGTAGGGATGAGCTCAGGCGTGTTCGCATGGTCCACGCGCAGAGCCCACCAGGAAGTCGGCGCAGCGCTGCTTTAGTCACAGGCAGTGAGACATTGTCCCGATGCGCGGGGGCAGAGATCAGGCAATGTCTCACTGCCTGTGATTAGCGCAGCACTGCGCTGAATTCCTGGCGGGCTCTGCACGTGGACCATGTGAACACGCCTGAGCTCATCCTTACTCATCAGAATGCATGTGCTTCCACTGTGGAGCCTCTTTTTAAGTTAGAGATAGGACTACAGATACCAGGGTGCCTTGGCGGGGATCTGTAACTTACGCATGCATTTGCAAATTTTTGCAACTAAACCCCTGTTTTAAATGCATACTGTTATGCCGCGTACACACGATCAAAATTCTCGTCGGAAAAAGCTCTGATGGTTTTCCCGACGGAATTCCGCTCAAACTGTCTTGCCTACACACGGTCACACCAAATTCCGACGTACAACACTACAACGAGCCGAGTTCATGTGTCAAATTGTTTCCGAGCATGCGTAGGAATTTTGCGCGTCAGAATTGCTACAGACGATCGGAATTTCCAATAGAAACCTTTTCCGTCAGAATAATTGAGAACATGCTCTCAATTTTTTGCTGTCGGAAATTCGGCCAGCAAAATTCTGATGAAGCCTACACACGGTCGCATTTCCTGATGAAAAGCTCTCATCGGTCTTTTTCTGGCCGGAATTCCGATCGTGTGTACGTGGCATTAGACAGGTTAATCTGGTTGGTCGCAGGCTGGTCGGTAAGTAGAGCTTGGAATTTTACTTGGATTTTTTCCTTGGTCCTTTTTCGTCAGCAGGGGTCACTAGGATCCCTCTTGCAGGTCTGTGCTCAAAGTGCCCCTAATGCCGCGTACACCCGGTCGGAATTCTCGTCGGAAAAAGCTCTGATGGTTTTCCCGTTGGAAATCCAACGGAATTTCGCTCAAACTGTCTTGCCTACACACGGTCACACCAAATTCCGACGGTCAATAACACCACGCCTTACAAAAACTTTCGACTGCACTATAAAAGGGAAGTTTAATGCTTCTGAGCATGCGTCGAATTGTTTCCGAGCATGCGTCGGAATTTTGCGTGTCGGAATTGCATACACACAATCGGAAAATCCGATAGAAAGGTTTTCCGTCGGAAAAATTAAGAACAGGTTCTCAATCCAAAGTCCGTCGGAAATTCCGACAGAAAAAGACCGATGGGCATACACACGGTCGGAAAATCCGATGAAAAGCTCCCATCGGACTGTTTCCATCGGAAATTCCGACCGTGTGTACGCGGCATAAGACTTGTATACTTCCCTCCAGACTCACGCAGACTGGATCCCCAGGAGAACCCCTCCCTCTTAGCTCCAAAAGCAATGCAGTGGGATATGCCCCCCAGCAGTCAGGATCTTCAGTTGGACTCCCAGGAAGGCCAGCAGCCCTTCTGGTTGGGAACCTCTCCTCCTGACCAGTCCAGTAAATGCCACTACTTTACCTTTACCTACTTTACCATTCAAATTTTTTTTTTTAAATCAATGGACTACTTGCCCCTCCCTGCCCAGGCGAATTTTCAGCTTTCAGTGCTGTCACACTTTGATTGAAAAATGTGTGGTTGTGCAGCGCTGTGCCCAAGCTAAATTGATATCATTTTTTTCTATTCTCTATGGAGATGGTTCACATCTCCACTCCAAAAACGCCTGAAGCCAGAAGCTCCAAAACGCCTGAAGCTCAAACAAGTTCTGAAAAACTTTGTTTTTTTAGGCAGATTTGGGCGTTTTTACTGCTTTTTATATTGGTGACCTTTTGACCTGTACAAAATTGCGGCAAAAACGCATCAAAAACGCAGTTAAAAAACAATGAATGGGGCCTTACGGGTGCAGTTTAAACCGTGTAGAGGACTATTGGAATACTTCCGATGACGGTCGTTCTATCCGAGAAAACCACATCTTGAACTTGACTTTCTATCTTTATTTGGATATACAGTCAAATCGGGCATACGTGAGAATGCAACATGGATTTGGATACTAACAGATGGCAAATCATTAATATAAAGTGAGAAAAAAATCTCTGGTAGGCCAGAGACTCAGCCCTTAGGGAGATGCAATCCACGTTTTAGCGTGTGAATTATTGATTTTGACAGAAGACGCTCACAGATGAATTATATAGTAACCGCAGAATGTCGTCCAAACCATAAGTTTGATAAATTAGACCTCTCTGCCCAGCTGTTGGATGGTTGTGTCTATATACGGTGTGAATGTACAGTAGATGGAATTCTTTTTTTTTTTTATTTATTGCTAAGTGAATAGGCCCCCCCCCAGTGTGACTTATTTCACAGAGATGTAGAAGTCTGCATTGACTTCACCCCATTGTAATAAGCAGAGCTATAAAAGACTATAACCACTATTACTAGGTTACACCATGTCATCTGTAGAAGGCTTACTTATAACCCCTTTCCATAAGCAAAGTCGATTCCAAACTTTTGTATAGTATACGTTTGTTTGAATTGTTCCCTCATTTTAACCCCTTCCTGCCTAGCCGTGGTTTCCCTTTACCTGGGCTATTATGCCCTGAAGCAGGAAGGTCTGCCTGATCACCTGACCACTGTGACTGGCTGTCACAGTGGTCACATGATCAGGACCCATGTCCCACTGGCTCCCAATCATTACCTGAGACTAGGAAGGGACCTTGACTGCTCAATCACTGTCCTGTCTGCACAGAAACCTCTGCCACTCATGGATGCATATGTGGGGTGTGTGGGCGTTAAAGCCCACCCTCTTTTCTGCCACACACATGCATTACATGGATGGCAAAAGTTTCAAATGGTTCTCCAAAAATATATCTTTTGTCAGTCCACGCCAGTCAGGACTGTATTTGTAGGGCACAATAGCCCACTTTTATTTGGCCCTATGGCATAATGATTCCAGGGCTGGTCTCTCATCCCTCCGGGTGGACGTCGTATGATGTTCTCCAGGATTGCGCCTCGTGTGCCAGTGGGGCCGTGCTGCTGCGCTATCTGTCACCCGTTGTGTCCACAGCTGTTGACTGATCAGTATACCGGCCCACTGCTGGTACTATGTGACTGCTGCAACAAACCACAACAAGTGACATGACAGTTGTAAACAATTGATGGCTTCCTTTCAAGCCATCCATTGTATACAATTGTGTTGCCAGCTGCGATTGGTCACAGTGATCACATGGTACAGACTGGGTAAATCACAGCCCATCTGTGCCATGTGATCAGCTGTGGCCAATCACAGCTAATCACAACAATACAATCTGAAAGAATCTATTTCATTGTGTAAAAAAAAAACAAAAAAAAATACTGATCAGTTCCCCAGAGTAGTACAATGTTACTATAGTAACAGCATATTGCATAGGATGTATTAAGGTTAAAAAACACGAGGGTTTACAACCCCTTTAATACTGCTCTAATTTTATTACAAATTGCCTTTCCTTTACAATGCATTATAGCAGCCTGGAGGTATTTGTTGTTGTACAGAACGTCCCCAAAAATGTAATCTCCTGTGCTAAGTTACAAGACACATTTTAAGCACCATCTGCAATAGAAATGGTACATTTTGGTGACATACTCTCCAAGGATCAAGTACTTCTAAAGGGATGCTGACACTGCAGCTTTTCTTATTAGAACACCGAGGGTGCAGCAGGTGATTATAATGAACCAGACCCTGCCATTTAGAATCGGTCTGCAAAGGACATGGCGAAACAAACAGCTACTGTATATCTTCAGAGCAGAAGAAGGTAGAAATCTGCTACACAGTTTGTTCAAATCCCTTCAATGTACAATGATCACCAAGTGGACATTGTTTTTTTTTTCCTGGGGTTGCATGTCCAGCTTGTCAAACATATCACTTCAACAATATTAAAACATAAAAATGTATAAATCCTCTTAATAGGATCAGATTTTACATGCTATATACTGATAAGGCCATATAAAAGATACAGATTGTTGCTGATCTGCATAACCTTGGTTGGTACCAGTTTTCTTCCCTCTGTGTGTTCCTGGCTGAGTCCCCCTCATTTACACTATCCATTCATGAATTA
The DNA here is from genome assembly GCA_028564925.1 of Lithobates sylvaticus. Lineage (NCBI taxonomy): Eukaryota > Metazoa > Chordata > Amphibia > Anura > Ranidae > Lithobates > Lithobates sylvaticus. Next base: position 741,172,486 of record CM053026.1, on the reverse strand, counting down.
ACTTTACAGCCTTTTGCAGCAGCCAATCATCGGGGGTAAAGTGAATGGGTGCACATATAAAAAAACCTGAGTGTGCAAAACTCACTCCAGGTGTTGTGTGGTGGGTGTGTAAAAGGGCTCTGTGATTAACTGTATGTTGGCACCGAAGCATGAGTCCTCACCCGCACTCCTGTCCTGCCAGAACACTGTCCTCCCTTGCTGCGGCCAAACCCTCCACCATCTTGTGCCCCACTTAATGCCAGGAGCCTCCATACAACATTCCTGGGCATTGACATTTATGTACCCAAAACAAAGAATGTCCACACATAAAGTAGTTGCAGTACTTTACTGGAATTCAGGAAATGGCATAACAGTCACACCACATCAACATACATTCTGGAGTCACTTGAGATTACATAGTCAATCTAGTGGACGGTCCACAGTAGTCACAGGTGAAAGTATATGAAGCACCACAGCAGCCATCTCCCTTACAGTCTTTCCTGCACCCCAGGATTTTTCATGCATTTAGAACTATGCTCTCTTCATGTATATACCCTGAGTATTCCACAAGTGAATTCAGAGTTACACAATTTGAGGTTTCCGTAAATATCCAGGTATTGATTATATGCTGCCTAGTAAAATTAAAAAAAAAAACCTTTTGAAAATGCTTTGTTTCAAGAGCATCAAAACTTGCATTTATAATTTTTGTATTCTTATTTTTTAGACAAGAGTATCCACATACGTTCCTGAAGAAGCCGCAAGACAAAGCATGTAGAACAATTGTGGTACCTTTTGTATGGACGAATTGTATATGTATCTCTATTTACTTTTTTTCTTTTTTGTATGTGTCCAAATAAAAATAATCTTTTTTATACTATAACTGTTGTTGATGAATATATGAAAAGCACCCAGAAAGTCCCATACCTTCCCCATACAGGGGCTTCTTCTTCTTCTTTTCCATTACAAAGGGACGTTGGTGCTGATCAACTAATATTGGGAATTGATCACTCAAAATAAATTATAATCTGCCTAGTAAAACTTGAAAAAAAACCTTTGAAAATGCTTTGCTTCAAGAGCATCAAAACTTGCATTTATAATTTTTGAATTCTTATTTTTTAGACAAGAGTATCCACGTACGTTCCTGAAGAAGCCGCAAGACAAAGCATGTAGAACAATTGTGGTACCTTTAGTATGAACGAATTGTATATGTATCTCTATTTTTCTTTTTTGTATGTGTCCAAATAAAATAATCTTTTTTATACTATAACTGTTGTTGATGAATATATGAAAAGCACCCAGAAAGTCCCATACCTTCCCCATACAGGGGCTTCTTCTTATTTTCCATTACAAAGGGACGTTGGTGCTGATCAATTAATATTGGGAATTGATAACTCAAAAAAAATTCACTTTTATGCTCTCTGTAGTCAACTTCTCCTCAGGTACACCTCTCCTGGGACCCTTCAAGGAAGCAGCATCACCCAGGGAGCCCTTGGCCTAGCCTGAAAAGCCTTTTTCAATCCTCCCTAGCTCCCAACTCCATAAGCAACAGAAAGACTACAGCTGGCTCTTCCTGAGTTCAGGTCTGCTCCTCCCCGGCCCCCAGCCTTGTCCAGGGCCTACACGTGCTAACTACATCTGTACTGGTGTGTGGTGTTTAGCTCCCATTCCCCAAGTGCACTAGGGCTCCTCCCAACCTGGCTCATAGCTGGGCACTTACTCATCCATGACATCATTGTAGGAAAGCTCTACCAAAAATCAGCCTAGCACCTAATGCCCCTTATTACTAAAAAACAGACACTATTCTGGTACAGAGCCACCTAGTGGCAAAACAGTTAACTGCACCTGCCTACAGGTGTGTGGGCAGGGCTTATGAAGTGTTCGCAAAAAATGGGAGTAGATGATACCACAGTGATGCTTGAATGTTGCTTTATAATCAATGTGGAGTTCAAAACAAGATTGCGATAGATTACAGAATTGGCTATGTATGAGCTAAAATATGTACAGGCAGAGAGATATAAGCTGACAACAAGGTACTTGCTAGGTAAAGCAATGTAACATAAGCTTACAGATTGCACGAGAAGTGCTTGCCTTCATAGGTGGTACAGGTAATGTTATATTGCTCCAGTACGTCTCTGTGTGATGTCCGGTGGTGGGATGTATGATGTCGACGGCGTGGGAGATAAGTTCCATAAAGCTGCAATCTGCTGCAGGCTAATGCCTCGTACACACGCTCGGACTTTCCGCCAACAAAACCGTGGAATTTTGTCTGAAGGGCGTTGGCTCCAACTTGTGTTGCATACACACGGTCACACAAATGTTGGTCAACAATTACAAAAGTAGTGACGTACTACGTGTTTTTTCAGCTCTTTGCGCCACCCTTTGGGCTCCTTCTGCTAATTTCATGTTAGTAGAATTTTGGTGAGTGTTGATTCGCGCTTTACTTTTCGCATTTTTCATTTAGCGCTTTTGAGTTCGTGCTTTTGAGTCCATTTCTGAATGGCCGTTCGTCAACGAACCATGTTGCGAAATCGGAGGAGATGACGTGTTATTTATTATTGGCCTTGGAGTTATTGCTTTGACATAATTTTTTTGTTTGAATAATAATGATTTGATTTGGTATATTTTCTATATTTTTGGATGCATAGAATGGACTTTTTGGTTACGTTCTATTGGCAGATATCATGTCTAATTTTATTTTTTTAATTTTTTTAATGCACAATAAAAAAATTGTGGAGAATAATACTTGGCTATGTGCTTTACTTCAAATGACATTTTGGGAGTAGGCAGTTACATTTAAAAAAATACAATGTAAAATTAACAAGGGACACCAACATAGTTGTATCTTTGTTTTTTAAAAGCTACGGGATAATGGTGCTGTGGTAAATTGCACAAATAAAAAATAAAAAAGCATAATAATATTATTCTTGATATCACTAGAAAAAAAAAGCCTTTGAAAATTAGTTTGCAATAACTCCATCAGTATCACCAGCAAAGCAGCTTCATTATTATCCCATTAAAGAAGAGAATTGTGTGCTGCATTTGGAGATTTCATAATTTGCCACGTCACGAATGTTAATTCTCCATTACAAACACTAGTTAACAAGACCGACCGCTTCTGCTTCCGAGCATGCGTGTTTGTACTTTGGACTTTTGTCCGACGGACTTGTGTACACATGATCAGAAAGTCCGACAACACACATTTGTTGGCTGAAAATTTGAAAACATGCTAGCCAACATTTGTTGGCGGAAAGTCTGACAACAATTGTCCGATGGAGCATACACGCAGTCAGATTGTCCGACAACAGCCTGACATCCAACATTTCCCGTCGGAAAGTCTGATCGTGTGTATGGGGCTTTAGGATTCTCCACCAAACAACTGAAATTATCCAAATGGGAGGGGGATGCACATGACATGTTTGACACAATATGGGCACTTAGCCAGATTCATTCAATGGCATTGGCCTACTAAGACCCTGTAGCCATATTAGGTCAATAATGTTATGAGCACCCCACCTTTTCGTGTACATGCAGTTGCAGGGCGAGAAACCCCTGCCACAGCTGATTGGCCCAGCACTGGCTGATTCCTTCCGTTTTGGGGCAGAATCCATGCCACCACCCAAGCTCACCCTTACTCTTAACCTGTCTTTTCCAAGCAGCTCTAGCTATCCACTGGGACATGTTCCCCAACATGAGTATTCACACGTGGTGACACAGTCCTTGTTTCTAGCACATTCATTAGGACCCTTCTTTGCTCACTCCATTGCCTCAACTCTCCTGCTTTGGCTCCCCCCACCTAACTTTTTATAGGCTATCCTCAGGGACCTAAAATTAAAAACCTGTTACCTGGCAACTAAAAATGCGGTACCACCCCTTAAAGTAAATGAAACCCCCATAATACCTCCCCCTTCCAGCAGGGGTGTTGCTAGGTGGGAAAAAGACCAGGGGCTTCAGCCCGGAGGTAAAGTAGGGGGGTGGGGGTGGGAGTGAGGTGGGGTGGACAGGAGGCAGGCTCGGGGAGGGTGATAGGCTCACTTGCTTAACACTGATCTACCTGACATACACTGACCTATCTGATACATACACTGACCTACCCGACTGACCTGACTGACATACATGACTGACCTACCTGATATACATGACTGACCTACCTGACATACATGACTGACATACATAACTGACCTATCTGACATGCACAGATTGTTGCTGCTCAGTGCTCTGGAAATTGAAAAATTCGGAAATTCTGAATTCGGAAATTTGGAAATCCAAAAATCGATTTTCGAATTTCCGTATTTCCGAATTTAGAAAAGTTTAAATTTCCGAATTTCCGAAATTTTTGAATTTCCGAATTTCCGAAAATCCGAATTTCCGAAATTTCGAATTTCGAATTTCTGAAATTTCAAATCTCAGAGTTTCTCCAAATTCGTTTAAAAACGAATTCGGAACTAAACTAATTGCTAGACATGGGAACTGCCAAAAAATTCGTTTCGTTTCGTTTCGTCCCGTTTCGTATATAAAAAAATTCGTAATTCGTAATTCGTGTACGAAATTCCGTTCGAATTCGTACGAAATACGAAATTCGGACGAATCGTAATTTTTTTTACGAATCGTTAGTAAAGTTACGAATCGTTACGAATCGTTACGAATCGTTAACGCGGCTAATGAATTGTTGGTTCTCATAACACAGAGAACAATTCGAATCCAACTACAAATATCGAATTTCAATTTCAAGTTACGAATCGTTACGAATCGTTATGAATAGTTACGAATCGTTATGAATAGTTACGAATCGTTAGTAAATCCAACTACCAATATCGAATTTCAACTAATTTGAACGAAATTATTATAGCAGATATAACGAATGAATTCGAATGACAAAGTGTCATTTTTGCAGAAAAAAAAAAAGGGTAGGGGTCCCCCCAAATTCAATAACCAGGCCCTTCAGGTCTGGTATGGATATTAAGGGGGACCCCAGCCAAAAAAAAAAAATAAATGGCGTGGGGTCCCCCCCAAATATCCATACCAGACCCTTCAGGTCTGGGATGGATTTTAAGGGGAACCCCGGCCAAAAAAAAAAAAAATGGCGTGGGGTCCCCCTCAAAATCCATACCAGACCCTTTATCCGAGCACGCAACCTGGCAGGCCGCAGGAAAGGAGGGGGGGACGAGAGCGGCCCCCCCTCCCGCCTGAACCGTACCAGGCCACATGCCCTCAACATTGGGAGGGTGCTTTGGGGTCCCCCCCAAAGCACCTTGTCCCCATGTTGATGAGGACAAGGGCCTCATCCCCACAACCCTGGCCGGTGGTTGTGGGGGTCTGCGGGGGGGGCTTATCGGAATCTAGAAGCCCCCTTTAACAAGGGGACCCCCAGATCCCGGCCCCCCACCCTGTGTGAAATGGTAAGGGGTACAAAAGTACCCCTACCATTTCACCAAAAAAGTGGCAAAAATGGTAAAAATGACAGGAGACGGTCTTTGACAATTCCTTTATTAAAATCTTCTTTCTTCTTTCTTCTGGTCTTCCTTTCTTCATCTTCTCCTTCCGTCATCTTCTTCCATCGTCTTCTTCCTTCGATTCGCTTCTTCTTCCTCCGGTCTTCTCGTCCTTCTCGTCCGGCGTCGTCCTTCTCGTCCGGCATCGTCGTCTCTTCTCGCAGGCCGCTCCTCGCAATGGGAGGCTCCCGCTCTGTGAGGCTCCGCTCCGGGTGACAGGTCTTTTATAACGAAGGCACCTGGTGACCCCGCCCCCTCTGACGCACGGGGACGTCATGTGGAATTCCCTATGGCTTTCCCCATGACGTCAGAGGGGGGGCGGGGTCACCAGGTGCCTTCGTTATACAAGACCTGTCACCCGGAGCGGAGCCTCACAGAGCGGGAGCCTCCCATTGCGAGGAGCGGCCTGCGAGAAGAGACGACGATGCCGGACGAGAAGGACGACGCCGGACGAGAAGGACGAGAAGACCGGAGGAAGAAGAAGCGAATCGAAGGAAGAAGACGATGGAAGAAGATGACGGAAGGAGAAGATGAAGAAAGGAAGACCAGAAGAAAGAAGAAAGAAGATTTTAATAAAGGAATTGTCAAAGACCGTCTCCTGTCATTTTTACAATTTTTGCCACTTTTTTGGTGAAATGGTAGGGGTACTTTTGTACCCCCTTACCATTTCACACAGGGGGGGGGCGGGATCTGGGGGTCCCCTTGTTAAAGGGGGCTTCCAGATTCCGATAAGCCCCCCGCCCGCAGACCCCCACAACCACCGGGCACGGTTGTGGGGATGAGGCCCTTGTCCTCATCAACATGGGGATAAGGTGCTTTGGGGGTCTCAGACCCCCAAAGCATCCTCCCAATGTTGAGGGCATGTGGCCTGGTACGGTTCAGGCGGGAGGGGGGGCCGCTCTCGTCCCCCCCTCCTTTCCTGCGGCCTGCCAGGTTGCGTGCTCGGATAAAGGGTCTGGTATGGATTTTGAGGGGGACCCCACGCCATTTTTTTTTTTTTTGGCCGGGGTTCCCCTTAAAATCCATCCCAGACCTGAAGGGTCTGGTATGGATATTTGGGGGGGTCCCCACGCCATTTTTTTTTTTTTTTTTGGCTGGGGTCCCCCTTAATATCCATCCCAGACCTGAAGGGCCTGGTTATTGAATTTGGGGGGACCCCTACGCTTTTTTTTATCAATGACTTCAATGAATGACAGTTCTCTGTATTACGGATCCAACAATTCATTTGCCGGCAAATAGCTGCGAGTGATTTTAAATAGTTTTTTTTTCCTGCAAAAATGACACTGCAGGAACAGTTCTCTATATTAGATATACTGAATCTCGAAGCATTCGAAGCATTCGAAGCATTCGTTATATCCGCTATTATAATTTCTTTCATATTAGTTGAAATTACATATTTGTTAGTTACAATACAACATTCGAATTGTTCTTTGTATTACGGGAATCGGCAATTAGCCGCAGTGATTTTAAATGTCTTTTTTTCCTGCAAAAATGACACATTGTACAGAGAGAGTTCTAAACACAGGAAACCTGACCCCTTCTATATACTATATACTCTATAGTATGTCTATGAATGGGGTCATGTTTCCCGTGTTTAGAACTCTCTCTGTACAATGTGTCATTTTTGCAGGAAAAAAAGACATTTAAAATCACTCGCGGCTAATTGCCGATTCCCGTAATACAGAGAACAATTCGAATACAACAACTAACAAATATCTAATTTCAACTAATATGAAAGAAATTATAATAGCGGATATAACGAATGCTTCGAATGATTCGAGATTCAGTATATCTAATATAGAGAACTGTTCCTGCAGTGTCATTTTTGCAGGAAAAAAAAACTATTTAAAATCGAGTCGCGGCTATTTGCCGGCAAATGAATTGTTGGATCCGTAATACAGAGAACTGTCATTCATTGAAGTCATTGATAAAAAAATGCGTAGGGGTCCCCCCCAAATTCAATAACCAGGCCCTTCAGGTCTGGGATGGATATTAAGGGGGACCCCAGCCAAAAAAAAAAAAAAATGGAGTAGGGTCCCCCTCAAAATCCATACCAGACCCTTGAGGTCTGGGATGGATTTTAAGGGGAACCCTAGCCAAAAAAAATGGCGTGGGGTCCCCCATAAAATCCATACCAGACCCTTATCCGAGCACGCAACCTGGCAGGCCGCAGGAAAGGAGGGGGGGACGAGAGCGCCCCCCCTCCCGCCTGAACCGTACCAGGCCACATGCCCTCAACATTGGGAGGGTGCTTTGGGGTCCCCCCCAAAGCACCTTGTCCCCATGTTGATGAGGACAAGGGCCTCATCCCCACAACCGTGCCCGGTGGTTGTGGGGGTCTGCGGGCGGGGGGGCTTATCGGAATCTGGAAGCCCCCTTTAACAAGGGGACCCCCAGATCCCGGCCCCCCCCCTGTGTGAAATGGTAAGGGGGTACAAAAGTACCCCTACCATTTCACCAAAAAAGTGGCAAAAATGGTAAAAATGACAGGAGACGGTCTTTGACAATTCCTTTATTAAAATCTTCTTTCTTCTGCTCTTCCTTCTTCATCTTCTCCTTCCGGCATCTTCTTCCATCGTCTTCTTCCTTCGATTCGCTTCTTCTTCCTCCGGTCTTCTCGTCCTTCTCGTCCGGCGTCGTCCTTCTCGTCCGGCATCGTCGTCCTTTCTCGCAGGCCGCTCCTCGCAATGGGAGGCTCCCGCTCTGTGAGGCTCCGCTCCGGGTGACAGGTCTTGTATAACGAAGGCACCTGGTGACCCCGCCCCCCCTCTGACGTCATGGGGAAAGCCATAGGGAATTCCACATGACGTCCCCGTGCGTCAGAAGGGGGCGGGGTCACCAGGTGCCTTCGTTATAAAAGACCTGTCACCCGGAGCGGAGCCTCACAGAGCGGGAGCCTCCCATTGCGAGGAGCGGCCTGCGAGAAGAGACGACGATGCCGGACGAGAAGGACGACGCCGGACGAGAAGGACGAGAAGACCGGAGGAAGAAGAAGCGAATCGAAGGAAGAAGATGACGGAAGGAGAAGATGAAGAAAGGAAGACCAGAAGAAAGAAGATTTTAATAAAGGAATTGTCAAAGACCGTCTCCTGTCATTTTTACCATTTTTGCCACTTTTTTGGTGAAATGGTAGGGGTACTTTTGTACCCCCTTACCATTTCACACAGGGTGGGGGCCGGGATCTGGGGGTCCCCTTGTTAAAGGGGGCTTCCAGATTCCGATAAGCCCCCCGCCCGCAGACCCCCACAACCACCGGCCAGGGTTGTGGGGATGAGGCCCTTGTCCTCATCAACATGGGGACAAGGTGCTTTGGGGGGGACCCCAAAGCACCCTCCCAATGTTGAGGGTATGTGGCCTGGTACGGTTCAGGCGGGAGGGGGGGCCGCTCTCGTCCCCCCCTCCTTTCCTGCGGCCTGCCAGGTTGCGTGCTCGGATAAAGGGTCTGGTATGGATTTTGAGGGGACCCCCACGCCATTTTTTATTTTTTTTTTGGCCGGGGTTCCCCTTAAAATCCATCCCAGACCTGAAGGGTCTGGTATGGATATTTGGGGGGGACCCTACGCCATTTTTTTTTTTTTTTTGGCTGGGGTCCCCCTTAATATCCATACCAGACCTGAAGGGCCTGGTTATTGAATTTGGGGGACCCCTACGCTTTTTTTTTTTTTTATATCAATGAATGACTGTTTTTTATATAGCTTTTTTTTCTGCAAAAATGACACTTTGTCATTCGAATTCATTCGAATGCATTCGAATTCATTCGAATGCATTCGAATTCATTCGTTATATCTGCTATAATAATTTCGTTTGAATTAGTTGAAATTTGATATTGGTAGTTGGATTCGAATAATTTGGAGCTGAAATTCGTAAACGGAATTTTTCCTGCAAAAATGACACTTTGTCATTCGAATTCATTCTAATTCATTCGAATTCATTCGAATCATTCGGCGACTAAATTCGTAAACGGAATTTCGTATTCCGTACGGAATTCGTAAAAAAAAAAATTCGTACTACAGATTCGTAAATTCGTACGAATTTCGAAAAATTCGTACGAATTACGAATTCGTACGAAACGAATCGCACATGTCTACTAATTGCACATGTCTAATAAAAAGTGTGTAGAACACTCTAGGTGGGTAGGTGCTTGAGTAGGTTTTTTTTGTAGGTTAGGTAAATTAAGGCAGGCCTGGCTAGCAGTTTGATCTGGTCTGGGCTGGGAGTCGCTCAGGTTAGCAGCTGGTGACTCACAGGCAGCATCACTGCGACCTCCCTCTTCTTTCTAGAGCTTTCTGGAAAGTACTGGAAATAAAGGAGGAGAGGAGAGCTGGAGCTGCCTGGGGTACTCTAATGCGGCGTATACACGAAGGGACAATCCCGCGGGATTATCCTCTGGACTCAAGTCCAGCGGACAATCCCCTCGTGTGTGGGCGCCGGCGGACTTTTTGGCGCCAAAGTCCGGCGAACCAAAGTTTTAAGTTTGGTTTTAAAATTATCCGCTGGACTTGGCAGTCCGGCGGACAATCCCGCCGTTAGTAGGCTAGTCCGCCGGACTTTTGAAATGAACGGACTTGCCGCTCATCGGCAAGTCCGTTCATTTAGCACGTGACTTCAAGTTACGTAGCTAGCGTAGGCAGTAAATGCCGCCGCGCTAGCTCCGTAACCTGGCATGGATTTAACCACTTCAATACCCGCGTATAGTCATATGACGCCCACAAGGTGGATCTACCATCCTGGGTGGGCGTCATATGACGTCCTCGGATTCCCGGCCGCCTGGGGGCGCGCGCGCGCGCCGCCGGCGGCATCGCTCGGGACCCGGTGCGAGTGCCCGGCGGCCGCGATGTCCGCCGGGCACCCGCGATTGCCCGTTAAAACAACGGGACCGGGCGGGACCGTGGAGCTGTGTGTGTAAACACACAGCTCCACGTCCTGTCAGCGGGGAGGAGACCGATCATGTGATCCCAGTACAGAGGATCACATGATCGGTCTCCTCCCCTTAAGTCCCCTCCCCCTACAGTTAGAATCACTCCTATTAGGGACACACATTAACCCCTCCAGCGCCCTCTAGTGTTAACCCCTTCCCTGACAGTCACATTTACACAGTAATCATTGCAATTTTATAGCAACGATCGCTGTGTAAATGTGAATGGTTCCAAAAATGTGTCAAAAGTGTCCGAAGTGTCCGCCGCAATGTCGCAGTCACGAAAAAAAAATCGCAAATCGCCGCCATTACTAGTAAAAAAAAAAAAAAAAAAATTCAATAAATCTATCCCCTATTTTGTAGACGCTATAACTTTTGCGCAAACCGATCAATATACGCTTATTGCGATTTTTTTTACCAAAAATATGTAGAAGAATACGTATCGGCCTAAACTGAGGAAAAAAAATATTTTTTTTTAAAAAAAATGGGATATTTATTATAGCAAAAAGTAAAAAATATTGTGTTTTTTTTCAAAATTGTCGCTCTTCTTTTGTTTATAGCGCAAAAAATAAAAACCGCAGGGGCGATCAAATACCACCAAAAGAAAGCTCTATTTGTGGGAAAAAAAGAACGTCAATTTTGTTTGGGTGTAACATCGCACGACCGCGCAATTGTTAGTTAAAGCGACGCAGTGCCGAATCGCAAAAAGTGCTCTGGTAAGGAAGGGTGTTTAAAAGCCCTGTATTGAAGCGGTTAAAGGGACTCCCCACGCCGAAAAACGGCGTGGGGGTTCCCCCCAAATCCATGTCAGACCCTTATCCGAGCACGCAGCCTGGCGGGCCTGGAAAGGGGTGGGGACCCTATATAAGTCCCAGCACAGCGCGTCTCTGCCATTCCGGCCGGAGAGAGCGACGGGTCAACATCGGAAGAAGAAGAACAAGAAGAAGAAGGCGCCGGCGGCGCGGAAAACGACGACCGCCGCAAGAACAGAAGAGACCCCGGAAGACCCCGGAAGACCCCCGAAGGCGGATCGAGACCCCCAGACGACGGCGGCGACGACGAAGAAGGTAACCGGACTTCTCCGCTCGGTAAAAGAGCTTGGTAAATGGCGGAGGAGTCCGGCGAGAAGACCCCCAAGACGGAAGAAGACCCCCGGAGCAGTGCAATAAAATATTTTTTCAAAAGTGTGTGTGTTTTTGTACTTTACATTTTACATCTTAGGTGAATGGGTAGGGGTACATCGTACCCCATACTCATTCACATAGGGTGGGGGGCCGGGATCTGAGGGCCCCCTTATAAAAGGGGGCTCCCAGATTCCGATAAGCCCCCGCCCGCAGACCCCGACAACCAACGGCCAGGGTTGTCGGGAAGAGGCCCTTGTCCTCATCAACATGGGGACAAGGTGCTTTGGGGTGGGGGGGCCGCACGGCCCCCCTTTCCCCAGGGCACCCCCCATGTTGAGGGCACGCGGCCTGGTACGGCTCAGGAGGGGGGGGGCGCTCGTTCGTCCCCACCCCTTTCCTGGCCGGCCAGGCTGCGTGCTCGGATAAGGGTCTGACATGGATTTGGGGGGAACCCCCACGCCGTTTTTTCGGCGTGGGGAGTCCCTTTAAATCCATGCCAGGTGACGGAGCTAGCGCGGCGGCATTTACTGCCTACGCTAGCTACGTAACCTGAAGTTACGTTCTAAATGAACGGACTGCTCCGTGTGTGGGCAAGTCCGTTCATTTTCAAAAGTCCCGTGGACTTTGGCCAGCGCATAGTCCGCCGGAGAAGTCCGCGCGTGTGTGGTCAAGTCACACGCTCGGAAAGTCCGGCGAAGCCCCGCTGGAAAGTCCGGCGGATTGTCCGCTGAACTAGGTCCGCCGGCAAAAGTCTGCACGTGTGTATGCGGCATAAGGAGCCCTGACCAATCCCAACTTGGATTGGCAGGGGGCAGATCTCCTTAAGTACTCAGGGTCAGCCCAGCTGGGGAGGAGTTGGAGTTGTTCAGAGCTTGGAGATGGAATGCTAGGCTATCGGTGCCTTTGAGGGAGCTCCCCAGTTTGGGGGGTGACCTTGGGCCTGGGCTCGGGTGCGGACGGAGCCCCTTCAATAAAATCGTAAAGGTGTTCTGGACAGGAGGCACAGGAGGAGCAAAGAGACGACAGCAGGGGAGAGCATTGCCAGGCAAGTCTCCAAGGGGAGGAACAACTGGTCGCAGCCAGGAGAAGGATGGTGAGTGGCATGCACAGTCAGGTGGACTGGAGAGGCACACCTGAGAAGTCTGGGAGCATGCAGTCTGGGGTGGGTGCAGAGCCAGCAGTGTAGACTGTGGTGTCATGGGTGGTGGAGAAAGGCAGCTGTAGCCAGAAGGGCTGGCAGGGTCCGAATATGGGTTACTGGGCTAAGTAACCAAAGTTAGGGCAGCTAGTACTAATAACTTTCTATTGCTACACTAAAGGGACCCAGAGTCCCTGCCTGCAAAGGGCAGTTGCTAAGGCCTGGCTGAGCCAGTGTCAGGCGTAACCATGTTGTGCTAGCTGTGCTTGGAAGCTCAAGCAAGTAGAGTGCTTGAGGAGCTGAGGAGTAATAGTCTGCAGTAAGAGTTGTGCTGGAGGAAGAGAGGCCTGTATATACCAGAGTGTATATACGTTGTCCCAATTATTTGTTCCAAATTCACTGGGCGTCCCATACTTCCTATACCCCATCAAAGTTCAATCCCCTCAATAAAATACAAAAACAAAGCTAATGAACTGTTCATTGCCTTGGAGTGTCTGGGAAGTGAATGCTATGTGCCTTAATCCAATCCTCCTTATGTACATCCCACATGACAAGTGTCTCCACCACAAGAAGCACACAGAGATGCTTACCAGACATACTGTACATAACTCTCAAATTAGAGAGAAATTATATAAAGGGTTGTATTGTAATGCACATTGTCAAGCCAGGTCTCCAACTGTCCTCTGACAATCTTGCGTCTCACAAAAAATGGGTGCCAACTCCCAGAGGCTTTTTAGGCTATTACTTTATGCGTGCAAGTATGTGAAAACCGAAAGGAAACCAGGGGCTCCACAGAGACATGATCGTGTAAAAAAAAAAAAAAAAACACTTCCTGTGTCACTTCCGGTAAATATGATGATATCACAAAAGGCTCAGCCCACCGTGTTTCGTCATAGATGACGTCTTCTGGGGCACCATCTTTATAGGACAACCTGTTATCGCCAACCTCACCTTCAGAATATACTTTTCCAGTTGTCATGCTTCAATATTTACTTTTTTTTATATTTACTGAGTCACAGACATGAAAAAAATATTGTAAATCAGGAGCTTTGACTAAAAGTATAACTAAAGGCAGTTTGGGATAGAGAGAAGAGGGATTAGAACACCTATCAGGTTTTTATTGCTGTGGGTCTCCCCCTTAGGGAGATTCACCCTCTTTGTTTGTCCTGTTTACTATTTTCACCGAGACTGAAACTGAAAGAAAATCCCAAATTTTTGGTTGTCATCAGAAATAGAGAAGACATTTTCCATTGGTTAACACTAGCTCTGGTGATAACCAGGGATTCCCTATCTGTGGAGGGATGTCACCTCACTTCCTGTTTTGGCTATGTGACAGGAAGTGAAGGGAAATCTCCCCAAATGTGACACAGAAAAAAAATTAGGGAGGTATAACCCTTCATTATTATTTATATAAATAAAAAAAAAGTTGTGCCTATAGCTCTGCTTTAAAGTGTTTGTTACCCCCAACACATTCCTGATGTTTGCCCGCTGTACAATGAGCTTGTATGAGAAAGTATCCGGTTCTCTTCTTTGTATTGCTTCCTTTTTGTGAAATCCCCCATGTTCCTGGCAGCCCCTCTGCTTTCCTATCAAAAACTGACCACGGTAAGCTGGAGAGCACACCGTGGCCAGTTCTCTAGATATGCTGGGAACTCAGCCTGCTCTCCTCCAATGATCAGACTTGTCCTGACCCATCCCCCCACACACACACACACACAAACACACAAATGTGTTGCCTTTCATTTCTATTTTCAACTGAATAGGTTGTTTTACAAGATAATTGTTTATAATCACTTTTTTTTTATTAAAACTTTGACTTTCCTGATCTGCATGTCATTGTTTGTTCATAAATATGTAATATTATATATATATATATATATATATATATATATATATATATATATATAATATATATATATATTTATATATAATAAGTATTTCAAAATGATTGGACCATTTACCCCACCTGTGATCAGTTGCGCCCGAAGGCGCACGCAGCAGGCGTGACGATGGAAGGACGTCCTCCTAGAACTGTCCAACTTGCAAAATGATCATTACAGTGCGGTCAGCAAATGGTTACTAATGCCGCGTACACACGAAGGGACTATCCCGCGGGATTATCCGCTGGACCGAAGTCCAGCGGATAATCCCCTCGTGTGTGGGCGCCGGCGGACTTTTTTTGGCCAAAGTACGGCGGACTAAAGTTTCAAGTTTTGTTTTCAAATTATCCGCTGGACTTGGCAGTCCAGCGGATAATCCGGTCGTGTGTAGTATGGTCCGGCGTACCAAAAAGGACGCATGCTCAGTAGCTAGTATGTCACGGACTCGCTCGGTCTGGTAAAACTAGCCTTCGTTTTGAAGCTCGCACAATCGTCACGCTGCTGATTTTTTTTTTTTTTTTTTTCTGACAGCGGGATTTGTATGTTATCGTACTTGAAGAATGATTTTGCCTTGCTGCTTGTATATTCACGCAGAGTACTCCCGAACGTTTTTTCTTCAGCATTCTTTAGTGAAGTTATATATTTGTATATATATATATATATATCTATATCTATATCTATATCTCTATCTCTCTCTATATATATATATATATATATATATATATATATATATATATATATATATATATATAGATATAGATATAGATATAGATATAGATATCCAAATCACCAAATGAAAAATATATCTATATTTCTCAATAAGCCCAAAAAAATATATATCTATATATACATATATATATATATATATATAATATATATAGATATATAGATCTATACGTGTATATAAATATATATATATATATATATATATATATATATATATATATATATATATATGTACATATATCTCTATATAGATATTTTTTATTATTTGTTGGTTATCAAAAGGATTAGTTATTACACATGATACAATTGTGGAGTCAGCAGAGCTTGCCCTTAATTCAGATCTTAACCCTCACCTTTCCAGCGACTGCACTTGCAGTTCCATTGAAGTTGCACTTTACACTTGTATTGTCAAATGAATGTTTAGACATGTACCTGCCTACTCCTAAAGAAACTATGTTTTTGAATAACAAGCACGTATATCATTATTTGATGAAAATTAAATGACCATTTATTCTGGTTAAAACAAACAAGGCAAAACAAAATAGGAAGGCAACACTGGAGCCACTTGTAGATTTAGTGAAGACTTTTTGCCCCAACGGCAGACATCAAGTTTGTGAAGCCAAAAATTAAGCTTGGGCACATTTCATCCAATATAGGGAGCACAAGAAGATTGACCAGGAATCAGACAGACCAGGAACAGCAGCAGATGACATCTATGTCCCCAAGCTGTGGCACTACAACAGCCTGTGTCTTCTGTGAGACCAGACTGAAGCCAGGCAATCACTTCCGACTCTTCCCACCACGCTGCCCTGCACTCTTCCCTGCAGTCTTCCCTGCACGCTTCCTTGGAGGCTGACTTGTGGTAGGAGGAGGAGGAGGAGGAGGAGGAGGAGGAAGAGGAGAAGAAGGAAGAGGAGGAGGAGGAGGAGGAGAAGTTGGTGTCGGGCCTTCATGTGTCAGGCGGGTGGATTCTCGTAATTCACCCCTCAAACCCCCCCTAATTGCATCAGAAATGAGGCCCTCACACAGGTGCCGTTGGCCCTTCTCCATTTCCAGCAACCTGCTGGACAAGTAGCTGGCATAGGCCTCTTCTGGAAGGGGGGGTTTGTCGAGAATCGCACTCGCCTTCCGAATCAGTTGGAGTGATTCCTCCTCAACAATGGTCATCCTCCTGGGCCTTCTTGGGGGTAAGGGCAGGGGTGGAGGTAGACTTCTTCTTAATCGGGTCTGGCTGTCACTCTGGCTCGTGCTGGGCCCAGCCACCTCCTGGCTCTCGCTGGTCATGTCCTCCTCCTCCATACCACTTGTCCCGGCATCATCCTGGGTCAGCTCATCCTGTGTGCAAATAAAAACAAAAATCAAACACCTGTTTTTTGGTTTCTGGCCTCCTCAATCATCCAATTGTAAACTTAGGAACGAGCATCTAAATTTTCAAAAAGATCCAAAAGGCTATCATTTGGACCCCTGCATTTTCCAAGCAGATCACCAATGTTGTATAACGCTTTTTTTGCCACTACTGGATGTATGTATACACTATATATGTATCGATATGTTGCACCAACACTTTTTAGAAGTGTGCTGAATTTTTGGCAGCTTTTTTCACAATTCTGAGTTCAGGGTGTTAATTGTTTCACATTTTAACGTTTACAGCATTAATATTCACACAATCACAATTTAGGCTACTAAATATATACCTGGCTCCAGCTGGGCGCATCAGCCTGCTCCAAGGTGGAGGGGTCTTCTCCTTCCGTGGAAGCCTCAGCTGGGGTGGAGGGAAGAGTGGAGGGAAGAGTGGAGGGAAGGGTGGAGGGAAGAGTGGACAGTGATTGCCTGGGTTCCATCTGGTCACCTATAAAAGCCAGTTGGTTGTAGTACCACAGCTTGGGTACATAAACATTCTCTGCTGCTGCTCCTGATCTGACTGATTCCTCAATCTTCTTGCGCTCCCGCTTGTACATGTGCCTTAAACTTGAAATTCTGGCTTCCACAAACTTGGTGTCTGCGTTGGGGACTTGAGTCTTCACAAAATCCACAAGTGGCCCCAGTGTTGCCTTCCGGACATCCCTATTGCCATATAAAGGGTTCTTGAGCTGCCACAGGTTGGTATTTTTTCTGTACAGGGCAATGAATTCGGACATGAACTGCTGGTCCTTGAATGGATTCAACTGGGGTGCTGACATGTTTGTTTCTGTTTTGTTAGTAATGGCAATACAAAAGACCAAAAACACAAATGTTACTTAAAACGCACATCCAGTTTTTCTTACCAAACATTACACAACACACCCACACACAGGCAGCAACACATCCACACAGGCAGCAACCCCTACACACAGGCAGCAACACATCCACACAGGCAGCAACCCCTACACACAGGCAGCAACCCTACACACAGGCAGCAACCCCTACACACAGGCAGCAACCCCTACACACAGGCAGCAACCCCTACACACAGGCAGCAACCCCTACACACAGGCAGCAACACACACATATCCTTAAAAAATGCAGGCCCAAAACCCAATAAACCACAGTAATGCATCCTAGAAAACACTTACCTTCGTACAGAGCGCTCGCTACTTCCGTTCGGGAACACGTGGGGCCCTCAAACAGCCTTATATACACTGCGCACGCGTCGAAGTCCGCCTGCGTCCTCCGCGTCGCCCGCCCATGACGTTCCTCCTGACGAGTATTCCCCGCCCCGCTTCCCCTCGTTGCATTGTGGGTGAATAAATTCATGAAGATGGCGGACACATTCTCAGCCAGTAGCGCGGAGGAAAGCCAAGAAGCGAACACATCTGCATCCAGCAGCAGATATAAGGCCACCAATATGGCCTTTGAAGAGATGGTGGAGATGGTGGACATCCTCCAAAGGGAAGATTACGACGGGGAAAATGGCCCGTACCCTCGACCCAACTTGCGCAAGGACAAGATTCTCACTACAATCGTCAGCACCCTGGAGCAGAAATTCGGCGTACGAAGGGGCAAGGATCAACTGCGCAAGCGATGGTCCGACATCAAATCCAGGGAGCACGATCAGTACAGGAGAATTCGAAAAGCCATCAAAAAAAGTAAGTCAAGCACGTGCGCTACTATGGTTATACTTGATATGTCTAATCTTGCGCAGATGTAATTACCATTCGTCCGTGAAACTTGCGCAGATGTTATTACCATTCGTACGTGAAACTTGCGCAGATGTAATTACCATTTGTACGTGAAACTTGCGCAGATGTTATTACCATTCGTACGTGAAACTTGCGCAGATGTTATTACCATTCGTACGTGAAACTTGCGCAGATGTTATTACCATTCGTCCGTGAAACTTGCGCAGATGTTATTACCATTCGTACGTGAAACTTGCGCAGATGTAATTACCATTCGTCCGTGAAACTTGCGCAGATGTTATTACCATTCGTACGTGAAACTTGCGCAGATGTTATTACCATTCGTACGTGAAACTTGCGCAGATGTTATTACCATTCGTACGTGAAACTTGCGCAGATGTTATTACCATTCGTCCGTGAAACTTGCGCAGATGTTATTACCATTCGTACGTGAAACTTGCGCAGATGTTATTACCATTCGTACGTGAAACTTGCGCAGATGTTATTACCATTCGTCCGTGAAACTTGCGCAGATGTTATTACCATTCGTACGTGAAACTTGCGCAGATGTTATTACCATTCGTACGTGAAACTTGCGCAGATGTTATTACCATTCGTACGTGAAACTTGCGCATATTTGATGAAAGTTCAGTTTGTCTTCATAACGTTTATTGAGTTTACCTGGCTTTGGGTTGTTGGAGTTGTAAGGTTGTTTATTATTGTCACTATCTATACAATTACTGCTGTAGTAAGGGTTTTAGGGGTAACTTACACAGGGACTCCAGAGGCTGTTTTGGGGGGGGGGGATAAATATGTTAAGCAGGGTCTCATGCTCACAATTCCCAAAAAATGCTCATCATCTACAAATACTGTAGGTGGTGACTTTTCAAAGAAGTACACTCACCTGTCCCTTGGATGGTGCAGCTACAATCTCTGATCTTGCAATCATGAAATTAATGTTTGCGGCTTCACTTCCCGGGTCACTATTGGGCATGCGCCAGTTGCGCAATGCAATAGGACTGGTCCGCGCGAGCTCGGGGACCCCTGTGTGTCCCAGCAGACAGCACGGTGGGACGGGATGTGGCGTATACTTCTGTGGGAGTCTAGGGCCGGATGTGTGTGCAAATACCTGCCTTACACAGGTATCTGCAACCCCTCCCCCCTAAAAGGTTCAAAATAAGACACCACAGGGGTGCAGGGATCCAATGAGCGGAAGTTCAAATTTAGGGTTGAAGGGCGGTTTAAGTATTGGAGTTTCATTAGATAGACATTTCAATTCTGTCTTCAAGTAGGATCTTCTAACAAACTGCTAATAATTGGACAACACTTTTAAACAATGTTTAATAATCCTATTTTGGCACTCAAATATCAGTGTGATTAAAAGTGTACCTTTTTGTGTTCCATTACCATAGGGGGCAAAAGACTCAGACGTCAGTCCGAACCTACGAGGACCTCCCGGCCTCACCAGACTAATTGGGCAGTTAGCCCAAGCCCGCGCGTGGATGTGGCGGAACAGGTCGTTGAAGTGGATAAAATCTGCACCCCACCAAGTGAGTGTCTCAGAACACAGATTGAGCTAATTAATTAAGGTCTGCATGTTTTTGACACTTTTTTTCTTGTGTTTTATCTACCCAACTTTTAGGTGATGCTGATCTGTTTGTGGAAGGACAAGCTGCGGAGCCATTTTCCACAGACAGTGCCCACAGGCTTATTGGCCAGATCATGGCCTGGAATCTGCAGCTGGAAAATATGCAGAAGGAGATGGCCACCATGCAGCAGGGAATGAAGGACATGATTGATGTTTTGGGGAGAATCTAAAGACCCCTTTTACATTTCTTAACATCAATCATGTCCTTCATTCCCCTTTTGATGCGCTGTTTTACAAATTTTAGAGGCCAAATTTTTAATATGCACACGGTATGTCAACATGTGCTATGTGCCATCAGGGGATCTCAATGGACGCATTTTGTGTTTGCAACCCCTAATGCTAGTAGGTGAGAGGGAAGGGGTTTCACACACAAAACACGTCCATTGATTCCCCATGATGGAACATAGCACATGTTGACATTACCCATTTTCCTGTTAAATTAGTGTGCATATTCTAAATTTGGCTTCTACTGTTCATGGGTTACCTGTTGAACTTTGTAAGTTCTGGACTTTTAGATTGTGTAAATAATTTCAAATGCTAAGCCTAAATTTTTTACCATTTTAAAACATGTTTTTATGTTTGTTTTAAAAAATCAATCACAAAAATAAAAAAAAAAAAATATGTTGGGAGAAAAAGACCAAAAAAATGTAAAAAAGATAACATAAAAAAAAAAAAAAAAATTTTGTTGAAAAAAAAAAAAAAAAAAAATTAAACAAAAAAACCAAAAAAAAAAAAAAAAAAAAAAAAAAAAAAAAAAAACAAAAAAAAGGTTTGGATGTGCACTAGAAAAAAAAAAATAATGTTTGCACAAATTAAACAATGTGTGGCTTCTTCTTTTTAAATACTACCAGTTTGACAAAAACATGTTGTGGTTCATTGACAAAGGGGCTTATTTACTAAACGCAAAACAAGTTTGCCACTATTAAGATGTGCACTAGGACAACATATAAAACAGGCCAAATTAAAAGCAAAACAATACGAAACTACCAATATTTCAAACATAAATAACTGTATTTATTCTTTGTAAATCAAAAAGATGGTTTAAGGGTCTGCTGCCATTTCAATGGCCCCCCTACCATTAAAATACTGTAAATAAAGGTCCCGCACTTGCTGGGCTGATTGTGGTGCCGAACCAAGACGGCGATTATCCAGCCCTGTCATGTTGCCTTCCACTCCGGCCTCAGGGCCAATTGGTAAGGAGTATGTTCCTGAATGTTTGCGTAAATAATTGTGCATGACACAGCATGCAAGAATAATAGTATTCAGTTTGTACTCTGCCAGATGTAGGGATGTAAGGAGCAATCTGAAACGGTTGGCCATAATACCAAAGGCATTTTCCACCACCCTTCTTGCTCTGGCCAACCGATAATTAAAAATCCTCCTCTCAGGGGTGAGGGATCGTTGGGGAAATGGCCTCATCAGATGGTCACCCAGACCGAACGCCTCGTCGGCAATGAAGACGAAGGGGAGTCCCTCCACATTATCTTCATCTGGTGGCAGCTCCAGCCCACCAGTCTGGAGACGATGACCGAACTCCGTGTGGTTGAAGACTCCTCCGTCCGACATCCGGCCGTTTTTCCCCACATCCACATACAGAAAGTCATATTGTGCCGACACCACCGCCATCAACACGATACTATGGAACCCCTTATAATTCCAATAGTATGACCCCGAATGGGGTGGGGGCACAATTCGCACATGTTTGCCGTCAATCGCCCCTCCGCAGTTGGGAAAGTCCCAACGGGCAGCAAACTGGGAAGCCACAGTCTGCCATTCCTGTGGCGTGGAGGGACACTGTGAAGTCAAACAGAAAGATACAATTCAAATTAAAAACCAGGCAAAACACCAAACTAAATGCAACAAATTAACAAACAATTTGGAAGAACATATGTATTTATTTTGTAAGTCCTTGAAATAAAGCCAAAAGATTAAGGATAAAAGGGACAAATCTCTGATTGATGACCCCTCTGATGGACCAGAGAAGATAATAATGGGGATGTGGGTGGGGAGTAAATAATTGTAAGGTCACACAATACACATGCAATTAATTAAAGGTGTGTGTGGGGGGTGGGGGGTTAATTACAAGCTGACCCAAACCACATGCAATTAATTAAAGGTGTGTGTGGGGGGTGGGGGGTTAATTACAAGCTGACCCAAACCACATGCAATTAATTAAAGGTGTGTGTGGGGGGTGGGGGGTTAATTACAAGCTGACCAAAACCACATGCAATTAATTAAAGGTGTGTGTGGGGGGTGGGGGGTTAATTACAAGCTGACCAAAACCACATGCAATTAATTAAAGGTGTGTGTGGGGGGTTAATTACAAGCTGACCAAAACCACATGCAATTAATTAAAGGTGTGTGTGGGGGGTGGGGGGTTAATTACAAGCTGACCAAAACCACATGCAATTAATTAAAGGTGTGTGTGGGGGGTGGGGGGTTAATTACAAGCTGACCAAAACCACATGCAATTAATTAATGGTGTGTGTGGGGGGTGGGGGGTTAATTACAAGCTGACCCAAACCACATGCAATTAATTAAAGGTGTGTGTGGGGGGTGGGGGGTTAATTACAAGCTGACCCAAACCACATGCAATTAATTAAAGGTGTGTGTGGGGGGTGGGGGGTTAATTACAAGCTGACCCAAACCACATGCAATTAATTAAAGGTGTGTGTGGGGGGTGGGGGGTTAATTACAAGCTGACCAAAACCACATGCAATTAATTAAAGGTGTGTGTGGGGGGTGGGGGGTTAATTACAAGCTGACCAAAACCACATGCAATTAATTAAAGGTGTGTGTGGGGGGTGGGGGTTAATTACAAGCTGACCAAAACCACATGCAATTAATTAAAGGTGTGTGTGGGGGGTGGGGGGTTAATTACAAGCTGACCAAAACCACATGCAATTAATTAAAGGTGTGTGTGGGGGGTGGGGGGTTAATTACAAGCTGACCCAAACCACATGCAATTAATTAAAGGTGTGTGTGGGGGGTGGGGGGTTAATTACAAGCTGACCCAAACCACATGCAATTAATTAAAGGTGTGTGTGGGGGGTGGGGGGTTAATTACAAGCTGACCCAAACCACATGCAATTAATTAAAGGTGTGTGTGGGGGGTGGGGGGTTAATTACAAGCTGACCAAAACCACATGCAATCAATTGAAAAATGAGTGTCAAGGGGGGTGAAAGGGGTGAGGGGCAAGGGGGGTGAAAGGGGGGGTGAGTAAAGCAGTACAATGGAGCTGGTAATATACATTTTTAACCAAAGAAAGTGACTAGGCTAGGGGTGTTTAGGGGGCCAAGATTCCATGCTGGGGAGGTTGGTGCAAGGAAAGATGCATGTGACCCACTAAATAATACATTCTTAAAGCTATTTCGATAAGTCAACCATAAAAAACTATACAAAAAACGTAAAAAAAAAAAAAAAAAAAAAGGAATAGGGGACATTCATAGAATAGTCCTATCATGGTAATTAGCTAATGATGACATTGATGCACTACATTAGCAAACATACAAGACATAGGTAATTTTAAAAGAGAAGACTTACCTTAATGTATTCCTCCTGCAGGACGTGGATAATGGCAGAACAGGTCTCTGGAATAATGAGCCCCAGAGCCTGGGGGGAGATGCCTGTCGTGAACTTGAGGTCCTGCAAGCTTCTCCCCGTCGCCAAGTAACGCAACGTGGCGACTAGCCTCTGCTCCGCACTGATGGCTTGCCGCATGCAGGTATTCTGCCTGCTAATATAAGGGGACAGCGAAGCCAACAGACGGTGAAAAATGGGGTCCGTCATCCGGAGATAATTCCTGAAATCATCAGGATTATTCTCACGGATCTCACGGAGCAAAGGCATATGCGAGAATTGGTCACGCTGGCGCAACCAATTCTTGGTCCATGAACTCCTCCTCACCCTGTTCATGGACTGGGCTCGTGCCAAGGTGTTAACCGCAACACCGAGCCCCTGCACAGCACGAACTCGTTCCCGAGTACGTCCACACTCCATGGCTTCAAAACGGTCGGCTGATCAAACAAACAACTTAACAGAACGCACTGAAGAACAGCAAGGCCTATGAAGAACGACCTGAAAAACAGGAACGAGCGGACCAGAACGGCCTGAGAACAGGTAGGAACTGATCCACACGCACTGAAAGCCAGATACAAACCTCACAAGCACAAACTGAACGGCAGAAGCGAACAAATTAAGCAGAAGTCTGAGAAGCGCGAATCGTCTCTAACCAAACGTCAACTAACACGCGATACACACGAGATCAGCTGACGGTGCCCAAAGGGTGTCGTTTGGGATCTCGAGCTTCCTTTTTCTAGTCCCGTCGTACGTGCGTACGTCATCGCGTGAACCACAGGACTTTTTGCGTGATCGTGTGTGGTCAAGTCCGTTCGCTTTTTAGTCCAGCGTACCTAGCGGGAAAGTCCAGCGGATTGTCCGCTGGACTTAGGTCCGCCGGGAAAAGTCCGTACGTGTGTACGCGGCATCAGGGACAGTTGGGAGCTATGCTAATATTATGTGATATTTAAAATTGGAACTACCACCATTTTATTCTCCAGGGCCTCCGCTTTCAGAAAATGTATAACGTTTGGGGATTTTAACTAATCTTCAGGCCTAAAATGACTTTTTTTAAACATGTGTGCCAAAAAAAATGCAAAACCGGCTCTGGCAGGGAAAGAGTTGAATGCTAACCATTGTTTATCCCAAGAAAATTGTTGTACATTCCATTTTATTTCTTTTCATCACCCCCATTCCTAAGTAGTTTTCTTTTTCTGCAGCCAAGAGAATTCAAAGTTGTCTGACAGTGAAATAGAAAGAAAAAAAGTTGTAATATTTTCAGACTCTCTGAGACCTTTTTTCAGCTACGCTTCTTTACACCCCATTTAGCATTTTGCTAATGTGCCAGTGTGTTAAGTGTGTCGTACATTTCTTGTTCCTCAGATGGGCTCTCCGCAGCCCGCGATGATGAATGTAGTGCGGCATTTGCAGACAAATATTTGCCTGTGGGTCTCGAATGTCTAATACAAAGCGACACCTTTATAACACCACAAGAGCCCGAGTCTGCTCGGTGTCACAGTAGATGCCAGAACGGACTTCATGCAGCTGCCAAAGACTAAAAGTTGTGTGTTCTGCGAAAATCCAAATGTCACCGGCATTTTGGGCTTCCTTCTACCCTTACAGGTTTAGAAAAAAATACCTGTCGGCGTGTAAACTGCCTCATTTTTTATTAATTGCACTTTTTAATAAAACAGCACCAAAAGAATACGTAAAAAGAGCTCTGATAAGGTTTACAGACAAATACTGAGCAGGAGGACTTTTTTTAAAAGGAGATAGAAATCTGGGAGGCAATGCCTATGTTTCTAAAGAGAATCTGCCCATTCAGGCAAAGTGACAGGTGCTCTTAAAAATCCACCCAGCCACTGAAATGCACCTTTATTTTATTCCCCACCGCTCCTTTCATCTATCGAAGCCATGTTTCGAAACCCTGTGTAAGCTTCTTGTTGGGTGGTGTTGGAGCTTACACAGGGTTAATGACCTCCCTACCCATGTAATTGTGTACGGGCCCATCAAGGCAAAGCACTGCAAACTGGGAAATTGGAACCATATATTAATGCACCTATTATTGCCTACTTGACTTTTCAACTGTAGTCAGCGGGGTTGAATGGCCAATAATAGGAGCTCTGCTATGTGTTAGCCCCCCAACTATAAGAATGTGGGCTCTCAGCAGCCCCCCGGTCTCTGTTTTTGAGTGGGCGTATTTTCTTTTTTTTTTTGTCTTTGTTTATCCATATTTCAGCTACGTTAATATAAAGAAGGGGTATCGGGGCTTACTGTTGTAGGGTTTATATTGCCCTTTATGCACAGCATGTCACCACATACTCATGCAAGGGATACATTTATTTATATTTATCCAGTATTGCCTTTCTGGAAAAGAAAATGATAGGCAAGCCTAAAAAGAGAGGCAGAGGTTCTACATGCAGAGGTAGTAGGGGGCTAGGGTATGTTTCCGACAGACTCGGTCACAAATCAGGTTAGCTATACTGTAAGTCAGGCTTGAGGTGTTTAAAGTTGGAAAGGCACCGTTCCAATACTTGAAGATATTTGGATTGTGAGTCTTTAGGAATACTGCACAATTTTTTATTGATCACCATCAGATTCATGACTATGCTAAGACAGATGCAAGCTGGCCTGATACCTTTGCACATGCCCTACTATTATGTTTACCATCTTAAATAACCAGACGACACCCTTTTGGAGTAAACTTGGTCGTATCGGCCAATTTAATTAACAATAAACCATAAACGTATTATTTCCAAAGAATACTTTTTCAGATCAATCGTAACCATGTTGTAGATCTTTGAAGGCACTGAAAAGACCCCAACTTTATATAGTATCAGCGTGACACACCAGGTCCCCAGTCGCAGCACGCCGACTCAGGGACAATGGCAACTCTTCAACTTCCAACACTGATACCCATATCCAAATGCCCAGTTAAACCTTGGTTAACTGGCATCTTCCCATACCAAGATGGTCCCCCACTATGCCATACTGGTCTTAATTAAGAAGACCTCCAAAGATCTCAACCACTATAACGTACAACAATAAATGCCAAATGTTCCAAATATAATACAGACAACAGGGCAGGAGGGTGGGAGCTGTTTCTTCTTCCGCATACCTTCAACTGACCACCGGACACTGGCCCCTTCCTAACTATGCTGCATACTATTCTGGCCACCCCCTCTGCTCTGACCAATTCAAAACACCCAGTTAACCCTTAATTGGCAAGCTGACCCTGCTACCCTGTCATGCCAGCCCTGCGTCTATTCCTGCGTCTTTTGCTAAGGGCTTCTCTTGAATTCTTTGACTGCTGATAAGGGGGCACATGGTTTCTTCCAGGGTTTGTTTGGCTATTGTCTGCTTGGCAGCTAGGAAGTATATAGCTAGTTTCAGTTGATGTGAGGAAGGTCGGGTATTGATTGTTGTAGAAAGGCTATTCTCATGTTCTTAGGAAATCGTAGCTGAAAAGGTTTTTAAAGTAGTCCAAATATTCTAGACCAGAATGCGATCAGTTTTGGACAAGACCATCTAAGGTGAAGTACATCTCCATGTTTGTCGCAACCTCTAAAGCACCTATCACTGTAACTGGGATTTGCATGAGCTATTCGGGTCATAACCTAATACCCCCTAAATATAACCTAGAATATGTGTTAAAGCGTAACTCCACTTTTGTTGAGAAAAAACATTTTCCTCTGGGTGATCTATGTACATTGCAAGGAGTATAACAAACTTTATTGCAGATTCCTACCCTTTGTTATTCTGAATAAATCCCTGTGTGTTTGTCTCTGCCTCTGTTCTGAGTGGGTCTAATGGGAGGGGTTCCATAATTAACTGTCAGGTGTGGCAGTGGCAGGGCACTAATGAGGAAATCTGCTGGGCCTGTATCCTTTTAGACAGGTTCCTATTGAAAGTATCTCTCCAAAAATGATTTTTTTTTTGCTGGGGATGCCTAAAATCTGACTTGTAACTTAGTGCAGATTTCTGGGAAAATTAGTGAGCCAATCACACAAGCAGAAAATGTTGTTTCTGGGGAGTGGTCAGTACACACTCTGTGTACAGAACACCTCCAGGTAGCTATATTGCAATGTATTCTCAGAAAATTACAGAGCTGCAGATTGAAAAAGAAAGATTTTTAATAACGTTCAATCAAAATATGATTAGTGTCGCAATCATATGCGCTATATTATTTTTTCTTAATTTGCTATTTTTTCCCCCCACAAAAGTGGAATTACCCTTTGAATTAACATTGTGCTACTCTTGACCAAACTTTGCTTCAGTCCTCTAGTTCTATAGGAGCCTCAAGATCTCGTTCCCATTTTATGTCATAGATGAAAGAGGCCCACATGTGTTCAAGATAGCATATAGAGTCAAGATAAGCCTAGGTGGCCCCAGTGTATGTAGATAAATATGGGCAAATGCACTTTTGTCCACGGGAACTCCAAATGTTTTTTCTCGGTCATTATCCAGCGGTTTGAAAATATTGGTAATATTCAGTATTGGGTGCCTTATTGCGTTCCTGCAGGGAGGCCTATAAAGGGAAGTGACTGGAGGAAAGGAAATGATAGACGTGTGTGAACTGTGGGTAGTCCACCATACAAACAAGTTTGCTTGTTCCAGCTCCGAAAAAAAAAAACCATATGTACCAAACAGTAGTGTATTTAGTTTTTGTGCTGCCCTAGGCCTGACTAAACTCGTGTACCCCCTAATTTAAATATGACCCACCCCTTCCTGCGTAGGCTACATCCCTTGCTGTTTAAGATCTGCCCTCAAATTTTCGAGTGGGGACAATAGTTCTCAGGGCCTGGGGGGCAATGAATTCCCTTAATTTGCATAGATTTCCTCTCATTTCCTGTTTGGCTATGGGGCAGGAAGTGAAGAGAAATCTCTGCAATGGGACAGGGATGGTAAAAAATAAACTGACAGGGGCTATAATCCTCCCTTACTCAATCCAAAATGAAAAAAAAAAGTGTTGCCTATAGTTCTACTTTAAGCACAAATTTCTGATAATTTTATGGAAAGTACTAAGAAGATATAACCATGCCAATGGGAACGGAGTTCCTGTACTTTTTCCACAACAGGAACTCAGTTCCCATTAGCAGCCGTGTCCTGCAAGACTTTGAAGTATGCGAGCTGTGTGGCAGGTGCTATACCAGCAGCTGCCGGCACAGCTCGCAATAGTAAGTGAAGGTTTGTGGTCCAGGATGAGAGGACAGTCAAAATTAGAAGCTGTGCCCTCCCCCCCCATAGTTGCAGCATGTCGACCGCCCGCTTTATGGGGGAGCTAGACTAATTTGCCTCTCAGCCCAGTATGCTTCATAAAACTGGCGCAACACTAACAGTGTAGTGCAAGCCGGTGGGAACTCTTTTCATGCTGCCCCCTGAAAAGTGCTGCCCAAGGCCTGGGCCTGGTCGGCCTAGGCCAGGATACAGCATTGGTGCCAAGTGTGAAGGAGGAGGAGGAGAAGGTGGAAGTCAAGATAAGTATAATAGTTAAAAAATCAGTTACACACCTAAAGTATGTGATGCCAGAGTAAGGTGTCACAAATGCAGTCCCTGAAAACTCCTTTGTAAAACCACATACCACACTGCCGTGTCCGGCGGATAATTTTAAGTCAAAACTTAAAACTTAGTCCGCTGGACTTTTGGGAATAAAAGTCCGCCGGAGCCCCCACACAATCCCGTGGGAAAGTCCGATCGTGTGCCTTAGGTGTCTGCAGAGGCCTCTGAACCTCAACATTTTAGACAGATTTCTCTGTAAGGCTGGGTTCACACTATTGCAAATTGAATGCAGGTTTCCCTGCATCCAATTCGCATAGCAAGAGATTGTGACTAATCCCACCTTTGGTAGTCTTGTCCAAAACGGATTGCATTCTGGTCTAGGACTAATACAAACTTTATTTCACCTACTATTCCCTAAAGACATGAGAATAGCCCTTCTACACCAACCAATCCCAGACTTTTTCTCACATTGATAGAAACTAGCTATATACTTGTTCCTAACTGCCAGGCTGCAAATGGGCATTGCTGACCCTCTTTTCCACTTACAGTAGCTGCGCATTTCTCACCCTAGGCTTATACTCGAGTCAATAAGTTTCCCAGTTTTTTGTAGTAAAATTAGGTGCCTCGGCTTATATTCGGGTTGGCTTATACTCGAGTATATACGGTAATTGTGCTCTTCCTATGTACGGCTGGTGGGTCGAACTGGCACCTTGCAGTGGACTGAAATAGACAAGCAGCGTGTTTCATCATCACCTGGAATGGCATACACACAGGGCATATTTGTGACATTTCTTATCTTTAGTGTTTTCCTGTTCCAGTAACAATCGCTCCACTTGTTTCTTGTCTTTCTGTCTCGGAGGGAAGGGAGGGGATAGGTCAGGGACAGCAATAGCACTTTTCAGAAGTATTCACTCTTCCCAAGTCTATCTAAACTTAAAAATAAATAATTTTGCTGGTGTTAGCTTTATGACTCGGAGATTATATAATACTGTTAGGCCCATTGACCTTGAAAGGATAGGAAGCTGTTGTTGAGGATTCACGAGTCAGTACCGACTAGACATCCTCAAAAAAGCTAAAAAGTCTTTTAATTTGAATTGTCAGGTTTTCTTTCGGCTCACCAAGGTTAATTGAAGGGCTACAGAAGACTCCAAATTCCAGCACAAATTTTTTTGGGCAGCGCAGCTAAACAAGGCACATCACATTCCAAATTAGTCACACGATTTGATGGCCATAAAAGAACTCTAACATTTTTTTCCCCCCGCGCTGTCTGTTTGAGAATGATTCCTTCATAAATAAACCAAAACCATTTCAGCTGATATGGTATCTGAAATGCAATTCCTGAGGCACAATGTAATAAACTTCTGTAACATGTCAAATGAAAATCCATAAAACATTTAAAAGGAATTGCAAGGAAAATCACAAGGTTTCATTTAAACTGTAAAGTTCCTTCAGCCAGTATTGGTTATCATAAAATTCATGTATTTTCTAAGGGATTAAACAAAATATATATATATAAGAGCTAGTAAACCAATTTGGCCATTTGTTTAAACAGCTGGGTCATATTCCAGAACTACCGTGGAAGTAAACCTTTCCTAATAGGAATATGGGTGGAGAGTAGGGTTGCCACCCTTTCTTCAAGTCAAATCCAAACACTTTAGCAGCGCACAGCAATTTTGTTTTGTAGTATAAACTATACATATATTTTGCTATTAAATAACATTTCTAATCATATGAAGTTAATAACAAGAGTCCCCCTTTACATCAGAGTCAAGAGTCCAGAGTTCCCCTTTTACATCTGAGTTCCCTTTCACTGTAAGGGGGGACTCTGCAGACTCTGATGTAAGGGAGAACACTGGGGACTCTAACATAAGGGATGCACTGGAAACCCTGATTTAAGAGGGAACACTGAGAACTCTGATGTACAGAGAGGACTCTGATGCAAGGGGGAACACCTGTGGCTTCTGGTGAAAAGAGGAACTCTAAAGTAAGGGGTGCTCTGAGAACCCTAATTTACCTTAGTGTACTCACTCAGAGGCAGGAGAGAGAAGGGAGAGGCTTCAGTCACAGACAGGGATGGATGGTGAGCTCACTCACCCCTTGGCAGTCAGCACCTCTCATTCAGATGTATCTGAGGCGGCTGGACTTCAAATTTCCAGCCCGCACTTTCCTTTTCTAAGGAGTGTGGGAAGACACAGAGGGGTAGGGCCTGAGAGGTAGAGGTGCAGATCAAGCCCTCTCTCCTCTCCCATCTGTGTGTGTATTGGGGGGGGGGGGGGGGGGGATTGTTAGTGCTGGCTTTGGACAGCATGAAAGAGAGTGTAGCAGACACTCTCAGCTTAGACAACTGTAGCCAGCAACCTTGCTGGGAAGCCATAGTCCAGCCTGAATAATGTGTCCGGGATTCAGGCAGTCTGAAACCCGGACGCATGATTCCAAACCCGAACTGTCCGGGTGAATCCCGGACAGGTGGCAACCCTAGTGGAGAGTCAGAGGGGGCATTGGCATAGCTCCCAACTGTCCCTGATTTTGAGGGACTGTCCCTGATTTGGAACAATGTCCCTCTGTCCCTCATTCCCCATCATTTGGCCCTCATTTTGGTCTGATCTATATAGTTGTATATAAAATGCACTTTTTAACTTTCAAAAAGTGTTTCCCAGCGCTAAACCTTTCATTAAAATTCTCAATTGCTGCATTTGTAAATTTTAAAACCCAATATAAAGGAATAGCAGTGGTAAAAAAAAGCCCTTGTGGATTTAATTAACCTTTTTTTTTTTAGTTAATTCTCCTTTAAGAGGGTGTGGCAGGGGGCGTGTCCTATGCCTACATACATTTGCTAGTAGGTGTCCCTCATTCCCATCTCAAAATGTTGGGAGGTATGCATTGGTAACCTCCTTCTGAAATATTTCTTCTGTTATTTGCCTGGCTGTCTAATGCGGCGTACACACGGTCGGAATTTCCGATGGAAACAGTCCGATGGGAGCTTTTCATCGGATTTTCCGACCGTGTGTATGCCCAATGGTCTTTTTCTGTTAGAATTTCCGACGGACTTTGAATTGAGAACCTGTTCTCAATTTTTCCGACGGAAAACCTTTCTATCGGATTTTCCGATCGTGTGTATGCAATTCCGACACGCAAAATTCCGATGCATGCTCGGAAACAATTCGACGCATTCTCGGAAGCATTAAACTTCCCTTTTATAGTGCTGTCGAACGTGTTTTATGCCGCTGTGTTATTGACCGTCGGAATTTGGTGTGATCGTGTGTAGGCAACACAGCTTGAGCAGAATTCCGTCGGAAAAACCATCAGAGTTTTTTCCGACGAGAATTCCGATCGTGTGTACGCGGCATTAGTGAACCTCTGGCTTTAATACTTTTTGAGTCACTGACCTTAGACATGTATGGATAGAATGAAAGTGAAAGGAAACGTCACAAGCCTTTTGCCATGCTTGTTTGGGTGGGTGAGTCAAAGTACGAAAGACTTGAGGCTCCATTCACACTTGATGGTTTGAAATCGCTGGCAGAATCGCTGTGATTCTGCTTGCAATTCTAAATCGCGCTGCAAAATGCACAGTGCACATTTGGGTTTCATTATATCCTAATTGTTTGGAAATCCCAGCAAAACACACATTAAAGAATTGCTCAAAGGCCATCGCCAAAAAACGTGCATAAGCTTCTTTTGCACGACAAACTTGCATAGGGCAAACCATTCAAGTGAATGGGCTGCTCTAAACAGGACACATGGACACGTATAGAAGTATAGAAATAGGTGTCTTCTGCGCTAAATAACACTAAAACTGAAAAAAATAAATAATAAAAGAACAAGCAGCCAGCACAATATTGGTGAACAACAATAATCCAAAATATATAGAATCTGTGCAGCGCTAAGAAATGTCCATAAACCCCTTTGATCATCAATTGTAAATGATAATGGTATAGTCCATAGGGTATAGCAGAAAAGCGTATAAGAGAAGATCACCACCACTGGCACCCAGACACACTGCCTCTTACCATCCTCGTTGGACCCTTGTTACAGGAGTCAAATAAGCATTACATAGAAGAGGAAAACCTCGATCAGACACCAGCAGATATAGCAGACTGGAAGCAGGGTGGATAACACTCTCCACCCTCGATCCCCGTTATTACAACGTTGAATCCATGTACATAGCCAGTAGGCAAGTGGTTAAAGTGTTACTAAAGTCACTTGTATATATATATATATATATAATTTTTTTAAAAATAACAAACAAGTTATAAGTGTAAGTGCCCGGTATTGAGGTGGTTAATATAGCCAAGTGGACAATGGGCAGGTGGACATGTGAAGGCAATGATGTCACGGGCCTCCCCACCCCTTCATTACATGCAGTCTGCAAGATAGGGAATCTCCAACCCGCAGCTCACTGGGCCAGCAGAGATGCAATCATGTGACAGTTTCCCTGCAGGTTCAGGTGATCTGGATTCCGACCGAGATGGGATCCAAACTCAGCTCATCCCTATTTGGGACAATTGTAGGTTTGTACTCGGGAAGAAAAAATAAACGAAATCAAAAAAATTAAAAAAGGGGATTTTCGATCGACCACTTGGTCTCTTTCTGCCGTCACTCTTCTATGTTTCAGTTTTATTGTTTGTTTTTGATTCTTCCGGCTCTCCAAAGTGCCATTAACTTTTGAATTGCTGGATAAATCCAGGCGGCGGATTACGGCTCCCTCCAGAGCTCGGAGACTGAAAATGGCGAGATGAAAAAGTCATTACTGAAAATTAGCTGTAGTGAAAAAGAACAATATCATTTCAGAGAACTCCTACTGCTTTTGTTCAGTTTCTGCAATTCCAATTACAGCGTCTGGCCTTCTGGGAAATAATTTTCATACGCCCTTATAAGAATTTTTTTCTTCTTCTTCTTCTTAGTTTACAATTACTTGTTCATCTTTCAAATATTTATTTTCATCTCTGTCTCATCCATACTTTATAATCGGCGTGTCACCTATAAAGGAATCCTCAGTGCGAGCCTTGAACGTTTCATAGTTAAGCTCGCCCAGGGGGACGCGGCCTACCTGCTGAGTGTCTTCAGCTTTCATCCCAGCGTTCGCTTTGTGGCGTCCTTGTGTTCTGAATGTCAGTGTGCTCCCTGGTGAGCCCATCCCTCTGCAATGCTTAAAGTGGACTGTTCAGTCATTTTACAAGTCTGCATGTCAAAATATACAGCAACAGTATACTTGAGCCCTTGCATCCCATAGGTGTGTGCAGTCTATTGCGTTAGGGTGTGCACCCCAAAGCTCAAACACACAGGCCTTTCTCTGCAGCCTCAGCTGCCTTGGACTGTGAACGAATGGGAAGTGCTCCGTGATGAGCGGCTTCCTGTTCATTCACAAACTGAAGCCTAGTAAACCCAATTTACTATGCTTCGTTTATGATTGAACACAGTTCCAATGAATCATTATTGCCATATGAGCTTCCAATAGCATGTATGAATTAAAATATGAGCTCTGGTTGTACAATACGAAACACTTTTCATAAATAGCGAAGTTGAGACAGTGGAGCAAAACATTACATTACAGAATTCCAGCCACAAAGATACCTCAACGCGTTTCAACCTGTACTGTTATGGTCTTCCTCAGGGGGGGTTAATTACTCGCTAAAAGATGAAAGTGGGACAAAGATCCTATAACCTGAAAATGTAAAGAAATTGATTAGTCCCGACAGATCCATGATCGATCCTCGCCCCCCCCCCATCCCCAAGATGGAATCCTGTCCAAAGGAGCTTGCATTCTTGACACTCTTGACCACCAGATGATCAACATGCACCAATGGTATGTGCCATTTCTTTCTTCCTCTGGAGGTGTCAAGAGTGTCAACCTCCTGCTGAAAAGGTTTCATGTGCTTTCAGGCTGACCAGAAGTTACCATCCCTGCTACAGGACACTAGGGACTGAGTGAGTAACTTCTGTTTGTTCATCACCTACAGCCTATAGGGGAAGGCGGCCAGGTGCAAAACCATGTTAGCTATACAGGAGGAATTGCTATTGCCAAACCTTCACCCCCTGCTTGAGAAGATTTTCTGCTGAGATACCAGTACTGGGATTAGTATTGAAATCACAGCCAGTCTGTTTGAAAGTAGTCTCCCATAGGAACATTCTGGAGTTAGACCAAGAAGACAGAGTAGCTGCAGTTGTCCTCAAATGTTCTTTATCAAGTCAGTTCTGGGGATCATATGCCTCCCTATACTCCATCCAAGTTGTTTACCTTGGAAACAAAGCCCTTGGACTGGTTTACTGACTTTGTGTGCCTGCAGAAAATGCGCATTGACTGGCTGTGCAGAAAAAGGGGGCCCAAAATACAGTCCTTAACCACTTCAATACCCGCCCATTGTCAAATGACGCCCACAAGGTGGATCTCCCATCCTGGGTGGGCGTCATATGATGTCCTCCCATTCCCGGCCGTCTAGGGGCCCGTTGCACGTGCCCGGTGGCCGTAGATGACAATGGTCCCAAAAATGTGTCAAAAATGTCCGATGTGTCCGCCATAATGTCGCAGTCACAATAAAAATCCCTGATCGCCGCCATTACTAGTAAAAAAAATTTTTTTTTTATAAAAAATGCTATAAAACTATCCCCTATTTTGTAAACGCTATAACTTTTGTGCAAACCAATCAATAATCGCTAATTGTGATTTTTTTTACCAAAAATATGTAGAAGAATACGTATCGGCCTAAACTGAGGAAAAAAATAATTTTTTTATATATTTTTTGGGGATATTTATTATAGCAAAAAGCAAAAAATATTGCATTTTTTTCAAAATTGTCGCTCTATTTTTGTTTATAGCGCAAAAAATAAAAAACGCAGGGCGATCAAATACCACCAAAAGAAAGCTCTATTTGTGGAAAAAAAAGGACGCCAATTTTGTTTGGGAGCCACGTCGCACGACCGCGCAATTGTCAGTTAAAGCGACGCAGTGCCGAATCGCAAAAAGGGACCTGGTCCTTTGGCTGCCAATTGGTCCGGGGCTGAAGTGGTTATCTAGTCCCTTCATACGTGTTGTACGTCGCCGCGTTCCAGACGGTCGGACTTTGGTGTGATTGTGTGTAGGCAAGACAGTTTCAGCGGAACTCCGTCAGAACTCTGGACCGGGAAAACCGGTCGTGTGTACGCGGCATAACTCCCAAGCATGCTTCAACCTACTTAGGGTATGTTTAGACATGCGTCTAAATCTCCCTTCCCTCTGAAGCCCAATCCATGTTCATATTGTTGCGGTACTCCCCTAGGGGCTGCTGGTAATTGTAATCCGTCTGTCACCCTGCCCAGTCAGGCACACAGTTCGCATTCACCCTCAGGCAGAAAACTAGTCTTTGAACTTAATTATTTTTTTTTTTATTGAGGGGTATTAATCTTGGATGGGGTAAGGGAGTATGGGATGCCCACTTGATTGAAGTAAGTATACAGGACACAACTATATACACTTCCTGTATATACTCCTGTATACTTCAGCTCCAGCACATCACTTACTTGCAGACTATCTCTCCTCAACATCACCAGCACATCACTTGCTTGTTCTTCCAGGACCAGCTAGCACTATATTTTAGGCCTGACACTGGCCCAGCCAGGCCTTAGCAAATGCCCTTTGCAGGCAGGGACCGTGGGCCCCTCTGGTGTAGCAGTAAAATAGTGGTAGTCCTAGTGCTAGCTGTCCACATGGCTACTGCTCCCAGCACCACCTCTTCAGGCCCTGCTAGCCCTTCTGGCTGCAGCTGCCTCTTTCCACTGCCCATGCCACCACAGTCCTTCCACTGGCTCTGCACCCATCCCAGACTGCAATCTCCCAGTCCTTTCATGTGTGCCTCCCCGGTCCTCCTGACTGTGTGTCACTCACCAGCCCTCTTGGCTGCAACCTGTTGTTCCTCCCTGGAGACTTTGCCTGGCAGTACTCTCCTGCTGTCCTCTTCTTGCTCCCGTGCTTCTCCTATCCAGGACTCCTCCATGTGTTCCTAGAGGGTCCCATCCGCACCAGAGTGCAGGCCCAAGGTCACCCCCCCAGACAGGGTAGATCCCTCAAAGGCTCCCAGACAGCCTAGTACTCCATCTCTAGCTTCCAACCCAAACAACTCCTCTCCAGCTGGGCTGACCATGGGTATTTAAGGAGGCCTCCCCCCTGCCAATCCAAGTTGGGGATTGGTCAGGGCTCCTCAGAATACCCCAGGCAGCTCCACCTTTCCTCTCCTCCTTCCTTTCCAGAAGATGCTAGAATATTCTGGAAAGAAGTGGGAGGTCTTGGTGATGCTGCCTGTGAGTCACCATCTCTGCCTAATACACTCAACCCTGACCCAGAAGAAAAACAAACAGGCTTGGCTGCCAGCCAAGCCTGACAATTTACCTATCCTGTACAAAAAATCCTACTCATTATCTGGTAGTCCTAGTGTTAGCTGTCCATGTGCTAGCTATATACAGACCAAATTTCCACTTGTTCTGTCCAATGGAGGTAGCCAGAGGAAGAGAATGGGCTATGCAACCAAAAGGCAGTGAGGACGCCTCCTCAACACCTGTTTTAACCCCATTTTTGCCGACAAATGCACTGCAACCACGTGCAATTATATTTAATTATTTATATTATCTCTCAGACATTTCACCAATGTTGTTGCTGGTCTGTGGATTCTTCTATCTTATCCATATCCAGAGACCAGCAACAAAATTATTATATAAGATACTGGTGGCCAAAGGGTTAAGGGTAAGGTACATTCTATTCCATATCTTTGTTTCTGAATCATATTCGATGTGCATTTTTCATTTTCTCGGTTACATTTCATTACCTTTATTTCTTGCGCTCAGTGTTTCCTTTCTTTTCCATGTCCTTATGTCCCCTGCTACAAGAGGACCTGTCACTAAGCTGAATGTATTTAATTCTTCAATACAGATCTATGAATTGTGTGAATGTATTGAGTTCTATGTTAGAATGCTCTGACAGCAAATCATCACTGTCTGTCCTCGTACTTAAAGTGATTGTAATGCCACATACACACGAAGAGACTTTGTCCGCTGGACCTAGTCCAGCAGACAATCCGCCGGACTTTCCAGCTGGGCTTCGGCGGACTTGAAAGCGAACGGACTTGACCACACACGATCACGCTAAAAGTCCGGCGGTTCACACGATGACGTACAGCACGTACGACGGGACTAGAAAACGAAAAATACTAGAAAAACACTTGCTACTGAGCATGCGTCCTTTTTGGTCCGCCGGACCATACTACAGACGGCCGTATTGTCCGCCGGACTGCCAAGTCCAGCGGATAATTTTAAAACAAAACTAAAAACCTAGTCCGCCGGACTTTTGGGGAAAAAAAGTCAGTCGAAGGCCCACACACGAGGTGGTTACTTTGCGGGCGTGCTCCCCAGCATTCGGCGTCCATAGCCGCCGAATGTATGACTCGGCTCCGCCCCCGGCACCCATGTCATTGGATTTGATTGACAGAAGCGGGAGCCAATGGCTGCGCTGCCATCAATCTATCCAATCAAGAGCCAAGAACCCCGGGCAGAGAGACAGCGTCAGGTCAAGTTCCAGGGCTCAGGTAATGGGAGGGATGGGGGCAGGTCAATGCCAGTTGTTTATTCACCTTAATGCATAGGATGCATTAAGGTGAAAAAACATGAAGGTTTACAACCCCTTTAAATGTACTGTACAGTATCCAAAGACAATTTTACTTTTCTACTTTGAGATAGAATGGTGAAAGTTTAAAACCCCTTACAGATTTTTGTTGCTGTTTGAGAGGTTTACGGTGAATTTACAGCATTACGTTGTGAGTTTTTTTTTTTTGCCTCATGCCTTTTTCATGTAACTTTACCACTTCAGCCCCAGAAGATTTTACCCCTTCCTGACCAGAGCACTTTTTGTGATTTCGCACTGTGTCGTAACTGACAATTGCGCGGTCGTGCAACGTTACACCTAAACAAAATTGATGTCCTTTTTTTTTTCCACAAATAGAGTTTTCTTTTGGTAGTATTTGATCACCTCTGCGGTTTTTATTTGTTGCGCTATAAACAAAAAAAGAGCGCCAATTTTGAAAAAAAAGCTATATTTTTTACTTTTTGCTATAATAAATATCCCCCAAAAATATATTAAACATTTTATTTTTTTCCTCAGTTTAGGCCGATACGTATTCTTCTACATATTTTTGGTAAAAAAAATTGCAATAAGCATATATTGAAAAAGTTATAGCGTCTACAAAATAGGGGATAGTTTAATGGCATTTTTATAATTTTTTTTTTTATTAGTAATGGCGGCGATCTGCGAATTTTGTTTAAAACGTTTTTATTGAAATTGGAAAGGTCATAACAAGAGAGAGAAAGTGCGGTCGCAGCCGCTCAGTACAATATGAATCAACACAGTAACCAATGTGAGACAAAACTCAACAAAGTAATAGTAAGCACAATTAATCTATGCACAGTAAAGAGCATGTTGGTAAAGCAAGACAAGAGGGGTGCCTGAAATTCGTAGCAGTGAAAGTGGTGGAGTATAATAAATCGGGATCACCATAACTTGGGGTAGCGGAAATGGTGTATGTGAATAGCTAGTTAAGCATTAAATGTACGGTAGTAGGGATGGGAAAAAGGACGAAAGGAAAGAGTATTACCTAGGTAATTATAGGGAGCATCACCAATATGTATTTGTAGGGTGTAGATACAAGGTCCACGATCCAGCCATAGGTAGGTGGAGTATAAAGAGCAGCATATAGGAAGGGTTGGGGTTACTTTGTGTCGTGGATAGGTTAGTCGAACGTGAATCACCACAGCTCCAATTAGGAAATCAGGAGAGAATATTCGAGTAATCGGGAGTCGTTCGGAAGTGTAGCCAACACGACCAAATTTGTGGGGGGTGTCTCTGGCTTGGTGGATCAGTTCCTCCATTTCAACGATCCTATCAATACGTCGGAACCAGTCCTTCAAGGAGGGCGGATCTTTAGACTTCCATTTAGTGGGGATACACATGTTTGCCGCCATGAGCATGTGCATGGGTAGAGATCTGAGGTAAGACCCGGAAGATGGGGAGGAAAGGTGCAGTAAAAGTTGTGATGGGGAGAAATCTAAGGTGTATGTGGAAATTTGTTGTGTAAGTCTATGTACGGCTGTCCAGAAAGGTTGGAGTTTGGGGCAGGACCACCAAATGTGTAGCAAGGATCCAGTATCTGGCGATCTGCGAATTTTATCGTGACTGCAACATTCTGGCAGACACATCGGACATTGGGACCATTCACATTTATACAGCGATCAGTGCTATAAAATATTACTGATTACTGTATAAATGTCACTGGCAGGGAAGGGTTAACACTAGGGGGTGATCAAGGGGTTAAATGTGTTACCTAGGGAGTGATTCTAACTGTGGGGGGAGGGGACTCACAAGGGGAGGAGATCCACGTCCTGTCGGGTGAGAGGAGACCAGTACAGAGGAACACCGATTGGTCTACTCTCCTTGTGAGTCCACTCCCCTCTACAGTTAGAATCGTCCTACGGATGTGTTTGCTTCTGCGAGGCAATATTTTTTTTATCGGTAATTTTATTTTGTTGTTTGTACACTTTCCCTTTAATTTTTTTTATTTTTTATCACTTTTATTCCTAGTACAAGGAATGTAAAGTTTCCTTGTAATGGGAATAGGGCATGACAGGTCCCCTTTACGGAGAGATCAGGGGAGTATAATTCCCCAGATCTCTCCTCTATGCTGGAAAGCCTGAGATCAAAAAATAAAAAAAATCGGTCTCAGGTTTTCGAGCAAAAAAAAAAATGGCAGTGCTCTATGGTAAGCAGATTCATTCTCCGGCTCCCCAAACGCACGAGCGAGCCAGGAGAATCCCCTGAGAGCCGCCCGGGGGCTAAACAGCTGCTTTGATTGCTTTTACATTGTAGGGAATTGCCTGCTGAAAAAAAAAATATCTGGATTATGTCTGCATCTGCAGGCATCATTCAGATAACACCACTTAAAGTCCAGGACGTCATATGATGTCCACCTAAGGGTAAATGATTAAAGCTGTCAGCTGATTGGCCTCTAGTGTCTCTGATTTTAGGCACAGTGCCTAGAATAGAGAGCAACTGAGCATGTGCAGAGCAGGGTGAGACAGTGCATTACTGGATTACATTGTTGTCATGTCATGTTGTAGCAGAAGGTCCACTTTAAGAAGTTAAGAGGGTAAGAAGAAGGGTAAGAGGGTAAGAATAAAACTAAGTAGGAAATCTCTTGACCTATACAACCAACGACTATAGAAAGGAAAGCCTGTCTGGTAATTAGGATTACTTTGTCATTTGACATGAGATAATGAATACATGAAACCTTTTCAGGAAAGCATGTTGCAGAAGATTCCTGTTCTGTCTTTGTTGAGATGAATCCTCTTCACAGTAGACAGACAGTGATTTAGGCAAGGTCTGGAACCTCATAAAAAGACGTATTGATTATGTTTTCTTATTTGCTGTTTACCAGCAGACATACATTTGTAGACATATCTAGAGATACAAGATACTTATTTTCAAGGTTCAGCAACTCATCTTAAAGGAATGGTAACACCCCAGAGTTAATTTATTGGCGGTGTCTTACACTAAAAAATGAATATACAGTACATGGTTTAAACACTTGTCTATCAAGGTACATTTATAAACAGCATAGTAACCAAGGGGTTAAAGTAAGCTCATGGCTGCTGCTGCAACCATGAGGATGGTACCGACTTTACAAGTCTGTGAAGGGCTTTGAGATAAAAGTGGTCTGGGAAGCTCTAGGTCACTGTCAGACTTTACGTACCTGACTGATGAGCCCGATATAGCGGTGGAAGGCCTCCCTTACGTGTCTGGCTCGTGGCCCCTGGTAGTATAGGCAGGAGGCACGGGAGCACAGAGTGGTATAAGAGCCTGATGGGTAACTGCAGGAGGAGAGGCCTAAAGGTCCCAGTGCAGTGGTGATCACTAGACAGCTGGACACTGGCAGCGGATGCAGAGCAAAGGCTGAGCAGGCAAGTCCAATCACAGGCACAGTCGGCAGCAGGTGGGCAGTGCAGTACAGAGGAGCAGGCAAGTTCAGAGTCCAGGTCACAAGCAGGGTTGGCAACAGGTGGGCAGCATGGTACAGAGGAGCAGGCAGGTTCAGAGTCCAGGTCACAGGCAGGGTCGACAACAGGCGGGCAGCGTAGTACAGAGGATCAGGCAGGTTCAAGGTCAAAGACAAGCCAGGGTCGGAAGACAGGATAATCCAAAGGGCAAGCTGGGTAATCAGGGAGAATCAGATGCTCAGACAAGATAACAGGTGCTAGGGTACAGGGTGCTGCATGTCGGACAGCAGTGAGCACAGTGCATGGAGATCCTAAATAGGCTGATTGGCGCACCGACGCGCATGCACACGCACCCGCGCGCACCCGCGCACACACGCGCACACACACGCACACACACGCACACACGCACGCCCGCACATGGGAAATACCACTATCTAGGTACAGCAATGGAGTTTGGGATAAATCAAAAAATGGCCAAAATGGCATGCCTCAGTATTCCTGGAGAACAGCATTCTGTTTCAAATGGGGTCATGGGGCGTCCTACCAGGTGTGGGTTAGGAAGAGATTTTAGGAAATGTGATAGTTGAAGGATCAAAGTGGACCTGGAGGCACAAGGCCAGGGTCTAGCGACATTGGATCTGAATTTAACAAAAAGGAATTTTTGATGAAGTGAGGTGCTCTTAGTCTGTTTTTGGTAGGAAAGTGAGCAAAAGCTTTATTGTGCAATACTGGGGGGAAGTTGGGGTTTCCCGTATAGGAAGGAGTTGGGACGGGTTGGCAATATGTTGTAGGCATTAAGCAAATAGGTATAAAAATAAACCGCATTAATGCAGTCATTGCATGTTTATGTAGAGCAGGAGCTAAAGGGGTCACACACCAGTGGAGTATATGTAGGAGAGTGAGAGAAGCCGATTGCTACAACGCTACCCACCATTGTTTTGTGGTTACATGTCTGGACTAGTCGTGAACCCTAGTAAGGTGGGAAGCAAAGTAGTAAAGTTTCAGATTGGGTAACACCATCCCTGCAATTTCTTTTGGTCTTCTTAATGTCACACGTTTAACCACTTTCTTACCGAGCTATAGCCGAATGATGGCTATAGCACGGTCGTCCAGTTGTGGGAGGGCGTCTATTGACATTCTCACAGAACTGCGCCCCTCCGTATGCCCACTGCAGCGCACACCCGGCATGCTCTGTGATCATGTGGAAAAGGGCCAATCATAGCAGCCCTTTACCACATGATCAGCTGTGTCCAATCACAGCTGATCATGAAGTAAACACACTTGCTGGTTATCGGCATCGCTTTCGCTTGCAAGTGTAAAAGGGGACATCTACACTGGTAAAAAGGTCACTGATCATCAGTGTCCTGATAATCAGTGCAGCTCCAACAGTGCCCATCAGTGCTGCCAACTGGTGGCCATCAGTGCAGCCAGTCATCAGTGACCATCATTGCCACCTATCAGTGCCCATCAGCATACCTTCCAACTTTTTGAGATGTGAATGAGGGACACCTGTTAGCAAACGTATGTAGACATAGGACACACCCCTGCCACGGCCCCTTAAAAGGAGAATTGCAAAAAAAAATTTAGTTAAAACCACAAATGCTTTTTTTTTCCCCACTATTATTCCTTTATACTGGCTCTTGAAATGTACAAATGCAGCAACTTAGAAATTGGATGAAAGGTTTAGCACTGCAAAACACTTTTTAACCACTTGCTTACTGGGCACTTAAACACCCTTCCTGCCCAGACCAATTTTCAGCTTTCGGTGCTCTCACACTTTGAATGACAATTACTCAGTCATGCAACACTGTACCCAAATTAATTTTTTGTCCTTTTTTTCCCACAAATAGAGCTTTCTTTTGGTGGTATTTGATCACCTCTGGGTTTTTTATTTTTTGCGCTATAATTGAAAAAAGACCGAAAATTTTGAAAAAAAACAAATTTTTCTTTGTTTCTGTGATAAAATTTAGCAAATTATTAATTTTTCTTCATAAATTTTGACCACAATTTATACTGCCACATGTCTTGGGTAAAAATAACCCAAATTAGTGGAAATTATTTGGTCTTTGTGAAAGTTAGAGAGTCTACAAACTGTGGTGCAAATTATACAAAATTGATCACATCTGATGTACTGGTGACCGATCTCATTTCTTGTGACCCGAACAAGCCAGGAAAGTACAAATACCCCCCAAATGACCCCTTTTTTGAAAGTAGACATTCCAAGGTATTTAGTAAGAGGCATGGTGAGCTTTTTGATGTTGTCATTTTTTTCCCACAATTCTTTGCAAAATGAATTA
The DNA here is from genome assembly GCA_028564925.1 of Lithobates sylvaticus. Taxonomy (NCBI): domain Eukaryota; kingdom Metazoa; phylum Chordata; class Amphibia; order Anura; family Ranidae; genus Lithobates; species Lithobates sylvaticus. Next base: position 741,128,129 of record CM053026.1, on the reverse strand, counting down.
TTTTTTTATTTTTTTATTTTTTTCCACAAAATTGTCATTGTAATAGGTTATTTCTCTCACATGCAATGTGTATACCACAAATGTCACCCCAAAATAAATTCTGCTACTCCTCCTAAGTATTACGATACCACATGTGTGGGACTTTTACATAGCCCGGCCACTTAGAGAGGCCCAACATGCAGGGAGCGCCGTCACGTGTTCTAGGAGCATAAATTACACATCTAACTTGTTGACTACCTATTACACTTTTGAAGGCCCTGGAGCACCAGGACAATGACATGTGACACTGACGTGGCACTGATGACAGGTGGCACTGATGACACGTGACACTGATGTGGCACTGATGACAGATGGCACGTGACACTGATGACAGATGGCACTAATACGGGGGCACTGATGACACGTGACACTGACAGATGGCACTAATATGTGGCACTGCTGACAGATGGAACTTATACGTGGCACTGATATCATGTGGCACTGATGAGAGATGGCACTAATACGTGGCACTGATGACAGATGACACCGATACGTGGCATTGATGACACGTGCCACTGATAACAGATGGCACGTGACACTGACAGGTGGCACTTTTGACAGATGGCACTGATACGTGGCACTGATGACACGTGGCACTGATATGGCACTGATGACAGATGGCACTGACGTGGCACTGATGACAGATGGCACTGACATGGCACTGACGTGGCACTGGGGACAGGTGGCACTGGCAGATGGCACAGATGGCACTGGGGGCAGGTGGTACTGGGGACAGGTGGCACTCTGGGGACTGGTGGTACTGGGGACAGGTGGCTGATGGTACTGGGGACTGGTGGTACTGGGGACTGGTGGCTGATGGTATGGGGGACTGGTGGTACTGGGGACAGGTGGCTGATGGTACTGGGGACTGGTGGTACTGGGGACTGGTGGCTGATGGTATGGGGGACTGGTGGTACTGGGTACTGGTGGTACTGGGGACAGGTGGCTGATGGTACTGGGGACTGGTGGTACTGGGGACTGGTGGCTGATGGCACTCTGGGGACAGGTGGCTGATGGCACTCTGGGGACAGGTGGCTGATGGCACTCTGGGAACAGGTGGCAGCGGGACATATCGCTTTATTTTTCTTTTTTTTTTTTTTTCTTTTTTTTTTACTTACGGCGCCGGCGCCGTTCCTCTCTCACTCCTCACACGCTGTCTGTGTGAGGAGGCAGAGCGGCGCTGACAGATGATCTCATATGTTTGCATATGCAAACATATGAGATCATCTCTCATTGGACAGCTGGATCTCGCTGTAAACGGCCGCTGTGATTGGCCGTTTACAGCGATCTGTGACCGGCTGTGTCCGACGGACACGGCCAGCACAGAACTTCCCCGATGCGCGCTCTCAGGAGCGCGCATTAGGGAAGTAAACAGGAGGACGTCCAGGGACGTCCTCCCAGCAGAGAGCGTCCGCGCTGCAGCCGTCTTTCGGCTATAGCGCGGGCGCGAAGTGGTTAAAAGGAGATACATAGTGAATTGTATATACAAATATATAGATCAGACCAAAATGAGGGACAAATGAAGAGGAATGAGGGACAGAGGGACTTTGGTCCAATTTAGGGGCAGTCCCTCAAAATCAGGGACAGTTGGGAGCTATACATCAGTGCTGCCTATCAGTGCCGCCTATCAGAATACATCAGTAAAGGGAAAAAAAATACCTGTGTGCAAAATTTTATAACAGAAACAAGGGAAAACATTTTTTTTTCAAAAATGTTTGTCTCTTTTTTTTGTTCGTTTAGCAAAATAAAAAAACAAGTGGTGATTAAATACCACCAAAATAAAGCTCTATTTGTGTGAAAAAAAATTATAAACATGAACAGACTTGAAATACAAAAGTGGTATATGAGTTGGAATTGCTGGTAGTTGGTAAAGAATTCTAGGTAAAAGGTTTTGTTTTATGATATTACATCTGCCCATCTACATGACCAAGTACAACATAACTCATTTTGTGCTGCCCAGCTGTGACACTCCCACCTTTACCTTTCCCAATAACGGAGACCACACCGTAGTTGGAGTGCTAAATAGGCCGTAGCAGCCCCTTTATTAAATAACCAAAATAGTAAACAAATCTTATAAACAAATAAACAACATATTACTGAAAACGTGGCATAGGCCTGCAGGAGGACATTACCCCCCCCCCCCACCCATTTTACCATAATCAAAACATCGTGCACTGCGGTCATATCAACTGTAACTAGGCCTCAAGCTGACATACTAGCTCAGAGACAAAACTATTCCCGCAGTGCAGTCATCCACCATATTCCTTACATCACCTATAAGGAATATACCAAACGGGCCCATATCTCCAATGGGTCCCGCATCAAGTTCTCTGTGGGGAGGGGGTATCTTCTCTCTACCTGCGTCAGCCAACATCCGCCACAGCAAACAAGGTTAATACCTTAACCTTGAGCGCACCTCCACACCCACAGCGCTCGCTCGACCCCATCCTGACTGCCTATGGCCCACATATCTGTGCCCACAGCGTTCAGCTGTACTCCGTCCGCCTAGAGATATCGCCACGTGTCTATCTACAACTCCCTGTGCCTGATAGCAAGGCCTCCGTTCTCAACAAAGAACCTGCTGACCTCCTGGTTTATCTTTTTCCTGGCCTTGTTGGTAAGCTCAACTGATCTGGCTAGCCGCCATGAAGTCCTAGCTATCATATCAGACCATACCAGGATAGTTTTTGGGAAAGCCGCCCGAAGTCGGCAAAGGTTATATTTTATGTCCCTAATTACATTCAATTTGGTTCTCAGCCCAAAGTTGTTGCCCCCAACGTGAAATAATTAAAACCTCAGGGGGCCTATCCCATCGCGCAAATCTATGCGCTTCCGGAACCGGACGACTCCAGAGAATCCCCGGGAGACCCGCCACTTAATATAGGCCTCCCTCCTGGAAAACCCTAACTGTCCCCCGTCTGGCCTGGCATCACCCCTCCTGGCCCCCCAACGAACATAGGAATGTCCCATAATCCAAACGAGACTGGGCGGGGAATCTGAAAAGAAAAACAACAAGGAAAATCCTCGACAAACGTAAACCTGATTTACCACACGAACCCATGCCGGCACATGAACACACAAACGACCCCATGCACTATCAACCCACTAAATCAATCCTGACGTACGACCGAAAACGCCCGGATTCCCACCTCCCAATATTTTTAACCGCCTCCTCGTTTAGGCCCCACGTAACTACCTCCGTCACAGCCCCCATCCTAAAGGAATGTGACGAAAATTTCTGATCCCCGAGACCCAGCTCTACCAACACTTCCGAAACACTCCTATAGCTTGGAAACGCGACAGCGCCTCCCCATTTGAATGAACTAACAGAGGACCCCGACAGCCGGCCTCTGTTCCAGATAAACTTTCGTGACTAAGACGGGGCAGAGCTTGGCGTCTGGAATAGCGAAAACCACCACTTCCTTGCCTCGACCCTCCTAGTCCGTCTTAGATCTCCGTAATTGAAACACTACCCTCTCTGTGGAGCACCGAACATCGCCTACCGCCAAACCATCTCCCTTCTTCATAGAGGAACTTACCAGCTCCCCCATCCTCAATGCCCCAAAAAAGGGGCCAAAACAAAAGCCGTGCGAAAAAGCCCTACCGCGTAACCAGTTAACCAAACCCCGGCAAACTGTCCACCATTCTACCCAACATCTCAAAGGTAACCGGCCGCCTCTCATCCCGTACCCTCGACCCTCTCCTGTGACCTTTTACTGCCTGGCGTGTCCAGAAATCTTTGTCCAAACTCTCCCCCCTTCAAGTTTGAACCAAAACGCCATGGCTGCCATAACCTTCCCCAGCCTCGACACGGAAATACCATTTTCCATGTGCCTGGCGACAACAGAAATAAAAGCAGACTAAGCTCTCCCTCGCCCACCGAGGCATGTACTTGAAAAGCAACCCATTCCCCCCATACTTTCCTGTATGCGTTCCATGTCCCCTCGCTCCCTGACCGCCGAAACCACTCGGCTGTCCTTCCAGGGCCATCCTCCACAGACCCGATGGACGCAGGACCCCGCATTGTTCTGCCTCCGGCGCCACCTCCTGAAATCTCTCCCACTGAAACCGAGAAGGAGCGTCTGCGATCACGTTGTCCAGTCCCGGCAAGTGCATGAATAACAATGTTCCACTACATGCACAGAAGCACCAAGTGTCCCAACCAGCGCACCACCGGCGGTGAGGCCGCTGATACCTTGTTGATAACCTGTACCACCCCTAAGTTGTCAATGTGGAAGTGAACTTTGAAGAATTCTCCCCACAATTCAACCGCCAGTACCGCAGGCAACAACTCAAGTAACCGCATGTTCTTGAGCATCACTTCATCTTTCCAGCTTTCCGGCCAAGTGCCAGCACAAAAGGCCCCTAAACCCGCCAACCCCGTGGCATCTGTGTGCAACTCCAGTCAAAATACTTACCGGCCCGGTCATCCACATTGCTCTCCCGTTAAAGTTGTCCAGGAACACATGCTACCTTCTCAGGTCATCCCTATGCTCCCTTGACAGAGTCACCTAATGCCTGGGCGACTCAATCCCACCAGTACTTGCCGCTAACCTCCTGCCAAAACCCTACCTATATGGATGATCCTGCACGCAAAATTGAGCTTACCCAGCACCGATTGCAGGGCTCTCAGCTGAACTTTGAGCCGACCAACCATCGCCCACACCTCTGCGTCTGGCAACCCACATTCCCTGGCCGCGGAATCGAGGACAATCCCCAGATAACTGATCACCGTCGTGGGCCCTTCCGTCTTGTCGGGCTCAAGCGGAATGCCGAATTCCCCTGCAATCCTCTCCAGCGTTGTCAGGAGCACCGCGCAAACTTTTTATGCGGGCAGACCGACACCCAAGCAATCGTCCAGATAATGGATCACCGAGTTCAATCCAGCGACGTCCCTCACCACCCATTCCACAAATGAGCTGAAACACTCGAAAAAAAAAAAATGCACACGAGGTAGAGCCACCCCTTAGCAAACACTTATACCACGCAATATTCCTCTTGCCACCTGCAACCCAATAAGCAAAAGCTATCGTGGTGAACAGGCAGCAAACGAAGCGCCGCTTCAATGTCTGTCTTTGCCATTCGAGCTCCTCAAAATATATACTTTCATCTGGATAGAACCCACAAGTTCACCATTGCAAACCTGCCGCTCTAACCACTAAGCCGTCGAACCCAAAAAACGCTGCATCGAACGACGTGTACGAGACCGTACAAACTTCGGGATCGATGGCATCATTCACCGACCCCCCTTTTGGATAAGACAGGTGGTGAATGAGTCAAAATTTGTTCGGTTCCTCCTTATGGACCACCCCCAACGGAGAAACCACCAGGTCGTGAATGGGTTGTTGGAAACGGGGCCCACCATCCTGCCCGGGGCTACCTCCTTATGCAACTTTTCTGACACCACCTCATGGTGTTTCAGAGCGGACCGCAACAGGAGGAGCTGAGCTCAACACCGCAGGAATCTTGCAAACCCTCCGACAAAACCCAGACTCAACGGCTGGGCCAACGCCTTATCTGGGTATTTATCTAGAAAAGGACGCATTCTTCCCACTGTCCCCGGCGCCCCCTTGCTAGCAGACTCGTTGGCCTTGCCCTTACCCTGCTTGAAACACCGGGCTCCAGGGTGCGAGCCTCCGCACCCCGAACACTAGTGTTTATACTTACCTCCGTTTCCGAACTTACAACTTCCCTCATTGTATTGCCAGCAGACTCCCTTTTTCTTTGTGGCCGAGTGACCTGAAGCCCCTGATCCATGAACTGCTGACCCGTAGGTTTCACCGACGACATCAAGCGCATCCCCAGACTGGTGTCTTTGTGATTCCAACGAAGAGCCGGCCTCCCTGCCCTCCTCTGACGAAACTGCTCCTTGAAACGCAGCCCGCGGCTTCACTCTATCCAAGTTAAATTTTTTCAGCGGAAGCAGAGAAAATATCTCCTTAACTTCCTGTTTCAAATGGGCCCCTAGTGGCCCCTCAAAACATACATAAACCACGCAACGCGCGGCATCAGCCAGCCGCATAATGTTTTGTTGTTTGTTTTTATCCCCCCCCTTCTCCCCCTCAACTGCAGCGGGCTCCGCGGGCGGACACGCCACCACCGAGTCCCCCGTACCTGCATCCCTCCCCCCCGGGGCCACCGCGGGCGGATCCGCCACCACCGCTTCCCCCGCTTGCGCCGGCGTTCCCTCCCCCCTTGTGCCCGAAATCACCTGACCCCCCCCCCAACCCTCACCCGGGAAGGACACCTCCCGCTCGCCCCCACTTATCCACCCCCCGCCCCGTCCCCCTCTCTCTACATTCCCCCCAAATCGTCCCTCCCGCAAAACCCCAGACAAAAACAAGACTTACCGAGCTGCCTGGAAACGCTCCCACCAGCCGATGGTCCCGAATCCACCGCCGCCGACCTCAACATAGTCCTCGGATCTTGAAAGCTCGCCCTCGGACAGTTCCACCACTTCGCCCGCAATCGACATAGCCTGCCCTCCAGGGGATTCGCCCCCAGATGCAGGCGAGCTCCGCTCCCTCTGGCTCCTCCTCTTCCCCTCAGCCGACTTGCTGACCCACTTCCTTGGGCTCTCGACACCGGACCCTGCCGCTTCCAGTGCCGCTGTCCTGGGGTTAGGCTGCTCGCCTCTGTACCCCCGTGGGGACTTCCCGGGCCTGGGCAGCACGCCCCCAACCCCCGCCGACTGCGCTCCCTGTTCACTGGATGCGCTCCCCCTGGTCTGCGCCTGGGCAGGCGGACCGCCTTCGTCCCGCTGGCAGATAAGGTCGCTGCAGGGCCGACTCTCACTGACCCCCGTGTTGCTGAACGCGGGCTAGGCCGAACGGCCCCCGCCTGGGCTTTTCCTCCTCCCCCAGTAGGCGGGCCGCCATTCTGGGCCTCTGCCTGGTCCTCCTCAGATTCCTGGGTTCCCATGGATGCTCCCTTCCAGCTCCTGGCTTTCTCCCTCCCCTCCCCAAATGGCAGGCCGCCAACCTGGGTTGCTGCTTGTCTCCCTCCAAATGCTTTCAGCAAGCTCTGTCCCTGAGAAGCTGTGTGGGCCCCCCCCCATTAGCCCCCCCCCCCGCTCTCTGCCTCCTCTACTCTAGTACTGAGGTCAGGTGATGGAACGCCACCCCCCCCCCCCCCGCGGTGCGTGCCTGGACAGGCCTTTTTGTCCGCATGGCGGTGGCGCAATCCAGACGGTTTTTGGGCCCCCCACTGCTCCCCACCACACTACCTGGCCGCCCCACACTCACTGAACCCCCCCTCGCCGACCGCTTTGCCGGCAGGCCGGCGCCTGTTCTCAATTGTTTGTCCCCAAACCTATCAGCAGCCATGTGTCCCTCTGGGGAATAGCGCTCCGGCGGGCGGGATCGCCGCGCCCGGCTTGTGTGACCGGTCCCCCCCCGGACTCTCCGCTCTCCCCCCCCAATGTCCCCTCGACCTGTGCCCTCCTCCACACCTCACCATTTGCTGCTGCCTTTCTGTGGGCCATCAGCTCCCCCATGGTGCGTCCTCCCTGTAACTTTTCTCCTTCAGCACTGACTCCGGGGAGGACTGAACCTCCACTTCCTTTCCACAAGCTCCACCCACTCTCTTAAACGGCCATACACCTAAATGGCATGTTTACTTTATTCATGCCAGCCCTACGCCTATTTACTTGGGCTTTTTGCTGCGGGCTGTTCTAGATTCTCAGCTTAGACCAACTTTCTAGGACTTCCTTAAAAGTTTGGATGTGGGGGAAACAATCAACGCAAATAGATGTGGTGTGTTTTTTTGATAACTGAATGCCTACTTACAGGGCCGGTGCAAGGATTTTTGTCTACACAGGTGAAGGTGCATTTTGGTGCCCCCCATCCTTCCTCCAGCTCCACGTGGCACATGGGATTGTCAGAGACAGCATACATGGCACATAGGATCATCAGAGACTACATACATGGCACATGGGGTCGTCAGAGACTGCATACATGGCACATGGGATCATCAGAGACTGCATACATGGCATATGGGTCATCAGAGACTGCATATATGGCACATGGGATCATCAGAGACTGCATACATGGCATATGGGTAATCAGAGACTGCATATATGGCACATGGGATCATCAGAGACTGCATACATGGCATATGGGTCATCAGAGACTGCATATTTGGCACATGGGATCATCAGAGACTACATACATGGCACATGGGATCGTCAGAGACTGCATACATGGCACATGGGATTGTCAGAGACTGCATACATGGCACATGGGTTTGTCAGAGTGAGGCTGTGGGCATGACGGCACATGGGCAGGGCTGAAACAATAGTATACACAGGTTGCTTGCCCTTTTTTCTTAATCCAGCGATCCTCTCCTCGAGAGGGCTGAAGGAAAGTTAACAGCACCCCCGGCCATGGCTGTGCTGCCGCCTGTCAGTGTGATGAGCTGGGTTGGGTAGAGGTGCGAGCACGGCTATCCGCCGGTGCCAGCAAAAGCATCTCTTGGGGATCTCCTGGTTTTGGTGACCCCCCCTCTCCTGGCGACCTCAGGTGGCCCCCTTGGCTGCCTTATTCTGGCACCGGCCCTGCCTACGTATTTGAGATGTGCCCATTTAAAGCGGTAGTAAAGTTGCACATGTAAAAAAAAGAAAACAAATTTCACCTGCAAAGTAATATCAGAATGTACTAGTATGCGTTGCATACTAGCACATTATGAAATGCTTACCTTAAAATTAAGCGCTCCAGTGATGCACTGTCACCACTGACAGGGCTTCCAACTTCACTCGTCCTCCTTTTGGGTACACGGAATCCGGCTGTCTGACTGGCCAAGCCGCGATGACGTCACTTCTGCGCATGCATATGGGACTTGCATTTTCTGACACAGAGCTCTGAAGGTCAGACCTTCAGGTCGCCCATTTACGTCACTGAGTGGCCCCGCCCTCAGCTATATAACAGCTGTCAACGAGAAGAAGTGTCACTCGGCAGGAGCCCACCATGGGGGCAGAGCTGTTGCTGGCTCGTCGGGCGGCATGAGATGGATCTACATCGCAGGACATTTTTATTTTTTTATCTTTTAATAAAGGACTTGTCCCAAAGTGTCTCCTGTGTCTTTTACTATTTTTGACACTTTTTTGGGGGAAATGGTAGGGGTACAATGTACCCATTACCAATTTACATGGGGGGGGGGGGGGTGGGATCTGGGGGTCCCCTTGTTAAAGGGGGCTTCCAGACTCTCATAATTCATGTTAATGTCCCATAGAAGGGTGTTTCCGCAGCTTTTGAATGTGCCGCGAACACTGCATAATGTTTGCTGTTCGGCGAACACCCGATGTTCGAGTCGAAGTTACTTTTGACTCGAACATTGGGCTCATCCCTAATTGGGACCTTCAATGCTGCAGACATTTGTCTGTGCCCTTCCCCAGATCTGTGCCTCCATACAATCCTGTCTCTGAGGTCTCCAGACAATTTCTTGGACTTCATGGTTTGGTTTGTGCTCTGACATGCACTGTTAACTGTAGGACCTTATATAGACAGGTGTGTGCCTTTCCAAATCATGTCCAATCCACTGAATTTACCACAGGTTGACTCCAATCAAGTTGTAGAAACATCTCAAGGATGATCAGTTGAAACAGGATGAATCTGAGCAAAATTTTGAGTGTTGTGGCAAAGGCTGTGAATACTTATGTACATGTGATTTTCATTTTGTTTTTTATTTTATAATAAATTTGCAAAGATTTCAAACAAACGTCTTTCACATTGTCATTATGGGGTATTGTTTGTAGAATTTTGAGGAACATAATGAATTTAATCCATTTTGGAATAAGGCTGTAACATGACAAAATGTGGAAAAAGTGAAGCGTTGTGAATACTTTCCCGATACACTGTAACAAATCTATCCGGAAAAAAAAAACGTATTTTTCTGTTCTGCACATGTCTACTTTTGATTTTATTGTGCTACCTTATCTGGTCAGGGGCTGAGAAGGCAAAGGGCCCGTGATGTCAAGTACCCCGCCCCCCGGAAGTGGCATCCTAGGGGTGCCAGAGCAGCACCATCGGTTTGCGTGAAACTGCACTAGGCCATGGCCTCTTGTTTTTTTCTGCACCAATCCTCATGGCCTACCCCTTTTGGCCGAGACTTGCAATTTTTGTTACCAGACTGCAAGGCCTTGCCAATGCACTTGCACTTTTTATTTTCCACGTTACTTATTTTTCTCTCCGCGTATGTGTCACTGTCCACATATTTATGTGCCCTTTCACTCAGGATTGAGGATGTGGGTCTCAGGGCCTACCCTGCAGTCTATAGGGAGGATGTGTGGCCATCGGGTTTCTTCTTTCCCTGCCTTGGGATGTCTCTCTTCGGGAGAGCCTCTCACCTAGCACTCTGCCCCGAGCTACATCATCAAGCTTATCTCCAAAAATCACCCAAACTGTCCTCTCCGCTCCTCCCAAGACCTCCTGCTACCTAAATCCCTTGTCTCCTCCTTCCATGCTCATCTACAAGACTTCTCTAGAGCCTCCCCCATCCTCTGGAACTCACTACCCAAATCTGTCTGGGTATCTCCTACTACTTTTAAGCGATCCTTGAAAACTCATCTCTTCAGGGAGGCTTCTTCTAACTACCAAATCTTCTACTTCCCTCATCAGTTCATCCCTTACAATTACTACCTTTTGTTTGACCAGCCCCCCACCTATTAGATTGTAAGCTCACAGGAGCAAGGCCCTCTTAACCCTCTTGTATTGAATTGTATTGTTGCTGTATTGTCTCCCTTTTTATTGTAAAGTGCTGCGCAGACTGTAGGCGCCATGTCAATCCTGTATAATATTAACCATCTCAATACCGGGCATTTTCACCCCCTTTTCTGACCAAGCCATTTTTCAGCTTTCAGCGCTGTCACACTTTGAATGACAATTGCGCGGTCATACAACACTGTACCCAAATGAAATTGTTATCATTTTGTCCCCATAAATAGAGCTTTCTTTTAGTGGTATTTGATCACCTCTGCGGTTTTTATTTTTTGCGCTATAAACAAAGCAACAAGTTTGAAAAAAAAAAAAAAAAACAATCTTTTTTACTTTTTGCTATAATAAATATCCAATTATTTTTTTTTAAACACATTTTTTCCTCAGTTTAGGCCGATACGTATTTTTCTACATATTTTTGGTAAAAAAAATTGCAATAAGCATATATTGATTGGTTTTCGCAAAAGTTATAGTGCCTACAACATAGGGGATAGATTTATTGCATTTTTTTTTTTTTCTAGTAATAGCGGCGATCTGCGATTTTTATCATGACTGCGATATTGCGGCGGACATATCGGAAACTTTTGACACATTTTTGGGACCATTCACATTTATACAGCGATCCGTGCAATGAAAAAGCATTGATTACTGTATAAATGTGACTGGCAGGGAAGGGGTTAACCACTAGGGGGCGCTGAAGGGGTTAACATGTTCCCTGGGAGTGATTCTCACTGTAGGGGGAGGGGATTGACAAGGGGAGGAGACCGATCAGTGTTTCTACATACACAGATACATGGTCCTGCTGTGTTACCGGGCAATCGCGGGTGCCCGGCGGACATCGCGGCCGGCTGGCAGCGCGCGCGCCCCCTGGTGGGCCGAAAAGACGAGGGCATCATATGATGCCGTCCCGCCACGAGAGCTGCGCCGCCTGGCCGTCAATTGACAGCCGGCGGTCAGCAAGCAGTTAATATTAGTACTTAATGGTCGGCTTCGGCTGATCACGAGGAGAGGGGTTCGCCGTGCCTTTTGGCTAGGTTGACTTGACTGTGTCTGATGCCGCCTACACACGCGGTCGGAATTTCGGCCAGCAAAAGACCGATGAGAGCTTTTTGTCAGAAAATGCGACCATGTGTATGCTCCATCGAAGATTGAGAGCATGTTCTCAATTTTTCCGACTGAAAAAGTTTCTATCGGAAATTCCGATCGTCTGTGGCAATTCCGACGCGCAAAATTCCGACACAAGCTTGGAAACAATTTGACAAATGCTCGGAAGCATTTACCTTCATTTTCACGCCTCGTCGTAGTGATGTACATCACCGCGTTCTTGACACTCAGAATTTGGTGTGGCAACACAAGCTTGAGCGGAATTCCGTCGGAAGAACCATCCAAGGCTTTTCCGACAAGAATTCCGATGTTGTGTACGCAGCATTACCCCAATCATGAGCCTTGCACCCCCTGCACATTTTTAGTTCACTTACCAGTGTCTTGCTTTTGCGCACTGCGCCAGGAAAAAAAGCTATTTTTTGTAGATACAGTTTGTTTACGGGGCTAAACACAGGGAAACGTGCATTTTTCAAATTAAATATGTTTTATTTTTCTGCTGCCGTGACATAAACTTTAGGGTTCAAAATTCTTTCCATCCTGGCTATAGACATGATGGAGCAGTTATTTGTCAATGTATTGCAGAAATTATAAACACTTCAAAGTATTTGAAGTAAAACCGCACAGCAGGACAGTACTTAAGGTGCTCTGCTGCCATCGTTAAATCAGAGTCTGCAAAATTTCTGCCGGCGACCTTGAAAGTGGCTGGCTTTTATTTTTTTTGTGTATCATCCATTAACACAACCATCTTCTCAAAAGCAGCACCTCAAATCCTGGACCCTGCTGGGCTGGTAGGCAGACCGTAATAACTTCTGTGCTAGTTATAGTCTTCCCTGGTGAATTTTGGGAGCCACCGAGTCACGCCACCACCGAGTCCCCCGTACCTGCATCCCTCCCCCCCGGGGCCACCGCGGGCGGATCCGCCACCACCGCTTCCCCCGCTTGCGCCGGCGTTCCCTCCCCCCTTGTGCCCGAAATCACCTGACACCCCCCCAACCCTCACCCGGGAAGGACACCTCCCGCTCGCCCCCACTTATCCGCCCCCCGCCCCGTCCCCCTCTCTCTACATTCCCCCCAAATCGTCCCTCCCGCAAAACCCCAGACAAAAACAAGACTTACCGAGCTGCCTGGAAACGCTCCCACCAGCCGATGGTCCCGAATCCACCGCCGCCGACCTCAACATAGTCCTCGGATCTTGAAAGCTCGCCCTCGGACAGTTCCACCACTTCGCCCGCAATCGACATAGCCTGCCCTCCAGGGGATTCGCCCCCAGATGCAGGCGAGCTCCGCTCCCTCTGGCTCCTCCTCTTCCCCTCAGCCGACTTGCTGACCCACTTCCTTGGGCTCTCGACACCGGACCCTGCCGCTTCCAGTGCCGCTGTCCTGGGGTTAGGCTGCTCGCCTCTGTACCCCCGTGGGGACTTCCCGGGCCTGGGCAGCACGCCCCCAACCCCCGCCGACTGCGCTCCCTGTTCACTGGATGCGCTCCCCCTGGTCTGCGCCTGGGCAGGCGGACCGCCTTCGTCCCGCTGGCAGATAAGGTCGCTGCAGGGCCGACTCTCACTGACGCCCCGTGTTGCTGAACGCGGGCTAGGCCGAACGGCCCCCGCCTGGGCTTTTCCTCCTCCCCCAGTAGGCGGGCCGCCATTCTGGGCCTCTGCCTGGTCCTCCTCAGATGCCTGGGTTCCCATGGATGCTCCCTTCCAGCTCCTGGCTTTCTCCCTCCCCTCCCCAAATGGCAGGCCGCCAACCTGGGTTGCTGCTTGTCTCCCTCCAAATGCTTTCAGCAAGCTCTGTCCCTGAGAAGCTGTGTGGGCCCCCCCCCATTAGCCCCCCCCCCCCCCCCGCTCTCTGCCTCCTCTACTCTAGTACTGAGGTCAGGTGATGGAACGCCCCCCCCCCCCCCCCCGCGGTGCGTGCCTGGACAGGCCTTTTTGTCCGCATGGCGGTGGCGCAATCCAGACGGTTTTTGGGCCCCCCACTGCTCCCCACCACACTACCTGGCCGCCCCACACTCACTGAACCCCCCCTCGCCGACCGCTTTGCCGGCAGGCCGGCGCCTGTTCTCAATTGTTTGTCCCCAAACCTATCAGCAGCCATGTGTCCCTCTGGGGAATAGCGCTCCGGCGGGCGGGATCGCCGCGCCCGGCTTGTGTGACCGGTCCCCCCCCGGACTCTCCGCTCTCCCCCCCCAATGTCCCCTCGACCTGTGCCCTCCTCCACACCTCACCATTTGCTGCTGCCTTTCTGTGGGCCATCAGCTCCCCCATGGTGCGTCCTCCCTGTAACTTTTCTCCTTCAGCACTGACTCCGGGGAGGACTGAACCTCCCCTTCCTTTCCACAAGCTCCACCCACTCTCTTAAACGGCCATACACCTAAATGGCATGTTTACTTTATTCATGCCAGCCCTACGCCTATTTACTTGGGCTTTTTGCTGCGGGCTGTTCTAGATTCTCAGCTTAGACCAACTTTCTAGGACTTCCTTAAAAGTTTGGATGTGGGGGAAACAATCAACGCAAATAGATGTGGTGTGTTTTTTTGATAACTGAATGCCTACTTACAGGGCCGGTGCAAGGATTTTTGTCTACACAGGTGAAGGTGCATTTTGGTGCCCCCCATCCTTCCTCCAGCTCCACGTGGCACATGGGATTGTCAGAGACAGCATACATGGCACATAGGATCATCAGAGACTACATACATGGCACATGGGGTCGTCAGAGACTGCATACATGGCACATGGGATCATCAGAGACTGCATACATGGCATATGGGTCATCAGAGACTGCATATATGGCACATGGGATCATCAGAGACTGCATACATGGCATATGGGTAATCAGAGACTGCATATATGGCACATGGGATCATCAGAGACTGCATACATGGCATATGGGTCATCAGAGACTGCATATTTGGCACATGGGATCATCAGAGACTACATACATGGCACATGGGATCGTCAGAGACTGCATACATGGCACATGGGATTGTCAGAGACTGCATACATGGCACATGGGTTTGTCAGAGTGAGGCTGTGGGCATGACGGCACATGGGCAGGGCTGAAACAATAGTATACACAGGTTGCTTGCCCTTTTTTCTTAATCCAGCGATCCTCTCCTCGAGAGGGCTGAAGGAAAGTTAACAGCACCCCCGGCCATGGCTGTGCTGCCGCCTGTCAGTGTGATGAGCTGGGTTGGGTAGAGGTGCGAGCACGGCTATCCGCCGGTGCCAGCAAAAGCATCTCTTGGGGATCTCCTGGTTTTGGTGACCCCCCCTCTCCTGGCGACCTCAGGTGGCCCCCTTGGCTGCCTTATTCTGGCACCGGCCCTGCCTACGTATTTGAGATGTGCCCATTTAAAGCGGTAGTAAAGTTGCACATGTAAAAAAAAGAAAACAAATTTCACCTGCAAAGTAATATCAGAATGTACTAGTATGCGTTGCATACTAGCACATTATGAAATGCTTACCTTAAAATTAAGCGCTCCAGTGATGCACTGTCACCACTGACAGGGCTTCCAACTTCACTCGTCCTCCTTTTGGGTACACAGAATCCGGCTGTCTGACTGGCCAAGCCGCGATGACGTCACTTCTGCGCATGCATATGGGACTTGCATTTTCTGACACAGAGCTCTGAAGGTCAGACCTTCAGGTCGCCCATTTACGTCACTGAGTGGCCCCGCCCTCAGCTATATAACAGCTGTCAACGAGAAGAAGTGTCACTCGGCAGGAGCCCACCATGGGGGCAGAGCTGTTGCTGGCTCGTCGGGCGGCATGAGATGGATCTACATCGCAGGACATTTTTATTTTTTTATCTTTTAATAAAGGACTTGTCCCAAAGTGTCTCCTGTGTCTTTTACTATTTTTGACACTTTTTTGGGGGAAATGGTAGGGGTACAATGTACCCATTACCAATTTACATGGGGGGGGGGGGGGGGTGGGATCTGGGGGTCCCCTTGTTAAAGGGGGCTTCCAGACTCTCATAATTCATGTTAATGTCCCATAGAAGGGTGTTTCCGCAGCTTTTGAATGTGCCGCGAACACTGCATAATGTTTGCTGTTCGGCGAACACCCGATGTTCGAGTCGAAGTTACTTTTGACTCGAACATTGGGCTCATCCCTAATTGGGACCTTCAATGCTGCAGACATTTGTCTGTGCCCTTCCCCAGATCTGTGCCTCCATACAATCCTGTCTCTGAGGTCTCCAGACAATTTCTTGGACTTCATGGTTTGGTTTGTGCTCTGACATGCACTGTTAACTGTAGGACCTTATATAGACAGGTGTGTGCCTTTCCAAATCATGTCCAATCCACTGAATTTACCACAGGTTGACTCCAATCAAGTTGTAGAAACATCTCAAGGATGATCAGTTGAAACAGGATGAATCTGAGCAAAATTTTGAGTGTTGTGGCAAAGGCTGTGAATACTTATGTACATGTGATTTTCATTTTGTTTTTTATTTTATAATAAATTTGCAAAGATTTCAAACAAACGTCTTTCACATTGTCATTATGGGGTATTGTTTGTAGAATTTTGAGGAACATAATGAATTTAATCCATTTTGGAATAAGGCTGTAACATGACAAAATGTGGAAAAAGTGAAGCGTTGTGAATACTTTCCCGATACACTGTAACAAATCTATCCGGAAAAAAAAAACGTATTTTTCTGTTCTGCACATGTCTACTTTTGATTTTATTGTGCTACCTTATCTGGTCAGGGGCTGAGAAGGCAAAGGGCCCGTGATGTCAAGTACCCCGCCCCCCGGAAGTGGCATCCTAGGGGTGCCAGAGCAGCACCATCGGTTTGCGTGAAACTGCACTAGGCCATGGCCTCTTGTTTTTTTCTGCACCAATCCTCATGGCCTACCCCTTTTGGCCGAGACTTGCAATTTTTGTTACCAGACTGCAAGGCCTTGCCAATGCACTTGCACTTTTTATTTTCCACGTTACTTATTTTTCTCTCCGCGTATGTGTCACTGTCCACATATTTATGTGCCCTTTCACTCAGGATTGAGGATGTGGGTCTCAGGGCCTACCCTGCAGTCTATAGGGAGGATGTGTGGCCATCGGGTTTCTTCTTTCCCTGCCTTGGGATGTCTCTCTTCGGGAGAGCCTCTCACCTAGCACTCTGCCCCGAGCTACATCATCAAGCTTATCTCCAAAAATCACCCAAACTGTCCTCTCCGCTCCTCCCAAGACCTCCTGCTACCTAAATCCCTTGTCTCCTCCTCCCATGCTCATCTACAAGACTTCTCTAGAGCCTCCCCCATCCTCTGGAACTCACTACCCAAATCTGTCTGGGTATCTCCTACTACTTTTAAGCGATCCTTGAAAACTCATCTCTTCAGGGAGGCTTCTTCTAACTACCAAATCTTCTACTTCCCTCATCAGTTCATCCCTTACAATTACTACCTTTTGTTTGACCAGCCCCCCACCTATTAGATTGTAAGCTCACAGGAGCAAGGCCCTCTTAACCCTCTTGTATTGAATTGTATTGTTGCTGTATTGTCTCCCTTTTTATTGTAAAGTGCTGCGCAGACTGTAGGCGCCATGTCAATCCTGTATAATATTAACCATCTCAATACCGGGCATTTTCACCCCCTTTTCTGACCAAGCCATTTTTCAGCTTTCAGCGCTGTCACACTTTGAATGACAATTGCGCGGTCATACAACACTGTACCCAAATGAAATTGTTATCATTTTGTCCCCATAAATAGAGCTTTCTTTTAGTGGTATTTGATCACCTCTGCGGTTTTTATTTTTTGCGCTATAAACAAAGCAACAAGTTTGAAAAAAAAAAACAATCTTTTTTACTTTTTGCTATAATAAATATCCAATTATTTTTTTTTTAAACACATTTTTTCCTCAGTTTAGGCCGATACGTATTTTTCTACATATTTTTGGTAAAAAAAATTGCAATAAGCATATATTGATTGGTTTTCGCAAAAGTTATAGTGCCTACAACATAGGGGATAGATTTATTGCATTTTTTTTTTTTTCTAGTAATAGCGGCGATCTGCGATTTTTATCATGACTGCGATATTGCGGCGGACATATCGGAAACTTTTGACACATTTTTGGGACCATTCACATTTATACAGCGATCCGTGCAATGAAAAAGCATTGATTACTGTATAAATGTGACTGGCAGGGAAGGGGTTAACCACTAGGGGGCGCTGAAGGGGTTAACATGTTCCCTGGGAGTGATTCTCACTGTAGGGGGAGGGGATTGACAAGGGGAGGAGACCGATCAGTGTTTCTACATACACAGATACATGGTCCTGCTGTGTTACCGGGCAATCGCGGGTGCCCGGCGGACATCGCGGCCGGCTGGCAGCGCGCGCGCCCCCTGGTGGGCCGAAAAGACGAGGGCATCATATGATGCCGTCCCGCCACGAGAGCTGCGCCGCCTGGCCGTCAATTGACAGCCGGCGGTCAGCAAGCAGTTAATATTAGTACTTAATGGTCGGCTTCGGCTGATCACGAGGAGAGGGGTTCGCCGTGCCTTTTGGCTAGGTTGACTTGACTGTGTCTGATGCCGCCTACACACGCGGTCGGAATTTCGGCCAGCAAAAGACCGATGAGAGCTTTTTGTCAGAAAATGCGACCATGTGTATGCTCCATCGAAGATTGAGAGCATGTTCTCAATTTTTCCGACTGAAAAAGTTTCTATCGGAAATTCCGATCGTCTGTGGCAATTCCGACGCGCAAAATTCCGACACAAGCTTGGAAACAATTTGACAAATGCTCGGAAGCATTTACCTTCATTTTCACGCCTCGTCGTAGTGATGTACATCACCGCGTTCTTGACACTCAGAATTTGGTGTGGCAACACAAGCTTGAGCGGAATTCCGTCGGAAGAACCATCCAAGGCTTTTCCGACAAGAATTCCGATGTTGTGTACGCAGCATTACCCCAATCATGAGCCTTGCACCCCCTGCACATTTTTAGTTCACTTACCAGTGTCTTGCTTTTGCGCACTGCGCCAGGAAAAAAAGCTATTTTTTGTAGATACAGTTTGTTTACGGGGCTAAACACAGGGAAACGTGCATTTTTCAAATTAAATATGTTTTATTTTTCTGCTGCCGTGACATAAACTTTAGGGTTCAAAATTCTTTCCATCCTGGCTATAGACATGATGGAGCAGTTATTTGTCAATGTATTGCAGAAATTATAAACACTTCAAAGTATTTGAAGTAAAACCGCACAGCAGGACAGTACTTAAGGTGCTCTGCTGCCATCGTTAAATCAGAGTCTGCAAAATTTCTGCCGGCGACCTTGAAAGTGGCTGGCTTTTATTTTTTTTGTGTATCATCCATTAACACAACCATCTTCTCAAAAGCAGCACCTCAAATCCTGGACCCTGCTGGGCTGGTAGGCAGACCGTAATAACTTCTGTGCTAGTTATAGTCTTCCCTGGTGAATTTTGGGAGCCTAGAGTAAGCTGTGATTACAGGCAAGCCAAATGATCTACTGTGTTATAGTGTTACAAATAATGTCGCGTCCGCCAAACCCAAACTTCTGTCTTTTTATGTTACTTTTTTTTTTCCAATCGTGACTTTCTTTGATTTCTTTTAAAGTAAAGAGATAGGAAAAAACTGCGCTATAAATTACCTATCAATAAAAAGACTAAGCGTAACATAATCACAGTAAACAACAGATAAAACAAATAGATAGAATTGCGCTAAATACTCATACTAGAATTGATAAGAAATGAATGTCCAAAGGTGAATCCGCACATATTGTGACAACAGATCTGAACTTCTAATGCCGCGTACGCGCGATTGGAAATTCGGCCAGCAAAAGACCGATGAGAGCTTTTGGTCGGAAAATGCGACCGTGTGTATGCTCCATCGGACTTTTGCTGGCCGAATTTCGGCCAGCAAAAGTTTGAGAGCAGGTTCTCAATTTTTCGGTCGGAAAAAGTTCAGATTGGAAATTCCGATCGTCTGTACCAATTCCGACGCGCAAAATTCCTACGCATGCTCGGAAACAATTCGACGCATGCTCGGGAGCATTGAACTTAATTTTCTCGGCTCGTCGTAGTGTTGTACGTCACCGCGTTCTTGACGGTCGAAAGCTCAACGAACTTTTGTGTGACCGTGTGTATGCAAGCCAAGCTTGAGCGGAATTCCGTCCGAAAAAAAAACACCCAATATTTTTCTGACGGAAAATCTGCTCGTGTGTATGGGCTATTAGTGTCAATGTCCAACATCCATCACCTTGTGCCTCCACCAAAAGCTATAAAAAACTGCTTACCAGCTCCTGTAGACCCCTTATTACAGGGGTCAGTCTGTGCCTGTGGCTTATAACCCAGCCCAGGCCTTTCTGCATATCGCAGGGCTCATCCGCATTTCAAATGTTTTACCAAAAAGCTCCACATAGCGTAAAATCCTTGGTATGTTTATTTAGATAATAAAATATTGTACTTACAACAGTGTGTTGATAAAAACGCCTTGAGTTTGGTGTGTGTCGGCCGGAACACAACCAAACATAAAATATTAAAATACTTAAGCGCTAGTGAGGATTAAAATCAGAGGACCATTAATGTTTCAAGATGGCCAAATGATATAGCTGCAAACCCACAAAAAAGTGCTCCCACACGTGAGTGATATATTAAAAGTACACAAATAAATGTGTGATGAGTGAGCTTGTATCAACCTTAAAACAAAATTCAAAAAACCTGTACAACACTTGGATTATATAGTGTATACACCGTGATTAATACCTGTGTAGTGCGGTGATTTAAAATACGCTTTTAGACCTCAAAACGTTGTTTGGATGGAGGGTTAAAATAATGGATATAAATGTGTCAAGTTTCTCCTATAGAACTTGAAGCATCTTTATGGTGATTATCCTAGATTTATTTAATGAGGCACTTAAATGATTGCTGGTGAGAGGTATCAATTACCTATTTCTCAATGTGGAGCTGGTGCCAATAAATGAACAATTATTTGAGTATATAAAAATAAGGTAAATTAATACATAAATAACCGCTGTCTTTATTACAGCCGCCGATACTCAAATTAGTGAAGAATATTTCTATGCATTTACCCGGTATCCTACCAGGCTGAATCAATCTTTAACATTACATGCCAAAAAAAGGAAGATTGAATGCAGGAAGTTGCTGCTCACAATAAGAATGGTGCACAAGTAAAAAGACAAAAAGGAAAAAAAAAGGAAAAAAAAAAAGGAAAAAAAACACTGACACTTTCCTTTTCTGCTGACACCTCCAGGTGCTGTTCGTTTGCTGTCTTTGATCCCTTGAAAACGTTACGTGACTGTAATGCAACACGTCGGGAGGAGGAGCCTAGTGACGACACCGCAGCACGCAGAGTGTGGACGAGCAGGGCATCCAGCCCTGTAGCAAAAAAGCCTGACAAGCATTCGGCTATCACTGTACCATTACCGGGTGTATGTGAGTAGATTACCACTCACTGGTCAAAGCACACACACACATTTCTTTCTAGGAAATACTGCGCAATGGTGTATGTTTCTTTCTCTCCCCATATGTAAACTGACTGGAAGTGCCTGTAAGCACAGCGCAAAAGACAGCAAACGAACAGCACCTGGAGGTGTCAGCAGAAAAGGAAAGTGTCAGTGTTTTTTTTCCTTTTTTTTCCTTTTTGTCTTTTTACTTGTGCACCATTCTTATTGTGAGCAGCAACTTCCTGCATTCAATCTTCCTTTTTTTGGCATGTAATGTTAAAGATTGATTCAGCCTGGTAGGATACCGGGTAAATGCATAGAAATATTCTTCACTAATTTGAGTATCGGCGGCTGTAATAAAGACAGCGGTTATTTATGTATTAATTTACCTTATTTTTATATACTCAAATAATTGTTCATTTATTGGCACCAGCTCCACATTGAGAAATAGGTAATTGATACCTCTCACTAGCAATCATTTAAGTGCCTCATTAAATAAATCTAGGATAATCACCATAAAGATGCTTCAGGTTCTATAGGAGAAACTTGACACATTTATATCCATTATTTTAACCCTCCATCCAAACAACGTTTTGAGGTCTAAAAGCGTATTTTAAATCACCGCACTACACAGGTATTAATCACGGTGTATACACTATATAATCCAAGTGTTGTACAGGTTTTTTGAATTTTGTTTTAAGGTTGATACAAGCTCACTCATCACACATTTATTTGTGTACTTTTAATATAACACAACCAAACATACTGTCCTTCGGGACACGAGGGAGATGGTGACATCAGCACGTCGCTCCGCTCCTACGCGTTTAGTCAAAACTTGCACTTGCACTGGCACTTTTTATTTTCCACATTACTTATTTTTCTCTCCACATATTTATGTGCTCTTTCACTCTGGATTGAGGATGTGTGTCTCTATAGGGAGGATGTGTGGCCATCAGGTTTATTCTTTCCCTGCCTTGGGATGTCTCTCTTCGGGAGAGCCTCTTACCTAGCACTCTGCCCCAAAAAGACAGAAAGCTCCACATAGTGTAAAATCCTTGGTATGTTTATTTAGATAATAAAATATTGCACTTATAACATTGTGTTGATAAAAACACCTTGAGTTTGGGGTGTGTCGGCTGGCACAAAACCTAACTCATCCTTCGGGACATGAGGGAGATGGTGACATCAGCACGTCACTCCTCCCTACGCATTTAGTCACAAATGACGTTGTCCAGGGGCACGGGCCGTGTTGCCACCTTATATATAATACAAAACAACCAAGCCTCATTCTGAGCCTCAGCTGGCCACATTCCAAACACTTAATCAGATACCAGACCTCGTTGTAATCCTTGAGTATAACAAAACAGGGGCCAATATCCGTATTAAAGTGAAACTTCAGTAATTTTTTCATCTTTACATCTTCTGCCCTTGTTGTTTTAACTTTGGATAATAAAACATTTTTTTTCTGCCAGTAAATACCTTATACAGCCCACTTCCTGTTTCTTGTCTTGAAAAAAGTCTAGGCTTATGACATCATGGACTGACAGGCAGTAGAGAGAGATCGCTGTTCCTGATTTCTAGGAACAGCAGATCTCTCTCTACTTCCCTGACAGAACGCGGATTTGTCTGTTTGCATTGACAGATCCCCGTTCTGTCTCTCTCTGGAGCGATCGCTGGTCTCCGGCAGACATCACGGCCACTGGCCACGAGCATTGGCTTCGACTTCACACGGTGGGTGCATGCGCGCGCCCCCTGTACCCTATAAAGCGGCCATGAAGGGGAGTAAATCTTCTGGAGGTTTTTAGGTTTAGGTGGTACATTGTATGTTAATGCACTTTCAAAAAACTGCCCCCTAATTTCACATAGCAAGCTGCCTATAGAGTCCTATATATATTCCTGCTCCAAAGAAACAGCCAGGAAAGAAATTTTTTTTTCTAAATTATTTTTCAGTATGCTGTGTGAATGGGAACACATAACAAACATATATTGGGGGTTTCTCAAATTTGACTGCCAAAGTGAAAATATACTTTAAAATTGTATGTGATTCTCTTTTGTACCATTTCAGATGACAAGGCCTGAAGCTTCTCATATACCTTGCAATCTGAATGTGCAAAATCCATTCAATCTACTTTAGATATACCAAAGCTATTGTACAAAATAGAAGCCTTACCTAAACATTGACTTCTATTGCATGCAATACTGCATGTGGCCAGAGGTGGGGGGGGGGGGCGCTGGAGAGCCTCAGAAATACTCGGGGAAAGCTCGGCTGAACTCAGAAACCCTCGGAAAGGCTGGAGTGTTTCCGAGTATTTCCGAGTGGTTCCGAGTATTTTTGAATGGCTCCGAACCGTTTCGAGTGTCACCGGCGCCCCCGCACCGCTGGCCAAATGCGGTACTGCACACCCCATTGGCTTGAATCCTGCTCGTTTTGTGAGACAACACTCGCAAATCGAGTCAGGATTTCTAAAAAAAAAGTTGCTTGTCTTTCAAAACGCTCGATAACCGTGTTACTTTAAACCAAGGTTCCACTGTACCTCTTTAGCGACCCAGTGATGTCATCACTGGGTGTTTCGGCAGGTCTTTGCTCCACGATTTAAACAAGTTTGGTGGGAGGGGCTGACAGGTAAGTGTCATAAAACCCTGCCTAAAATTTTCTTTCAAGAGACACCATGTTATAATAAAGAACTGATGCCAGCATCCCTTTAGACATGCTAGTTCCCTATAGAGTGTAAGCAAGCAACTGCTCAGCAGATAGCATGGATAATCAGGAGAGTGCATGTCTAAAAGGATGCTGGGGATGTGTTTCTTTTCTGATATATTGATGATTGATTGATATTAATGATGATTAAAGTTGTTCAGACAGGAAATAAAGGCAGGCTCTAGATAGCTGCTGCAGCTTCAAATAATTATCTGTCGGGTAGTAAGTGTCCTGGCCAGTGGCGGCTGGTGCTCAAAATTTTTGGGGGGGCGCAAACAAACAGCCTCACTGTGCCCATTAAACGCTGCCACTGTGCCCATTAAACGCTGCCACTGTGCCCATTAAATGCTGCCACTGTGCCCATTAAACGCTGCCACTGTGCCCATCAAACGCTGCCACTGTGCCCCAAGTGCTGCCACTGTGCCCATCAAACGCTGCCACAGTGCCCCAAGTGCTGCCACAGTGCCCCAAGTGCTGCCACTGTGCCCCAAGTGCTGCCATTGTGCCCCAAGTTCTGCCATTGTGCCCCAAGTTCTGCCATTGTGCCCCAAGTGCTGCCATTGTGCCCCAAGTTCTGCCATTGTGCCCCAAGTTCTGCCATTGTGCCCCAAGTGCTGCCACTGTGCTCCAAACGCTGCCACTGTACCCCTTAAGTGCTGCCACTGTGCCCCTTAAGTGCTGCCACTGTGCCCCTTAAGTGCTGCCACTGTGCCCCCTGCCTGCCCTCTGCACTTACCTTGTCCCGGTGTGCAGCTGGTGATGGCGTCAGGCGACGAGCGGTGTCTCCGTCGGATGTCTTCTCCCGCTCTCCTCCTGTCTTCTGCTATGATTGGACGCCTAGCGTCCAATCACAGCGCCTGTGACTTCAGCCAATCAGGTGACAGGTAACAGACCTGGCAACCTGATTGGCTGAGAGGCGGGTCTGTGTTAGGGAAGCGATGTATTCGCTTCTCTAACACAATACTGTGTAATCAGCGAACGCACAGCAGTGCGCCCGCTGTTTACACTTAGGGAAGCCTATTAGAGCACACTGCTCTAATAAGGTCCCCTATTAGAGCTTACAGCTCTAATAGGGGCGCTTCCAGAAACACCCCCCCCCCCCCACTGTAATACAGATGCCCGGCGCCCGATCAGGGGCCGGACACCTGAATAGGGGGCAGCAGCGGTGACAATAGATAGATTCATGCAATGCATGAATCTATCTATTGGTGATAGAGCGGTGCAGGAGAGGGGGGCGGCGCTCCTGCGCCCTCTATGCACGCACCACCACTGGTCCTGGCTAATTGTTAGAAGATCCACTAACTTTTCCCTATACCTGGGTTTGCGGCACTTCTCTCTTCTGTCAGTGGGTGGCATTGTTGCCGGTGACATTGGATTGACAAGGGCATAGCAGAGCCAGACTATGAGTGGATGGGTTGTCTCTGCCAATTGGCAGGGGTCTTTAGTCCATTTGCCTGCTGGGAGAGCCTGGTGGTCTCAGCGGGGGGGCATTGATAGTTTCAAGAAACTATTAGATAAGCACCTGAACGACTGCAGCATACAGGGATATACAATGTAATACTGACATATAATCACACACATAGGTTGGACTTGATGTCTTTTTTCAACCTCACCTGCTATGTAACTATGATCGCTGTTCTGTGCTACCTGGACGGCTGTCTGGGTGGATGTGTGTTAAAATGCTCCAGGTTGCTAGGCCAGAAGCCTGAGGCCTATCCCGGGAGTTTTTGGCTGCTAGGCTGCCTGAGGCCTATCCAGGAGCTGGAGAAGCAGCACAGGGTTGGGACTTCAGGCCTGGAGTCCAGCCACGTTGCAGAGTTTCAGCTGGACGGGGAACCAAGTGGCTGCTATCGGGAACGATCATTCCGGTTGCCATCGGCAATCACGGATCAAGGCCAGAGGTAAAAGGGAAGCAGTCACCACTAATGGACCATCCCTCCTGTTATCAGAGGCCAGTTTATGGAAGCCTGAAAGAATTACCAGAGCAGCCTATTTCACTAGCCGGAGACGGTGAAGAAGTGGGAAAGCTTCAGCAAGTGCCAAGCCAGGGACCCAGCAGGTTAGCAGGGGTGAGGCTTGAGGAGAATACAGCGGGATAGCTGTGGAAGAGCTCAGGGGATCCAGTGACCTCTGGGATCTTGAAGTCTAGTGAGAAACCGGGAGCTCAGTGAGGGAAGATCTACAGTGGGACACTGTGAGATGTAAGAGAAGATCTACACTGAGTTACTGTTAGCTATGTATAAGGATCTCTAGTGACTGTTGCAAGTTCAGTTGCCATAGGAGACAGCAGTTCTACAAATACAGGGATATATCTGTCTGGAAAGCCCGCAACCTGTATAGCTGATTGCCTATTACCGTATATACTCGAGTATAAGCCGACCCGAATATAAGCCGAGGCACCTAATTTTACCACAAAAAACTGGGAAAACGTATTGACTCGAGTATAAGCCTAGGGTGAGAAATGCGCAGCTACTGTAATGCCCCGTACACACGGT
Organism: Lithobates sylvaticus; assembly: GCA_028564925.1. Classification (NCBI taxonomy): domain Eukaryota; kingdom Metazoa; phylum Chordata; class Amphibia; order Anura; family Ranidae; genus Lithobates; species Lithobates sylvaticus. The sequence continues at coordinate 741,101,659 of CM053026.1, read as the reverse complement.
CGGATTTTCCGACGGAAAATGTCCTATCGGACAATGTTGTCGGAAATTCCGACCGTGTGTGGGCTCCATCTGACTTTTTCCGTCGGATTTTCCGATGGACAAAGTTTTATCTCCTGCTCTCAAATTTTCCGACAACAAAGTCCTATCGGACTTTTTCCGATCGTGTCTAGAGAATTCCGACGGACAAAGTGCCACGCATGCTCAGTTCACATTACAAGACCAAAGCTATTGGCTACTAGCCTCTACGTAGTCCCGTCGTAGGCAACAAACGTCACCACGTTCAGAATGATCGGATTTTCCGACAACTTTGTCTGACCGTGTGTATGCAACACCAGTGTCGGACAAAATCCGTCGGAAAAAATCTGATGGATTTTGTGGTCGGATTTTCCGACCGTGTGTACGCGGCATAAGTGTAAAAGAGGGTCAACAATGCCCATTTGCAGGCTCACTGTGCCCATTTGAAGCCATAGGTCCCCCGAACTTCATACTTGGTAGTTAAGGGTTCTTAGATGCCCCCTAGCTGCAGCCAAGATGGGGGTCTATGGACCCAAAGGGTCCCAAAATGACATTGCTGCAGATGGACACAGTTGACCACATTTGGGGCCCCCTATCTCGGGGCCACTTGGTGCAAGGAACCCCAAATGGTGTACAAACCCAGTGGAACTAGCACTACAACATATCCAAAAATGGGGTTCCTAGCACCAAGTGGCCCCAAATTCGGTTCGGAAAATGTCAAGCACTTTTCTGCAGCAGAGAATGACATTTTCCGAACTGACTTTGGGGCCCCGTATCTCAGGGGTGCTAGGAACCCCATCTTGGATATGTTGTAGTACTAGTTCCACTGTCAAATTTGGGGTTCCTAGCACTAAGTGGCCCCGAGATACGAGGCCCCAAAGCCGGGTCGGAAAATGTCCTTCTCTGCTGCAGAAAAGTGCTTGACTCAAATATAAGCCGAGGGGGGCATTTTCAGCACAAATAAAATGTGCTGAAAAACTCGGCTTATACTCGAGTATATATGGTAATTTGTCTTGGAGTCTGCCAATTACCATTGCATCTGCCTAAGGGTGTCCTGGCCCTAATCCTCTCTCCCCCAGTTCTTGTTAAGAGACAATAAATCTTTTCTGTTCGCATCCAAAAAATGACTGGTGCCCAATTATTCCATCTTGCGTTACACCCACTATGCCTAGTAACCCACTCTACAAGGAAGGATTCCTGATTCTGGAGGTCACCATTAGGCTTCTAGGGGTCAGGGCCAGCGCTACACAAGTTATTAATATTATTATTATTATACAGGATTTATATAGCGCTAAACAGTTTGCACAGCGCTTTACAACATGAGGGCAGACAGTACAGTTACAATACAGGAGGAATCAGAGGGCCCTGCTCGTTAGAGTTTGCAATCTAAGTGGGAGGGTCAATTAAAACAAAATATTTGTGGGGGATGAGCTGATGGAGAAAAAAAAGTTACAGTTGTTAGGAGGGGGCAGAATAGGCTTCTCTGAAGAGAAGGCATAGGCAGGCGTACGGGGTGTCCCAGGTGTGCCTGGGCACAACCTAATCACTCCATGAGGTGCATATTGCCCCTGCTGCCCGGGACCTCGGTGTCCCCTGCCTACTCCTGCAGCACTGCCTGCTTCCCCCTTGTCCTTTCCCACCAGCTGCTGCGAGGGGATGTTTCAGAATGGAGAGCGGGGGAAGGGGCCAGTAAAGATGTAATTTACTGGTCACTTCCTTTTCTGAATCAACACAGTGAAGGATCGGTACCAATCACTCGCTGTGTGCATTCATAACTGAAGCGTAGTAAACTGCATTTACTATGATTTTATCTATGTATGAAAAAGATAGAGCACTTACCATTCATTCACTGTCCAATGCAGCAGAGGCTGCAGAGAAAAGCACAGGGGAATCTCTGTCTCAAAAGTGAGACATCAGGGGTCTGTTTAGACCCCTGATATTTAACCAAAGCCCCAAACAGGGCTCCTAAAAAGTTGTAAAAAAAAAAAAAGCAAATAAAGAAACACACGTGTTTGAGCTTTGGGATGCACACCCTAAAATCGGCTGCACACACCTATGAGGGAAAGGTATTGAGGGATCATCTAAAACAGGGATATGCAATTAGCGGACCTCCAGCTGTTGCAAAACTACAAGTCCCATCATGCCTCTGCCTCTGGGTGTCATGCTTGTAGCTGTCAGGGTCTTGCTATGCCTCATGGGACTTGTAGTTCTGCAACAGCTGGAGGTCCTAATTACATATCCTTTATCTAAAAGCTTACAGAGAATTGTAATCAGGTTTAACACAGGAGAGGATTTGTTACAATTTTTGTAAAAAAGAAAAAAATATATATTATTTTTTTAATTAATTAAATGTTGGCTTTTCACTGTCTGCCCAGCACCGGGCAGACAGGAGCAGGGGCCCATTCGGCCACTCTGGCACTTCCCGAGGGCCCTGGGCCACTAGGGGGCCCCATCAGGGTTGCCAGCCTCAGTAAAACCAGAGACAGTATGTAAAAATCAGTGTGTTTTTTTTTTTTACATCTGTTTCTGAAATGTCCCTTAGCGACATCCTTTTGGTCTAAAAATCCAGAGATTATAGCTGCCCCACCTCTCCAGTACCTTCTCAGCCAATAGAAACATGTCTGTGTATACTGTGTGTACATGTATGTGTATACTGTGTGATTGTACACTGTGTGATTGTATACTGTGTGGCCCCATAATCTCTGATTGCCTGGGGGCCCCATAATCTCCTATTGCCCGGGGGCCCCATTAGTTGTCAGTCCGCCCCTGGACAGGAGGCGGTGAGGCCATCGGCGGTGACAGACAGGGGCGTGAGCGGAGACATCAAACCTCACTGCGGGTCCGTCTGACTGAATGAGAGAGACGGCAAACCTCAACCCAATCCAGGAGGGAGCCCGCCACCCTGCACAACCCCGCCATGGACGGATTCGCCGGCAGCCTGGCAAACTCATCCTCTGAAGAGACCCCAAACACTATGGGTCGAAACGCGTCAGTAACTGTTGTGCAATAGTCATTAGACATGTGCACAATAGAAAAATGTGTTTATTTTCGTTTCGTTTCTTTCGTTTCCATTGATTCGTAACGGTTCGGAAATTCGTAAGTCGTCGGTGGTCGTATTCGTAACGATTCGTAATTTCGTAAGTCGTCGGTGGTCGTATTCGTAACGATTCGTAATTTCGTAAGTCGTCGGTGGTCGTATTCGTAACGATTCGTAAATTCGTAAGTCGTCGGTGTTCGTATTCGTAACGATTCGTATTTTCGTAAGAGTTATTTTTTCGTTTATTCGAAATTCGGACGCATTCGTATTTTCGTAGATTTAGTTACATTCGTACTTTCGTTAGATTGATTTATTCGTACTTTCGTAACATTGTTTTCGTAGATTCGTAATCGGAGCATAATTCATAATTTTATGTAATGTGTATGCTATTATTACATTGTAAGAGACACGGAAAATTACGAATCGAAAAAAAAAGTTACGAATGTACAAATTTTTTCGCTCAATCCATTCGAAGCACGTTAAGCAACGCCATTGTAAGAGAAACGGAAAATTACGAATTGAAAAAAAAAAAAAAAGTTACGAATGTACGAATTTTTCGTTCAATCCATTTGAAGCACGTTAGGCAGCGCCATTGTAAGAGACACGGAAAATTACCAATTAAACAAAAAAAAAGTTACGAATGTACGAGTTTTTTCGTTCATTTTGATTTTCGTTGTTCCCATTTTCGTTTTTCGGATTTTATTCTTTCGTAGTTTCGTTGTTTCTAATTCGGTCAATTCTGATTTTCGTTGTTTTTCGTATTCGTTCGATTCGAACATTCGTTATTCGTTAAAATTTTTAGCGAATCGTTCGTTCATTCGTACAAAAACGAATGAACGAATATAACGAATTTTAACGAAAAAACGAAAAAAAAATAAACGAATTGCACATGTCTAATAGTCATTATTATATGCTGTGTATAACCCCTATGTTTGCTATTTCCTGTATTTGACATGGATATATTCCTATTCGAGCTCATATTTTAACACTCATGTAATAACCCACTTCACCTTCCAATAAAGAAATGTTTATTCTTTACCCAACGTTTATCTCTCTTTTTCCATTTTCTCTGTCCATATTGGGGTGAGCAGCACCTGCATCTCTCCTTGATGTCTCTTCCCTTTGCTTCTCTGAAATGCATTAGATAAAATGTAGTAGGCAAAATGAAGGCGTGTTACAGTGGCTTTTAAGGCTGCAATGAACTTTAAATGACTCCTGCGTGTTTTATATCAATTTTTTTCATAATGTGTTCTGAATGCCTATTCACATTTTTTTTTGGTGTTGTTATTTGATGTGTTTTTCACGTTAACGAAATGTAAGGGCAAGAACAGTAGCTTAAAAAAAATGAAAAGAAAGTAGACAAAGAAAAACATTTTTTTTTCATTTGTTTGTATTATTATTGTTATCACTGATTATTATGCATGCATTATGTGATAAAAAATCTCTTATGTTATTGTTACGTGTGTAAAAAGGCATATAAAAAAACGTATAAAAAATATATTAAAAATATACCAAAAATATATAAAAAGAATCGGGGACCTTCCATATAAAAGGGTTGCCGGCATCACACACCTCCAGACTTAGCACCCAAGCGCAGGAGAATTGTTTTGTATGTTAAGAGCAGGGGCGGACTGACAGCTCATGGGGCCCTGGCTGGTCTGAACCCACTGGAAAGCACTAAACCTTGAGTGAAACCCCAAATTATCACACTTTTTATAGCTCTCTGGGACTTCAGTGGTGTTATCCCTTTATCAGAATTTCCAGTTCCTCCCAACTGCATCAGCTTGGTAATCCAATCATAAAAGTTGGCTATGTGAGGCCAGGCGCACATGTTTCTGCATTGATATCTGGGTCTCTTATCCTTTGCAGCAGTGCAATGACAAGGTCATCTGACACCTAAGGTAAAGATTGCCATGTGCTCCTCCATTCTGCTAAATTTGAAATCAGATGCTGTACAACAACCCTGGAGTTACCACTAGGGATGAGCCAAATTGCCCTGGCTTATTGCCCTGGCATTCCAAACTAGGGATGAGCTTTACCAAACCCCGAGCAGAGTTTGGCAAGCTTCAGAGAAGTTCAGATGCCACATCCAAACCTCATCGTATCTGGCAATGATTATAATGGAAGAGGTCCCCCTAAAAATTCATACCACACCTTTGATTTGAGCATGCAGTCTGACTGGCCAGAAAAGGCGGAAGACGAGCATGCACCCCCCTTCTTCCTGAACCATACCAGGCTACGTGTCCTCAACATGGGGGTGCCTGGTATGGTTCACCCCTGGCAAAGCACCTTGTCCCCATTTTCAATGAGAAATAGTGCCCCTTGTCCACAACCCTGGCTGGTGATTGTGGTGGTCTAGGGCAGGGGGATAACTAGAATATAGAAGCCACCTTTAAAAATAAGGGGGCTCTCAGGTACCTTTTCTAAGTAAGGGTTACATAGCACCCTTGTACTTGCATGCCGTGTACACACGGTCATAATTCTCGTCGGAAAAAGCTCTGATGGTTTTCCAGATGGAATTCCGACGGAATTTCACTCAAACTGTCTTGCCTACACCAAATTCTGACGGTCAATAACACCACAGCATACAACACGTTTGACTGCACTATAAATGGGAAGTTTAATGCTTCCGAGCATGCGTCAAATTGTTTCCGAGCATGCGCCGGAATTTTGCGTGTCGGAATTGCATACACACGATCGGAAAATCCGATAGAAAGGTTTTCCTTTAGGAAAAATTAAGAACAGGTTCTCAATCCAAAGTCCGTCGGAAATTCCGACAGAAAAAGACCGATGGGCATACACACGGTCGGAAAATCCAATGAAAAGCTCCCATCGGACTGTTTCCATCGGAAATTCCAACCGTGTGAACGCGGCATTACTCTTTCGAAGAAAAAAAGAAAGAAAAATGTAATCTAGAAAAAAGACACCGAAACATTTGACAAGTTCTTCATTAAAAAAAAAAAATATCCCCCAAAAAGTCCCTCATTGTAAATCTATTGTCAGTCACAAAACTCTCGACTCTGACTAACCAAAATTAAAAACCCAATAGACCCGACGCACGTGACTAATCATGACGGTAGAATGACAGCTCCTCTGACCAAATATAGCAATGGCCATATTTGAAGTTTGGAAACTTACTTTGTGAAGATCCCCACACGTTTACTTCCTTGAATTCTAGGACATGTATTTACTATACACTGAGTGTTGTTTTTTACCATTATAATAGCAGTGCTACTTCCTGTTCCAAAAGTTAAATTACAAAAAGTAAAAGTAAGACCCAAATACAGACTCAGGCCAGGATCACCTCCCTCCATCCTGAAGTTCTCAACCCCCCTTCTCTTCCACCCACCATTGTATGTCATATAAGGGCTGTACAAAAAGCAATGCAGAAGTGGGCACAAGTTATTTTAATAATTTACATAGGCCATTCAAATTGCACATGTTGGTAACTCTTTGCCCCCGTACACACGGTCGGAAATTCCGATGGAAAATGTCCGATTGGACCATGTTGTTGGAAAATCTGCCCGTGTGTGGGCTCAATCTGACTTTTTCCGTCGGTATTTCCGACGGAAAAAATTTGAGAGCAGGATCTCAAATTTTCCGACAACAAAATCCGAGCTGACTTTTTCCGATCGTGTATAGGGAATTCCGACGGACAAAGTGCCACGCATGCTCAGATCAAATTACGAGACCAAAGCTATTGGCTACTAGCCTCTACGTAGTTCCGTAGTACGCAGCGACCGGCACCACGTTCGGAACGATTGAATTTTCCGACAACTTTGTCCAACCGTGTGTATGCAACACCAGTTTCGGACAAAATCCGTCGGAAAAAAACGGACGGGTTTTGTGGTCGGAATATCCGACCGTGTGTACGGGGGCTTTTTCTTTTTCATTGCAGGTAAATAATGGATTTTAAGCAGAAACAGCTTGCCGTCATTGAGTTCTTGATGAAGGAGGGGGTGCAGGCTGTCCAACCCCCAAAGAAGGCTACATAATGTTAAGGAGATGATCCTTTTGAAAATGTCTTCATCCATCTGTTCACATTGCGCTTGTCAATGGTGTCATCTACAGAAACATTCTATGACCTTTTGTGGACGTCGGACAGCCTGCAACTTTCCTTCACCAAGAACTCAATGATGGCAAATTGCTTCTGTTTAGAATATAGGCGTGTGCAATTCGTTTCATTTTCTTTCGTTTTTAGTTTTTTTTCATTATTTATTATCGTACGATAACGAATGAACGAACGATTCGCTAAAAAAATTTACGAATAACGAATCGTTCGAATCGAATGAATCCGAAAACAACGAAAATCCGAAAAAAACTAATTAGAAACAACGAATCTACGAAAGAAGAAAATCCGAAAAACAAAAACAGGAACAACGAAAATCAAAATGAACGAAAAAATTCGTACATTCGTAACTTTTTTTTTTGTTGAATTGGTAATTTTCCATGTCCCTTACAATGGCGCTGCTTAATGTGCCTCGAATGGATTGAACGAAAAAATTTGTACATTCGTAACTTTTTTTTTTTGATTCGTAATTTTCCGTGTCCCTTACAATGGCGCTGCTTAACGTGCCTCGAATGGATTGAACGAAAAAATTCGTACATTCGTAACTTTTTTTTTTTGATTCGTAATTTTCCGTGTCCCTTACAATGGCGCTGCTTAACGTGCTTCGAATGGATTGAACGAAAAAATTCGTACATTCGTAACTTTTTTTTTTTTTTCGATTCGTAATTTTCCGTGTCTCTTACAATGGCACTGCTTAACGTGCTTCGAATGAATTGAACGAAATAATTCGTACATTCGTAACTTTTTTTTTTTTCGATTCGTAATTTTCCGTGTCTCTTACAATGGCGCTGCTTAACGTGCTTCGAATGGATTGAACGAAAAAATTCGTTCAGAATGATCGGATTTTCCGACAACTTTGTCCGACCGTGTGTACGCAAAACCAACATCGGACAAAGTATGACGGACATGGTCCGACGGACCTGGTCCGCGGATTGTCCGACCGTGTGTATGGGGCTTTAAGATGCCTGTGGATAGTGCCAAGTCAGCAGGTGACCATACTGTCCAGAGAGACTCTGTCTAAGGAGGCTGCCCTCCTCGGGACTGGCCCCTCAATCCCCCTCGGCCCTGCTGTTTGCAGGATGGGCTGGACATTACAGTTGTGCGCCCCCTGCACACAAATGCAGCTAGATAAGGAGAGAGCACACTACACACAAGGCCAGTTTGAACAGCCGGGGACAGCTGCTACTGAGCTCAGCTGGTGTGAGGTCAGTGCACTGCACAAACATGCAGTTTAAATGGCCCAGCATGGCCACCCGGGGATGCACAATTTTTGTTACATAGTTACATTCATAGTTGGTAAGGTTTAGTAAAGACACCAGTCTATCAAGTTCAACGTGTGTGTTTTGTGAGTGTGTTTACGTCTACTTTCCACACCCCTGTACATTATGCTCACTAAGCATAAAACATTAGACATGTGTGATTCAGTTCGTAACAAATAGATTTTGGTATGAATTTGTTAGTATTTGTATATTCGGATCAATTCGAACATCCGAATAGCTGAAAGAACCAAAATATGAAAATTACGAATAAGCAAAATAACACGCATATATATACGTATATATATATGTATTTTCAATCCTTTGTTCGTAATTTCGTATGTTCTTATTTTCATTTGTGTGTTCGTAATTTCGTTTCTTCGTCTGTTCATAATTTTGTTTGTTCATGTTCTCGAATCGTTCTTTTGAATGGACAGTGTATTAGTGAGTGATGAATCTTACTTATTAATATCTTTAGCCAATCAGCTTATCTCTTTTATGTCTGAGTCACACGGCATTCCTGATTCTTTTTAGATTCAGTTGAGGAGGAGATGGAGTCAGGTCAGGTGACTGAGGGAGTGGACTGGAGTAAGTACAGGACTTATTAGAAAAGTAAGCATAGGGATTATTATTCTTTATTTCCTAGGAAAGTACGAATCAAAGAAAAAGGCAATCTCACAAAAGTAACAATTACTAAATTACGAGTAGTGTACCGAATAAACGAAAATAATCAAACAAAATTACGAATTTCAGAACGGAATTATGAATCATTTCGTATCAAAGAAAATATATCTGTTACGAAAATACGAACGAGTCCGAATATGAAACCTCACATCTTACGAAATTACGAATCGTTACGAATCAACGGAAACATAAAGAAACAAAACTAAACAAAACAAATTTTTGTCTATATAACACATATATAGAATTTTTTTGGAATGTATCTACATTCCCCGTTGATACCAACTGTGTAAGGGAGTTTCACATCCTTACTGTTCTAACAGTAAATAACCCATTACACAGTTAGCTTCTCGTCCAACCTTGTTGTGTGGCTGTGAGATCTTAGGTTAAATAGTTTCCTCCCAATACCAGAGTCACCATTTAAAGATTTGTATATTGCTATCATATCTTCTATTAAGCATTTCTTTTCCATGGAGAATAAGTTCAATGTAGTTGATCCTCATAACTGAGATCCTCCAGCCCCTTTACTAGCTTTGTTGATCTTCTCTAGAAACACTCTCTTTCAAGTTCAAGGACATCCTTCCTGAGGACTGGCGACCAGAACTAGGCATACTCCAGATGAGGCCGGACCAGAGTTTAGTAAAGTAGTAGAATTAGTCTTATCTCTTAACGCATGCTAATAGTCTGCTGGCCTTGCTTGACGCATTCTCAATTTCCTAAAGGTTCTCCACCTACCGAATAACTTTCAGTATTCAGCCTGCCCTGCAAATGGCAGGATAGAGGGGGATCATGGGGCAAGCAGTTTTTGAGGCAAGGCCCCCAAAAGCTGCATGTGTAATTGGAGGACAAGCCCAGGGCCGGATTAAGAGCATCATGGGCCTGGTGCTGAGGATTTTGGTGGGCCTTAAGGGCTGTACGTTAGGGTCCCCACGTGTCCCGGATTGGTGAGGAGGAGAAAGTTAACTTCTCCTCCGCTTTGCATGCTGGGCAGGAGTCGCGGCTGTGATGTCACTGGTTGCTAGACACCAGGTGACTCTAGCAACCAGTGGCCAGAGACTCAGATGGAGCTGGAGGCAGAGCGAGCACCAGCGCTATGGTGGGGTTTGCTCGCTCGGTCAACTTAATTCCGGGGGACACTGTATTGTCCTGGAATGAAGGTGCCTGGGACCTGCTTATTGCGGGACTGTCCTAGGTCCTGGGCACCTTCATTCAAGGACAATACAGTGTCCCGGAATTAAATTGACAGAGCGAGCAAACCCCGCCATAGCGCTGGCGCTCGCTCCGCCTCCAGCTCCATCTGAGTCTCTGGCCACTGGTTGCTAGAGTCACCTGGCTTCTAGCAACCAGTAAGAGGTCACAGCCACGACTCCTGCCCAGCATGCAAAGTGGAGCAGAAGCTAACTTTCTCCTCCTCCGCGCCACTGCTCTCCACCATGCCGGGTGACCTGTCAGCAGGGGCAGCACCAAAGACACTGATGCCAGCACTGCACTCTAGGTCACTACGATCTCCGCCCCCCGGCTGTCTCTCTGCCTCTATCAGCAGAGCTGACCGAAGCTGCCACCCCCTTCTTGGCTGTTTACATCATTACATGTACACAGGAGCCGGAGGAGGGACATCGCTTTGCATTTATAACGCTGATCTGAGGTCTGTTCTAAGTTTATTTTATTGTAGGTAGATGGACAGAGGAGGGGAACAGAGACAGTGATCAGTAAAAAGTTAAAAAGCGCCCCCCAGCACATATTCGACCCCCCCACCTCCCTACTTGCACAAGTGGAGAGCGGGGGGCTGTACTGAGGGGGTCTTTACTTAGTTGGGGGTCTGTACTAAGGGGGTCTGTACTAAGGGGGTCTGTACTTAGTCTGTACTTAGTGGGGGGTCTGTACGGAGGGAGAGGGTCTATACTTAGTAAAGGGGGGTCTGTACTGAGGGGGGACTATATTTGGCGGAGGGGGGGGTGACACCATGTTTTACCGCACCGGTGGGGTGACACCAACCCTAGCAAAGCCACTTCCACCAACCTCCTCTATCTTCTCTGGGCCTGCTCCAACATGCTCCAAAGCAGGGGTCCCCGGGCCACACTGCCACTAGGAGGAGCCACATCGGCAACCAGCGGCGGGAGATGCATCACCTTCCCAGGGCTCTGGTGTGTTGGACTGGTGGCACGCTGCAGGTGGCAAGTGACACTGCATCTGGTGCCAGGCTATGGGTGGCAAGTGGCACTGCATCTGGTGCAGGTGACAGTGACAAGTGGCACACTGCATCTGGTGACAGGCGACAGTGGCAAGTGCCACGCTGCATCTGGTGGCAGGTGACGGTGGCATGCTGCATCTGGTGGCAGGCAACGGTGGCACGCTGCATCTGGTGGCAAGTGACAAGCTCAGGTTTCCCAATGATTCTACATTATGGTGAATTGAACTGTTTCATTATATATTACAATGTAGTAATAGAAATAATATGATTTGATCATCCTGACACCATATCAAGCATGGTGTTGGGATGATATAAGTGCTAAAACCACACATTCACCCAACAAATCACTCGCCCCCGAAATCCCTGTCAATTCTGAGACTACATTTAACACCCAAATCCATCCGGGTCCTTTTTCAAAATTGTCCCTGAATGGCAGTTTGGAAATGTGGTCACCCTACCGTACATCAACGTGCGCTCTGAGGTGAATGGGTGCAGTGGCACAGGCCCAGTGTTTATTATGTCCCAGGCTTCCATAAGAGCCCTGCATTGGCATGCATGGTGCACCCTGAGGTTGAAGGACACGGCCACACAGACCTAACACAACACTACAGAAGCTGCTTACCAGGCTTCCATTAGGACTGCCCGCCCATATACCAAGCTTCCATTATGACTGCCCGCCCCTATACCAGGCTTCCATTATGACTGCGTGCGAAATGCAGGACTGGTCAGGCCTGAAGAGATCTCTTTGAGATCTGATGAGATTGCTTTCTGTGCGCGGAATGTTCTTTTTGGGTGGTTGGGTCCAGGGCTTTTCTTCTTGGAGACAAGGTGCAGGAACTCCCTTCCTTTTCCTTCGGAGGAGCACACTATGTCATAATGTGGGTGTGGCCAAATTGTATAGTGGGAGGGTCTTAAAAGGACATGCTGTGTTCAGGAGTTCATAATACACAGAGTGCTATGTTCAGAAGTGTGTAATACACAAAGTGCTGGGTTCAGGAGTGTGTAATACACAGAGTGCTGGGTTCAGGACAGCGTAATACACAGAGTGCTGGGTTCAGGACAGCGTAATACACAGAGTGCTGGGTTCAGGACAGTGTAATACACAGAGTGCTGGGTTCAGGACAGCGTAATACACAGAGTGCTGGGTTTAGAACAGTGTAATACACAGAGTGCTGGGTTAAGAACAGCGTAATACACAGAGTGTATGCTCTGGTGAACTCCATGACCACGAGGGGTAAGGCAGTGCTGGAAAATAATGGTGGCCACACAAAATATTGACACTTTAGGCCCAATTTGGACATTTTCACTTAGGGGTGTACTCACTTTTGTTGCCAGCGGTTTAGACATTAATGGCTGTGTGTTGAGTTATTTGGAGGGGACAGCAAATGTACACTGTGTATAACACAGCTGTACTACTTTACATTGTAGCAAAGTGTCATTTCTTCAGTGTTGTCACATGAAAAGATAAAATAAAATATTTACAAACATGTGAGGGGTGTACTCACTTTTGTGAGATACTGTATATATATATATATATATATATATATATATATATATATATATATACATACATACATACATATGTGTATATATAAACTCTATTACCAAAAGTATTGAGACACCTACATGAACTTCAATGGCATCCCAGTCTTAGTCCGTAGGGCTCAATATTGAGTTGGCCCACCCTTTGCAGCTATAACAGCTTCAACTCTTCTGGGAAGGTTGTCCACAAGGTTTAGGAGTGTGTCTATGGGAATGTTTGACCATTCTTCCAGAAGCGCATTTGTGAGGTCAGGCACTGATGTTGGAGAGAAGGCCTGGCTCACAGTCTCTGCTCTAGTTCATCCCCAAGGTGTTCTATTGGGTTGAGTTCAGGACTCTGGTCCAAATCATTTGGTGGAGGGGGGATTATCATGTGGGGTTGTTTTTCAGGGGTTGGGCTTGGCCCCTTAGTTCCAGTGAAGGAAACTCTCAAGGCGTCAGCATACCAAGACATTTTGGACAATTTCATGCTCCCAACTTTGTGGGAATAGTTTGGTAATGGCTCCTTCCTGTTCCAACATGACTGCACACCAGTGCACAAATCAAGGTCCATAAAGATATGGATGAGTGAGTCTGGGGTTGAGGAACTTGATTGGCCTGCACAGAGTCGACTCCTGACCAATAGAACACCTTTAGGATGAATTAGAATGGAGACTGTGAGCCAGGCCTTCTCTCCAACATCAGTGCCTGACCTCACAAATGTGCTTCTGGAAGAATGGTCAAACATTCCCATAGACACACTCCTAAACCTTGTGGACAGCCTTCCCAGAAGAGTTGAAGCTGTTATAGCTGCAAAGGGTGGGCCAACTCAATATTGAACCCTACGGACTAAGACTGGGATGCCGTTAAAATTCATGTGGGTGTAAAGGCAAGCGTCTCAATACTTTTGGTAATATAGTGTATATAAATATTGCATTTAAATATGCAGAAAAGGTGGCCATCGTAATCACACCTGACAGTTTAATTGCTAATCTCAACTCTCATTGTCACTCTGGCTCTGCAGTTTTACTTTTATTTTAATTTTACTTTTAATTTGCATGTAAATGTAGAGAATGATTTAAAAAAAGCTAAATTGAAAATCGAATTTGAAATTAAAAAGCAATAAACACTGAATACCTGCACTGAATGCATGTACTGCATACATTTTTTTAAATTTAATAATTTTCACACTGTCAGCCTTTTGAAGCATATCTAAGCATATCTAAACCCAAGAACCAAAATGTAATCATGCCAGAAACAGAGCTCTTGACCTAGGGGAGCAACGCTCAGTCATTGTACTGTATCTATGGAGGAGCATTGTTACCCTAAGACAGGAACTGTACAGAATATCTTCCCATCTCCTCATCTAAATAACATAGGGTGTGTTCTGTAGTCCAGAGAAATGGGATGATAATATTCTTTGAGGCAACCATTTTGGCAAATAATAAATGGAGATAACACAATCCTTTCAATGGCAAATGTAAGATTCTAAAAGGAAGCAAATGAGAGATGTTTATGGCGGGCGCAAAAAAACATCAATTGCAGCCTCTGTGCCCATCAATTGCCGCCACTGTGCAATCAAACGCAGCCACTGTGCCAATCAAACGCAGCCACTATGCCCATCAATTGCCGACACTGTACCATCAAATGCAGCCATTGTGCCATCAAATGCAGCCACTGTGCCCATCAAACGCAACCACTGTGCCCATCAAACGCAACCACTGTGCCCATCAAACGCAGCCACTGTGCCCATCAAACGCAGCCACTGTGCCCATAAAATGCAGCCACTATGCTCATCAATTGCCCACACTGTACCATCAAACGCAGCCACTGTGCCATCAAATGCAGCAACTGTACCATCAAGCGCAACCACTGTGCCCATCAAACGCAGCCACTGTGCCCATCAAACGCAGCCACTGTGCCCATCAAACGTAGCCACTGTGCCCATCAAACGCAGCCACTATGCCCATCAATTGCTGACACTGTACCATCAAATGCAGCCACTGTGCCATCAAATGCAACCACTGTGCCCATCAAACGCAGCCACTGTGCCCTTCAATTGCCACCACTATGCCATCAAACGCAGACACTGTGCCATCAAATGTAGCCTCTGTACCATCAAACGCAACCACTGTGCCCATCAAACGCAGCCACTGTGCCCATCAAACGCAGCCACTATGCCCATCAATTTCTGACACTGTACCATCGAACGCAGCTACTGTGCCATCAAATGCAGCCACTGTGCCCATCAAACGCAGCCACTGTGCCCATCAAACGCAGCCATTATGCCCATCAATTGCCGACACTGTACCATCAAACGGAGCCACTGTGCCATCAAATGAAGCCACTGTGCCATCAAACGCAGCCACTGTGTCATCAAATGCAGCCACTGTGCCCTTCAATTGCCACCACTGTGCCATCAAACGCAGACACTGTGCCCATCAAATGCAACCACTGTGCCATATCAAATGCTGCCACTGTGCCCATCTTATGCAGCCACTGTGCCCATCTTATGCAGCCACTGTGCCCCATCAAATGCAGCTACTGTGCCCCATAAAATGCAGCCTCACTGTGCCCCATAATAGGCAGCCTCACTGTGCCCCATAATATGCAGCCTCACTTACGTACCTTACAGGTGTTATGTCCCTTCAACACAGGGCCTCTCAGGGTGTTGCTAGCAATGCTGCCAGTGTCTGCTCAGCAAGTTACACACAGGCTGGATGCACTTCTTAACCAGGGAAGGGTTTATTACTCACTCAGAAAGCGATGCACATTCTTACATGGAGGATTCATATACAACAACAGGCAGCTCTGCTCGGGCCGTCATCCAGAGGGAAATGAGAAGTAACCTCTTAACTTGAACAACAAAGCTCCCGCCCGTAGTAATACTAAGGGCGAAAGCTGTTCGGCAATTTGGAATGTGCCGCAAAGTAGGTCAAAAGCCTGCAAATGAAGTGCCTCGCCTGCAATCTCATGATTGCATTGATGTGGCGCTTCCCATAGTGCACTGAGCCATAGGGCTCCCACCCTAATGCACCTCATAAATCAATCAAAGAAGGGATTGTTCCAAGCGCCCTCAAACAAGGCATCATCAAACCCCTGCTAAAGAAACCCAACCTCGACCCCCGGGACCCTAACCACCGCAGACCGATAACAAGCTTGAACAACATCTCCAAGATTATGGAGAAGGCAGTAGTACAACAGATACAACACCACCTGGACACACACAAACTCCTGGACCCTCTACAATCAGGCTTCCGCCCAGGCCATGGGACAGAAACCTCACTCCTGAAGATATGGGATGACACCCTCGAAGCAGCAGATGACGGAGAATCATGTCTCCTGGTACTGTTGGACCTCAGTGCAGCGTTTGATACTGTGGACCACAATACTCATCCGCCTCACAGAAGTAGATGGAGTCACAGACTCAGATCTACAATGGTTTGCATCCTTCTTAAGAAATCGGTCTCAGACAGTGAAACTAGGAGCTTTCACCTCTGAAACACAGGCAATCTCTTGTGGAGTCCCTCAAGGATCACTCTTGTCGCCAGTGCTCTTCAACATATACATCCGCCCACTCCTCAAAATCATCAGAAGATCAGACCTCTGCTTCCACTCATACGCTGACGACACGCAATTATATTTTCTTATCACCAGCAATTAGAAAAATGCCTCTCTCTGATAGACGACTGGATGACCACTAGCTCCCTCAAACTTAACGAATCGAAAACAGAACTTCTTATTCTACATACAAATCAAAACTCCCGAACCAAGATCCCCTGGACACCACCCACCATCTTTGGACAGACCATCTCCCCAAGGACCAAGACCAAGAGTCTCGGAGTCATTTTTGACTCAGAAATGTCAATGAATGCCCAAATAGGAGCAGTAGTCAGTGGTTCTCACCATCTGCTCCGCCTGCTATGCAGACTCATCCCCTTCATTCCAAAGGAGGACAAAGCAGTGGTAGTTGGAACAGTCATTAATTCTCGACTTGACTACGCAAACTCCCTTTACATAGGATTACCCCAATATCAACTTGCACGCTTACAACTTAGCCAAAACACGGCGGCAAGGCTGATAACAGGAAAAAAACCCTGGGAATCCCTCTCCCCTTCCCTGAGGAGCCTACATTGGCTAACCTTAAGGAATCGGGTCACATTCAAGGCCCTCTGCCTCACCCACAAATGCACACATAGAGACGCTCCGCAATACCTTCTCGAGAAAATAAAACACTACATACCCAATCGCAGTCTTCGATCGCCTAATCAAAACCTCCTCCTCATTCCCAAATCCCGCTACAAATCAAAGGGGGAACGGAGATTCGCTGTCCAAGGACCGCGGCTATGGAACGCTCTACCAACCTACATCCGCATGGAAGAAAACCATCAGGTCTTCAGGAAAAAACTCAAGACCTACCTCTTCTAAGAAGCTTGACAACAAAGCACGAATACAGCGCCTTGAGGCGATTCAGTTCGCATTGTAGCGCTATATAAATTATTCATTAATTCATTCATTCACTGTGTCTGGTGCCCGAACACAGTGCACTTAAAAAAAAAAATCTATTTTTTTTAAGTGACTGCTGGGAGGGGGTGGGGGGGGGGGGGGCGGCGCCCATGGGCCCCCTATGGACGGGCCACCACTGCTCCAAATATCACCCAAACGGTCCTCTCCACTCCTCCCAAGACCTCCTGCTCTTTAGCTCTCTTGTCTCCTCCTCCCATGCTTGTCTCTAGGACTTCTCCAATGCCTTGCTTATCCTCTGGAACGCTCTACCTCAATCTGCTTGGATATGTCCTGCTCCGTCTACCTTTAGGCGATCCCTAAAAACCCATCTCCTCAGGGGAGCCTATCCCACACCCACCTAACAACTGAAATTTGAATTCTTCTATCAGCTCATCCCTTACAGTTATTACCTTTTGTATCACCTGCCCCACCCTATTAGATTGTAAGCTCTTATGAGCAGGGCCCTCTTAACTAGAGTTGCCACCTCATCCCTTTAAACCTGAACACATATTAATTACACAGGTTCTGAGGCTAATTTCATGCAGATAAGGCACCAAGTGAGTTTAATTACCACCTTAATCAGCCACAGAAACTGTGTAATTAATATGTGTTCAGTTTTAAAGGGATGAGGTGGCAACCCTACTCTTAACCCTCTGTTCATTGTATTGCAACTAGACATGTGCACTGCCGAAAAATAGAAATTCGTTAGGTTCCATTTGTTTAGATGCGGTATCCAAAATTGGGAAATTCAGAAATTCGAAAATTTGGAAATTCGGAAATCCGAAAATTTGAAAATCCGAAAATTTGAAAAAATAGAATAACTAACTAACTAATAATAACTAACTATTAAATTATAGGTTTTACAATTTCCTTTCAAAATTGGCTGTTTATGAATGTAATGTATACGAATTTATCCGAAGTTACAAATTATATGAAATAACGAATGCCACTTCTAAATAAATGGAACGTAACAAATTAATAATAACAAATACTACTAATAAAAAGTTTTTATTATTATTATTATTTTTTATTAATATTAATTCGTTACGTTTTATTCATTTAGATGCAGTATTCGTAAATTCATAAATTCAAAAATTCGGAACTTCTAAAATTTGGAAATCCGAAAATTAAAAAAAAATCAAATAACTACCAGTAACTAACTAATTATGACTAACTATTAAATTATAGGTATTGAAATTTCCTTTCAAATTTGGCTGTTTATGAATGTAATGAATACAAATTTATCCAAAGTTTTTTTTTTTAAACAATTGAATTTTATTGAAGAAATAACAACATACAGGAAATTTCAAATCACAATGAGAATAATCGCTCAAAACTTTCCAGCGAGCATATGAATATCCTTGTAAAACATATAGTAAGGAAAGAAAAAGAAACATAGTAATAAAAAAAAAAAAAGAGGGAAATGGCAATAGGGACACTTTCCTAGGACAATTTAAGGCGATCATTGTCTAGTACCGGTTAAGTTGTAAAGTCTAAACAGATAAGTCAATCAAAACTTTATCACAAAGCCATAAGTAATGCGTTAGGTCACTTCTGGTAAGGCCTAGGACGTAGGAGCATTCGTTAATAGAAAGGGGGAGGGGAAATTTATCCAAAGTTACTAATTATTCGAAATAACTAAAGCCGCATCTAAATAAATGGAACGTAACACATTAATAATAATAAATACTACTAATAAAAAGTTTTTGTTATTACTTTTTTTTATTATTATTAATTTGTTACGTTCCATTCGTTTAGATGCACTATTCGGAAATTCGAAAACTCGGAAATTCGACAATTCGGAAATTCGGAAATCCGAAAATTTGAAAATCAGAAAATGAGAAAACCCGAAAATTTGAAAAAAAATCAAATAACTAACTAACTAATAATAACTAACTATTAAATTATAGGTATTGACATTTAATTTCAAACTTGGCTGTTTATGAATGTAATGAATACGAATTTATCTGAAGTTACGAATTATACAAAATAACGAATGCTGCTTCTAAATTAATGGAACGTAACAAATTAATAATAACAAATACTACTAATAAAAAGTTTTTATTATTACTTTTTTTATTATTATTAATTTGTTACGTTACATTCGTTTAGATGCGGTATTCGTAAATTCAGAAATTAGAAAATTTGGAAATTTGGAAATCTGAAAATGGGAAAAAATAGAATAACTAACTAACTAATAATAACTAACTATTAAATTATATGTATTAAAATTTCCTTTCAAATTTGGCTGTTTATGAACGTAATGAATATGAATTTATCCGAAGTTACAAATTATACGAAATAACGAATTCCGCAGCCAAATAAATGGAACGTAACACATTAATAATAATAAACAGTGCTAATAAAATGTTTTTATTATTATTATTTTTTATTATTATTAATTTGCTACATTCCATTCATTTAGATATGGTATTCATAAATGAGAAAATTCATAAATTCAGAAATTCAAAAATCCGAAAATGTGCAAATCCGAAAATGTGAAAATCCAAAAATGTGAAAAAAATCGAAAAACGAACTAACTAACTAATAATAACTAACTATTAAATTATAGATATTGAAATTTCCTTTCAAATTTGACTGTTTGTAAACTAAATTAATACGAATTTATCCGAAGTTACGAATTATACAAAATAACGAATGCCGCAGCTAAATAAATGGAATGTAACAAATTAATAATAATAAATACTACTAATAAAAAGTTTTTATTATTATTATTATTTTTTTTATTATTATCAATTAGTTGCGGTCCATTTGTTTAGATGCTGCATTCGTTATTTCAGATAATTTGTAACTTCAGAAAACGTTGTATTTGTTACGTTCACTAACAGCCAAATTTGAAAGGAAATTCCAATATAATAAATATAATTTAATAGTTAGTAATAGTTATTACCATTAGTTAGTTAGTTATTATTTCGGATTTTCTAATTTTTGGGTCCCTCTGAATTTTCGGATTTTCGTTCTTATTTTCGGTTTTTCATTCTCTTGAATTTTCGGATTTTCATTCTTATTTTCGGATCTTCGAATTTTTGGATTTTGGAATTTTCCAGAATTTGCAAATTTACGAAATTTTGGAAAAATTAGGTAAAGGGGTTTTCGCATCAAAAACTCAACACTTGCCTTTTTAGTGTGGGTCCATTGAGGTCTGTTAAAGCAAAATGCAATCTGATGCGGGATAAAAAGTACCTGACCCTTTCCAAAAGCACATGGACTGAAAAATGCATAGATGTGAACGTATACCATAGGAAACCATGCTAAATTGACTGCAGTGCTTTTCTGCAAGCTGCAAAATGCACTAAAAAATGCATAGATGGGTTAATCTCAGAGCTCAGGCAAAAGCTCCATGAGGTCTTAAACTGGGCTGCCATTTTTGCCATGACAGGGAGAGAATACAAGTGAAAACAGCACACACAGCTATGTCCGAGATATAAGGCATTGCCTGGGGGAGTATCATGATCTCTGTGAGAGTTAATAAATACTTTTCCTAGCATACATGCTCTTAATTTAAAAAAATATATCTAATAATAGGTCCACTTTTTACATTGCAATAATTGTATGGTGTTTGATATATTTGAGTGTTTCACATTCTGGAGTCTTGCTAAGCTAGATGTAGAGCTATGCACTCTGTAACCTTTGTCTGTTGTCTCTGAACAGTAGGCTAACTCCTTTGAGGGGATTTAAATGAACGCACATTAATAATTATTCATATATCTTTTATTATGCCGAGGAAATGAATGGGTCCAAAAGTAAAAGGTCCTTGTCAATTCTGTGAAGAAAACATTTCAAGGTTTGTCATTGAAAGGTACAGTATTTTGTATCATAGAAACAGATTAAATTAAAGCTTTTTGTATTCTGCACAGTCGATGTATGGAATAAAATAGCAAAATTATAGATGTGAGGTTTATGGGGATGTAATTAAGTGGCATTTGAGAAGACAAATTCCATTTAAAATATATTTATGCTTGAGAAAAAATACTCTGTATGCAGTGTTCGATGTTCGTGTTGATGTTCGTGTTGATGTTCGCATTGATGTTCGCGTTGATGTTCATGTTGATGTTCGTGTTGATGTTCGTGTTGATGTTCGTGTTGATGTTCGTGTTGATGTTCGCGTTGATGTTCGTATTGATGTTCGTATTGATGTTCGCGTTGATGTTCGCGTTGATGTTCGTGTTGATGTTCGTATTGATGTTCGTGTTTATGTTCGTATTGATGTTCGTGTTTATGTTCGTATTGATGTTCGTGTTTATGTTCGTATTGATGTTCGTGTTTATGTTCGTATTGATGTTCGTGTTGATGTTCGTATTGATGTCCGTGTTGATGTCCGTGTTGATGTCCGTGTTGATGTTCGTGTTGATGTTCGTGTTGATGTTCGTGTTGCTGTTCGTATTGATGTTCGTGTTGATGTTCGTGTTGATGTTTGTGTTGATGTTTGTGTTGATGTTCGTGTTGATGTTCGTGTTGATGTTCGTGTTGCTGTTCGTATTGATGTTCGTGTTGATGTTCGTGTTGATGTTTGTGTTGATTTTCGTATTGATATTTGTGTTGATGTTCGTGTTGATGTTCATGCTGATGTTCGTGTTGATGTTCGTATTGATGTTCGTATTGATGTTCATGTTGATGTTCGTGTTGATGTTCGTATTGATGTTCGTGTTGATGTTTGTGCGTGTAAATGGTGTTGCAAAAAAAGGGGTCCCAATGAACCAATGGCTTCTAAAAGTGCTTCCTGTAAAATATATCTCTTGTATTTTCACATACAAAAAGTAACGCAACGTAAAATGTCTGAAAAGGGTGCCAACTTTTTAAAGCCAAACAGGTACAAATTCAATTTACCAACACATGCTACACCACTTCTCTACCGGAGCAATGTTTATCATTTTTTACACTCTTGTTAAATGCTGCATTATTTGCTAAAAAAACTGCAACCACCCAAAAAATATACATTTTCAGAGACCCTGGAGAATAAAACGGCGGTAGTCGCACTTTTTGTTAGGTCGCCCAATATTTGTGCAGCTCTTAATCAAATATATTTTTAGGAATAAAATACACTAAAATTAATCATAGTGCAAATAAACAGAAAAATATGCTCAAATTTGTGGGTATAATATAAAAGGTTGGGTTGTATCGAGTAAATAGATACCAAACATGTCAAACCTTAAAATTGCAGATGCCCAAGAAATAAAAAAAAAACAATGGTACCCCAAATTATCCATAGGTGATAATTTTACCTTTTTGCTGCTAGGGCCGTTTTTGCGTTTTTTGCACACATGTTTAAAAAATCATTTTGGCCCTGAAGATGATGTAAAACCCCCAAACATTATATATATATATATATATATATATATATATATATATATATATATATATTTATATTTTTTTAAAAGCAGACACCCCTAGAGAATATAAAATAGTGGTAGTTCCAATTTTTTTATGCCACACGACATTAAAGTTCTATGAAATGCAGAATTTCAGTAAAATACACAATTTTAGTGCAGACAAATGGTACACACGAACGGACTTTGCGATGGACTAGGTCCGACAGTTTTTCTGACGGACTTTGCAGCGGAGGTCCTCTGGACTTTCAAACGAACGGACTTGCCCACACACGATCACTCCAAAAGTCTGACGGATTCGAACGCGATGACGTACGACCGGACTAGAATAAGGAAGTTCATAGCCAGTAGCCAATAGCTGACCTAGCGTCGTTTTTTGTCCGTCGGACTAGCACACAGACGACTGGATTTTTCTACCGGACTCGAGTCCGTCGGACAGATTTGAAACATGTTTGATTTCTAAGTCTGTCAGACTTTTGGGAAAAGTCCGCTGGAGCCCACACATGATCGAATTGTCCGACGGATTACGGTCCGCCGGACAAAGTCTGCCGGAAAGTCCGATCATGTGTACACGGCAAAACGCAATAAATGACCCAAAGGTTCATAAGACATAAAAGACGAGGTTGAATTGAGTAAATAGATACCCAACATGTCAAACCTTAAAATTTGCGTGCGCCCGTGAAATGGCGACAAACTTCAGTGCCCTATATTTTCTAAAGGTGGCGCTTCAAGAAGGTCTGGTGCCAGAATAATTGCTCTTACTCCGGTGTGCGCGGTGATATGTAACATGTGTATCGCAATCAACGTTTTTATGTTACGTTCGTATGTGAGTATATGTGAAGGTGTGGGGCCTCAAAACAATTTTGGGGGGGGATTTTATGTGCTTGGGTGTATATAAATTTTTTTGCAACAAAAAAAAATATATTTTTTTATTTAAAAAATCCCCTATGCAATGATTTTTAGGTTGCAGGTTCTCTTTAATGAGACATGTAGGATCTAAAAGATCGCATTGCAAAGGCCCCTTTCACATGGGACGGATCCGTAATGATCCGCCCGTAAAGATCCACTGCTCAGCGGGGATCGCTCCGCTGATCCCCGCTGAGCCGACGGATGACAGGGCGGTCCTTGCACAGTGTGCAGGGACCGCCCTGTCAGACCTCCGCTCTTCTTTATGGGGGATTGGATGAACATGGACCGTCTGTCCATGTTCATCCGATCCGCTCTGCAGAAGGATGGAAAAATAAGATTTTCCTTCGTCTGCAGAATCGGACCATAGCGGAGATGGACGATATCGGGTGTCAGCGGATGTTCATCTGCTGACACCCGCTATCCCATAGGCATGCATGTATGTCCGTATTTCATCCGAAAACGGATGGATGAAATACGGACATACGGTCCGCATGTGTGAAAGGGGCCTTATGCTGATTTGAATTTTGCGAATTTGGAAAATTAGAAACACATTTCAAAACAAATAAATGGAACGAAATAAAATGAATTAAGAAAAAGAAATTAAATAAATTTAGCAAATTTAACTAAAGTATTTAAATAATGAATCAAAATGAAATGAAACTAAGTTTTTTGTTCTGCACATGTCTACCGAGAAGTGATATTATACACATTGCTTCCAGGGACATTTGTCTCTGGAGGCAGAGCCGATCGGCCCTATAGGCACACTATGCAAGCTGCTTAGGGCCCCGCCACTGTGGGGGGGCCCCCCAAGACCCAGCATCCCCCCCTGCACCTCTGGCTGGCCGTTTAGAGTGCAGTGAGGAGAGGTGGGAGGAGGTGGAAGGCGGTGATCGGCAGCTCTATGGTGCCTGAGTGGGCGGCGGGATCTCCCTGGGGTTTGTAGTACTCTCAGTGTATACAGTGGAGAGGAGAAGGGAGGGGCCTCTGACCCAGGCAGGTATCAGTTTCACTTTCACTCTGCTTGAACACTGTTGCTGATGCCCGGGTCAGAGGCCCCTCCTGTGGACACCATATAGCTGCCGATCGCCACCTCCCACCTCCACCAGCCAGGTACAGGGGAACCTCTGCAAGGGGGGGGAGTCAGCTGTTTGGGGGCCCAAATGTAAGAGGGGGGCTTTCTGGGGAC
The DNA here is from genome assembly GCA_028564925.1 of Lithobates sylvaticus. NCBI lineage: Eukaryota > Metazoa > Chordata > Amphibia > Anura > Ranidae > Lithobates > Lithobates sylvaticus. Next base: position 741,076,940 of record CM053026.1, on the reverse strand, counting down.
ACTAATGTAAGAGGGAGGGCTCTCTGGGGACACTAATGTAAGAGGGGGGCCCTCTGGGGACACTAATGTAAGAGGGGGGCCCTCTGGGGACACTAATGTAAGAGGGGGGCCCTCTGGGGACACTAATGTAAGAGGGGGGCCCTCTGGGGACACTAATGTAAGAGGGGGGCCCTCTGGGGACACCGATTTAAGGGGGGCCCTCTGGGGACCTTGGTGTAAGGAGGGGCTCTCTGAGGACCCTGATGTAAGGGGGGCTCTCTGAGGACCCTGATGTAAGGGGGGGCTCTCTGAGGACCCTGATGTAAGGGGGGCTCTCTGAGGACCTCATTCTGTTCTATATTGTTGTACTTTTTCTTTGACTGTTTTGTTTAAAGGAGGGAGGATTGTTTTGGGAGCACTGACGTGTCAGGTGTGACTGTGTGGCAATGGCAAATGGTTTACATAGCTCACGGCATCACGGGTCAAGTAGAGGGCCCCTTAGCAGAATTTTGCTTAGGGCCCCAGGGAGGTCAGGATCGGCACTGTCTGGAGGGATTAGGAAACAGATGTTCCCCAGGTTCCCCCTGCTCTCCCCGTATGAGCAGTTTCACAGTATGAGAACCTCATATAAGTAATTGGTCGGCTCTCGGAAAGGTCTTCACCGACTGAGCCAGCTTCAAGCTCACAGGTGCACTTTATTCTAATGATATGTCGCTGTCGGCCGGAGCTATTCTTGGCTGTGTGATTACCTGTGGAGATCACTGCTGGACGCACACGTAAGAGATGTGTGAACAGACATGAAAAGCAGCAGCCACTGTCCACCTATCATTATAGTGAACGGGCTCAGTGGCCACATCAGAAGATTCCTGCCACTGCAATTCGCACCTGGCCAAATCGCACATGCAAATGTAGTCTTATGGTTGTCTTCCTTATCCTTAATTTGATACTTACTGAGTAACTTACATGGAATAAGTAAGTGCATCAATAGTAGTCCTGACCAGTCGGCTGGTGTTCAAATTTTTTTTGGGGGGAGGCGCAAACAATTTCAAAAATCATATGCAGCCTTACTGTGCCCATCATATGCAGCCTTACTGTGCCCATCATATGCAAGCTCACTGTGCCCATTATTTGCAACCTCACTGTGTCCATCATATGCAGCCTCGCTGTGCCCATCATATGCAACCTCACTGTGTCCATCATTTGCAACCTCACTGTGCCCATCATATGCAGCCTCGCTGTGCCCATCATATGCAACCTTACTGTGCCCATCATATGCAGCCTCACTGTGCCCATCATATGCAACCTCACTGTGCCCATCATATGCAACCTTACTGTGCCCATCATATGCAGCCTCACTGTGCCCATCATATGCAGCCTCACTGTGCCCATCATATGCAACCTCACTGTGCCCATCATATGCAGCCTTACTGTGCCCCTCATATGCAACCTCAACATGCCCATCATATACAGCCTCAGTGTGCCAATTCCCCTACTGTGCCCATCATATGCAGCCTTACTGTGCCCATCAAATGCAGCCTGTACAGTATGGAGGGTGTACAGTATTTGTACAAATAATGTATTCTACAAATTATACTTTTTGTTTGTAAATGTCACTTTTGCGTGTGTGCATCCTGCAGGTGCCCCATTTCACAGGCAGGTTTAAAGCATCCACAGGTATGTTATTTAAAGGAATTGTGCATTTTAAATATTCTACCTTAGGCATTATTAAAAGAGTTATTCTCCCACTGAACTGTATTTTTTTTGCAGTGGAACACACCCCCCATGGCAGTACCCAGTTCACCATGTTCCTTGCCTTAAAAATAGAGATAAATACATTTCAAGGTTCGGCTCCCATTGACTACGATTCCCCAATTTCTAAACTTTTTGATCTTGTCAGCAAACATCCCACAAATTGAAGCCAGGCACACCCAGAACACTCCTTGTCCTGATTGGTTGTCTACTGATGTAAATATCTAAGCTGCCATGAATGACTTCTAAAAACTCACAGTGCCTATTTCTCCAGCAGCTTCAGTATTTTCTGGGTCACTGACCTGGAACAAATATGCTAACCGGTTCTGACTTAACTGTAAATGTCAGCCTTTCTCAACTGTTTTAATGCAGAGAAACCCTTGAAATTACTTCTGGTCCCAGGGAACACCTGCTAATATATACTATACCGTGTTTCCCCGAATGTAAGACCTACCCTAAAAATAAGACCTACCCCGATTTTACAGGAGGGCTGCAATATAAGCCCTACCCCGAAAATAAGCCCTAGTGTGTGTGTTTTTGTAGTCAAATACCTTCGGGATACAGCGCCACTCAGCGCTCAGCTGATCTCCTCCTCTTTCCCTTCCTGTCAGCGGGGATCTCACCCCTCTCTCTGCAATGTTTGGATCGCGGCGGGCTATGGAAGCACCAAGGGGCGCTCAGCTGATCTCTTCTTCTCCTGCTTGTCAGTGGGGATCTTGTCCCCCCTCCCTATGCAATGCTCTGATCATGGAATAGAGCTCTGGCGGGCTATGGAAGCGCCGAGCAGCGCGGTAAGAAGGTATGTAACACAACTGATTACAGAAACACACACCTTTCACATTATATTCTATTGCAGGGGTATCAAACTGGTGGCCCTCCAGCTGTTGCGGAACTACAAGTCCCATCATGCCTCTGCCTGAGGGAGTCGTGCTTGTAACTGTCAGCCTTGCAATGCCTCATGGGACTTGTAGTTTTGCAACAGCTGGAGGGCTGCCAGATTGAGACCCCTGTTCTATTGTAATAGAGAGAATTCTTGCAGTTTACAACCACTTTTACTTCACTTCACACTGGGGAATCCTGACAGGCAGGGAGGGAGAGGGGGCAAGAAGACAGCACATTAAATGTCAAGCCCTACCCCGAACATAAGCCCTAATGTGTTTTTGGTTGCCAAAATTAAAATAAGACCTGGGCTTATTTTTGGGAAAACACGATATCTACAGCTCACAGTACATTAGTGTGAGGGTCAGTGGAAAGAATGCTTCTTACACTTGCGGTCATTTGGAAGAATGCTGCTTACATGTTTGGCCATTGGAAAAAAAAAAAATCCTGTACAGATAGCTAAAAAGGTCATTTGTGTCAGTAGTTACTTTATCTGAGAGGCAGAAATTGCTCATTGCTCACGGAACCCCTAGCAACCTCTGGAGGAACCCGGATTGAGAAAGGATGGTCTACATCAGGGGTGCCCAACCTGCGGCCCAACCACATGTGGCCTGAGGCCCACACAAACCATAAACTTACTTAAAAATTTAGATTTGTTGGGGGGAATTTTTTGTAAAAATGTATTAACACTTAGCAACATACGGCCGAAGAAAAATTTCCATAAAGACATGAATGATCGTGTTTGGGGTGGAGGAACTTGACGGGCCTGCACAGAATCCTGACCTTAACCCAATAGAATACTTTCGGGACAAATTAGAGTGGAAACTGCAAGCCAGGCCTTCTCGTCCAACAGCGTGTGGACAGCTTTCCCAGAAGAGTTGAAGCTGTTATAGCTGTAAAGGGTGGGCCAACTCAACATCGAACCCTACAGACTAAGACTGGGATTCCATTTCAGTAAAGGTGCGTGTAATAGCAGGCGTACTTTTGACAATATAGTGTATCTAATGATCACCTTGAGAATTTATTGAAAATTGCTACTACTGTACATCCATCCAACCAGATATTGATAGTTTATCAAAAAAAGAGTGTCAAATGTCTCACTAGTTTTATGTTGCCCTCTTACTTTTATAATAAAACATATTACAATAAATGAAGTTTTATTACTTAGGCACATTATCTATATAGACTTTTTCTTCTCATCAGCTCTGCTTATTGTTAGAGTATTTTATGTGTGGCCCAAAAAATTCCTCTTCTTCCAATGTGACCCAGGAAGGTCAAAAGTTTGGACACCCCTGGTCTACATACTTGCTACTGTATGTGTTAATGACCTTAAAAGATTAAAGTTCAAGACTGCCAGGCAAGTAGCAATTTCAGCAGATCAGCAACAGCTTCAAATTTCTCTCTGTACAAGTTTCTCTAAACTATTCATAATATCGTGCAGCCGGAATGTTAATATAAGGCTATATTAATTTTTCACTATAGGTCTCCTTTGAAAGAAAACTCCAGTCTAGACAAAAGTCATTACTAAAACATGCCTCATATCCAAAAATGTTCTGTTTCTGTTGTTTAAATGGGAGCTCCAGAACTCTTCATAATGTAATGTAAAACTCTACGACCTTCATTTGCTACTGAGATCTACCATCAATGAAAGCTTGAAGGCCTTATTGGCTTGTGTCAGTATTGCTGGGGAGCCTGCGTACTAGCTCTGAGCAAACCAGCCTGTACATAATGCAGCGGCAGCTGGTGCTCAAAACTTTTGGGGAGGCGCAAACAAACTAAAACATTTTTGAAAAAAAAAACGTCAATTGCAGCCACTGTGCCATCAAACGCAGCCACTGCGCCCATCAAACGCTGCTACTGTGCCATCAAATGCAGCTACTGTGCCAAATGCTGCCACTGTGCCATCAAACGCAGCCACTGCGCCCATCAAATGCTGCTATTGTGCCCATCAAATGCAGCTACTGTGCCAAATGCTGTCACTGTGCCCATAAAAACGCAGCCACTGTGCCATCAAACGCAGCCACTGTGCCATCAAATGCAGCTACTGTGCCAAACACTGCCACTGTGCCCATCAAACACTGCCACTGTGCCATTAAATGCAGCCACTGTGTCATCAAACGCAGCTACTGTGCCAAATGCTGCCACTGTGCCCATCAAATGCTGCCAGTGTGCCCATCATATGCTGCCAGTGTGCCCATCAAACGTTGCCAGTGTGCCAACTGCCCATCAAATGCTGCCAGTGTGCCCAACTGCCCATCAAATGCTGCCAGTGTGCCCAACTGCCCATCATATGCTGCCAGTGTGCCCATCAAATGCTGCCAGTGTGCCCAATCGCCCATCAAATGCTGCCAGTGTGCTCAACTGCCCATCAAATGCTGCCAGTGTGTCCATCATATGCTGCCAGTGTGCCCATCAAATGCTGCCAGTGTGCCCAACTGACCATCATATGCTGCAGTTCACTACTTACCAGCTCTGCTCGGGCCGTTGGTTCCGCTCAGGCAGTGCGTTCCACGGAGCTTCTGACGTCACTTTCGGTTTCCCTGTGGCACAGGGAAACTGGAAGTAACCTCTTAACTGGAAGAACAAAGCACCCATTCGTAGTGATACTATGGGCGGAAGTTGTTTGGCACAATGGAATGCCTCACAAAGCAGGTAAAATCCTGCAAATGAAGCGCCTCGCCTGCAATCTCATGATTGCATTGACCTGGCGCTTCCCATAGAGCACTGTGTCCAGCGCCTGAACACAGTGCACTTAAAGGATTTATTTTTTATTTTTATTTTGTAAAGGGCCTTTTTAAAAAAAAAAACATATATATTTTTTTACTGCTGGGGGGATGGGGGGGGGGGGGCTATGGATGGGCCACCACTGAAGAATGTAAGAGCTATCTATCTATCTGTCTATCTATCTGTATCTATTGTCTGGCAGTGGCACCGGTGTCTCAATGGCTGTGAGGCTTAAGCACTTACAGCCGCCCACACAGCCTACTGCTTCTGCTCCTCTCTCTTCTCCCTCCCACAATCGGGCTGTGCGGCTATGAGGAGAGAGAAGAGGAAAGAGATGAAGGCCATGTGACAGGCTGCATGGTTGAAGCCACAGTTGCCAGAGGAGAGCCCACCTACTGCCCAAGACTTCACAGGGCAGAGATTGGCTAGAAATGAGGACGCTGGCCAGTTAGCCCAAGGAGCAGTTGGTATGTTCTTGTGAAGTGTGGTTCCCAAAGGGGCAATTCCTGTTAAGAGAGACCTTACAGGACTACAAGTCCTGGGGGAGTAGTGGACTTCGAGGGGAAGGAGGGGAAGCTCAGGTTCTGGAGAAGATCTGCTGTCATGGCCCTCAGAGACTGCAGGAAGCTACCTGGCATTCTTAACACCCTTGAGAAGACAATGACAATGAACTTCAGAGGCGTAAGAGGTCTCTGGCTACCATCGTTGCTGTACTCCTAGTAAAAAAGAAATCACCACCCCAATTTGGGGCTCCCCAGGATTATTCTCCTATTCCCATTCAAATTTCCAAAACTCTGTCTAATGCCACGTACACACGGTCGGACTTTCCGACGGGAAATGTTCGATGTGAGCTTGTTGTCGGAAAGTCCGACCGTGTGCATGCTCCATCGAACATTTGCTGTCGGAAAGCAGGTTCTCAAATTTTCCGCCAACTTCAATAGTTGTCGGAAAGTCCGATTGTGTGTACACAAGTCCATCGCACAAAAGCTCACGCATGCTCGGAATCAAGCAGAAGGAGCCGCACTGGCTATTGAACTTTTTTCTCTGGGTGGGATGGGGTAAACAGCTCAATCTCAGTATTGCAGGATACTAGGCTAATCAGGGCAATAACTTCTCTGCAGGATGTTGAAACCTTGTAAGAAGATCTGAACAAATTGGTGGGGTGGGCAACTACATGGCAAATGAGGTTTAATGTTGAAAAATTTAAAATAATGCATTTGGGTGGTAAAAATATGAATGCAATCTATACACTGGGGGGAGAACCTCTGGGGGAATCTAGGATGGAAAAGGTAGATGATAGGCTCAGCAATTCCAAGCTGCTGCAAGCAAAGCCAACAGAATATTGGAATGCATTAAAAAAGGGATTAACTCCAGAGATAAAATGATAATTCTCCCGCTCTACAAGACTCTGGTCCGGCCGCACCTGGAATATGCTGTCCAGTTCTGGGCACCAGTCCTCAGGAAGGATGTACTGGAAATGGAGCGATTACAAAGAAGGGCAACAAATCTAATAAAGAGGCTGGAGGACCTTAGTTATGAGGAAAGATTACCAGCACTGAACTTATTCTCTCTGGAAAAGAGACGCTTGAGAGGGGATATGATTTCAATGTACAAATACCGTACTGGTGACTTCACTCTCCTCTTCTCTCCTCTATTCTCTTCGTCTATTCTTCTGTGTCTTCTCTTCTTCTTCTTCTCTTTCTTCCTTTCTTCTTCTCTTTCTATTCTGGCTTGTACTATTCTTCTTTCTTCTTCTTCGTTCATTCTTCTTCTTCCTGTCGCTTTCTTCTTACTTCTTCTATTCTTCTCTGCTGCCTCTTCGTATTCTCCTTTCTTCTTTCTCCTCTCTCTAATTCTTTCGTTCCTCCTTTCTCTTCTAATTCTTATTCGTTCTTCATTCTTTTCTTTCTTTTCCTCGCTTCGTCTCCGTATTTCTTTTCTCTCTCTCCTTCGTTCTCTTATTCTTCCTTTCTTGTCTTTCTTCTTTCTTTTCTTCTTTCTTTCCCTTCTTTCTTTCTTTCTTTCCATCTATTCTTTCTTTCTCTTTTTTCTTTCTGTCTTCTCTCCTCTTCTTCTCTTCTCTTCCTATGCTGTCTCTCCTCTCAGGAATGATGTACTGGAAATGGAGCGATTACAAAGAAGGCAACTCTTTCAATGTACAAATACCGTACTGGTGACCCCACAATAGGGATACAACTTTTACGCGAAAGGGAATTTAAAAAGACACGCAGCCATTCACTAAAATTAGAAGAAATGGGTTTAACCTTAAACTGCATAGAGGGTTAATTACTGTAAGCCCCCGTACACACGGTCGGAAATTCCGACGGAAAATGTCTGATCGGACCATGGAAACGACGGAAAAAATTTGAGAGCAGGATCTAAAATTTTTCGACAAAAAAATCCGATCAGACTTTTTCCGATCGTGTGTAGGGAATTCCGACAGACAAAGTGCCACACATGCTCAGATCAAATTACGAGACCAAAGCTATTGGCTACTAGCTTCTACATAGTTCCGTAGTAAGCAACGAACATCACCACGTTCGTAATGATCGTAATTTCTGACAACTTTGTCCGACCGTGTGTGTTCAACACCAGTTTCGGACAAAATCCGTCGGAAAAAAACGAACGGATTTTGTGGTTGGAATTTCTGACCGTGTGTACGGGGGCTAAGAGCAATAAGGATGTGGAATTCTCTTCCACAGGCGGTGGTTTCAGCGGGGAGCATCGATAATTTAAAAAAAAACTATTTGATCCCTTTCACACTGAGCCGCGCCGGGCGGTTAGCTAGTTTTAGCTGCGCTTTTCGGCCGAAGAAATGGTTGAATGCGTCTAAAAAATGCCGCTGTCGAATCGTATACACCGCTCCTAAACCACTCCAAAGACTCTGCTTGCAGGACTCTTTCTAACGTCTTGCAAGCGCACCGCTCCAGTGTGAAAGCACTCGGGATCTCACACTGGAGCTGCAGGGGAGGCGTTTTACAGGCGATTTTTTAAGCCCTTTAGCGCCGGAGTAACGCCTCAGTGTGAAAGGGGTCTTATATAGGCCCCTTGAACGACCATAACATACAGGGTTATACAATGTAATACTGACATATAATCACACACATAGGTTGGACTTGATAGACTTTTTTCAACCACACCAACTATGTAACTATGTAGACCCCAAATCCCCACTGCACCCAGGGCAGCCGCCCCTCCTGCCCCCCCTTGTCCCGGCCCTGGGCGTGGGGGGGGGGGAACCAAAGCAAATTATTATCAGCTTTAAAAAAAAGCAAATTTTTTTATATATTCTCTAGGAGGTATCTATTAGGTTCCTGAAAGTCTTCCTTTGTAGAAAAAGAAACCTATATTTGTTGTGATGTTGCATGATATAAATAGCATCACTTTCAATATTCGGAGCAATGTATTGCTGGCTCTGATGTATGGTGATAACTTATCTAAGTACACCAAATGGATACAAATGTAGCTCTACTTTGTGCATACATTGAGGTGATATTAAAAGTGTTACATCACTTATACAATGTACATTGTGTAACGGCAGCTAATAAAATACTGCCGGGACGTTTCATACATAATAACGTGCACAATGAATCAAAATCATAGTCCATTAAACAGATTTTATACCTATTCCGCAGAGGGAAGAGCTGGCAAGGCGCAGAATGAAGTGGCAATCTTTATAGCGCTGTTGTAAAGGAGTAAAACAATTGATGGCGGTATAAATCACTTTGCAGAGAACATCAAGTTCAGGTTTTGTTAGGTGTTTGTTGTGGGATTGGTTAGAGTTATTCTCACTTTTTATTTTTTTGCAAAACCGGATTTCGGGTCGGCAATACAGAATGATGAGGTCTGTGGGAAAGGCATAGTAAGCTGTGCAATGGAATACTTGGAGACTCAGGGGTTCAAGCTGAATTCTAGTCAAACAGATAAAAATTGGATATGGGTGCTGCTTTACCTGCTACAGTATTTCTGTCCATCCAGTCCTGAAACTTAAGCCCCATACACACGGTCGGACTTTTTCATGGATTCTGTCCGATCGGACAATGTTGTTGAAAAATCAGACCGTGTGTATGCACCATCGGACAGTGTACGTCGGATTGTCCGACGGACAAAGTCTTATCTCCTGCTGGAAAGATTTGCCGACAACACGGTCCGATCACACCAAATCCGATCGTGTGTACGGTTGTCCGACCGGACAAAGTGCTACGCATGCTCAGATCACATTACAAGACCAAAGCTATTGGCTACTAGCCTCTACGTAGTCCCGTCGTAGGCAACAAACGTCACCACGTTCAGAATGATCGGATTTTCCGACAACTTTGTCCGACCGTGTGTACGCAAAACCAACATCAGACAAAGTATGACGGACAGGATCCGACCGACCTGGTCCGCGGATTGTCCGACCGTGTGTATGGGGCTTTACACAGCTCTGCCACACATCGCACAAATGCTGACTGTGTCCCCTGCTCACTCCCAGCCTGCTGATTGGACAGTGAAGGAGCAATCACGGACTTAGAAGGTCAGCCCACTGCTCATGTCAAAATTAAAGGGGTTGTAAAGGTAAAAAAATTTCACCTTAATGCATTCTATGCATTAAGGTGAAAAAACATCTGACTATATCGTCCCCCCCCCCCAGCCCCCCCGTTTTATTTACCTGACCCCTCGAAAGTCCCGCACTCGCCCCCGACATCATCTTTGCCGCTCACCCTGGCCGTTGATTGGCTAGAGTGGATGGATTGAAAGTAGCGCAGCCATTGGCTCACGCTGCTGTCAATCACATCCAATGACGCGGCTCGCCGGGGGGGGAGGCCGAGGGATACAGAGAGCGGCTATAGCCACCGGCTGTATCACGGGAGCGCGCCCGCAAGTACTTCTCACCATGCGAGGGAGCTCGCATAAACGTGAGAAGTACTTGTGGGGGGGAAGCCAAGACAGCCGCAGAGGGACCCCAGAAGACCAGGTTCGGGGCCACTCTGTGCAAAACTAGTTGCACAGTGGAGGTAAGTATAACATGTTTGTTATTTAAAAAAAAAAATTTTCCTTTACAAAATTTTTTTTCCTTTACAACCCCTTTAATGGTTCCCTATGAGAGACGTTTTAACTGGTCCGATTTGTGTCAGTCCGACTTTGATAATGCTTTGTGTATTACTTTGGTCCGATTACAGCCCATTGATTTGAATGAAAGTCAGGATCGATCATAATCTTAACTGATCTGACTTGTGGTGTGACTTGTGCTTGGAGGATCTTGAGGGGGAACGCCACGCCAAAATGAAAAAAAAATGGCGTGGGGTCCCCTCCCAAAATCCATACCAGACCCTTATACGAGAATGCAGCCCGGGAGGCCAGGATGGGGGAGGGCGAGCGAGCACCCCCAAACCATACCAGGCTACATGCCCTCAACATAGGGGGGTGGGTGCTTTTGGGCAGGGGGGGCGCTACGTCCCCCCCTCCCCAAAGCACCTTGTTCCCATGTTGATGGGGACAAGGGCCTTGTTTACATAGGCAGACATTCTGCCTCTCTACTGGATCATCGGTGGGTGTCAGTGGACATCAAGTACCTGCCCCTGGGATCCGGCTGTGTGTGCATGTGCGTCTCCTCCCCAGAAGAGCCATATCACGTATATAAAAAAGGGAGCGTCCCCCATGTGGGGTTTTCGAGGCAGCGAATGAATGAAAAAATCCTGAATAAATAAAAAATTTTACTTGGATGTTTTTTATTATAACAAAATATCAAAAATATATTTGACAATGACTGTTAAGATATGAGCCGTGACCCGGTGGGGTCGAAACGTGTCAGAATTACCAACATTTTAGCGCATGTCTATGGTTTATTACTATGTATTATTGTATTTAGCTGTACTGACGCTGTTGTTGTTGCTTTTTTATATCTCCTGTACCCCAGCTCATATCTTAACAGTCATTGTCAAACATATTTTTGATATTTTGTTATAATAAAAAACATCCAAGTAAAATTTTTTATTTATTCAGCATTTTTTTATTCATTCGCAGCCTCGAAAACCCCACATGGAGGACACTCCCTTTTTTGATATTTTCCGGGGTGCGCAGCAGTTTTCTTCTCTCCCATAAGTGTCTTTCCTTCTATACCCACTTCAGCCTCGGACCAATTTGCAGCCAAAGGACCAGGCCCCTTTTTGCGATTCGCCACTGCGTCGCTTTAACTGACAATTGCGCGGTCGTGCGGCGTGGCTCCCAAACAAAATTGGCGTCCTTTTTTTCTCACAAATAGAGCTTTCTTTTGGTGGTATTTGATCACCTCTGCGGTTTTTATTTTTTGCGCTATAATCAAAAATAGAGCAACGATTTTGCTATAATAAATATCCCCAAAAAATATATAAATTTTTTTTTTCTCCTCAGTTTAGGCCGATACGTATTCTTCTATATATTTTTGGTAAAAGAAAAAAAAAATAGCGATTATTGATTATTGGTTTGCGCAAAAGTTATAGCATTTACAAAATAGGGGATAGTTTTATAGCATTTTTATTAATATATTTTTTTTACTAGTAATGGCGGCGATCAGCGACTTTTATTGTGACTGCGACATTATGGCGGACACATCGGACATTTTTGACACATTTTTGGGACCATTGTCATTTATACAGCAATCAGTGCCATTTAAATGCATTGATTCCTGTATAAATGACACTGGCAGTGAAGGAGTTAACCACTAGTGGGGGGGGGGGTTAAGTGTGTGTTTTTTTTAACTGTAGGGGGGCGTGGCTTGGCGTCTGACGCCACTGATCGTCTTTCCCTATAACAGGGAACAGACGATCAGTGACAGGCTCAGTAGGAAGCACGGGGAGAGGTTTGTTTACACAGACCTCTCCTCGTTCTTCAGCTCGGTGACCAGATCGCGGGACACCAGCAGCGATCAGGCCCGCTGGTCCCACGGCCATGGTCACGGAGCTCAGGACGGGGTCGCGACCCATGGCTGGGCTCTTAAAGAGACACGTACAGGTACGTGATTGTGCCCAGCCGTGCCATTCTGCCGACGTATATCGGCGTGAGGCGGTCCTTAAGTGGATACAGATCACGTATATATACTGTACATGAACCGGGGCATAAGTGCCGCCCCGTAGCAGTAAAACTGCTATGGGGTGGACCTAAACTGGTTAAACCAAATTTAAGACTGAATTTATACCTTTCTGAGTGTGTTTCCATTCATTTCTACACACCCTATCAACATCAATTTTTAATTTTTTTATTTTAATCACTGCCATTGTTATTAATATGACCCATAAGACACGTCGACGCATCAAAAAATGAACAATGCGCATCAACGTTTAACAAGGATAATAATTGGCACCATTAAAAAAATATAATAAAATAGGTAAACCTGGGTATACATTAGTAGAAATTTGTTTGAAATGTTTCATTCTACAAATGTTCGCTCAATTTTCTAATCGTTAGTTGGGTCCGATCAACATTCATTTTTTTTAACCACAGTGACGGGAAGATTTGAAGGAGCAGGATGGACATTTTTCTAACAGTGTATGTGGCTTTTATTTAGTAAAGTTAATTTGTTCTACAATCAAATGTTAGCAAAAATAACCAGGTGTTTGGCTAGATAGAGAGTGAGTTAGAACACTGTGCCGCAGATGCTCTCTATGACCTCACTGAAATGACATGCTGGATCTAGCAACACTGTCTGCCTCCCACCAGCAGGTGGACCAGACAAGCCAAAGTAGCTCCATAGACTTGTATACTGGCCGCATTAGACTGTGGAAGTGCTGAATGGGAGCCATGCTGTGGAATCCTATGGACCACTGAACTACAGTACCCACAAGGAGATATTGAGGGAGGAGGAAAGGCTTTATTTCCCGGGCTTCAGTTAGGGTTGCCACCTGTCCAGGATTCACCTGGACAGTTTGGGTTTGGAATCATGTGTCCGGGTTTCAAACTGTCTGAAACCCGTACACATTATTCAGACTGGACTATGACTTCCCAGCAGGGTTACTGACTGCAGCTGTCTAAGCCGAGAGTGTCTGTTACACTCTCTTTCACACTGCCCAAAGCCAACAGTAACAATCCCCCCACCCATACACACACACACACACAGACAGGAGAGGAGAGAGGGCTCTGCCCACACTCTAATCCCCGCCGCTGTGCCTCAGAAAAGGAAAATGGGGGTTGGAAATTTGAAGTCCAGCAACCTCAGATACATCTGGATGAGAGGTGCTGACTGCCAAGGGGTGAGTGAGCTCACCATCCATCCCTGTCTGTAACTGAAGTCTCGCCCCTTCTGTCTCCTGCCTCTGAGTGAGTACACCAAGGTAAATCAGGGTTCTCAGAGTACCCCTTACATTAGAGTTCCCCTTTACACCAGAAGCCACAGTGTTCCCCCTTACATCAGAGTCCTCTCCATACATCAGAGTTCTCAGTGCTCCCCCTTAACCACTTCCCGACCGGCGCACGCCGATGTACGTCAGCAGAATGGTACGGACAGGTATAAGGGCGTATATATAAGTCCCTTTTTAAATGCCGCCGTGCCATCGGGAGCGCGTCGGGACCCCCGTGAGGCTAGGGACACCCGCGATCGTCTCGCGGGATGGCTGAACGGGGAGATGCAGAAATAAACAGCATCTCCCCGTTCTGCCTAGCAACTAGTGACGCCGATCTCTGCTCCCTGTAAATGGAGCAGAGATCAGCATTCACTAGCTGACAGCCACGCCCCCCCACAGTAAGAAACACACCCCTAGGCATACTTAACCCCTACACTGCCACCTAGTGGTTAACCCCTTCACTGCCAGTGTCATTTAGACAGGAATCAATGCATTTAAATAGCATTGATTGCTGTATAAATGACAATGGTCCCAAATATGTGTCAAAAATGTCCAATGTGTCCGCCATAATGTCGCAGTCACAATAAAAATCGCTGATCGCCGCCATTACTAATAAAAAAAAAATATTAATAAAAATGCTATAAAACTATCCCCTATCTTGTAAACGCTATAACTTCTGCACAAACCAATCAATAATCGCTTATTGCGTTTTTTTTAACCAAAAATATGTAGAAGAATACGTATCGGCCTAAACTAAATTTTTTTTTATATATTTTTGGGGGATATTTATTATAGCAAAAAATAAAAAATAATGTGTTTTTTTCTAAATTGTCGCTCTTTTTTGTTTATAGCGCAAAAAATAAAAAACGCAGGGGCGATCAAATACCACCAAAAGAAAGCTCTATTTGTGGGAAAAAAAAGGACGTCAATTTTGTTTGGGAGCCACGTCGCACGACCGCGCAATTGTCAGTTAAAGCGACGCAGTGCCGAATCGCAAAAAGGGGCCTGGTCCTTTGGCTGCAAATTGGTCTGGTCTGAAAGTGGTTAAATCAGGGTTCCCAGAGTATCCCTTATGTTAGAGTCCCCAGAGTTCCCCCTTACATTAGAGTCTGCAGAGTCCCCCTTACAGTGAAAGGGAACACTGCGAGTTCAGATGTAAAGGGAAACTCTGTGGACTCTGATATAAAGGGGGACTCTTGTGATTAACTTCATATGATTAGAAATGTTTTTAATTGCAAAATATATGTATAGTTTATATCGTAAAAAAAATTGCTATGCGCCGCTAAAGTGTTCGGGTTTGGCTTGAAGAAAAGGTGTCAAGTCTAAGTACAAGGAGCTTCCGCTTTTGCTGCACGGAGACCTGAGTGAGCACACCTGCCTTTCTGGGTGTGCGCCCACCTGATATAAGCCTGCGACCTGAGCCAGAGATCAGGTTCCTGTGTGCTGGGGACCAGAGAGAGAATAGATTGTAGTGTGCAGAGGGTGAGGACTGTTGGCAGGACACGGACCATTGCTGCAGAGAGACCAGAGCACTGTACACCTGTGGGTTGAAGAATGGAGCCATTGCAGGCAGACCCAGAGAACATCTGAATAGCAGGACTATTGCTGCCATACCGCTGGGACTGTTAAGAGGGCACTGTTCCCATAGACTTTGTTGCTGCTAGTAGGGACTGAGCAGATACAGTGCCTTGAAAATGTATTCATACCCCTTGAAATATCCAACATTTTGTCATGTTACAACCAAAACCGGAAATATATTTTATTGGTATTTTATGTGATAGACCAACACAAAGTGGCACACAATTGTGAAGTGGAAGGAACATGATAAATGTTTTTCAAAATGTTAAATAATAATAATTATGTGAAAAGTGTGGGGTGCATTTGTATTAAGCCCCCCCCCCCCCCCCAGTCAATACTTTGTAGAACCTCCTTTCACTGCAATTACAGCTGTAAGTCTTTTTGGGGATGTCTCTACCAGCTTTACACATCTAGAGAGTGAAATTTTTGGCCATTCTTCTTCGCAAAATAGCTCAAGCTCTGTCAGATTGGATGGAGAGCGTCTGTGAACAGCAATTTTTAAGTCTTGCCACAAATTCTTAATTGGATTTAGTTCTGGACTATGACTGGGCCATTCTAACACATGTATATGCTTTGATCTAAACCATTCTATTGTAGCTCTGGTTGTGTGTTTAGGGCCAAAGGCCATGTATTGTAAAGTCTTGGATGAGAACCTTTTTCCCTCAGCCAGAACACTGAAGATGGGTCATGGATTGGTCTTCCAGCATGACAATGACCCAAAACACACTGCCAAGGCAACAAAGGAGAGGCTCAAGAAGAAGCACATTAAGGTCATGGAGTGGCCTAGCCAGTCTCCAGACCTTAATCCGAATCTGAAACTTCGAGTGGCCAAGCGACAGCAGCCAAGAAACCTTAAGGATTTAGAGAAGAAGAGTGGACCAAAATCCCTCCTGAGATGTGTGCAAACCTAGTAACTAGGGGTGAGCCTGTGGTTCGAGTTGAACGTAAGTTCAATTTGAACATCGGGTGTTCGTTTGTTCTAAAACAAACCGAACATATTTGAGTTCGCAGTGCATTGCTGTATGATGATTGGCCAAAGCATGCACCCGACCTTCATGCTTTGGCCAATCAAAGCGTGCTCTGCTGAGAGAGCAATAATTGGCCAAAGGCAGGGGGCCTTTGGCCAATCATGGCTCAGGGTGACTAAGTCCACGCCCCACACTATATATGGCTGCTTACAGAGCGGTTGTGTGTAGTGTTGTTGGTGTGGACAGAGGGATAGCTTGAGTTAGATTAAGCAGGCAGTTTATTCAGTTAGTGGCAGTGTATTTGATATATATATATATACAGTCAGTCTAGTTTATATATATATATATATATATATATACTCTGCATTCAGTGTAGCCTATATCTACAGTGCATTCAGTGGTGTACTGTTTCTAAAACACTTCAGGCAGTGTACACAGTATGTACAGTTTCTACTACACTTCTGGTGGTGTGCACAGTATACAATACAGTGCACCCATTGTACACTTTCTAATACACTTCAGGCAGTGTACGCAGTATCTAATATAGTGTGTAGTGTGGTGTTCCAAAACAAAAAAATGCATCATGTCCGGAAGGCCACCAAGGAGAGGCAGATGCTCACAGGCCACTAAAAGAGGACAAGCAGCCTCTGTGTCTACAGCCAACAGTGCTGGTCATGGACATGGTGAATCCTCTGCAGGTGGCCGTGGGGCATGCTTGTCCTTTTTTGCTTCTGCTGGCCGTGTTATTGAGCCATAACATGCAGAAGAGTTGGTGGAGTGGATAACAAAGCCGTCCTCATCCTCTGTCACCCAGGCTCAGAGTAGTTTGCCTTCCAATGCAGCTGCCAAAGCGGCCTATTCCACCTACTCCTTGTCCGCAGTCACTCCTTTTGTAGCCCCACCATCATGCACGGAGGAGTACCCAGAAATATTGGACCACACTGTCGGTTATATGCTGCTGGAGGATGCGCAGCGATTTGAAGGCTCTGATGTTGGTTCCCAGGTTGAGGAAGGGAGTAACGTGAGCCTAGAGAGAGGGGGTGCCACAGAAGGACAAGAAACTGGCAGTCATGTTTCACAGCAGGGCCTGTTCCTGCGCCCAACAAGATTATCTGTGAGGGATTACAGTGTTGTGGCACCATAACCACCCAAGGCCCAATTTTTCTGCCCCTGTTGAACAGGGGCATGTAATTACATTTCTTGATATAATATTTCACAGCAGGGCCTGTTCCTGCACCCAACAAGAGTAACTCTGAGGACTTACAGTGTTCTGGTACCACCAACACCTAAGGCCCACTTTTCTGCAGAGTGTATAGGGCAGGCCGTGTAGTATATATACTGCTGTTCAGAGTATATAGTGCCTGGGGGTCTAGGGTACCCCCCCCACGCCATTTTAAAAAACAAATTGGTGCAGGGTTCCCCTTAATATCCATACCAGGCCTGAAGGGCCTGTTATGGATTTTGGGGGGGCATCCACGCCATTTTTTTAGGTATTTTTGGTATTTTTATCTATATTGCCGGGATCCGACAATATGTTACAGCTGCAAGCACTTTTAAATTCAATTTTTTCCTTTAGAAATGTAATTTTGCAGTGGCACTGTTAGTAACATGGGAAAGATGCGCTACTTTACAGGCATACTAAGGACACCCCCAGGCACGTTATTTAACCTGAAGCCAAACGCCTACTGTCTATTGACGATGGAGTGGTGCGGCTCTTGTGGCGGGACGCCGTCATATGACGGCGTCTACATTTTGGCCACTAGGGGGGCGCGCGCGGGCGCGCCGCATCGCTGGGGATCTGATGCGCGTGCCCGGCGGCCGCGATGTCCGCCGGGCACCCGCGATTGCCCAGTAACTGAGCAGGACGTGGATCTGTGTATGTAAACACACAGATCCACATCCTGTCACTGGAGAGGAGACCGATGGTGTGTCCCTTGTACATAGGGACACCGATCGGTCCCCTCCCCCTAGTCAGTCCCCTCCCCCCACAGTTAGAATCACTAACATAGGCAACATATTAACCCCTGCAGCGCCCCCTAGTGTTAACCCCTTCCCTGCCAGTCACATTTATACAGTAATCAATGCATTTTTATAGCACGGATCGCTGTATAAATGTGAATGGTTGCAAAAATGTGTCAAAAGTGTCCGATATGTCCGATGTCGCAGTCATGATAAAAATTGCAGATCCCCGCCATTACTAGTAAAAAAAAAAAATAATAATAAAAATGCTATAAATCTATCCCCTATTTTGTAGACGCTATAACTTTTGCGCAAACCAATCAATAGACGCTTATTGCTATTTTTTTTTTACCAAAAATATGTAGAAGAATACGTATCGGCCTAAACTGGGGAAAAATTTTGTTTAAAAAAAAAAAAGAAAATTGGATATTTATTATAATAAAAAGTAAAAAATATTATGTTTTTTCAAACTTGTCGCTCTTCTTTTATTTATAGCGCAAGAAATAAAAACCGCAGAGGTGATCAAATACCACCAAAATAAAGCTCTATCTGTGGGGAAAAAATGATAAAAAATGTATTTGGGTACAGCGTTGCATGACCGCGCAATTGTCATTCAAAATGCGACAGCGCTGAAAGCTGAAAAATGGCTTGGTCAGGAAGGAGGTGTTCGTGCCTGGTAAGCAAGTAGTTAAAGGAATATTTCATTTTTATTGTTTTACTTTAAGCATTATTAAAATTACTGCTCCCGAAAAAAATGCTGTTTTTAAAACTTTTTTTTGCGTTGATACATGTCCTCTGGTACAGGGCCGGGTCCCTAAAAACTTTTTATGGCAATAACTTGCATATAAGCCTTTAAAATTAGCACTTTTGATTTTTCACATTCGCGTCCCATAGACTTTAACGGTGTTCGCGTGTTTGAACACATTTTTTGCCTGTTCGCAAGTTCTGCTGCGAACTGGGGGGTGTTCGGCTCATCCCTACTAGTAACCAACTACAAGAAATGTTTTACCTCTGTGGTTGCCAACAAGAGTTTCTCCACCAAGTACTAAGTCATGTTTTGCTTGGGGATCAAATATTTATTTTACTCACTGAACTTGCACTGAACTCTGTTTATAACATTTGTATCATGTGTTTTTTTCAGTTTTTTTTTGATTGATCATTTAAAATATACCTATGATAAAAAAATTATAGACCCTGTGCAAATTTGCAAAATCTGCAGGGGATCAAATAATAATTTTCCCCACTGTAGATTTGAAAGGGCAAAGGGCACAAAAACACACCCATGTTAAAATAAGGGCATTTTATAAGCAAGAGGGATTAAGTGAATAATCTATCAGGGATAAATAAAATGAGAAAAAAAAAATAAAAATTAAGTATATTGGAAAAAGTGTAGCATACAACATGAATACTGGATCTAGTACTAAAATACAGAAAGATTAATTAACCACTAGCCAACCAGCTCGCGCAGATGTTCTGCGGCAGGGCGGCTCTCCTGCGCGAATCGACATACCTGAACGTCGGACCATGCAAAGAGGATAGCGGGCGCATGCACGTCCCTGTGGGTTCCGCGCACTCGATGTCCGCCGTAGGCTCGGGATCGATGTGAGGAGAGGCAGAACGGGGAACTGTCTATTTAAACAAGGCGATTCTCTGTTCTGCCAGAGGACGACAGAGATTTACTGTTCCCATTGTTCAGGAACAGTGATCTCTGTCATGTTCCAGTAAGCCCATCCCCCCTACAGTTAGAACACACTTAACCCCTTGATCGCCCCCTAGTGTTAACCCCTTCCCTGCCAGTGCAATTTTTACCTTGATCAGTGCATTTTTTTTAGCACTGATTAATGTAATAATGTCACTGGTCCCCAAAAGGTATCATTTGGGGTCAGATTTGTCCGCCGCAATGTTACAGTCCCGCTAAAAATTGCAGATCACCGCCATTACCAGTAAAAACAATAAAAATAAATAAAAATCCCTAAATCTATTCCGTAGTTTATTGACACGATAACTTTTGCGCAAACCAATCAATGTTTACCTATTGCAATTTTTTTACCAAAAATATGTAGAACAATATATATCGGTCTAAACTGATGAATAAATTAGTTTTTTTTATATATTTTTTGGGCTATATATTATAGCAGACATTTTTTTGTATATAGTGCAAAAAAAAAAACGCAGAGGTGATCAAATACCACCAAAAGAAAGCTCTATTTGTGGGTAAAAAAGGATGTCAATTTTGTTTGGGTACATCATGGCACGACCGCGCAATTGTCAGTTAAAGTGACACAGTGCCTTATTGCAAAAAATGGCCCGGTCATTAAGGGAGCAAATCCTTCCGGGGGTGAAGTGGTTAAAGAATAATTATACTATTAGGTACATCTTTATTTAAGTAAAATACATTTTAGTATAACAACTCAATTGTAATAAAAAAAAAAAATCTTTATAAAAAATGATTTTTTTTTATATTACAAGTTTCCTGATATTTGGCTGGTGAAATGTAAAACTGTCTTCCATAAATCAGAAAAAGGTATGAGAACAAAAGTGGTTAAATAGCATAATGACTTACTGTACCAATTCTACATATTGTATCATATATTTTAAGATATTAGATTTTTCGGAAAAATTTACCCATCTGAACCAAATTAAATATATAAAATAAAACTCAGGACATTTTGTGATTACACCATTTTTATTTTCCAAACCATTTTTTTATTTTTTTAGAAAACATCTTTTTGATTACGTTTTTTCCCCTGATATTATTGCATTTTGAAGAACAAAAATGGTGGATGGTGGAAGTTAGAATAGAAAAAAAGAACAAAGCTACTTTCTAAACAGTGTGGAGAACCCTTGTGGGAATATCAGGACATGCTGATATTCTGTCATTTGCAAAAAATCCAACAGCAAAGGTATAAAAATATTTATGGAACCCCTCTGGCAACAATGCATAAAGTCAGTGGTCTACAACATCCATATTTTATATAAAATATGGATGATGTAGACCACTGGCTTTAGGCTCAATTCACAAAGCTTTAACACTATGACAAGCAACTTCATTTCAGTCATGTAACTGTGGTTATCTCGGCATAAAATAACTATAGTTTTTTTAAAAACAATGCATAAACTTCATGAATTTACATTAGCTTTTGGTGTATGAAAGGTTTCTTCCTCCTGTGGTCAAGAGGGATGGCTCACAAATATGTTCTTTATGTATCACGTTGAGTTACAACTATTGCCACTGCCGCATAGGAGGACAAAGGGAGAGGGGCCTTGTTGGAAAGGGACTATAGGAGGACAAAGGGAGAGGGGCCTTGTTGGAAAGGGACTATAGGAGGACAAAGGGAGAGGGGCCTTGTTGGAAAGGGACTATAAGAGGACAAAGGGAGAAGGGCCTTGTTGGAAAGGGACTATAGGAGGACAAAGGGAGAGGGGCCTTGTTGGAAAGGGACTATAGGAGGACAAAGGGAGAGGGGTCTTGTTGGAAAGGTACTATAAGAGGACAAAGGGAGAAGGGCCTTGTTGGAAAGGGACTATAGGAGGACAAAGGGAGAGGGGCCTTGTTGGAAAGGGACTATAGGAGGACAAAGGGAGAGGGGCCTTGTTGGAAAGGGACTATAGGAGGACAAAGGGAGAGGGGCCTTGATGGAAAGGGACTATAGGAGGACAAATGGAGCGGGGCCTTGATGGAAAGGGACTATAGGAGGACAAATGGAGCGGGGCCTTGTTGGAAAGGGACTATAGGAGGACAAAGGGAGAGGGGCCTTGTTGGAAAGGGACTATAGGAGGACAAAGGGAGAGGGGCCTTGTTGGAAAGGGACTATAGAAGGACAAAGGGAGAGGGGCCTTGTTGGAAAGGGACTATAGGAGGACAAAGGGAGAGGGGCCTTGTTGGAAAGGGGCTATAGGAGGACAAAGGGAGAGGGGCCTTGTTGGAAAGGGACTATAGGAGGACAAAGGGAGAGGGGCCTTGTTGGAAAGGGACTATAGGAGGACAAAGGGAGAAGGGCCTTGTTGGAAAGGGACTATAGGAGGACAAAGGGAGAGGGGCCTTGTTGGAAAGGGACTATAGGAGGACAAAGGGAGAGGGGCCTTGTTGGAAAGGGACTATAGGAGGACAAAGGGAGAGGGGCCTTGTTGGAAAGGGACTATAGGAGGACAAAGGGAGAGGGGTCTTGTTGAAAAGGGACTATAAGAGGACAAAGGGAGAAGGGTCTTGTTGGAAAGGGACTATAGGAGGACAAAGGGAGAGGGGCCTTGTTGGAAAGGGACTATAGGAGGACAAAGGGAGAGGGGCCTTGTTGGAAAGGGACTATAGGAGGACAAAGGGAGAGGGGCCTTGATGGAAAGGGACTATAGGAGGACAAATGGAGCGGGGCCTTGATGGAAAGGGACTATAGGAGGACAAATGGAGCGGGGCCTTGTTGGAAATGGACTATAGGAGGACAAAGGGAGAGGGGCCTTGTTGGAAAGGGACTATAGAAGGACAAAGGGAGAGGGGCCTTGTTGGAAAGGGACTATAGGAGGACAAAGGGAGAGGGGCCTTGTTGGAAAGGGACTATAGGAGGACAAAGGGAGAGGGGCCTTGTTGGAAAGGGACTATAGGAGGACAAAGGGAGAGGGGCATTGTTGGAAAGGGACTATAGGAGGACAAAGGTAGAGGGGCCTTGTTGAAAAGGGACTATAGGAGGACAAAGGGAGAGGGGCCTTGTTGGAAAAGGACTATAGGAGGACAAAGGGAGAAGGGCCTCGTTGGAAAGGGACTTCTGCATATGAATTCAATGAAACCTCCCAAAAAATCTGTGCTGGGCTGTGTAGCTTCACAATCCTAGAGCATTCTGTGGCTCCTGTATTGATGGAATTTTGCAAGAAACCTCACTTAAGCACTTGTGTTTCCTGTATTAGGTGGAGTCTATCTTTCATGTGACCATCCTGGAGGATGACTTGGTAAATGGGGGATTTATATTATGCATTAAGATAAAAGACCATTTGTAAGCAGCTCGCCCTCCAAGCCCCCCTCCCCCCAAATACTTACTTGAACCCAATCTCAATCCAGCAATGTGCATGAGAGTACTCTCAGCTCCCTTTCTCCTCATTGGCTCAGACACAGCAGCAGGAGTCATATTGAGGAGGGGGTGGGGCAAAGCCATGTTGTGTGTTCTATGGATGAGTGCCCCCAAAGCAAGAGGGGGGAGCCAGGAGCGCCATTGTGGGACACACGAAAAGGAGGATCAGGGCTGTTCTGTGCAAAACCATATTACAGAGCAGGTACTGTATTTATTGGCATATAACACACACGTTTTCACCCTGAAAATCGTGTGCAATTAGCGTGTGCATGTTAGACGCTGATACTTCAATTTTAGCTGCCTCGGAGGGGCCAGGGAGGGGGGCGGAATGAGTGCCGTCAGATTACATACAGTGAGAATCTCCTGTTTACTTGGTGGCCTTTGGACCACTGTTCTGTCTATCATAGGAGATTCTCACTGTATGTAATCTGTTGGCACTCATCCCGCCACCCTCCCTGTCCCCTCTAGGCTGCAGATGGGCATCGATCAGGCTGCACTGATGGCAATGGTGAGGCTGCTGCATTGAAGGCAATGGTGAGGCTGCTGCATTGAAGGCAATGGTGAGGCTGCTGCATTGATGGCAATGGTGAGGCTGCTGCATTGATGGCAATGGTGAGGCTGCTACATTGATGGCAATGGTGAGGCTGCTACATTGATGGCAATGGTGAGGCTGCTGCATTGAAGGCAATGGTGAGGCTGCTGCATTGATGACAATGGTGAGGTGGTTGCATTGATGTTGACTGATGAGGCTGCATTGATGGCACTTGTGAGGCGGCAGATGGGCATTGATCAGGCTGCATTGATGGCAATGGTGAGGCTGCAGATGGGCACTGACCCTTATTTTGCTTCAAAGTTCCTTATTTAAAATTTAAAGTTTTTTTCCTAAAACTTCCCTCTTAAAATGAATGAATGAATGAATTTATACGCCGATAAATACGGTAATTATGACATGGTTGTTATTTAAAAATATAATAAAAAGTTAGCCTTTAGAATCACTATTATTATTATTAATCAGGATTTATATCGAACCAACAGTTTGTGCAGCACTTTACAAAATGGAGAGAGACAGTACAATTACAAAACAATTCAATACAAGATTGATCAGAGGGCCCTGCTCGTTAGAGCTTACAATCTGAAAGGAGGGGTCACGTGATGCAAAAGATAATAACTTTGGAGGATGAGCTGATGGAGAAAGTAAAAGTTTAGCTTATTAGTTAAAGGTAGGATAGACCTCTCTAAAGAGATTGGTTCTCAGGGATCACCTAAAGGTGGACAGAATAGGACAAAGTTGGACAGATTGGGGTAGGTTGTTCCAGAGGAGGAGAGAGGCTCTAGCCACTTCAGCCCCGGACCAATTGGCAGCCAAAGGACCAGGCCCCTTTTTGCGATTCGGCACTGCTTCGCTTTAACTGACAATTGCGTGGTCGTGCGACGTGGCTCCCAAACAAAATTGGCGTCCTTTTTTTCCCACAAATAGAGCTTTCTTTTGGTGGTATTTGATCGCCCCTGCGGTTTTTATTTTTTGCGCTATAAACAAAAATAGAGCGACAATTTTGTAAAAAATGCAATGTTTTTTACTTTTTGCTATAATAAATATCCCCAAAAAATATATAAAAAAACATATTTTTTCCTAAGTTTAGGCCGATACGTATTCTTCTAATATTTTTGGTAAAGAAAAATCGCAATTAGCGATTATTGATTAGTTTGCGCAAAAGTTATAGCGTTTACAAAATAGGGGATAGTTTTATAGCATTTTTATTATATTTTTTTTTTTTACTAGTAATGGCGGCGATCAGCGATTTTTATTGTGACTGCGACATTATGGCGGGTGGTGATCCAAGACTGATTCATTTTGATGAATGTCAGTCGATCAACCGAGGCGGTGGACAGGCGCACCCTATGATCAGTCACAAATCCTCCAGCAGCACTGAATGTGCGTTCGGAAAGAACGCTGGAGGCAGGACAGGCCAGTAGCTCAATTGCATACTGTGCAAGCTCTGGCCAGTGATCCATCCTCAGGACCCAGTAAGCCAGAGGATTTTCGGTGGGAAAGGTGTCCAAGTCTGACCTTGCCCCAAGGTATTCCTGCACCATGTATATCAGACGCTGGCGATGGTTGCTGGAACCGATCATACCTTGGGGCTGCGGACTAAAAAATTGTCTGAACGCATCGGTCAGACGTCCACCTTCCCCACCGCTCCTTCTGCCACTGACCGAAGCCTCAGCAACTCGTCGCCCAGGACCAGGAGTTTGTAGCCTCCCAGTTTCTGGGAACGCGTTGCACAGACCTTTCTGCAAGGCCTCCCTGAGATGTCTCATCCTCTGCTCCCTCTGCGACGGCAAGATAAGGTCCGCAACCTTACCCTTGTACCGCGGATCAAGGAGAGTGGCCAGCCAGTAATGGTCCCTCTCCTTGATCCGAAGAACACGAGGATCCTTCCGCAGGCTTTGCAGGATCAGGGAGGCCATGCAGCGTAGGTTAGCTGAGGCATTCGGTCCGGAGTCTTCTGGGTCACTGAGGATGACATGATCGCCAGCCACCTCCTCCCAGCCACGTACAAGTCCACTGGCTTGTTGGGACTGTACATCATCCCTAAAAGACTGCTGCTGCTGATGCTGAGTGCCAGGCTCCACCTCCATGCTCACACAATCCTCCTCCTCCTCCTCCTCCTCCTCCTCCTCATCCTCTTCCTGTGTGATGGGTGGGACAGAAGGAACACTGTCCGGATAAAGGGGGCCTTGAGAGGCAAGGAAGTCCTCCTCTTCCTGCCTCTGTTCTGCCTCAAGTGCCCTGTCCATTATCCCACGCAGCGTATGCTCCAACAGGTGGACAAGAGGGACAGTGTCACTGATGCATGCACTGTCACTGCTCACCATCCTCGTGGCCTCCTCAAATGGTGAGAGGACAGTGCATGCATCCCTGATCATGCTCCACTGACGTGGGGAAAAAAACCCAAGCTCCCCTGACCCTGTCCTGGTGCCGTAGTCGCAAAGGTACTCATTGATGGCCCTCTGCTGCGTGTGCAGTCGCTGCAGCATGGCCAACGTTGAGTTCCACCTGGTGGGCATGTCAGATATTAGGCGGTTCTTGGGCAGGTTCAGCTCCTTTTGCAGCTCAGTCAGCCGAGCACTGGCATTATAAGATCGGCGGAAATGCACACAGACTTTCCTGGCCTGCCTCAGGACATCCTGTAAGCCTGGGAACCTGCCCAAGAACCGCTGCACCACCAGGTTGAGGACGTGAGCCATGCAGGGCACATGGGTGAGCTGCCCCTGTCGCAGGGCGGAGAGGAGGTTGGTGCCATTGTCAGAAACGACCATTCCTGGCTTAAGCTGACGTGGCGTCAACCACCTCTCGGCCTGCCCCTGCAGAGCTGCCAGAACCTCTGGCCCAGTGTGGCTCCTGTCCCCCAAACACACCAGCGCAAGCACGGCATGGCATCTTTTTGCCTGCGTACTTGCGTAGCCCCTTGTACGCCTACGGAGCACCGCTGGTTCCAAGGACAGAGCACTGGAGGAAGAAGAAGAGGAGGGGGTGGAGGAGAGAGGTGTGTCACAACCAGTAGCAGTAGTCGCGTTTTGGAGGCGTGGTGGCGGAACAACCTCCAACACTACTGCACCTTGTCCTGCATCCCTCCCAGCTGCCAATAGAGTGACCCAATGGGCCGTGAAAGAAAGGTACCGTCCCTGTCCATGCCTGCTGGACCATGAGTCAGCGGTAATATGCACCTTACCGCTGACCGCCCTGTCCAGCGAGGCATGGACATTGCCCTCCACATGCCGGTAGAGAGACGGAATCGCCTTCCGCGAGAAAAAGTGGCGTTTGGGAACCTGCCACTGAGGAACCGCACATTGAACAAACTCACGGAAGGGGGCCGAGTCTACCAACTGAAAAGGCAGCAGTTGAAGTGCTAGCAATTTAGCAAGGCTAGCATTCAACCGCTGGGCATGTGGATGGCTGGGAGTGTACTTCTTTCTACGGTCCAGCAGCTGGGGCAGGGAAATTTGCCTGCTGCATTCGGACGTCGGTGTACTGCAAGTACTTGGTTGTGACACACCGAATTCTACACCTTCAGTCCTCTCAGAGCAGCTTTCAGAGAGGACTGAAGGTGTAGTGGGGATGGAGATCCCAGCTGAGGAGGAGCAAGGAGAGGTCCGCTTAGTTCTTTGGTGTGGGTCTTTTATGTGTGCCTGCCAACGAGCTGCATGGCAGGTCGCCATATGTCTGGTCATGCTTGTCGTGCCCAAGCGGCTGATGTTTTGGCCACGCGAGATACGCTTGAGACAAATATTGCAAATAGCAGTGGTGCGATCTGCTGCACTCGTCTCAAAAAAAGCCCACACCAAAGAACTTTTCTGATAACGTGCAGAGGCAGCGCCCTGCACAGGCGGAGCTCTGCGGTGTTGTACAGTTGCTGTGCTGGCCTCTACCTGGCCTCCAGGGGGCATCCTGCCTCGTTGGACATGTGACGCCGCATCCTCCTCCTCCTCGTCCTCCTCCTCATCCTCTCTCCCTTGAGGCACCCACGTGGAGTCAGTGACCTCATCATCCCCTCCCTCTTCACCACTAGAGCAAACCTGGCAGTAAGCTGCAGCTGGTGGAACTGTACTGCCAGATTCCTCAAGCTGGGTATCGTCATCCGAGCCTTCGAATCGTTGGGCATCCTCCTGGAGCATGTACCCAACACTGTGCTCAAAGAGTTCGGGGGACTCCTCAGGAGGACATGGTGGGTCTAGGGAAGGGGTGGCTGATGATGCTCTGTCAGTACCCTGAGCCTGGGTGAGAGAGGATGAGGAGGATGAGGAGGGCTTGGTCATCCATTCTACCAAGCCTTCAGCATGATGCGGCTCCACATGTCCAGCTGCCGAAAACAAAGACGCGCGTGTCCCATGGCCACGTGCTGATGACGATGCACGACCACGTCCACGTCCACGGCCACGTCCACTAGAAACAGAGCCTGCCTGCCCTGTGTTCTTGGCTCTGCACGCTCTGCCTCCCCTTGGCGGTCTTCCAGCCATTGTAGTCGGTAGTCCTGTGGGTGCTGCTGAGAAGAAAATATAGGAGCTCTGTGTGATGCCACTAACACACTAGAAGTCCTATGGGTGCTTCTGCAAAGAAAATAGAGGAGCTCTGTGTGATGCCACTAACACACTAGAAGTCCTGTGGGTGCTTCTGCAAAGAAAATAGAGGAGCTCTGTGTGATGCCACTAACACACTAGAAGTCCTATAGGTGCTTCTGCAAAGAAAATATAGGAGCTCTGTGTGATGCCACTAACACACTAGAAGTCCTGTGGGTGCTGCTGAGAAGAATATATAGGAGCTCTGTGTGATGCCACTAACACACTAGAAGTCCTATGGGTGCTTCTGCAAAGAAAATAGAGGAGCTCTGTGTGATGCCACTAACACACTAGAAGTCCTGTGGGTGCTTCTGCAAAGAAAATAGAGGAGCTCTGTGTGATGCCACTAACACACTAGAAGTCCTGTGGGTGCTGCTGAGAAGAATATATAGGAGCTCTGTGTGATGCCACTAACACACTAGAAGTCCTATGGGTGCTTCTGCAAAGAAAATAGAGGAGCTCTGTGTGATGCCACTAACACACTAGAAGTCCTGTGGGTGCTTCTGCAAAGAAAATAGAGGAGCTCTGTGTGATGCCACTAACACACTAGAAGTCCTATGGGTGCTTCTGCAAAGAAAATAGAGGAGCTCTGTGTGATGCCACTAACACACTAGAAGTCCTGTGGGTGCTTCTGCAAAGAAAATAGAGGAGCTCTGTGTGATGCCACTAACACACTAGAAGTCCTGTGGGTGCTTCTGCAAAGAAAATAGAGGAGCTCTGTGTGATGCCACTAACACACTAGAAGTCCTGTGGGTGCTTCTGCAAAGAAAATAGAGGAGCTCTGTGTGATGCCACTAACACACTAGAAGTCCTGTGGGTGCTGCTGAGAAGAATATATAGGAGCTCTGTGTGATGCCACTAACACACTAGAAGTCCTGTGGGTGCTTATGCAAAGAAAATAGAGGAGCTCTGTGTGATGGGACTAACACACTTCAAGTCCTATAGGTGCTTCTGGGAAGAAAATATTGCTCTGTGTGTGTAATGGGACTAACACACTTCAAGTCCTATAGGTGCTTCTGGGAAGAAAATATAGCTCTGTGTGTGTAATGGGACTAACACACTTCAAGTCCTATAGGTGCCTCTGGGAACAAAATATAGGAGCTCTGCCTGCCTGCCACGAACACACTACAAGTCCTATAGGTGCTTCTGGTAACAAAATATAGGAGCTCTGCCTGCCTGCCACTAACACACTACAAGTCCTATAGGTGCTTCTGGGAAGAAAATATAGCTCTGTGTGTGTAATGGGACTAACACACTTCAAGTCCTATAAGTGCTTCTGGGAACAAAATATAGGAGCTCTGCCTGCCTGCCACGAACACACTACAAGTCCTATAGGTGCTTCTGGGAAGAAAATATAGCTCTGTGTGTGTAATGGGACTAACACACTTCAAGTCCTATAGGTGCTTCTGGGAAGAAAATATAGCTCTGTGTGTGTAATGGGACTAACACACTTCAAGTCCTATAGGTGCTTCTGGGAACAAAGTATAGCTCTTTGTGTGTAATGGGACTAACACACTTCAAGTCCTATAGGTGCTTCTGGGAAGAAAATATAGCTCTGTGTGTGTGATGGGACTAACACACTTCAAGTCCTATAGGTGCTTCTGGGAAGAAAATATAGCTCTGTGTGTGTAATGGGACTAACACACTTCAAGTCCTATAGGTGCTTCTGGGAACAAAATATAGCTCTGTGTGTGTGATGGGACTAACACACTTCAAGTCCTATAGGTGCTTCTGGGAAGAAAATATAGCTCTGTGTGTGTAATGGGACTAACACACTTAAAGTCCTATAGGTGCTTCTGGGAAGAAAATATAGCTCTGTGTGTGTAATGGGACTAACACACTTCAAGTCCTATAGGTGCTTCTGGGAAGAAAATATAGCTCTGTGTGTGTGATGGGACTAACACACTTCAAGTCCTATAGGTGCTTCTGGGAAGAAAATATAGCTCTGTGTGTGTAATGGGACTAACACACTTCAAGTCCTATAGGTGCTTCTGGGAAGAAAAATATAGCTCTGTGTGTGTAATGGGACTAACACACTTCAAGTCCTATAGGTGCTTCTGGGAACAAAATATAGCTCTGTGTGTGTAATGGGACTAACACACTTCAAGTCCTATAGGTGCTTCTGGGAAGAAAATATAGCTCTGTGTGTGTAATGGGACTAACACACTTCAAGTCCTATAGGTGCTTCTGGGAACAAAGTATAGCTCTTTGTGTGTAATGGGACTAACACACTTCAAGTCCTATAGGTGCTTCTGGGAAGAAAATATAGCTCTGTGTGTGTGATGGGACTAACACACTTCAAGTCCTATAGGTGCTTCTGGGAACAAAATATAGCTCTGTGTGTGTAATGGGACTAACACACTTCAAGTCCTATAGGTGCTTCTGGGAACAAAATATAGCTCTGTGTGTGTGATGGGACTAACACACTTCAAGTCCTATAGGTGCTTCTGGGAAGAAAATATAGCTCTGTGTGTGTAATGGGACTAACACACTTCAAGTCCTATAGGTGCTTCTGGGAAGAAAATATAGCTCTGTGTGTGTAATGGGACTAACACACTTCAAGTCCTATAGGTGCTTCTGGGAAGAAAATATAGCTCTGTGTGTGTAATGGGACTAACACACTTCAAGTCCTATAGGTGCTTCTGGGAAGAAAATATAGCTCTGTGTGTGTAATGGGACTAACACACTTCAAGTCCTATAGGTGCTTCTGGGAAGAAAATATAGCTCTGTGTGTGTGATGGGACTAACACACTTCAAGTCCTATAGGTGCTTCTGGGAACAAAATATAGCTCTGTGTGTGTAATGGGACTAACACACTTCAAGTCCTATAGGTGCTTCTGGGAAGAAAATATAGCTCTGTGTGTGTGATGGGACTAACACACTTCAAGTCCTATAGGTGCTTCTGGGAACAAAATATAGGAGCTCTGCCTGCCTGCCACGAACACACTACAAGTCCTATAGGTGCTTCTGGTAACAAAATATAGGAGCTCTGCCTGCCTGCCACTAACACACTACAAGTCCTATAGGTGCTTCTGGTAACAAAATATAGGAGCTCTGCCTGCCTGTCACTAACACACTACAAGTCCTATAGGTGCTTCTGGTAACAAAATATAGGAGCTCTGCCTGCCTGCCACTAACACACTACAAGTCCTATAGGTGCTTCTGGTAACAAAATATAGGAGCTCTGCCTGCCTGTCACTAACACACTACAAGTCCTATAGGTGCTTCTGGTAACAAAATATAGGAGCTCTGCCTGCCTGTCACTAACACACTACAAGTCCTATAGGTGCTTCTGGTAACAAAATATAGGAGCTCTGCCTGCCTGCCACTAACACACTACAAGTCCTATAGGTGCTTCTGGTAACAAAATATAGGAGCTCTGCCTGCCTGTCACTAACACACTACAAGTCCTATAGGTGCTTCTGGTAACAAAATATAGGAGCTCTGCCTGCCTGCCACTAACACACTACAAGTCCTATAGGTGCTTCTGGTAACAAAATATAGGAGCTCTGCCTGCCTGCCACGAACACACTACAAGTCCTATAGGTGCTTCTGGTAACAAAATATAGGAGCTCTGCCTGCCTGCCACGAGCACACTACAAGCCCCTCTTTGTCAATCAATCTTTGTAACTGAATCTATCTAACTTAATCTCTGCAAGTGAATCTCTCTCTCTATCTATCTAAATGCAGCAGAGTGTCACAGGAACAGCCTGCTCAATCTGCGCCGGAACAGCATGTGACCGGCGCAGACGGCGTGGCGGCGTTTTATAGGGGGGGGCGTGTACTACAGCCCCTGAGCTGTAATTGGCTACAGGCGTCCTGCCTGTAGCCAATTATGGCTCTTCGAGTTTCCGGGGCTGTGATTGGCCAAGCATGCGGGGTCACAGTGCATGCTTGGCCAATCATCAGCCAGCAATGCACTGCGTCGGCCGCGCCGGCCGCAATGCATTGCGGGGCCGCTCGCATCACACGAACGTGATGCGAGCGGCCAAAATAGTTCTGGGCTCGCCGAGCGAGCGAACGCCCGGTGCTCGATGCGAACGTGGGTTCGCATCGAGCACCGGGCCCATCCTTATCCAGAAGTCCTTTCAAACCCGTTCCAGGTATAGTCTGCAATGGACCCTGTTGTAACTTCAGTGCATAGGGCCATTTCCAGGCGACATCCCCATGGATGCTGGAGAAAGCAAATTGTCCACAAACAGAATCTCTTTTGCTTGTTTACTGAACTTTTACATTCAACATAACAGGTCAGCCATCCAAGGGAGGAGGTGACACATAGCTTACAGGTTCCAACAGTTCAAGTGTAGATTGAGATGAGAAACAAGGTGGAGTGTCCTCAGTTTCAACATGCCCTGAGGGATGTTAACAGTCCTATTACCAAAAGTCAAATACAGTCCTCTGGCTTCCTTCCTAAGGGGAAGCCAACTCATAGATAGCTTCCCACCTACATGGTGTTGTGTACCTAGGGTTCTAAACAGAAGACTACAGAATGCTGTCCCACACACTGGCCATTATTGCTCTATACCCCTGGGGCCTCTACTTGGGCTATATATAATCTATTCCTTACCCAAGGGGCCCTACTGCTGGTGGGTGTAGTAGCCAAAGTTCACAGACTGTGGGGCATCTAGTGGTTAAACTGAGGACTTCACCAGGTGCCCGCTACACACTTGGCTTTTACACCTTGGCTTTTACACCCTCCCTACTCTAAAAGAAAAAAAAATGCTATAGATACATTTTTAAATACATCATGAACAGTGATGTAAGTAACTGAGTTAAAATAAATGCAGTTACTTAACGTAGTTACTTTAGAGGGTAACTAGTAATCTAACTGATTACTTTTCCCCTCATGGTAATGCAGTTCCCATTACTTGGGCGGAGTTACTGCAATTACATCTACCGCCACTAGATGGCAGTAGTGTAATTCTGGTGTCCTGCCGAAAAAGTTCCCCCGCTGGATAAGGACTCCCTGTACTGCGCAGGCGCAGCACTTGCACAGTACGAAGGACTACGGAGCTTACGAAAATTGCCAAACCTAAACAGCTCTGAGTGAACTCTACACCGCGCAGGCGCAGTTAACATGTAATTGTATGAGGCGATGCCGCACGCGCCTGATGCTTGTGCTACACTACAAGGGGCGTCTATCGTGTAACTAAGGGGCAGGTCTAGTATTACTGTAACCAAGGGGCGCATTTATTATTATTGTTATATATGGAGCTCTTCCCATTAATTTAACATTCACCCTCTTCTGTAGCCATCCGCCCCTTACACGATGTAATAATAATAGACCCGCCCCTTGCTTACACGCTATAACAGATCTGCCCCTTGGTTAGAGTAATAATAGACCCGCCCCTTGGTTACATGATATATAACAATAATAATAAATGCGCCCCTTGGTTACGGTAATACTAGACCCGCCCCTTAGTTACACGTATTGAATATTTAAAACACAGTTACTTTGCTGCGTAACTAATTACTTTTCCAATGTAGTAACTGAGTTACTAACGCAATTACTTTTTGGGAGAAGTAATTTGTAACTTAACTAATTACTTTTTTAAAGTAAGATGACCAACACTGATCATGAGTAAATGTCTATTAATTGGCTTCTCTGTAATCCCCTGTATGGCAGGAAGAGGGAAGAGCAACAAACAATATACAATGGAGGAGAGGCTGGAGGTGGATCCTTGACCAAACTTTACTGCCTAACTGCAGTGGAGATCATGTACATGGGTATGCTGTCTGACAGAACAGAATTATAGATTCCCTGGCTGGTGGAATAATTCATATACATATATTTCAGCTGTGTTTTTTTATGCTGCTTGTCTGACGTTCAGCTGTAAGTAAAAAAAAAAAATATTTCTTTCCTACTGTATATTGACTATTAGTTTAAGCTGCAGCTAATCCCAGCGTACACTTTCACACCTTGTGATTTTAACACTTCTCTAATGCTCCTTTAACAAAGTTTTCTGACTTTAATTGACTTTAAGAATGTTCCAGCATTACGAATAGAAAAATGATTGCCGCATAATGTCCGTTATCTGCCGGTGTCTGATGATGCATAAAGAATATGTATTACTCGGATAAAATAAAATGGAGATAATACGGCTACATTTGCTTGGGGTTTAATGTCCCCGCATTATCCAATATAAATATTTAACTTCTCATTTGCATGCACCTCTAGAACAATTATAAAGGAGGACGTGAGCGCTGGATGAGAGCTCCATCTTTGACTAATAACCTATTATGCCATTTAAGAAGAGGTGCCAAAAAAATGTATAGCTCTGTTATTAAAATAACTGCTGCTATTTAATGTCACTATTTTTTAATGTCACTATTCTGTTTTGCAATTACACCCAGAATATAGAATTGTTTTTTTTTTAAAGGAGACACCTGCTATTGCCAATGGATCAACACTGGGAAATCAGCACCTTTGAAATACTGAAGCTGCTATTGCTAAACTGCCTTTATATATACACTGCTGCTTTGTGTGCCTGATAACTAGAAGTGGGATATTAGTATTTGTGGATTTAACCCAGAATGAGTCCTCCTTCAAAGGGACCGATGAACAGTAAATGAGCAGTGTAGACTGAACCTTGTTCTGGTCTTGGGCTGCTGCCTCTCTGATAGTGGGGCATACAATAGGTGCATAGGTGTGCGCATAGGGTATGCCGGGTGTGTCTGGGCACACCCTATTCACACTGTGTGGTGCCGATTCCTGCAGCTTCCTGTCTCTCCCCTGCAGTGCTGCCAGCTTCCCTTCTCTCCTCTCAGGAGCGGGGAAGGGGCTAGTAAATATTTCATTAACTGACTTCCTCCCCTTTCTGAATGAACACAGTAAGTGATTTGCACTGATCGCTCCAGTCTTCATTCTTAACTAAAGCATAGTAAACGGTTTGCTGCAGACTGCAGAGGAAGGGACTGGGGAATCTCTGTCCTCAGTTTCTTTCTCTGTCTCAAATGTGAGACATCAGGGGTCTGTTTAGACCCTTGCTATTTCACCAAAGCCTCATAATTTGGGTCCTAAAAAAATTGTAACAAAAGTAATAAAAAATAATATTGTAAAAAATAATAAAAATAAAAAACTACTGACACCAATCTTTGCTCTACCGACACCGTCCTCTGCTCTGCTGATGTACACACATGTGTGTTTGTGCTCTGGGGTGCACACCCTAATGCAATAGGTTGCTCACACCAATGAGTAGGTGTAAAGTTTTGGGGTGGGTGTTGAGGAGCACCCGGTAGAAAAGTTTATAACACTTTAGGAATTTTAGTCAGATTTTTTTATTGATACAGAGCAGCCATTCTCAACCAAGGTTCCATGAAACTGGTTGGGTTCCTCCAGAGGTTGCTGGGGGTTCCTTGAGCTGTGGCTGCTTGAACTCCCAACGTAGATTAGAGTCCATCAGCACTTGGTGGAGCCTTTAGCATGGCACCAATGATCTTTCAGGTTCAAAAAACAACTTTATTGAGAATGTACACCCATAACTTACAGGTCAGTACACAGGTTACATGGAAGCCATTTGTTCGTATCAAAAGGCCAACGAAGGGCAATAGGAAAAAAGGAGAGTACAGGGGATAAATGCATTGAACATGTTCCATTACAGGAATATTAAACTAGCAAGTGCGGTGTCAGATCTAATGCCCAAACATGGAAACCCATCGGTGTATGAAGGGAGTCTTCTCAAACACACGTGGCGGGTTGCGCCAACCATCTGTCCCACACCTTCTTATATTTGGTAGGACATACTCTATGTATGTAAATGAGCCTTTTGTAGGGAAGGGTAAAATCATCGTGACAGCCAATGATCATAAACCCTGCCCTGCCTCCCGGCATCTGAAACCTCTCAAAGGGCCGGGAGGCCCCGATGCAAAGGGGTTAAACATGTACAGTTGCCAGGCCTCGGGTAGTCTTGCATGATGATGTCATCCATAGCTCTGCCATTGGGAGCTGGTTGGATGTGTTTTATTTTTGAGTGACTGAATTAAAAAGTCAATAATCTCATCTCAGTTCCTGGGCAAAGCATGTTTAATTTATTCAGCTCTACCACTGATTAGAACAACAGGACTTAAAATTACACAGGCTATTCAGGCTTCTTATACCATAGCAGTTCTAGCCATCTTGGTGAAGAGCTGCAAATGCAATCTTTAGTGCAGTGGTTTCTAAAATGTGGTCCGTGGGCTGGGTGTGGCCACGGGCCATTCCTCCCACTGATAACAGTGATGGGGGCTCTATTTCTTCCACTGATACCAATGATGGGGGCTCTATTTCTTCCACTGATACCAATTATGGAGCTATGTTTCTTCCACTAGAACCAATGATGGAGGCACTATTCCTCCCACTGATACCAACGATGAGGCTCTATTTCTTCTACTGATACCAATGTTGGGGGCTCTATTTCTTCCACTGATACCAGTGATGGGGGCTCTATTTCTTCCACTGATACCAGTGATGGGGGCTCTATTTCTTCCACTGATACCAGTGATGGGGGCTCTATTTCTTCCACTGATACCAGTGAAGGGGGCTCTATTTCTTCCACTGATACTAATGATGGGGGCTCTATTTCTTCCACTGATACTAATGATGGGGGCTCTATTTCTTCCACCAATACCAATGATTGGGCACTATTCCTCCCACTGATACCAATGATGGAAGCAGTGGTTTCCAAAATGCGGCCCGTGTGCTTGGTGTGGCCATGGGCCGTTCCTCCCACTTATACCAGTGATGGGGGCTCTATTTCTTCCACTGATACCAATGATGGGGCTCTGTTTCTTCTACTGATACCAATGATGGGGCTCTATTTCTTCCACTGATACCAGTGATGGGGGCTCAGTTTCTTCCACTAATACCAATGATGGAGCTCTATTTCATCCACTGATACCAGTGATGGGGGCTCTATTTCTTCCCCTGATACCAGTGATGAGGGCTCTATTTCTTCCATTGATACCAATGATGGGACTCGGTTTCTTGCACTGATACCAATGATGGCTCTTTATTTCTTCTATTGATATCAATGATGGAGCTCTATTTCTTCCACTGATACCAGGGATAGGGGCTCTATTTCTTCCACTGATACCAATGATGGAACTCGGTTTCTTGCACTGATACCAATGATGGAGCTCTATTTCTTCCACCGACACCAGTGATGGGGGCTCTATTTCATCCACTGATACCAGTGATGGGGGCTCTATTTCTTCCACTGATACTAATGATGGTGGCTCTATTTCTTCCACTGATACCAGTGATGGGGGTTCTATTTCTTCCACTGATACCAGTGATGGGGGCTCTATTTCTTCCACTGATACCAATTATGGAGCTATGTTTCTTCCACTACAACCAATGATAGAGGCACTATTCCTCCCACTGATACCAACGATGAGGCTCTATTTCTTCCACTGATACCAATGATGGGGGCTCTATTTCTTCCACTGATACCAGTGATGGGGGGGCTCTATTTCTTCCAGTGATACCAATGATGGGGCTCTATCTCTCCCATCAATTCCAATGATGCAGCACTATTCCTCCCACTAATACCAATGATGGGGCTCTATTTCTTTCACTGATACCAGTAATGGGGGCTCTATTATTTCCACTGATACCAATGATGTGGGCTCCATTTCTTCCACTGATACCAGTGATGGGGGCTCTATTTCTTCCAATGATACCAATTATGGAGCTATATTTCTTCCACTAGAACCAATGATGGAGGCACTATTCCTCCCACTGATACCAACGATGAGGCTCTATTTCTTCTACTGATACCAATGATGGGGGCTCTATTTCTTCCACTGATACCAGTGATGGGGGCTCTATTTCTTCCACTGATACCAGTGAAGGGGGCTCTATTTCTTCCACTGATACTAATGATGGGGGCTCTATTTCTTCCACTGATACTAATGATGGGGGCTCTATTTCTTCCACCAATACCAATGATTGGGCACTATTCCTCCCACTGATACCAATGATGGAAGCAGTGATTTCCAAAATGCGGCCCGTGTGCTTGGTGTGGCCATGGGCCGTTCCTCCCACTTATACCAGTGATGGGGGCTCTATTTCTTCCACTGATACCAATGATGGGGCTCTGTTTCTTCTACTGATACCAATGATGGGGCTCTATTTCTTCCACTGATACCAGTGATGGGGGCTCAGTTTCTTCCACTAATACCAATGATGGAGCTCTATTTCATCCACTGATACCAGTGATGGGGGCTCTATTTCTTCCACTGATACTAATGATGGTGGCTCTATTTCTTCCACTGATACCAGTGATGGGGGTTCTATTTCTTCCACTGATACCAGTGATGGGGGCTCTATTTCTTCCACTGATACCAATTATGGAGCTATGTTTCTTCCACTACAACCAATGATAGAGGCACTATTCCTCCCACTGATACCAACGATGAGGCTCTATTTCTTCCACTGATACCAATGATGGGGGCTCTATTTCTTCCACTGATACCAGTGATGGGGGGGCTCTATTTCTTCCAGTGATACCAATGATGGGGCTCTATCTCTCCCATCAATTCCAATGATGCAGCACTATTCCTCCCACTAATACCAATGATGGGGCTCTATTTCTTTCACTGATACCAGTAATGGGGGCTCTATTATTTCCACTGATACCAATGATGTGGGCTCCATTTCTTCCACTGATACCAGTGATGGGGGCTCTATTTCTTCCAATGATACCAATTATGGAGCTATATTTCTTCCACTAGAACCAATGATGGAGGCACTATTCCTCCCACTGATACCAACGATGAGGCTCTATTTCTTCTACTGATACCAATGATGGGGGCTCTATTTCTTCCACTGATACCAGTGATGGGGGCTCTATTTCTTCCACTGATACCAGTGAAGGGGGCTCTATTTCTTCCACTGATACTAATGATGGGGGCTCTATTTCTTCCACTGATACTAATGATGGGGGCTCTATTTCTTCCACCAATACCAATGATTGGGCACTATTCCTCCCACTGATACCAATGATGGAAGCAGTGATTTCCAAAATGCGGCCCGTGTGCTTGGTGTGGCCATGGGCCGTTCCTCCCACTTATACCAGTGATGGGGGCTCTATTTCTTCCACTGATACCAATGATGGGGCTCTGTTTCTTCTACTGATACCAATGATGGGGCTCTATTTCTTCCACTGATACCAGTGATGGGGGCTCAGTTTCTTCCACTAATACCAATGATGGAGCTCTATTTCATCCACTGATACCAGTGATGGGGGCTCTATTTCTTCCCCTGATACCAGTGATGAGGGCTCTATTTCTTCCATTGATACCAATGATGGGACTCGGTTTCTTGCACTGATACCAATGATGGGTCTCTATTTCTTCTATTGATATCAATGATGGAGCTCTATTTCTTCCACTGATACTAATGATGGTGGCTCTATTTCTTCCACTGATACCAGTGATGGGGGCTCTATTTCTTCCACTGATACCAGTGATAGGGGCTCTATTTCTTCCACTGATACCAATGTTGGGGGCTCTATTTCTTCCACTGATACCAATTATGGAGCTATGTTTCTTCCACTACAACCAATGATAGAGGCACTATTCCTCCCACTGATACCAACAATGAGGCTCTATTTCTTCCACTGATACCAATGTTTGGGCTTTGTTTCTTCCACTGATACCAGTGATGGGGGGGCTCTATTTCTTCCATTGATACCAATGATGGTATTCTATTTCTTCCACTGATACCAGGGATGGGGGCCCTATTTCTTCCACTGATACCAGTGATTGAGGCTCTATTTCTTTCACTGATACCAGTGATGGGGGCTTGTTTTCTTCCACTGATACTAATGATGGAGGCTCTATTTCTTCCAGTGATACCAATGATGGGGCTCTATCTCTCCCATCAATACCAATGATGCAGCACTATTCCTCCCACTGATACCAATGATGGGACTCTATTTCTTCCACTGAGACCAATGAATGGGAAATATTCCTCCCACTGACACCAAGGACGGGACACTATTCCCACCACTGACAACAATAAGGGGCACTATTCCTTCCACTGACACCAATGATGGGGCACATATGTCCCCCACTGACACCAATGATGGGGCACATATGTCCCCCACTGACACCAATGAGGGGCACTATTCCTTCCACTGACACCTACAATGGGGCACTATCCCTCCCACTGTCACCAATGGGGCACTATCCCTCCCACTGACACCAATGATGGGGCACTATTCCCCCCACTGACACCAACAATAGGGCATTATTCCTATCACTAATACCCATTATGTGGCACATGTCACAGGCTGGCAGAAAATAAGTTCTGCGCATGACAGCTCCAGATTAAAGATGACTATTGCCACAAAAAAAGCAGCTTGTTGTACTTTATCTTTTTAAAGGGCTATTTTTAATTGACTGGAGTTCTCTTTTAAATATGCTATTTCCTTTCCAGTCTGCAGCCATGCAGGTTTTAGGATTTACTAAAAATGGCAAAGATTAAATCAAAATTCTGTTCATTGTTTCACAAGCATCCCTGTGTGCAGAGCCCAGAGGCCAGTTTCAAGCTAATAAATAGGGCACCCCCCAGTCTCCCTTAGATGTGGATAGAAAGAAACCTCTTACATGATCTTAGTGAAACATGTTTCTAGCCGGCTGAATTCACTTGAAACATTTTTGGGATGCAGGAGCTTCAGTCGGTGATTAGACTTTCAAAAACATTTAATGGTTATACAATATTTCTACCACACTGGATGCAATTTTTTAATGCCGTTTGTTTCTGGGAAAATCTCTGCAACAGGAATGTAGAAGAAACAAAAACACATTTATAATAGAGAGTCAAAATGCTAGAATTTCGGACAATGGGGGTTATTTATGAAAGGCAAATCCACTTTGCACTACAAGTGCAAACTACAAGTGCAAAGTGCACTTGGAGGTGCAGTCGCTGTAGATCCGAAGGGGACATGCAAGGAAAATAAAAACACAGCATTTTCGCTTGCACATGATTGGATCATAAAATCAGCAGAGCTTCCCCTCATTTCAGATCTACCCCTCTGATTTACAGCGACTGCACTTCCAAGTAAACTCAGTGCAATTTCATGTTCACTTGTAGTGCAAAGTGGATTTGCCTTTCGTAAATAACCCCCAATGTTTTTATTGCCTTACTGTCCTGGTGACAACAACCATACCCCAGATTTCTTGCAATGGTTGTCCTGGTGACTAGTAATAAACTGAACTGCCCTGGGGTGAGTTTGAGCAAGGATCGGCAAACTTTAAAGACTTTCAGAGCTGAACCTGAACCCCGTTGAGACCAATGGGAGCCAAATCTGTCACATGAATAATGTAATGCCCATTTTCTGTCCGAATAGGCAAGGGAGTGTCAAAAAAT
Source organism: Lithobates sylvaticus (assembly GCA_028564925.1). Taxonomy (NCBI): domain Eukaryota; kingdom Metazoa; phylum Chordata; class Amphibia; order Anura; family Ranidae; genus Lithobates; species Lithobates sylvaticus. Next base: position 741,035,278 of record CM053026.1, on the reverse strand, counting down.
AGAATAAGGGGCACTACCCTGGGGAACATGTACCAGTACCAGAAGATTGTAAAAAAAATTATATTTGGTGGCCTGAAGCATTGATTTTTTTTATTAAACTGCTTAAAGTGGAATAATAAAAATGTCAAATTCCTTTAAATAACATACTTGGGTGTCCTAATCCTGCCTGTCAAGGGATAAATGTCTCTTATGTACCGAAAGTCCTGCAGCAGCACTCACATTTCCAAGGAGCGCCTCTGGCCAAACATCCCCATAGACACACTCCTAAACCTTGTGGACAGCCTTCCCAGGAGAGTTGGAGCTGTTATGGCTGCAAAGGGTGGGCCAACTAAATATTGAACCCTACGAACTAAGACTGGGATGCTATTAAAGTTCATGTAAAGGCAGGCGTCCCAATACTTTTGGTAATATAGTGTATATTGAACAGCGCTTTTGGTATATATTTGGTACATCCTACAGAAAGCTTGAAAGAAAAAATTTAATACAGCCCCCACCCCCCAAAAAAAAAGCATGTAGGAAGGTGCAACGCACAGTCCGTTTCCAGAGAACAAAACTTGTATTTATGTAGAATCCAGTACTTCACAACAAACCCAGCGGAAACTGGGAACACTCACAGCATATGACAGCAGTGAGTAGCAGAGCAGGTCTTAGGCATGCCGACAGCATTTGTCTTTAGGGGCAGAATGCGGCCTAGCTGGTCAGAACCCAAGTGGGGAGGTTTCTAGAAGGATTCCTATGTCTTCCCTAATCACCTGGAACCTTTTCCTGCTGCTAATCACTGCCCCTGTCAGACGGGTGACCCATGGTATTTCTTTGTGTGCCGCGCAGGCTCAGCCGATGTGGGGTGCGCATGTGGATTCCTCCGCTTTTGCTGCTGGGAGTGCTGGGAAGGTGTGAAGCCCATCCTGGCTCCTAGCTATAGCTCAAGGAAGTAGGAAGAGGTGATCCCTGATGCCGCAAATCCGTGTAGTTCTATAGTGGTGATGAAAGTGACAACCTCAGCCTGGACTCCAACCAGGCCACATCCCAACACCTTTCACTCCGCCCCCGCAGCTTAATCATGGGGAATGATTAAGCTGCGGGGGCAGAGTGAAATGCATTGGGGTGTAGCTTGGTTCGAGTCCAGGCTGAGGTTGTCACTTTCATCACCACTATAGGACTACACGGATTTGCGGCATCAGGGATCACCTCTTCCTTCTTACGTGAAAAGCATGCCAAGCCTGAGAGCTAGGACCTTAACTACTTCCCACGCGGCCAATGTATATATACGTCCGGGTGGGAGCCTTCTACTTCTGACTGGACGTTCCTGAACGTCCTTCAGAAGGAGAGGGATTGCGCGCGTGTGCCTGCGCAGCGGCGCGATCCCGATGCGCTCGTGTCACCCGGACACGGCGCATCTCGGATCGGCAGGAGGGCTCTGTGATTGGCCCTCCTGATCACATGACGGCCATGTCGAATCACAGCTGTGATGTAAACAAACATCCGGTTGCTAGCTGTGATGTAAACAAACATCCGGTTGCTAGGCAATCGGCTCTCCTCTCCTCACACGGAAGTCGTCGCTGAGTAGAGCAGATCGCTGCAGCCGGCTGGTGATCAGTGAGTATGAGCTGTTTTTTACAGCTTTTTACTCACTGATCACCAGTCTAGTGTAAAACAGTGTAAACACACATGTCCCCAAAACGCACATGTCCCCAAATAATAAAAACACATGTCCCCCACATATGTCCCACTAAAATCACATGTCTCATTGATTATCTGCACACATCTGTACATGATCATTTGCGTACATCTGTCCGTGATGACACAAACCAATTATTATACACTTAATGGATTTTTTTTTTACTAAAAACATGTAGCAGAATCCATTTTGGCTTAAATTTATGACAAAATTTGATTTTATTTCTTTTAAAATAGAAAGAAGAAAATATTGTTTTTTTTCCAAATTTCCGCTATTTTTTTGCTTATATCGCAAAAAAAAAAAAAAAACGGAGTCATGAATAAATACCACCAAAATAAAGCTCTATTTGTGCAAACAAAATGATAAAAATTTCATTTGGGTACAGTGTAGCATGACCGCGCAATTGTCATTGAAAGTGCGAGAGCGCTGAAAGCTAAAAACTGGGCTGGGAAGGAAGGGGGCGAAAGTGCCCAGTATTGTAGTGGTTAAATATGCTCTGCCTGACCCAAGATAGCTGCTAGAGTCACATGGGGTGACAACATCTGGTTGGATAGTTTTCCCCAGTGACCTCAATTACCACAAAGATAAAAATCCACTTTGTGTTAAAAATTTATGCCATGGGTGCACAACCAGTGGCCTGGGGGCCACATGTGACCCGCGGAGCCCTCTGATGTGGCCCGCGGAGCCCTCTGATGTGGCCTGTGCCCTCTTGCTTTGGGATGGTGGTTTGGCTAGCCCAGATCGCAGGTTGCCGACCCGCCATCCCAAAGCATCAGTGTTGTGAATGAAGGTAGAGAAAGCAAGCAGCTACAGAGCAGTGCCACACAAGCCAATGCTTTCTGTATAGCGCTAGCTCCTGTCACAATTGATACCAAATGCACTCTGCCTGGGACAGCAACAGCAGGGGAAAACTGAATAGAAGACTGTTATTAAAGGTAAGTTTATTACTTAAATCACAGTGTATATATTGGCATATGTGTTTTGCAGTGGTTACTAAGCTGCTTTCAAACTAATCCGCAGGTGCAGTGCACCTGCAGGTTACCTGCACTGAGCCATAGACTTCTGTTTATTACCTGTGGGTTTGGTGTGCTTTCAGAAATTGCACCACACCTGCAGGATATAATAGAAGTCTATGGCAAAGTGCAGCTAACCTGCAGGAAAGCCACAGGTGCATGTGGTGCATCAGTGTGAAAGCAGCCTTAGCACCCAATCGGACCCTCCTTTCACCTCTATGTCCATTTACCCCTGCTTGCCTCCAATCCGCTAAAAAAAAACAAAAAAAAACGGGGATATCCCCTTTCGTCTGGGCGGATTGAATTGGAGGGCCCATAGAGTAGCATGGGCTGTGTCTGTGTGCGTTCAGCATATGTAGCGTGGAGACAGACCTGTCATCCACCCATTCTACTCATTTTGGCCCGCGACTGGTTACCAAGTCGCTTCAGTGGCCCTCACTCTTCAAAAGGTTGTGCACCCCTGATTTATGCCTTTGTAAACCCAGATATCGCCATGGAAAAGTAGCAGTGATGTCCTCACCAAAAAAAATCTGAGATCGCCGCCATTACTAATAAAAAAAATGTAAAATATAAATGCCATAAAACTATCCCCTATTTTGTAGATGCTATAGATTTTGCGCAAACCAATTAATATTTTTTTTTTTTGTTATGGCATTATTATAAGTCTATGCCAGCCCCTCTATTAGAGGCTGACATAGCACAATGTGTAAGTTGTATTTAAAAACGAGCGTTCTAAATACTGAATATCAGTTGTCTTCAGGCCGGTCACGTGACTCGTGTCCGCTTTCCAGCTCTGATAGATGTCTTCTGCGGGAGGGGACGTGATCTCTGTCTGACATCAGAGGGAGATCACGTGGCCGCATGTCTCCACCGCAGAAGCCACCCATCGGAGCTGGAAAGCGGCCGCGAGTCACGTGACCGGCCTGAAGACAACTGATATTCAATTTTTACAGCGCTCATTTTTAAATACAACTTACACAGTGTGCTATGCCAGCCTCTAATAGAGAGACTGGCAGTGACAAATATAATATTTTAATAGTAAAATAATAGCGGCGGGGGGCGGGCCAGAGACAGGCAGAGAGGGCGCTGACAGGGAGGAAGGAGGGGGGAGAGGGGGGGAGAGAGGAGAGCAGGAACCCTTTTACAGGGGGAGGCACTTAGACCATGGTGATCAGGGTGGAGCTGCCCTGGTTATGGTGGTCTGTTTAGAGAGGGCATACAGGAAGTGGTAGGTTTAGGGTTCTTTTTTTTTTAGAGGGGGGGGGGGGGCAGATTACACAGCACAAGCGCTATGCTGTGGAATCTGCTTTAAGGGACCAGAATCTACTTTTTATTTATTTTTTTGGATTAACAAACGCTTTAAAGTGGCACTGGGAAAATCCTTTTTTCTACTTTTTCTTTTTTCCTTCTAAAGCCCCATACACACGGTCGGAAAATCCGACCACCAAATCCATCGGATTTGGTCCGACGGATTTAGTCCGACACTGGTGTTGCATACACACGGTCGGACAAAGTTGTCGGAAAATCCGATCATTCTGAACGTGGTGATGTTTGTTGCCTACGACGGGACTACGTAGAGGCTAGTAGCCAATAGCTTTGGTCTTGTAATGTGATCTGAGCATGCGTGGCACTTTGTCCGACGGAATTCGCTACACACGATCGGAATTGGTGTGATCGGACTTTGTTGTCGGAATATTTATAGAGCAGGAGATAGAACTTTGTCCGTCGGACAATCCGATGGAAACTGTCCGATGGTGCCTACACACGGTCGGAATTTCCGACAACATTGTCCGATAGGACAGAATCCATCGGAAAATCCGACCGTGTGTATGGGGCTTTAGTTAAAACCAATGAAATAAAAATAAATGTATATAAATATGATACCACATCAAGACCCCCCCCCCCAAAAAAAAAAAAGATGCATATGTCTGATATGGTATCATGGTATATAAAATAAAAAATTGGAGTGAACCCACAGCTTATACAAAGCATCCAGCCTAAATAATAGTAGAGATTTTTTATTAAGTTCCTTTACTGGTTGCAATAAAACTGTTTTACATGGGACTTTCTCCAAAGTATTTGCAATAATAGGTTAAGAAAATAAAAGTGATAAGGCTTTACATTCTAGTGTATTATTAAAATAAAGAACTTCATTAAAGCAAGCGAGAAACTATTCAAGGCAGTGCTTTCTATACAGAATATGAACGTTGTGTATGTAGAAGCTTCTCATTATATTCAGTTAGGAGAATTCAATTCTCAGACAATCATTTATTTTAACCTTTCAGAAACAATAAACAATATTTTAAATTAAAACTTTCCTAGGTAAGCGAGGACAGTTGTAACAATCTGGGACTGAATTGTTACTTAGTTAACGTGGAACTAAAGGCATTTATTTTATAGAGTTATTTACTATATATAGGATTATAACACCTTTTAGTTTTTTTTTTTTTTTTTTATCTCTTTTGGGAGATTTCTCTTTATTTCCTGTCCCAAAGCCAAACAGGAAATGAGAGGAAATCCCTCTAAAGGAAGGGTATCCCTGGCTGTCACCAGTACTAGTGTCCCCATTTCCCCTCCACTCCCAAAATTTGAGATTCTCTAAATCCAGATACATTAACATCAACATTAGTTGATCCAGAGGAAGGCAATAAAGCTTGTTCCAATTTGCTCAATGGAAGGCAATAAAGCAGGGATATGCAATTAGCAGACCTCCAGCTGTTGCAAAACTACAAGTCCCATCATGCCTCTGCTTCTTGTCTTACTTATAGCTGTCAGAGTCTTGCTATGCCTCATGGGACTTGTAGTTCTGCAACAGCTGGAGATCCACTAATTGCATATCCCTGCAATAAAGCATGGTCCAATTTATTCAAATAGGAAGCAAATCCTTTCTGATCTCTTAAAGTGATAGTAAGATATTTTTTTATTTATTTTTTTATTTATTTAACCACTTACAGACCGGAAATTGACATCCTTTTTTCCCACAAATAGAGTTTTCTTTTGGTGGTATTTAATAACCTCTGCAGTTTTTATTTTGTGTGCTATAAACAAAAAAAGAGCAACAATTTTGAAAAGAAAACAATATTTTTTAGATATACCGTATTTATCGGCGTATAACACGCACTTTTTCCCCCTTAAAATCGGGGGAAAGTCGTGGGTGCGTGTTATACGCCGATCCCCCCAAAAAAAGTGACAAAAAAAATCAAACGGTGCCGAAAAATAGCGACCGCCGCAAAAAAAAAACGAGCGCCGCCGGAAAAAAACGAGCACCGACGAAAAAGACTGATCTGACTGTTCGGCTCCGCTCGCAGTCCCGCCTCCCTGCTCTCGCTTCCGAAACAGCAGGGAGGCGGGACTACGAGCGGAGCCGAACAGACGGCTCAGGCTTTTCCGGCGGCGCTCGCTCTGTCTTTTCCGGCTGAAAATTTAAACGTGGCAAGCTGCAAATGACACTGACAAGCTGCAAATCACACTGGGCAAGCTGCAAATCACACTGGGCAAGGCTGCAAATGGCGCTGGGCAAGGTGCAAATGACGCTGGGCAAGGCTGCAAATGACACTGGGCAAGGCTGCAAATGGCGCTGGGCAAGGTGCAAATGACGCTGGGCAAGCTGCAAATGACACTGGGCAAGGATGCAAATGACGCTTAAATGTAAGTTGTTTTTTTCCCTAAACTTCCCTCCTAAAACTTTTTTTCCTTAAAATGCCCTCCTAAACTTGGGGTGCGTGTTATACGCCGGTGCATGTTATACGCCGATAAATACGGTAATAAATATCCCAAAAAAAGTAAAAAAATAAATTCTTTATATTTTTGATTTAAAAAAAAAATCGCAATAAACGTACATTGATTGGTTTGAGAAAAAGTTATAGCATCTACAAAATAGGGGATATATTTATGACATTTTTATTATTTTTTTTTTTTTTTTTTACTAGTAATGTCGTCAATCTGCAATTTTTAGCGGGACTGCGACATTGCGACTGACAGATCGGACACTTTTGACACTTTTTTGGGACCATTGACATTTATACAATGATCAGTGCTATAAAAATTGACTGATTACTGTATATATAACACTGCCACTGGAAGGGGTTAACACTAAGGGGCGATCAATGGGTTAAATGTGTTTCCTGGGAGGTGTTTCTAACTGTGGCAGGATGGGCTGACTGGAGGAGGAGAGAGATCGCTGTTCCTGATCACTAGGAACAGCAGATCTCTCTCTCCTCCTGTAAGAACGTTCTGGCTCTCTTTCCCGTGATCGCAGGTGGCCGGCGAACATCGCGGCCACTAGCCACACGCATCGGTTCCCCCGCCGTGCAGTGGGCGCGCTCACGCCACCAGCGTCTTTTATGGCTCCCAAAGGAGCCGACGCGCAGCTACGGTGACTCACGGGAACGAGCTGGCCTGCCGCAGTATAATGACGGCGGCTGGTCAGCAAGTGGTTAAAAATAACAAACATGTCATACTTACCTGCTCTATGCAGTGGTTTTGCACAGAGCAGCTCAGATCCTTCTCTTCTCAGGTCCCTCACTGGTGCTCTTGGCCCCTTCCTCCTGCAAAATGCCCCCCACAGCAAGCAGCTTGCTATGGGGGCACCCAAGCCGAAACTTCTCCCTTTACAACCACTTTAAAGCAGTAGTAAACCTCAGACAGGAAATATGAACAAACCATATCCCGTTCTAGTGCACACTAGAGGAATATGCTTTGTTCACATTTCATGTCTGAGGTTTATAATCACTTTAGTCTTTGAACATAGTGTAGCTGTGGTCCCACACACCCTTTATTAATTTATTATTTATTAGCCCTTCTACAATATGCATCTTCTCTAGTTCTGTAACATTATTGTTGGGGGATATTGCCCAAAACTGAATTGCATATTGTCTTCCTATCTCTTTGTTCTTTGAGGGCAAGATTATGTTTCTCTCTTTTCTGAGTTGATAATTCTTTTTCATTTTTTTAAGAACTATTTGGTAGGACAAACACATTTCTAGCATGTTTTTTTTTTCCACATCAAATGCTCCGATTCATACTTAGTTTGACTGCTATTGAGAAAAAGTCAATATAATAATACAATAATTGTCGTTGTTGTTGTTGATAACACTTGTCTGCTCAAGAGACTACGCATTGATTCTTTAACCACTTCAGCCCCGGACCAATTGGCAGCCAAAGGACCAGGCCCCTTTTTGCGATTCGGCACTGCATCGCTTTAACTGACAATTGCGCGGTCATGCCACGTGGATCTCAAACAAAATTGGTGTCCTTTTTTTCCCACAAATAGAGCTTTCTTTTGGTGGTATTTGATCCCCCCTGCGGTTTTTATTTTTTGCGCTATAAACAACAATAGAGCGACAATTTTGAAAACAATGCAATATTTTTTGCTTTTTGCTATAATAAATATCCCCCAAAAAATATATAAAAAAACATTTTTTTTCCTCAGTTTAGGCCGATACGTATTCTTCTACATATTTTTGATAAAAACAATCGCAATTAGCGATTATTGATTGGTTTGCGCAAAAGTTATAGCGTTTACAAAATAGGGGATAGTTTTATAGCATTTTTATTAATATTTTTTTTTACTAGTAATGGCGGCGATCAGCGATTTTTATTGTGACTGCGACATTATGGCGGACACATCGGACATTTTTGACACATTTTTGGGACCATTGTCATTTATACAGCAATCAATGCTATTTAAATGCATTGATTCCTGTATAAATGACAGTGGTAGTGAAAGAGTTAACCACTAGGGGGAGGGGAGGGGTTATGGGCTGTGACGTGTGTGTGTTTTTTTTACATTAGGGGCCGGGGCTGACGTCTGACGTCATTGATCGGCTTTCCCGATGACCGGGAACAGCCGATCAATGACAGGCAGAGTAGGAAGCGCGGGGAGAGGTTTGTTTACACAGACCTCTCCCCGTTCTTCAGCTTTGTGACCCGATCGCGGGACACCAGCGCTCGGGTCCGCTGGTCCCGTGGCCAGGGTCACGGAGCTCCCGACCGGGTCGCAAGCGCGCCGCTGGCGGCGCACGCGCGACCCACGGGCAGGCAATTAAAGGGCCATGTACAGGTACGTGATTTTGCCTGCCCTTGCCATTCTACCGCAGTATATCTGCGTGAGGCGGTCGGGAAGCGGTTAAAGGCTAAGTTCACCTTTTTTTTTTTTCTTCTAAATTCCAGCTCCCCTATGTACCAATATAGCATTCCTGCACTTTTTTTGCAAAAATATCAAAGCTTTCCATAAAATCTACAGACAAGTACCTTACTGTCCTACATCCATGATTCCAAACGTATCTATTGCTTCTGTCTTACGTCCTTAGACTGTAGGCTGACCAGCTGACCTCATTAGCACACACCCCCTGCATCATCCACCCTCCCATTACCAAGCTGCACGTTTTTTAAATAAAATGCAATCAATCAGAGATCACCCTTCTCACTAAATACACAATCAGATTGCATAGTGTATGGCCATCTTTATACAAGTACATAGAAGGGAGTGGACAGAAACACTCAGCTGTCAATTCCGGCTATGCAATAATTCTGCATAGCGGGAACTCGCATTCCCACATGCGTGTTTTTTTGTTTTTGTTTTTTTAGCGAGGTGGGATGTGTTTTGGAGCATTTTCACTCATCTCACATAGGGCAGCCCATCCACCTGAATGAAATAAAAAAATAAAATAAATAATGCCAGTCTAGCCACATTTTTTAATTATTTGCGCAATTTTACCTGTTCAATTTAACCGCTTTTTAATTTTGAAATGTTGGAAGATACACTCAAAAAGATAAAACACTTTTTCTACTGGATTTACGCTATGTGGAGGCTCCCTTTTTTACATACTTTGGATAAATCTGAATGATCCACTGGGAGAAATATTGGAGCTATTATAGAGTCCATGCGAGGCTGTGAACGCAGAAGTCGCACGTTAGAGTCCCAGCTTACCATCTTTGGAAAGGGGGTTTGGGTCTGGTGTTGTATCAGCAGCATCTCTTTGACGTGGATTTTACCTCCGTTGACCCCTGGTTGGGTTGGCTTGTTTGACTCACAGCCTCTGGTCTGGAGTCCACCACCATTGGTAAGAGTACCCTATTTATTAAGCCCCTTTCACAAATAGCGCCTGTATAGCGCCTGAAAAAATCCGGCCCCTTTCACTCCAGTGTGAAAGCCGGAGGGCTTTCACACTGGAGCGGTGCGCTATCAGGACGGTCAAAAAAGTCCTGCTAGCAGCATCTTTGGAGCGGTAAAGGAGCAGTAAATTCACAGCTCCTATACCGCTCCTACCCATTGAAATCAAAAACAAATCAAATCAAATCAAAAACCCTTTTTCGCCCGCTAGCGGGGGTTAAAACTGCACCATTAGCAGCCGAATACCGCCGCTAAAATTACGCTAAATATAGCACTGCTTTACCGCCGACGCCGCTCCCGCCCCAGTGTGAAAGGGACCGTACAGTATGAAGTATGAAGATATCCTCCAGAATGCTGGATGCCTATTATAATATATCTACCGGTTAAGCAGAGATTTGAACCCTCTGGTTGAGGCATACAAACTTTCTTTATATTGTTGTGGACTTTATTTGTTATTCACATACCGTATATACTCGAGTATAAGCCGACCCGAATATAAGCCGAGGCACCTAATTTTACCACAAACAACTGGGAAAACTTATTGACTCGAGTATAAGCCTAGGGTGAGAAATGCGCAGCTACTGTAAGTGGAAAAGAGGGTCAACAATGCCCATTTGCAGCCTCACTGTGCCCATTTGCATGCCTCACTGTGCCCATTTGCAGCCATAGGTCCCCCAAACTTGAAACTTGGTAGTTAAGGGTTCCTAAATGCCCCCTAGCTGCAGCCAAAATTTGGGCTCTCTGGACCCAAAGGGTGCCGAAATGACATTGCTGCAGATGGACACAGTTGACCGACTTTGGGGCCTTGTATCTCGGGGACACTTGTGCTAGGAACCCCTTGTTGTAGTGCTAGTTCCATATGTTGTAGTGCTAGTTCCACTGGATTGGAATACCAAATTTGGGGTTCCTAGCACCAAGTGTCCCCGATATTTGGGGGATAATTATGATCTATAATTAATAGATCATTCATACTTCAAATATGTATACTTATATTGGTTGTAATATAACCTTTCCCACATAATTTATATATCGAACGTATCTTGATTTATATATTCATATTCATATTCACCTTGATGTATATCCTCACATAGGTTGTACCATCAATATTTATATTTTCTGATGTCTTCATAATTTGTAATTATATTTCTCTTGATGAGATTTATATTGGGACTTACACCTGATATGCTTCTCTGAATATCACTAGGGCGACACTTTGTTTTTTTATTTTGTTGCACAATTCAGTCTGATTGTTGTGTTAGCTGCTCACGTTTATGGTTGGCGCAGTATTATCATTATATTTATCATCCACCTGAATGGGCTGCCCTACACACAGTAATCGCCCCCAAATAAGCTTCAGAACTTTTTTTAAGAGCGGAGCTTGGTGCGATTTTTACTACAATTTGCAATTTGATGCAGCGCAAATGCAAGGAAACGCACAGATGTGAATGAAGCATCATTGTTCTTGTGTTATCGCACCAATTTCACTTTCAGACCCCAGTCACATCTAGCATAGTGGGAGCGAATGTTTTGTGGCTCGTTTTTCATGTGACACGCATAGGGAAGCCCGTTGACTTAAATGGGCTTCGATGGAAAAAGTCTGTTGGAGCCTACACACGGTCCGACCACAAAATCCGACAACATTGTCCGATGAAAAATGGGCTGTGCTATATGGGGCTTATGGGACATGTGTATGGGGCATTACTGTGCCTTTTGCAGCATTTGCCCCTCATTTTTTCACATGGCAAAATGTGTACTTGCTTCTGTGTTTGGTGTGCCGCTACCAATTAATGGCACTGAACGCGCAACTAGTAATTTTAGGTGTGTAAAGGTGGCCATACACTATACAATCTGATTGTACAATCTCCTTTTAGATCTGACATCAATTATTGTTGAGGGCATGTGGCCTGGTACGGTTCAGGAGGGGTGGGCGTTCTCTCGCCTCCCCCCTCTTTTCCTGCGGCCTGCCAGGTTGCGTGCTCAGATAAGGGTCTGGTATGGATTTTTAGGGGGACCCAACGCCATTTTTAAAAAAAAAAATTGGTACAGGGTTCCCCTTAAAATCTATACCAGACCTGAAGGGTCTGGTATGGATTTTGAGGGGGACCCCCACACCATTTTTTTTTTTTGGCGCGGGGTTCCCCTTAATGTTCATACCAGCCCTGAAGGGCCTGGTATGGAATTTAGGGGGACCCCATGCATTTTTTTTTTAAATTTTGGTTCGGGGAAATCCCCATGTGTTTCCCCTGTGGGGAAATCCCCATGCCGTTTTTATCAATGAACTGTTATGTGTATTGTTGGACCCGACAATTCATTGTAGCCGCAAGTAGTTTTAAATTCGTTTTTTTCCTGTCATTTTGCTCTCAGACTGTTCTAAACACGGGAAACATGCGCCCCTTTACAGGCATACTATACACACCCCCCAAGTACGAAATTTAAGGGAATATTACACTTTTATTGTTTCACTTTAAGCATTATTAAAATCAGTGATCCCGAAAAAACTTCAGTTTTTAAAACTTTTTCTTGCATTGATACATGTCCCCTGGGGCAGGACTCCGGTCCCCAAACACTTTTTATGACAATACCATGCATATAAGCCTTTAAAATTAGCACTTTTGATTTCTCCCATAGACTTTTAAAGGGTGTTCTGCGGCTTTTCAAATTCGCCGCGAACACCCAAAATTGTTCGCTGTTCGGCGAACAAACATTGTTCAAGTCAAACATGAGTCCGACTCGAACATAAAGCTCATCCCTGATGGCCACCTTTATACACCTAAAATTACTATCCACATTTCAGGTGGATGGGCTGCCCTATGTGTGATGAGTGAAAATGCTCGAAAACAGCTCCCCACCTTGCTAAAAAAAAAAAAAAAAAAAAAAACGCATGTGGGAATGCGAGTTCCCGCTATGCAGAGATGTGAACGGGGCTTGACAGCTGAGTGTTTCTGTCCACTCTGTTCTATGTTCCTGTATAAAGATGGCCATACACTATGCAATCTGATTGTGTATTTAGTGAGAAGGGTGATCACTGATTGATTGCATTTCATTTAACCACCGAATGATAGCTACAGCATGGATCTAACTTGCCGGGACTACATCTATTGACGTCGTCCCGTTCACGAGCGGCCTGCCCGCCCCCTGAAGGGCGCACGCAGTGCGCTCTGTGATCAGCGAGTCCGTGAGACTCGCTGGATCACAGATCCGAGTAAGGGGTCGATCCCGACCCCTTACCACGTGATCAGCTGTCAGCCAATGACAGCTGATCATGTGATATCAACAGAGCCCGTAATCGGCTTTTCACCAGCAGCAGTGAGAGGGACATTAGTCCCAATCACTGCAATGTGCCCCAGGTCCATGGTGCCCACCTGTGCCCTATACAAGTGCCGCCTACCAGTGCCCACCAGCTTCACCTGTCAGTGCCCACAGTGCCATCTGTCAGTGCCCACAATGTGCCTTTACAGTGCTGCACATCAGTGTCCCCTACCAGTGCCCATCAGTGTCCCCTACCAGTGCCCATCAGTGTCACCTACCAGTGCCCATCAGTTCCACCTATCAGTGCCACCTATCAGTGCCATCTATCAGTGCCCATCAATGCCATCTCTCAGTGCCCATCCGTGCCACCCATCCGTGCCATCTTATCTGTGCTCATCAGTACCGACTTATCTGTCCCCATCAGTGCCACCTTATCTGTGCCCACCAGTGCAGCCTATCAGTGCCCACCAGTGCAGCCTATCAGTGCCCACCAGTGCCGCCTCATCAGCGCATATCAATGAAGCAGAAAAATTACCTGTTTGCAAAATTTTATAACAACCTATTAAACATGATTTTTTTTTTTTTTTTAATTTTCCATCTTTTTTTGTTTGTTTAGCAAAAAATAAAAACCCAGCTGTGATTAAATACCACCAAAAGAAAGCTCTATTTGTGGGAAAAAAATGATAAAAATTGAATTTGGGTACAGTGTAGTATGACCGCGCAATTGTCATTCAAAGTGCGTCAGCGCCGAAAGCTGAAAATTGGTCTGGGCAGGAGGGGGGTTTAAGTGCCCAATAAGCAAGTGGTTAAAAAACGTGCAGCTGGGAGTGGGAGGGTGGATGATGCAGGGGGTGTGTGCTAATGAGGTCAGCTGATCAACTCCTTCCTGTGTCATGACCTACAGTCTAAGGACGTAAGACAAAGGCAATAGATATATTTGGAATCATGGATGTAGGACAGTAAGGTACGTGTTTGTAGATTTTATGGAAAGCTTTGATATTTTTGCAAAAAAAGTACAGAAGTGCTATATTGGTTACATAGGGGAGCTGGAATTTAGAAAAAAAAAAAAAAAGGTGAGCTTAGCCTTAGCATCCGAATAATCATCTTTCTGCCATAAACATTTCAGAATTTGAGCAATCTCATTTAATGGACATCTAAGGTGCCAGTTATCTGTGGGGCACCTTTGATATAGTGAGTATTTAGTGAATTCCTAGGAGTATCTTTATGTTCAGACATTGAGCTTGTGTCTGTTGTTGAATGTAGCCTGAAAGTACTTGCTTTGAATGGAAATGCAGCTTGTAAAGAAATTTCCCGGGTCGTGTAGCCGATGCTATGCTCTGCGGTTAACTCACATTTCCTTCCTCCCCACAGTTCCTCTTCCTCACGGGCATCTATTTGCATTCCGCGCATCTATCTGACATGCCCTCATTGTTGGCAGTGTTGCTTCTAAACTACAGTAATTGCTGTTCAGATTTTCTCCTACAAATTCCAACACACTTCTGTCAGAGAGCAAAAATGAATGCAGATTTTTCTTCTTTTTTTTTTTTCCAAATGTGATTTCATACAAAATTTAAACTCCTACTGTGATACTAAAAGCCAAGCGCTGAACACCAAGACTTATAAAAAAAAATGTTTGTTCAAGAAAAGACTTTTCAAATGTTTTAATAACAAATACCGCTAGACATTTTATTCTTTGTTTCTCTGTGGATATACCCTACTGGCTCTTCAAGCTGTGCTTATATTTATGGCACAGTAAAATACAATGGTAGCGTCAGTGCTCAGAATACTAATGGCCTCCTGTTTATGGTGGTAAGGTTGGCTGCTTTCTTTTAATTGCTTGAAAACATCTAATTTGTTAGATGAGGTGTCATGTCATTGTCCTCAGGCGTCGGTAACTCATATCCACATTGGGACAACCACTTGGCCTGAAGGTAGAAGTATAAACAGATCACGTTTGTTCCCTTTTCTGCCTTCTTGGTAAGACCTTTCTTAAGTTTTCTGAGATCAATAGTTAAGCCCCATACACACGGTCGGAAAATCCGACCACCAAATCATCGGATTTGGTCCGACGGATTTAGTCCGACACTGGTGTTGCATACACACGGTCGGAATTTCCGACAACATTGTCCGATAGGACAGAATCCATCGGAAAATCCGACCGTGTGTATGGGGCTTTAGAAATGATTGTGAGAAAGGACATCAATGGAGATCTTCTGTAATACTGTTATGCCGCGTACACACGAGCGGATTTTCCGTCATAAAAATCTTGGATGCTTTTTCGGATGGAATTCCGCTCAAGCTTGGCTTGCATGCACACGGTCACACAAAAGTTTGCTGAAATTTTTCAATCGTCAAGAACGCGGTGACGTAAACACTACGACAAGCCGAGAAAATGAAGTACGATGCTTCCGAGCATGCGTTGAATTGTTTCCGAGCATGCGTAGGAATTTTGCACGTCGGAATTGCTACAGACGATCGGAATTTCCGATCGGAACTTTTTCCGACCGAAAAATTGAGAACCTGTTCTCAATCTTTTGCTGGCTGGAATTCGGCCAGCAAAAGTCCGATGGAGCATACACACGGTCACATTTTCTGACCAAATCTGTCTTTTGCTGTCCGAATTTCCGATTGTGAGTATGCATTACTGTGCACTTGTCAATGCTGTGAAGTAGGAAGATAAGGAGAAGTAGGTGTAGCACCCTCCTAGAGTAGTATAGGAAGTTGGGTAAATGGAAATGTTTCCTCTGTAATCAGTGGAGCAGGGGTTGATAGTTTAGGTCTGCTCAGTGTCTCAGAGGCTGCTACTCTGATTGCTTCCCCCTGTACTCTAGAGTATTCTAGAATTTTATTGGGAGGAAGAAGAGAGTAAGCAGCCTGAATATACAAAAGACAATCCCTGGGGGAGAGGGGGGGTGCCCAGTAGGTGGTGGGAAAGCCCATAAAGATTCTGAGGCGTGAGGCAGGAACACAGAGTTCATTGGGTCCAGTCCTGGGGCTGGAGTACTAGAAATGCCACTAGGAATACATAGAGGTCCCAGCTAAGCCTTAGCTGAAGGGCCTATCTGCAAGCTTAGTTCTGGAGTCGGTTTGGACACAGAGATGGTCACTGGAGAGAGCCAGGAGGAAGTTGAGGGGGAAGTGTGCAGATGTCCTATGGTGGTGTAAGCCCACATCTCCCTCAAAGGAATGAGCCTGGCAGATATCTGAAGGAGGAAACCGATTAGCTCTTGGCTGTGTGAGTAGATGATCCAAGTGTTGAGAACTCAGTGACTGCGTGCAGGTTTTGGTCTCTGGGAGAATTCATAGTCACCATCATCATTGAGATTCTGCAGGACATTTTTGTACAGTTCAGCAAAATAGTTAAGAAGTCCTCAAATTGTTTAGTTCACTGGTTTCTGGGGTATCTCATGCTCCCTTCACCCTATCCAAATTCAACATTCAAATAAAGCCCATAAAAGACACCCATATACCATTCCTTATAACCAGTGGAAGAGTGAAGAAAATGCTTTGTACTTGGCTGTGTGTGCTGTAACTGGGGGAATGGCACTTTAGGGGGTTCGCTACATAGGAAAACAGTTCTTTCAATGATTATGTTTTTAATGTATTTTAAAAGTGCCCAATGCTTTTCTTGTGTGTCTTTGTGCTGTATACCTATTTTGGAGTACTTGAACCTCTCAGTTAAGTCTACATGTATAAATTCTTGGCATGTGTCCCTTTTTATCTTAAAAAATGAGTTCTGGAGCTCCAAATCAGTGGCTTTGCCTATGCGGAGGTGATGCCACAATTCTGTTGCAGGCAGGAGTAAGCATTTTCTTAGTCTCCTCTCCATCACTGAATAGACTGTAATATTGTAGCTATGCAAGTCATTAGGTGAGGATTGACCTTGACAATCACTAATGCTGCGTACACATGATCGGAATTCTCGTCGGAAAAGCCTTGGATGGTTTTTCCGACGGAAATCCGACGGATATCCGCTCAAGCTTGTGTTGCCTACACACGGTCACACCAAATTCCGACCGTCAAGAACGCGGTGACGTACAACACTACGACGAGCCGCAAAAATGAATCTCAGTGCTTCCAAGCATGCGTCAAATTGTTTCCGAGCATGCGTCGGAATTTTGCGTGTCGGAATTGCCACAGGCGATCAGAATTTCCGATAGAAACTTTTTCCGTCGGAAAAATTTAGAACATATTCTCAATCTTTTGCTGGCCAAAATTCTGCCAGGAAAAGTCAGACGGAGCCTACACACGGTCGCATTTTCTGACAAAAAGCTCTCATCAGTCTTTTGCTGGCTGAAATTCCGACCGTGTGTACGCGGCATAATAATTACATGATCGCACAATTACATGGTGTCATTCTTGAGCTGGTATCTCAGTCTAGAAAGTAGATGCTAACCCTGAATAATGTCTGAACAAAGATAGCTCTGTTCTTCAGAAGAGATGAGCAGATAAAGGCATTGTCAACTTGAGTACTGTCACCCCTCTGTGATAGGTAATAAATCCATGTAAGCCTTAATTTTACACATTATGTTGCACGCATGCACTTCACAATTAAAATATATAGCACTATCCTAGCATAGGATGCTAGGTAAATGTAATTGTTGGCTCCTCTGTAATCATTAGAGCAGCTATTAATTTCCACGGGCTGTTCTAAATTTCACAATCTGAAGGTTTGATTGCTTTCCCTTGCATTCTAGCGGCTTCCAGAACATAGAAGGCTAGCAAAGTTAAATGGGAAGCCTAAATATTTATTGTACTTCAGCCAATTTCTGAGGAGGTGTTCCCAGTAGGTGGCTAGAGGGGAACATAAATAATCAAAGGCCTGGAGCGGCTCAGTTCTTGTCCTACTTGAAAAGTTCCCAGCCTCAGGGGTGGCTGCCCTTTCAGGCAGTCCTATTTGAGCCTGCTGATGTTCATTGAGGACCCAGCTATAGCCGAGCTGGGAGGCCTATTTCTAATTACTCCTTGAGCTAAGGATTTTTTCTGGAGGACCCACTAGAAGTGGATGGACCCACACAAGAAGTGGATGGTGGGAGCTGGGAAGTGTGCAGCTGCTATTGTGAAATTGTGAGTGCTGATCTAAGCTTAAGAATTCATTGGCTGTGTGTTGCTCTTCTTTGGGGGCCAGTAGTAGTTCTTTCTCTGAGACTGCTACTACAGGATCTCAGTTCTAGCTTTCATCTGGGTTAATGGTTTAACCTCCTCGTATACACGCTATAGCCGAATGACGGCTACAGCGAGAATCTACATTGCTGGGACACCGTCATATGACGTCCTCCCCTTTCAATGTTCCCCTCACGAGCGTGCATCGGGAAAATTTGTGATGGCCGTGTACCTTGGACACAGCCAATCACAGATCATGGTTAATGGCCAATCAGAGCGACCATTTACCACACGATCGGCGTGTACAATGAGAGATGACCTCAAATGTAAACTTTTGAGATCATCTCTCATGGACAGCTCTCCCTCCTCACACAGAGACCGTGTGTGAGGAGGGAAAGCGACCTGTGCTGCAGCGCAAATGATTTAATCTGATTTCACAGTGTATACAGTGCCAACACCAGTGCCCAATCAGTCCCAATCAGTGTCACAGTGTCAGTGTCACAGTGCCCATCAGGGTCAGTGTCACAGTGCCCATCTGTGCCATCTGTCCTCGTATACACAGTGTTCTGGATTTTTTTGCTCCAGATCCACATTCCCTCTGGCTTAAACTTTGAGTGGGATGTAAGCCATTTATATGACTAAGAAGTAGCATACATAATATGGTGTCTCCCCACTCTAACTTACTCTTCATTTGGGCCCCCAGGAGCCCTTTGGCTATTCGCCTACATATACTTATAAGGGGGGATATGATCAACATGTATAAATATATAAGGGGTCCATATAGTGAACTTGGTGTTGAGTTGTTCACTTTACGGTCAACAAAGAGGACAAGGGGGCACTCTTTACGTCTAGAGGAAAAGAGATTTAATCTCCAAATACGGAAAGGTTTCTTCACAGTAAGAGCTGTGAAAATGTGGAATAGACTCCCTGCAGAGGTGGTTCTGATCAGCTCAGTAGATTGCTTTAAGAAAGGCCTGGATTATTTCCTAAATGTACATAATATAACTGGGTACTGACATTTATAGTTAAAGTTGATCAGGGGAAAATCCGATTGCCTCTCGGGGGATCAGGATGGAATTTTTTCCCCTGCTTTAGCAAATTGGAGCATGCGCTGCTTGTTTTTTTTTGCCTTCCTCTGGATCAATTGTGGGTATAGAATGGGGTATATGGGATTGTATGAATTTTTTTTATTTTTTATTTGTGGTTGAACTGGTTGGACTTGTGTCTTTTTTCAACCTAACTAACTATGTAACTTATCTGTATGTCAGGGGTTGTGATTAGGTAGGTTCAGGGAACTATTTAGACTACGGTTTTATTTGTTTGTTATTTAGCCATGTACTTAATATATTCAGGTCTGCCACTGGTATTTATCAAGGTGATTTTCACATGTCCCCCCATAGTACATTCGTGCCTATTTCCTTTTTGTATTGTGCTGACGTTTGGTGGACACTGTCTATCACATGCCTCTCTTTGCGATTTGTTATTATCGATTTAGGAGACGCATGTATTTTGGTATCCCCTATACAAATATTTGTATTTACTTTTGTATGTAATTTTTCTATGGTGTCAGTTTTTTAACCACTTTCAGACCGGACCAATTTTCAGCCAAAGGACCAGGCCCATTTTTGCGATTCGGCACTGCGCCGCTTTAACTGACAATTGCGCGGTCGTGCGACTTGGCTCCCAAACAAAATTGACGTCCTTTTTTTCTCACAAATAGAGCTTTCTTTTGGTGGTATTTGATCGCCCCTGCGGTTTTTATTTTTTGCGCTATAAACAAAAAAGGGTGACAATTTTGAAAAAAACGCATTCTTTTTTATTTTTTGCTATAATAAATATCCCCCAAAAAATATATAAAAAACATTTTTTTTCCTCAGTTTAGGCTGATACGTATTCTTCTACATATTTTTGGTTAAAAAAATCGCAATAAGCGTTTATTGATTGGTTTGCGCAGAAGTTATAGCGTTTACAAGATAGGGGATAGTTTTATAGCATTTTTATTAATAATTTTTTTTTATTAGCAATGGCAGCGATCAGCGATTTTTATTGTGACTGCGACATTATGGCGGACACATCGGACATTTTTGACACATTTTTGCGACCATTGTCATTTTTATACAGCAATCAATGCTATTTAAATGCACTGATTCCTGTATAAATGACACTGGCAATGAAGGGGTTAACCACTAGGTGGCAGTGTAGGGGTTAAGTATGCCTAGGGGTGTGTTTCTTACTGTGGGGGGGCGTGGCTGTCAGCTAGTGAATGCTGATCTCTGCTCCAATCACAGGGAGCAGAGATTGGCGTCACTAGTTGCTAGGCAGAAAGGGGAGATGCTGTTTATTTCCGCATCTCCCCGTTCAGCCTTCCCGCGGCGATCGAGTCCGTGGGACCTGCGACCGGCCTCACGGGGGTCCCGACCAGCGCTGGCATGGCGGCATCTTAAAGGGGACGTATATATACGCCCTTTTGCCTGTCCGTGCCATTCTGCCGACGTATATTGTCGTGCGCCGGTCGGGAAGCGGTTAAATGTGGTTACTTTTGGCTTTACACGACATGAATTTGTATTGTGGTTCAGAATGTTTTTAGGTTTGCTTATCAAGATAAGGGGAGAGCCGATCACACCACCCTTCACCTGTGTCGGGTGGGAGTGTCCTCTACTTGGTAGGTCAGTCTTCCTTTGGGTTTTGGGTTTTGAAGAAGCACAATGTATGTGTGAAACGCCGTCACCCCTTGCTTCATTGTTTCAGTCCTGATGGCAGTCTTTCAATAAACCTGTTGGGCGGATGTTGGTGTGCAGCTAATTTTTCTCACTTGGTCTACATTTTCATGGTTGCGAGGCCGGAGCTAGCACCCAGCCCTTCCTTTTTGGTGGATTATTATACTCACCTGGAGCAGCGATCTGTCTCATTCTTCCTCTACAGGGAGACCCAGGCATAAAAAAAGGAACAAGTCATGGTAGGTCAGTAATGGGAAAAGTAATGCTACAGGGAGACCGCAGGCAATGCTGGTGTTTAGACCTATGTTTGCTTTTCTAGGACACAGCTTCCATAGTTCATGTCTTCTTTAAGAAGTTGAAGGATCTTTGGTTATTCCTGAAAAATGTAAAGCGATGAAAGGTGAGATGTGACTTCTTGCCGGGGTCACTGCACTTTGCTCATTCAATATCATTGCATTTTGCACTACTTGATCAACTCATTATGTCAAAGTAGGCAGTTATTGATCACAGTATGATATTATATTTTGTACATAATTAGAGAATCTATTCAAATAGAAAAAAAAACATGACATTGATTTAAAATAAGGAGATACTGAAATCAATAAATATACAGCCCAAGGCCTGATGCTCTAAAAATATGTATATGCCCTCCCCTCCACTATATCATGTTGACCAACAGCACTGCTTCGAGAGCGGTGTAGCACTAGTTCCTGTTGCATCATGGGTAAGTGTTTATTTTTTCTGCTCATTTGTGACATAATCAAGAGTAGGAGTAGGGTGCATAGGTGTTATTTAAAAACAAAAATTCCCATGTGCCCGACTGTTGGAGCCAAGAGAACCATTTAAAGAGTAAGGCCCCTTTCAGACGAGGCGGACTCCGCTTGCACGGAGCCCGCCTCTGTCCGTCGGCTCAGCGGGAGATCTGTCCGTTGATCTCCGCTGAGCCGGCGGATGACAAGCCTCTCTCCGCTCACTGAGCGGGGAGGGGCTTGCGAGCGCCGCTGATCTCTATGGAGAGATCGGATGAAAACGGACAGTGTGTCCGTTTTCACCCGATCTCACCCGATCCGATCCGCCAGTGACGGATCTGGACGTGTGGCCCATACGTCTGCTTTTGGCGGATCGGACCGGGTCGGATGTCAGCGGACATGTCTCCGCTGACATCCGACGCTCCATAGAGTAACATGGAGCGCCCGTTCAGATCCGCCGTCAAAACTGACAGGCGGATCTGAACGGGCCGTCCGTGTGAAAGGGGCCTAAAGCTTGTAAATATATATGTACAAGGGGCAACTATTACAAATTCAGGCTCTGATTTCTTTTTAGTAGTGTTGCACATTGGATAGGACTTACATCTTCTCTTTCAATGCAAATCTGTCAGGTATGACTAGCTAAAAAAAGATAAGCACACTCTTTACATGCCTGACATTTTATCTTAACAATTTTTGGCAAATGTAGCAATATACCTAATATATGTAGCAATATATATGATAATGATAGGCTCTCTCCTATGTGTCCAGTGGCGACCCCACTCTGCTTGGACCCAACAATACACTGACGCACCAATAGTGATATTTGGGCTTTATTAAAAACAAGCCTGGTATAAAGGTATTGGTTAAACAGATTGGAGAATAATAAAACAACTGATTAATACCAGTGTTATAAGTCAATAACACACTTGAGTAAGAGAGTTGGTTATTGTAAACCTGAATTTGCCTTAATAAAACTTTTGATTGAAAGAAAAAAAAAAAGGGAGTTGGTGATTATTCTCTTTGCTACCTGTGAGAGGTCTTACATCAAATGCAGAGGTTGACATTGCAGTTGATTTTGACAACACTATGTATTTATTATATATATATATATATATATATATATATATATATATATATATATATATATATATATATATATAATCTCAGTCAGGAAAAAAAATGCATTATTGGCACTAGGAGGCACTGACGATCTTAGGAAATAAACATATGGGGAAAATGACGGTAAAAATTGGTGACATCTGTGTGAATGATTGACATAGTTGCATAGCAAATCTATTATACATAGACCCTTTAGTACAACCAAATGTCCTCTTGAGTAAGAGGATGGTGGCTCACTACAGGGGTCTAACTACAATCATACAGACCCCAGCTAATTACTGGCCAGTGGGTAAATCAGCCAAAGTGTCAGCTGGTGGTGGGGCCCTTTAAACTCAATTGTGATGCAGTCAACCTTTGAGTGAAGGTTTTTGTAAACCCTTCACGTAAGGGCAAATAACTTCACAAAGTGTCCAGTCCAAAATATAGGAGGTCTCCTAAAGTTCCACCAAAAAGCGCCCTCAAATGGGCATAAGCAGCACAAGTCTAATGACTGTCCACTCAGGTCTGTTTTCCTGTGTGCCAGAGGGAGGTGGTTAAGAGACAGACCACAGTGTTTCCAGAAGGTTTTAATTAAGGCTTCTCCTTTTTTTGGTCAATCAAACAGCTGCTGGGTACAGGAGAGATGAGGCAACTTTACTCTCCAGGCTTTCTCTGGTGCCTGGTTTGCCCCCGGCCCTCAGCAGCTTATACACACCCCATTCCTTTATCTCCAGCTACGTCCATTTCCAGCAGGTCAGGTTCTTCCACTTCTCTCCCACTTCTCTCCCCGCCAGCAGGAGATCAGGATCTGGTTGTGGAACAGCCACAGCGTTGTCAAACCTATGACTCTTCCACATTCTAAAGGGGCCACTGGCCAGGCTACATGAGTGAAGTCAGTGACATGTGACTGTTGTATGAAAAATTACTTTCAATCTGATTTACATCCAAAACATTATTCTATTTCTGAATGGAATGGGGAGGGTTTGCAACCTCTTTAAAATGGTTGTAAACCTCTGAAATGAAGAATGACCAAAGCATACCCTTCTATAGTGTGTACTCCTCAAATCAAACTTAGTGTGATTTCTGTCTGCTGTCTCCTGCTGTCACATCTGCTATCTACATAAATCATCTCTAAAGCTGACACCAAGGGATCCAGGGGAGGGGAACTTGACAGCCTCAGCTTTACATGTTTTCCTATGAGACTGTGTAGAGGGAAGTGTGTCAAATTCCTCCACTCACTTCTCAGATTACACTCAGCTTTCTGCTTTGAACCTTGTACTGTCAGATCCCCACCCCTGCCCTGCTGTGTAAATACCGGACTTTGAATGGATGTAGAGAAAAG
Organism: Lithobates sylvaticus; assembly: GCA_028564925.1. Lineage (NCBI taxonomy): Eukaryota > Metazoa > Chordata > Amphibia > Anura > Ranidae > Lithobates > Lithobates sylvaticus. The sequence continues at coordinate 741,011,215 of CM053026.1, read as the reverse complement.
AGAGCTACAGATAATGTCAGGTTCCGATGTAGGTTTGCCACCTTTTCTTCAAGCCAAACCCCAACACTTTAGCAGCGCATGGTAAAAATATTTTGTAGTACATTAAATTCATGACCTCTGTACAATGCAATGAACGGAATTTTTTTTATGTCGTAAACACTATACATATAGTTTTGTGATCAAATAACATTTCTGGAGGGTATGATGAGGGTAGTATGTACGGGAGAGGAGTGCGGAGGGTATTATGGGAGTAGTATGTACGGGAGAGGAGTGCAGAGGGTATGATGGGGGTAGTATGTACGGGAGAGGAGTGTGGAGGGTATAATGGAGCAGTATGTAAAGGAGAGGAGGGCGGAAGGGTATGATGGGGGCAGTATGTAAAGGAGAGGTGTGTGGAGGGTATGATGGAGGCAGTATGTAAAGGAGTGGAGTGTGGAGGGTGTGATGGGGGCAGTATGTAAAGGAGAGGAGTGTGGAGGGTATGATGGGGGCAGTATGTAAAGGAGAGGAGTGTGGAGGGTATGATGGGGGGCAGTATGTAAAGGAGAGGAGTGTGGAGGGTATGATGGAGGCAGTATGTAAAGGAGTGGAGTGTGGAGGGTATGATGGGGCAGTATGTAAAGGAGAGGAGTGTGGAGGGTATGATGGGGCAGTATTTAAAGGAGAGGAGTGTGGAGGGTATGATGGGGGCAGTATGTAAAGGAGAGGAGTTTGGAGGGTATGATGGGGGCAGTATGTAAAGGAGAGGAGTGTGGAGGGTATGATGGGGCAGTATGTAAAGAAGAGGAGTGTGGAGGGTATGATGGGGCAGTATGTAAAGGAGAGGAGTGTGGAGGGTAATATGGGGGCAGTATGTAAAGGAGAGGAGTGTGGAGGGTATGATGGGGTAGTATGTATAGGAGAGGAGTGCGGAGGGTATGATGGGGCAATATGTACAGGAGAGTAGTGTGGAGGGTATGATGGGGGCAGTATGTACGGAAGAGGAGTGCAGAGGGTATGATGGGGCAGTATGTACAGGAGAGGAGTATGGAGGGTATGATGGGGGCAGTATGTACAGGAGAGGAGTGTGGAGGGTATGATGGGGGCAGTATGTACGGAAGAGGAGTGCAGAGGGTATGATGGGGGCAGTATGTACAGGAGAGGAGTGCGGAGGGCATGAAGGGGCAGTATGCATGGAAGAGAAGTGCAGAGGGTATGATGGGGGCAGTATGTACAGGAGAGGAGTGTGGATGGTATGATGGGGCAGTATGTAGGGAAGAGAAGTGCGGAGGGTATGATGGGGGGCAGTATGTAGAGGAGAGGAGTGCAGAGGGTATGATGGTGCCAGTATGGGGAGGGATTACTTGCAGTGTCTGTGGGGTGACCAGGGAGTGATGTCCCTCAAATGGGGGGTGTAGGAAGCAGCTGAGTGATGTCTGTATGAAGTGGTCTGGGAGTGATGTAAGCTGGGGGGAGTTGGGGGCTGAGAAGTAGTCAGATAGTAATGTCTATAATAAAAAAAAGCTATTGTGGTCAAATACTAAAATATACAACAATACTACGCAATGAAAACAATCTGTTATAAGATGCCGGCCCCCAGAACTCTGTATGTACAGATGATGTGAAGGTAATTGATGACCATTCATGTAACCCTGTGTTATCCAGGCTCTGAGTCTGGACAATCAGTGGTGTACACTCACCAAATACATACAGGGTTAAGTAAATGCTGCAGACTCCCCCCCCACACACACACACACATTCACTCACTCTTTCTAAGGATTCTGCTTATCTTAACTCTTCAATGCAAAAGAAATCCTCCTGGAACTTTGCACACTAAGAAACTTTCCTTACTAAAAAAAGTCAGCTCACCACCTCCCTGCATGTAGTGAGCAGCGGCCAGCCCAACAGCAGCTCCAGTGATCTCCTCAGCACCGCCTACCGATTCTCTCAGAACACGGCACTAGTGATTGGAGAGGGGGTGTCAGAGATAACAGAGACTGCAGGAGTCTGGAGGGGGGGGGGGGCAGAAAGGAGCTTCAGATTCCCAACACACACACCAGCACAGTGTGTGTATTTATTAAAAAGCAATGACACTGCCGCTGTGACTGTCTCCACAGTGGCAAGTATGAGAATGAAGCTCCCCCTCTGCCAGAATGGTCTGTCCGGGTTTCAGGCAGTCTGGAAATCGGACAGATGATTCAGAACCCGGACTGTCTGGGTGAATCCCGTACAGGGGGCAACCCTATTCCTATGGCAGTGATCAATTGTAGAAGACCAACTCTGGAACTCTGCTTGTCTGGAGTCTAAGTCCCTAAGCCTGGTCATGGCCCCCAGGTATGCCCAGCTGAAGGTGCAGAGATTACTTGCAGAGTACAGATGAAGAGAGACAGAAGAGGATCTGGGAAACAAGCAGAGCTCAGGGCACACAGGAGGCAGACAAACACAGTAAACGATTCCAGGGTCAGAACATGGAAAGCCAGACACAGAATACAAGTAATACAAGTAATACATGGGAAAGCAGAAGCAGGGATAAACTAGGATGTTTCTCAGGCAACATAAGCTGCAGTGAGCATGTCTACATATAGAGAAGCAGACTGGGAGGTGGACCAGGTAGTGATAGACGCAGGGGCGGACTGACCATTCGGCCACTCGGGCAGTTCCCGAGGGCCCCGGGCCACTAGGGGGCCCCATCAGGGTTGCTGGCCTCAGTAAAACCAGGGACAGTATGTAAAAATTGGTGTTTTGTTTACATCTGTTTCTGAAATGTCCCTTACTGACATCCTTTTGGTCTAAAAATCCTGAGATTATAGCTGCCCCACCTCTCCAGTACCTTTTCAGCCAATAGAAACATGTCTGTGTATACTGTGTGATTGTATACTGTGTGTGTGTATACTGTGTGGCCCCATAATCTCTGATATATGCCCCTGTGGAAGTCTTTGCAGACGAAACGCGTCGGGTGGATACGCTTGATACACTACTACTGCGTTACCATATCTTGTTTTTATTGATTTTTATTTTAATGGCAAGATTTTTTTTTACGAAATTATATTGCGGAAGTTGATATACTCCTCTAAATAAATATAATCCTTTGTTGGATTTTTTACGCTATGAGGAGGCCCTCTATCTCTTTTTTTATCTCCATGCTCCTGATTTATTGAGGATTTCGGATAAAGGCTAATGATTTAAACGGTGTTCTGGTGGTCTTACTACCCTCTGGAGTTCGGTGGTTCCATTTTCATCTGAAGATTGGTGAGTACAGACTGTAGTTCCGGCTCAGTCTTGTCCATGGTCCATCACTTCATAAACATCACCAGCCGGCCTATCCAAGCTCGTTTGACCCCTCACCAACGGTCAGTGGGTCCATATTGTGCGGTAAGCGTACCTGACCCTTATTTTTATCATACAGTTCAAGATGTTGTCCAACAGAAAGAGGATATAGCATTTTTGAACATTATATATACGAATAACCACAGTGATCTGTTTACTCATTTTTATATATGAACTTTGCTATATGGACTGCCATATGCTCATAGCCATTAAGTGTCTTGCAGCACTTTTGAGTTTTTGAATGACTTTTTCTTTCCTGTTTGGTTATTTTACCCATACACTATTTGTGGTGTTGGATATTCTGTTACATATTTAATATTTTGTGCTATTAATGCTTTTGCACATATTGTTCAGGCACTAGTTATGTAGCCTATTATTAGGCCAGTTAGTTGCTTTTTTGAAACACTTGACAGTGCACTTACCACATTTGGATTTATCCAGATCCTCGGCTATAATATGATATCGGGGTTAGATAATTTCAATTAATGCTCTATGTGCAGTTTGCTGCCCATAGATTACACATATATAATTTGTTTGATTCACTTTAAACATATTATCATCTTGAGTTAGATCGTTTTGGTCTTACTATTTAGAGTTTTTTTTTATATATATTAAACTCTGAGCACTGACCTTTGTATTTAGGATTATATTTCTATCAACGGTTCATGTTCAGATACAAATATATTTAATTTGTTAGCGCCACACTTATATTTTTATTCCATAATCTCTGATTGCCCAGGGGTCCCTTGAGTTGTCAGTCCGCCCCTGGATAGACGAGAAATGGATATAAATCCACAGTAGAGCAGGTGACGCTCATAGGTGAACACAGAAGCCATCAGCACATGTGAGTAGAACCATAGGTCCAGCAGAACCACTGCAGCAAGGAGGTAAGAATTCCATAAGCAGAAAACTGCAGGCTAAACCGTGACAGATAAAGAGGTACAACTTTTTGTAGGAGACTAGTCACTCCAGTGGACATCTGCAAGGGGTTACAACCTCTTGAAGGCCTTTATCTCCTTATCTCTATTTTGGGGAAATAGAAAATAAATAAAAAACCTGACAGAAGTTATATTCAGAAAAATTAAAAACATTGCTTGGGTTCAATGTGTTCAAGTGATATTAAAGGCATTGTTTTTTTGTTTTTTTTGTAAATAACAAACATGTTATACTTACCTGCTCTCATACCTCCCAACTTTTTTTTTTTTTTTTTGGGGAATGAGGGACACCAAGTATGTAGGCACAGGACACACCCCCTGTTACACCCTCTTAAAGGAGAATGATACAAAAAAAATTTTGTTAAACCCACAAGTGCTTTTTTTACCACTACTATTCCTTTATATTGGCTTTTGAAATTTACAAATGCAGCAATTTAGAAATGGAATGAAAGGTTTAGCGCTGGGAAACATTTTTTGAAAGATAAAAAGTGTATTTTATATACAACTATATAAAGTGCCTTGAAAAAGCATTCATACCCCTTGAAATTTTTCACATTTTGTCATGTTACAACCAAAAAGCTAAATGTATTTTATTGGGATTTGATGTGATAGACCAACACAAAGTGCCACATAATTGTGAAGTGGAAGTAAAATAATAAATGCTTTTCAATTTGTTTTACAAATAAGTATCTAAAAAGTGTGGTGTGGATTTGTATTCAGCCCCCTTTACTCTGATACCCCTAACTAAAATCTAGTTGAACCAATTGCCTTCAGAAGTCACCAAATTAGTAAATAGAGTCCACCTGTGTGTAATTTAATCTCAGTATAAATACAGCTGTTCTGTGAAGCCCTCAGGGGTTTGCAGAGAACCCTAGTGACCAAACAGTATCATGAAGGCCAAGGAACACACCAGACAGGTCAGGGATAAAGTTGTGGAGAAGTTTAAAGCAGGGTTAGGTTATAAAAAAAATATCCCAAGCTTTAAACATCTCACAAAATACTGTTCAATCCATCATTGGAAAATTGATAGAGTATGGCACAACTGCAAACCTCTACTGATGAAGGCCAATGAGATGCCGACACGCGTTTAGAGAGGAGGAGCCGAATCTGTGAAGCATCGTGAGTGTTGATTTCCAGTGAATGAAGTGATGATTTGATACATGCTGTTTTAAAGTTTTTATCTTGTAAGTGGATTTGTTTTGGGGGCTTTTAATAAACATGCAAACAGAGTACACTATGGCACTTGTGTTTGTTGTTTCATGTCTATAACCTACGGAAGTAATAGTGAGATTGAGCACTTATGAGAAAGTGAAGGAAGGTTTGTCTGACGGCACTACAAACGCTGATTACCCACACAGAGGAGCAGTCTGGAGACTGCAGGATTACCATTGGAGAGTGAAAGTTGATCCATTGTGGTGGACACGAGGAGTGATTTGTCTATACATTTACATTCATCTTTGAGGTGAGCAGGAACTTTAGCTGGTGGAGGTGTGCACTGGATATTGGTCCTTTTAAGGACGAACACACACAGCAGTGATTGCTTTTGAAGCATTGACACAGATGAACAGTTTTTTTCTAATTTTTATTTTTAATTTATAATATATATATATTTTTTTGATCATGAAATGTTTGATATAAGTTTTGTATGCACATTATTTAATGAGACACAGCGCTGCACTATTTAGAAAACAATATTGAATTTGGTGTGGTGTATCACTGTAAGTTTTCAGCAGCTGTGCAGTCACATATATTGGTGATTTCACACATTTACCCTGTTATAGGAGGAAGTAATTTATTTTGGCGCTGATTGCTTTTTTTCACAACAGCTCAGATGGGAGAATCTGTCCACAGGACAACTATTAATTGTGCTCTCCACAAATGTGGCCTTTATGGAAGAGTGGCACGAAGAAAGCCATTGTTGAAAGAAAGCCATAAGAAACTGCTGTTTGCAGTTTGAGAGAAGCCATGTGGGGGACACAGTAAACATGTGGAAGAAGGTGCTCTGGTCAGATGAGACCAAAATTTTACTTTTTGGCCCGAAAAGCAAAACGCCATGTGTGGTGGAAAACTAACACTACACATTACCCTGAACACACCATCCCCACCGTGAAACATAGTGGTGGCAGCATCATTTTGTGGGGATGCTTTTCTTCAGCAGTTACAGGGAACCTAGTTAGAGTTGATGGGAAGATGGATGGGGCCAAATACAGGGCAATCTTAGAAGAAAACCTGTTAGAGGCTCACCTTCAAGCAGGACAACAACTCTAAACATACAGCCAGAGCTACAATGGAATGGATTAGATCAAAGCATATGCATGTGTTAGAATGGCCCAGTCAAAGTCCAGAGTCAGACCTGAATCCAATTGAGAATCTGTGGCAAGACTTGAAAATTGCTGTTCACAGACGCTCTCCATCCAATCTGACAGAGCTTGGGCCATTTTGCAAAAAGAATGGGCAAAAATGTCACTCTCTAGATGTGCAAAGCTGGTAGAGACATCCCCAAAAAGACTTGCAGCTGTAATTGCAGTGAAAGGCGGTTCTACAAAGTATTGAATTGGATGGCTGAATACAAATGTACACCACACTTTTCACATATTTATTTGTAAAAAAAAATTATTTGAAAACTACTGTATTTATCATTTTCCTTCCAACGGTTACAGGTATAAATTACCTCTCACAGTACTCCTCCAGACAGTCTACAGTAGACAAATGTGCAAAGATAATGTGTAGCGCTAAATATTGTGACCTGATAAAGGAAACATATATACATGTAATAATGTAAATATCAGAAACTAAGGTGGCTACCAAAGTTTTAGTGCTTGTTAAAATATGCACGTGAACAATATCAAAACACAATGATAAAATCAAATAAATCTGTGAAAGTTATTCAGAATGTACTGAATACAACACAATGGTGTGTTGGATCACAGTCCAAAGAAGCCAAGTCCATAAGAAGTGGAGAGAGATGTTATTCCCCCATTCCTAAATGGGCTGGGATGTATACTCCCGATAAACCGGATGGTATGCCTATGAATACTTGTGCAGGTTCACATAGAAAAGGTGAGGTACCCTTACCAGAAATGGTGGACCCAAATACCATATGTCAGTAAGTCAAACAAGCTCGAAAATCAGGATGTCTACATCTACGTTTCTCTCTGAAAAATGTTTGTTTGGTTATTGTCCATGATCAGCATTTATCAATTTTATGGACTGAGAGCTAGATAAGAGATGCCGCAATCCTATAACTTCTGGGGCCTGTGTAGTTGTTGTGTGCGATCATAAAGGCCTGGCACAGACCAACCAATGCTATCATGATAACTGGGAAGATGAGACCAATGCAATGTGTTCTCCTGCCTGCAGCAGACGGATGGCATCATGCAGGGCTCAAGTCCTGCAGGAACGTATGGGAACGGAGTTCCTGTACTTTTTCCACAACAGGAACTCTGTTCCCATTAGCTGCCGTGTCCTGCAAGACTTTGAAGTATGCGAGCTTTGGCAGGTGCTACACGAGCAGCTGCCACACAGCTCGCAATAGTAAGTGCCGCACACCTGACCATTCAGGCATTGCCAGTAGGGGTCCCCATGACAGCTTCCTCTTCGATCTACCTGTCAATCACAGATAGCTCACAGGTAGATCAAGTCCCTGCTGCTAAGAGATTGTATTTAGTCAGACCTCTCGTGATGCGCTCCTCCCTGCTGGCCCCTCCTCATTTTCTGTCTCCCCATCCCCCCCCCCCAGTCTCCTGCATACTTGCTCTGTGTGTCCCGCTGAATCCCCCCCTCCTCTATCTTCAGTGCCATATGATGAGAGAACCCAGAGGAGGAGCACAGCTATTCTGCTCACAGGACATGCAGGGAGAGAGGTGAGCTGAGGGAGGAACATCAGTTTGGGGTGGTAAGCTGAGCACAATACCTGGCAAAGTTTAATGCCAGGAGGGAAGTTGATGTGGAAATATGTGAAGGGTTGGAATAGCAGCGAGTGTGAGTTGGAGCCCTGCAGAGTTTTCAGCCCCCCCCCCCCCCCCCCCAAGCTTACATACATCTCCTAAGCAGGAACACATCACTATCTCCCCAAGCATTCTGTCCAGATAATGTGCAGTTCATTTATGACCTTTCCGTTTAACCCTGTGTTATCCAAACTCTGTTCAATGAAAAGTGTAAACTCACCACGTAAAATATACAAAATAACATTCCCCAATAAAGATCAGAACATGATGTTCACATTTGCATGGAGGCACAATTGAATGAATGCTGATTATTCAGAGAATTACCGTATTTATGTTTCTTGAGGATTGTTTCTTTTATGTACTAACAGTTAAGCTTCATACACACAATATGAAAATTGGATGAAAAATACCACTTTTGAAGCATTCGTGCATATGAGCGTGTCATTTTTTTTTTTTTGGTGGACGAGTGGATCTTGGGTGGGAGTTCCCACACTTTTTTCCCCAGGACTTGACCCCTGGCATCATGTCAACCGAGGCAAAGTTACTGGACTGGAGTTCAAACACAGCTTTTTATTGATAAAATTTAGAACTTTTCTGAAAAATAATTCTGTCTATATGGTAACATAGGAATTTATTCAGGTAGACCTGCCACTGAAAGGTCTACTTTAACCACTTGCCGACCGGCGCACGACGATATACGTCGACAGAATGGCACGTACAGGCAGGAGGGCGTATATATAAGTCCCTCCTTTCTGCCTGTCCGTGCCATCGGGACCCCCGTGAGTCCGATCACGGTCCCCGCGGACTAGATCGCCTCACGGGGCGGCTGAACGGGGAGATGCCGAGATAAACAGCATCTCCCCGTTCTGCCTAGCAACTAGTGACGCCGATCTCTGCTCCCTGTGATTGGAGCAGAGATCAGCATTCACTAGCTGACAGCCACGCCCCCCCCCACAGTAAAAAACACACCCCTAGGCATACTTAACCCCTACACTGCCCCCTTGTGGTTAACCCCTTCACTGCCAGTGTCATTTATACAGAAATCAATGCATTTAAATAGCATTAATTGCTGTAAAAATGACAATGGTCCCAAAAATGTGTCAAAAATGTCCGATGTGCCTGCCATAATGTCGCAGTCACAAAAAAAATCTCAGATCTCCGCCATTACTAATAAAAAAAATTATTACTAAAAATGCTATAAAACTATCCCCTATCTTGTAAACGCTATAACTTCTGCGCAAACCAATCAATAATCGCTTATAGCGATTTTTTTACCAAAAATATGTAGAAGAATACGTATCGGCCTAAACTGAGGAAAAAATATTTTTTTATATATTTTTTGGGGATATTTATTATAGCAAAAAATAAAAAATAATGCATTTTTTCAAAATTGTCGCTCTATTTTTGTTTATAGCGCAAAAAATAAAAACCGCAGGGGCGATCAAATACCACCAAAGAAAGCTCTATTTGTGGGGAAAAAAAGGACGTCAATTTTGTTTGGGAGCCACGTCGCACAACCGCGCAATTGTCAGTTAAAGCGACGCAGTGCTGAATCGCAAAAAGGGGCCTGGTCCTTTGGCTGCAAATTGGTCCGGTCTGAAAGTGGTTAAGATAATCTGAACAAGCTGTGTTCTCCAAAAATACACTTTAGTTCCTCATTAAAAAAAAAAGAGAACCATATAACACATACTACTTCCTTTCACTAGCACAGCAGGTAGAACAAAAATGTAGATAATGATCCTGAACTGATTAACATATTGTCATGCCATTAAAAAGACTGAGATAGACCTGTAATTCCCATCAACCTGAAATATTTGCTTCTTTTTTTTTTTTCTCCACTCAGGGGAACATCTGGAACATTACGCTGATAACAGTAGAAATAAGAACAAAATAATAAAAACTCACCTTTGCCTGTATAATTTCACTTTCAAGCATTACATAAGCCTATCACATCAGTGCAAAAGTTGAAAAAATAAATGTTGACCTTTTAAAAGATGGTTTCCTTTGCCAATCCTGTAGTAATTGTATCATGGTTTTATTAACCTACAACACAATTCTTTGGAATATCTCTCTAGAAAGAAATTATGGACAATGTGCCTTTATATAACCCGGCATATTATAGGATCTTCTAAATGTTCATTTTGAAGCCAAGCCATCAGGGAAAATGATATACATCAGGTACGGTCATGGTTGAAGTACAGCCATCTGTCCGTAGAGTCTAACCATTATTTTTCTTCTGACTAAATTGATATTTTTAGTGATATTTTGTTCTGACATATGGTGGTTATAATAGCATGTTATTTTCTCAGATTGATCATCACGGTCATTTGTGGTAATATTCTGTATCCTTGGCTGAATTTTAATACTCATCATGTCTCAAAATGAGAAGTGGGTCAATAGTTCACAAAAATACGGTACAGTAAGGGGTCTATTTATATGGGCGGTGGAATAAATATTTTTCTGTTTCACCATACTTGGTCTGTTTTTGCTACAAAATGTTGTCCCTCTTTAGTTTATAAAGCTTTTAAATGGAAAGTAGTGAGGGTAAGGTAAAAATAAATGAATACATTGGGATTCTCTACATTATCCACAGTCAAAAACAAAAAAGTTACTTTTTGAAAGGCTTATTCTTTCATTTTTTACCTGCTGGTAGTCATGGATTTTAAAGGTGCCCTCATCAGAGTTCCTTTTTACATCAGATGTCCCCATCAAAGTCCCCCCTTTACATCAGATGTCCCCATTAGACTCCTCCTTTAAATAGATGTCCCCAATGGAGTCTTCCTTTACATCAGATTTCCCCATTGGAGTCCTCCTTTACATCAGACGTCCCCATCCGAATCACACTTTACATCAGATGTCCCCATCAGAGTCCTCCTTTACATCAGATGCCCCACTTTACATCAGATGTCCCCACCAGAGTCCCACTTTACATCAGATTTCCCCATCAGTGTCACAGTGCCCATCTGTGCCATCTGTCCTCGTATACACGGTGTTCTGGATTTTTTTGCTCCAGATCCACATTCCCTCTGGCTTAAACTTTGAGTGGGATGTAAGCCATTTATATGACTAAGAAGTAGCATACATAATATGGTGTCTCCCCACTCTAACTTACTCTTCATTTGGGCCCCCAGGAGCCCTTTGGCTATTCGCCTACATATACTTATAAGGGGGGATATGATCAACATGTATAAATAAATAAGGGGTCCATATAGTGAACTTGGTGTTGAGTTGTTCACTTTACGGTCAACAAAGAGGACAAGGGGGCACTCTTTATGTCTAGAGGAAAAGAGATTTAATCTCCAAATACGGAAAGGTTTCTTCACAGTAAGAGCTGTGAAAATGTGGAATAGACTCCCTGCAGAGGTGGTTCTGATCAGCTCAGTAGATTGCTTTAAGAAAGGCCTGGATTAGTTCCTAAATGTACATAATATAACGGGGTACTAACATTTATAGTTAAAGTTGATCAGGGGAAAATCCGATTGCCTCTCGGGGGATCAGGATGGAATTTTTTCCCCCTGCTTTAGCAAATTGGAGCATGCGCTGCTTGTTTTTTTTTGCCTTCTTCTGGATCAATTGTGGGTATAGAATGGGGTATATGGGATTGTATGAATTTTTTTTTTTTTTTTATTTGTGGTTGAACTGGTTGGACTTGTGTCTTTTTTCAACCTAACTAACTATGTAACTATGTAACTTATCTGTATGTCAGGGGTTGTGATTAGGTAGGTTCAGGGAACTATTTAGACTACGGTTTTATTAGGTTGTTATTTAGCCCTGTACTTACTATATTCAGGTCTGCCACTGGTATTTATCAAGGTGATTTTCACATGTCCCCTCATAGTACATTTGTGCCTATTTCCTTTTTGTATTGTGCTGACGTTTGGTGGACACTGTCTATGGGATTTGTTGTTATCGCTTTAGGAGACGCATGTATTTTGGTGTCCTCTATACAAATATTTGTATTCACTTTTGTATGTAATTTTTCTATGGTGTCAGTTTTTTAAATGTGGTTACTTTTGGCTTTACACACATGTATTTGTATTGTCGTTTAGAATGTTTTTAGGTTTGCTTATCAAGATAAGGGGAGAGCTGATCACACCACCCTTCACCTGTGTGGGATGGAAGTGTCCTCTACTTAGAGGTTTGGTAGGTCAGTCTTCTTTTGGGTTTTGAAGAAGCACAATGTATGTGTGAAACGTCGTCACCCCCTGGTCCGTTGTTTCAGTCCTGGTGGCAGTCTTTCAATAAACCTGTTGGGCGGATGTTGGTGTGCAGCTAATTTTTCTCACTTGGTCTACATTTTCATGGTTGCCAGCCGGAGCTAGCACCCAGCCCTTCCTTTTTGGTGGATTATTATACTCACCTGTAGCAGCGATCTGTCTCATTCTTCCTCTACAGAGAGACCCAGGCATAAAAAAAGGAACAAGTCATGGTAGGTCACTAATGTGAAAAGTAATGCTACAGGGAGACCACAGGCAATGCTGGTGTTTAGATCTTTGTTTGATTTTCTAGGACACAGCTTCCATAGTTCATGTGTTCTTTAAGAAGTTGGTTATTCCTGAAAAATGTAAAGCAATGAAAGGTGAGATGTGCCCTCTTGCCGGGGTCACTGCACTTTGCTCATTCATTATCATTGCATTTTGCACTACTTTATCAACTCATTATGTCAAAGTAGGCAGTTATTGATCACAGTATGATATTATATTTTGTACATAATTAGAGAATCTATTCAAATAGAAAAAAACATGACATTGATTTAAAATAAGGAGATACTGAAATCAATAAATATACAGCCCAAGGCCTGATGCTCTAAAAAATATGTATATGCCCACCCCTCCACTATATCATGTTGACCAACAGCACTGCTTCGAGAGCGGTATAGCACTAGTTCCTGTTGCATCATGGGTAAGTGTCTATTTTTTCTGCTCATTTGTGACATAATCAAGAGTAGGCGTAGGGTGCATAGGTGTTATTTAAAAACAAAAATTCACACGTGCCCGACTGTTGGAGCCAAGAGAACCATTTAAAGAGTAAAGCTTGTAAATATATATGTACAAGGGGCAACTATTACAAATTCAGGCTCTGCTTTCTTTTTAGTAGTGTGTGCAACATTGGATATGACTTATATCTTCTCTTTCAATGCAAATCTGTCAGGTCTGACTAGCTAAAAAAAGATAAGCACACTCTTTACATGCCTGACATTTTATCTTAACAATTTTTGGCAAATGTAGCAATATACCCACTGGAGCTGTTGATAATGATAGGCTCTCTCCTATGTGTCCAGTGGCGACCCCACTCTGCTTGGACCCGACAATACACTGACGCACCAATAGTGATATTTGGGCTTTATTAAAAACAAGCCTGGTATAAAGGTATTAGTTAAACAGATTGGAAAATAATAAAACAACTGATTAATACCAGTGTTATAAGTCAATAACACACTTGAGTAAAGCCCCATACACACGGTCGGACAATCCGCGGACCAGGTCGGTCGGATCCTGTCCGTCGTACTTTGTCCGATGTTGGTGTTGCGTACACACGGTCGGACTACGTTGTCGGAATATCCGGTCTGCAAGAACGTCGTGACGTAAGTCGTCGTCCACGAGATTAGAAAAGGGAAGTTCAGCACCACGTCAGGCACCCGTTGGGCTCCTTCTGCTGATCCCGTGTTTATCGCGAGTTAGTCGAAGTTTGGTGACTTAAGATTCGCGCTTCTCAGTTTTCTGACTCAGATCGTTACTGCTCTTCAGTTTGTGCTTGTCGTGCGTATCTGTTTATTAGTGCATGTAGTCAGTTCGCATTTGTTGGTCATTGCGGCCTATATCTTGATATAGGACGCTTTGATTTGCACTGCTTATTGTCTGCTCGTTTCTGGTATTCATTTCGTTCTTTCAGGCCTTGCTGTTTATCGGTGCTTTCTGTTTGTCCGTTCTGACCAGCCGACCTTTTGTGACCTTGTGAGCGATGTTTCCCGTGCGTACTCGTCGCCGAGTTCGTGCTGTACGCGGAATTGGTGTCGGGCTTCTAGCTTTGAGCCAAGACCCGTCCATGAACAGAGTGACGGGAGTATGTGGACCAAGAATTGGTTGCTTCAGCGTGACCAATTCTCGCACATGCCTTTTCTTCGTGAGATCCAGGAGAATAATCCTGATGATTTCAGGAACTTTCTCAGGATGACGGACCCCGATTTTCACCGTCTTTTGGCTTTGCTGACCCCCTTTATCAGCCGGCAGGATACCTGCATGAGACAAGCCATTACTCCGGAGCAGAGGCTTGTTGCCACGTTGAGGTACTTGGCGACAGGGAGAAGTCTTCAGGATTTGAAGTTCTCTTCAGGTATCTCTCCCCAGGCCCTGGGAATCATTATTCCAGAGACCTGTTCTGCCATCATCCAGGTCCTGCAGGAGGACTATATTAAGGTAACATTTCTCCTTTACTATTCCCTTCTATGTATGCTCTGTTTGCTAATGTCTTCTATTTTTGACCTCCTTCCCTAAATACCATGATTGCAATATGCTCTAATATGCTGTGCCCCTTTTCTCCTTCATGCATTTTTCCCTTCACTTACCTCCCCAGCATGCTCTTCTGGCCCAATAGACACCTATGGCCTAGTCACTTAAGCAATGTCTTTTGTCTGCTGCATAGTATTGTTTGCCCCCAAACACCCCCTAAAATATGCACAAATGTTTGCTGTGTGGTTTACTTCATGTAGAGCCCCCTTTTTTTTTTTTGTTTTTTGGTGGGGGGGGGGGGGCAAAGTCATTAGGAACCCCCTCCCCCAACTGCTCTGTCAGATGGTACCAATCCTTTATCTGCTGGCTTTCCCAAGGTCCATACACACTATATACCTACCTCTTTATAGTGGGCATCTTTAGGGATGAATTCAGCAAAGCATGTAGTGCAAGGGGCTGGCTCCATACTTTCCATTTCCTCTTTTTTTGTGTTCTTTCCCTCCTATTAGCTTGCTTGGTAATTTCATAATGTCACAATGTGCTTGTCTTTTTTTTGGGGGGGGGGGGGGGGGGTTGAAATGTTATTTTATCTTTCCTGGGGGCTGCCAATAGTGTTAAGTACAGAGGGTCTGGCCAAACTAGCACACATTATTGAGCCATTTGCCAATCAATGAAGTGCAGAGGGTTACCTGTCCACCCCCCCCCCCCCCCCCCAAAACCCTAGTTATTGCCAATGGCCCATCAGAAGTGTGGGGATTGATGGGGGGTGAGTAATCTGTGAAGGGGAGCCTCTACTTTTCTGTGCAAATACTTTCCAGCCTCAAATTTACAAAAATGCTCTTGTTCCAAGATGTTGATTGTCTAATCTGCTTGCAATGTTTATGTGCAAAGTGACTAATTATTTTTTCTTGTTTCACTCCACAGTTCCCTTCCACGCCACAGGAATGGCAGACTGTGGCCTCCCACTTTGCCAGCCGTTGGGACTTTCCTAACTGCGGAGGGGCAATTGATGGGAAACACGTCCGCATCGTCCCACCGCCCAACTCGGGGTCCTACTATTATAATTATAAGGGGTTTAATAGTGTAGTGATGTTGGCGGTGGTGTGGGCGACATACGAGTTTATGTATGTGGACGTGGGGATGAGCGGCCGGATCTCGGATGGTGGAGCCATTACGCACACGGAGTTCTACTGGCGTCTCCAAAGTGGCAGGCTGTGCTTGCCACCTCCAGAGGAGAATGCAGAAGGACTCCCCTTCGTCTTTGTCGCAGATGAAGCGTTTGCGTTGACTCCCCATGTGATGAGGCCGTTCCCGATGAGGACCCTCACCCCAGACCAGAGGGTCTTCAACTACAGGCTGTCCAGAGCCAGAAGAGTGGTGGAGAACACTTTTGGCATCCTGGCCAGCCGCTTCCGCCTGTTCTTGACGGCTTTTAACTTGGCGGAATACAAACTGAACCACATAGTTCTTGCCTGTTGCATATTGCACAACTTCCTCAAAAGACATAACAGGAACTATGTGGTGCCCGTTGGCCCAGATGTGGAGGGCCCTCCAAATGCGGACCTCACAGCCCTTCAAGTGGCACGTCCAGCCTTGCCCCCTCTAAATGCCCGCGCGGTCCGCGAGCAATATATGGAGTACTTTGTGGGTAGGGGGGCCATTGCTCTGCCTGACGATGTGTGAGAGGCATTTTTTAATAAATCTGATATTTCAACCAACCTATGATTTCTGGTCATTTCAGTATTCATTTTAGCTTATTTTACCTTGAAATTTTTTCCCTTTGCCTTCGACAGTGGGAATGCACTTTCTGGGCAAAAGGAGGTAACAGTCTCTTCTTCCCAAAAAGATTCTTCTCATGTTGTGTGTTTGCTACCTAATATTTGGTCTAGATAAGGTTTGTACTGCATAACTGACACCCAAAATACTCCTTTTCATCACCAGGTCAGACATGTGTGTATTCTCAAAAATGCTGTGCTCCGTGTTTTCGTACAAAGCACTGTGGGTGTCATTTACATAAGTCAAATCCACTATGCTCTACAAGTGCAGTGAAAAAGTGCCCTGGAAAAGAAACTTGCAGTGCAAAGTGGACTTGCCTTTAGTAAATAACACCAATTGCCCCCCATATCCTTTACATTTGACATACATAATGCATTGTGTTTTTGAAATAAGGAAGCCACACATTTAGAAAACTAAAAAAGTTTACTTGGAAAACATTCACAAGTACGTTTACAATCTTCACGCCCAAACTGACAACATCTTGGTTATTTACAACATTGTTTACAAACATTGCGCAATTGGTAAAACCAGGCATGGAGCAAAACAGAACCTATGAACTTGGAAAGTGCAACTTTGTAAAGTGAAGTCAAGATCAGACATGACTATATGTTCAAAGTGTGTTTGATCTTGCCTTCATCACATGGGGGGGGTCACCCCTGGAAAGTGGAAATTTAGAACATGCACACAATTTGGGTCTGAAAATGGTCATTAGATGGTAAAACACATGCCTAGAAGCTTCAAAAGTGCCATTTTCCATCATGGAAACCACAACCACTTTCGTAGTTTGTAAAGTGTTTGCACCCCCAAAAAAAAAAAAAACGTTGGCATTCATCCACCATGATGGGAGCTAGCACATGTGGACACAATGTGTGCATGTTCCAAATTTCACACAGTTCTTAAGTTGCAAATGTGTTCAGAAGCTGGCACAAATGTGTGTTAATTACTTGGTGCGGTTTCATATTTTTCCTAAAACATCAATGATGTTCTTCAATTTTTGTTGAACATCATTGATGTTTTGCTTTATGTAATCTAGATCTCTATTGCAGACCATTATCTCCCCGATGAGTACGTGGGCACTCTCTGTGGTAAAGTGCGATTTTTCTTCCACAACATCCACGTCACCTAAAAAACACAAACATAAAAAAATCTGGTGTTGGAAATGAGGCAGCCATACATTGATTAGCTTACCAGTAGCTGTGTTCTCCCACACTCACCTGTTGTGGTGACAATTTCTCCAAGTTCGATGATCTCTCCTTCCTCCTCCTCCTCCTCTGCTTCTGCTCTTTCACCTTTTTTGGGAGGTGTTGGTTTTGGGGTTTCCTCAGACGGCCCAAGTTTTCGCTCCACTATGAGAATGTACAAAAGGAATATTTAGCAACACAATCTATTGAGGGCAGAAATAGGAAATGACAAACATTGCTTGAAAGTGTCGGACACTATTTTTGTTTGGCCAGTTACAAATGCCAACTACATGAATGTAGTCACTTTGTAAAGGTGCTAAACTTACTAGCTTTTTGGTTGAAGTTTGTCTGATGGAGACCCCCCTCTAGTATCCACTGGAGCACATGTGTGGAAAAGCATAATAAAAAGGGGGTTTGGGTGTCCCAGCACTAGTGCTCTAGAGTCCAGATGGGTAAACAGCTACTGGGTGACCTCTCCTTTACATTGAATAAATTGGCTTTACATTCTTGATGACATTTCTAGTGAGAACAAACTTCCTTTCCACAAAAAAAACACCAAACATCGTATTATAAGTGGCCGAACGATCGAGGTTGCGTACGATAGAATGGACACACACGATCATGCCAGTGGCAGAAAGATCGAGGCTGAGTACGATCGAATGCACAGACGAACCTGAAAGTGGCCATTTTGGAATGTACAACTTTGAAAAAATCAAACCACATGGAGCAGTATGCAAGCAAGAACTAAAACACAAAACACAACTACTTACTTTTTAGAAGAATTCGCTTGATCTTTCTGTACTGATCGGCCTCCCTCAGTTTCAGGTCTGACCAGCGTTTCCTCAGTTGCTCCTTGGATCGTTGTACCCCAAACTGATTGTACAGCCTTCTCACAACTTTAGACATGATCTTGGCCTTGCGGACATTGGGGTTGAGGTAAGGCCCATACTTCCCATCATAGTCGCTCCTCTTTAATATGTCCACCATCTCCAACATTTCTCCAAATGACATATTGGAGGCCTTGAATTTCAGGCTCCGGGATCGTGACGTTTCTGCCTCCGGACTTTCCTCATCCTCCTCCTCGTTGGTGGGATATTTGGGGCGCACCTGCTGTGTCCACGCCATGTGCTCTCCCCACTGCGCCGTAAAGAGAAGGGGTGGGGAATAGACGAGAAAGATCGTCAGGGGCGGGCGGAGTTTGACGCATGTGCACTGTATATAAAACGTCACACGCCTGTGTCGTAGCCACGATCTGGGAGACGAGGGGAGAGAAAACTCACGCACGAGACGATCGCTACAAACGAAGGTACAATTTGACGTTGGTACATAACTAGCCTAGACTGATTCGAACTTGAGGCTTCTTTATGGAGAAGATTAGGAGAGTTTAGCCTGACATAATTTATATGGTTTTGTGTGGTGTTGTGTCTTGCAGAGATTATGAAGGGATTCAACGGCATGAGTTTTCTCCCCCTCTTCATTGCCAAATATAGGGAATTTCCCGTTTTATGGCAGGGTAAACACCCCCATTATAGCAACAAACCAAAGAGGCACGCAGCCCTGGAGGAACTTGTGGAATTTGTAAAGCCAAGGTTCCCCACGGCAACTGTTGATGATATAAGAAAGAAAATTGGCAGCCTGAGGAGTGCGTATATCAGGGAGCGCAAAAAGGTCCGGAAGTCTGAAGAAACTGCAACTGCAGCAGATGAGGTCTATGTCCCCAAGCTCTGGTACTATCAGAGTCTCCATTTTCTCAAAGACCAGGCTGATGTCACGGAGCCACTCTCGACTCCTCCTTCCACGCTTCCTTGCGCGCAGGCCACCCCTGATGAGGCTTCCAAGGAGCAACCTGGGCCTTCCAGTCTGGAAGAGGTGGAGGAGCCCAGCTTGTTCCAGGTATAGTAGTTTGGTTACCATTTATGTGAATAATGAATGATGTTCACTTAATTCAGGATACCCAATTGCTTAGTTCCTAACGTGTTTGACATATCAACAGACAGTAGTGTTGGAGACATTTGGGGCCAGAATCTAAACTGCAGGGCTGAGAATTGTATGGTTTTCTAATTGTAAACATTTTGCAACAGTCATAAGATGAGAATTGTGTGTGTTTGATGAACAAATAACTGAAACTATGTCCCTTTTTCATACACAGGAAGACCTCAGCCAGGAGGTGGCTGTGGAAGGTGGCAGTCAGGAGGAGGCAGGGGTTAGTGGCAGCCACCAGGTGGGTAGTGGCAGCCAAGAGCGGGCTAGGCCTCGGAGCCTGACTGACACCCAAACCCCTCCCCTCCGCCTTCCCTACAAAAGGGCGAGAAGGGGGGGTTATGCGGCAGAGTCAGCGCTCAGGATGATAAGAGAGGCTTCAGACTCCCTACATGCCACACCCGCCGACGAGGAGACCTTTGGCTCGGTGGTTGTCACAAAAATGATGGGTATGGAGGTGAGGCAACGCAACATGTGTGAGGGGCTCATCCTCCATGTCCTAAATAAGGGTAGGGCTGGGGAGATGACCCCAGTCACACATGTTTGCCATAGTTACCATGCTCCGCCTCCTCCTCCTCCTTCTGCCACCCCACCAGCACGACAGCCACAGCGTGCAAGGAAGCGTGGAAGGAAGACCTGAGAGTGACGACCTGGATTCAGTCTGGTCTGAGAGAAGATGGAGCCTCTTGTAGTACCAGAGCCTGGGGACCTAGATGGCATCTGCTGCAGTTACGGATACTTTGGACTTCAGGACCAGATTGCACTCCCCTTAATATACGTACTCCTCAGGCCCCCAATTTTCTACGCTTGAAAAATGATGGTTGCCGTGGGGGGCCAAGGCTTTGCAAATTCCCCAAGTTTCACCATGGCTGCGTTCCTCTTTGGTTTGTTGCTGACACCTAAATAAAGGTCTTTTTGATTTGAAATAATCATTGCCTATGTGTTTTACTTTTCTACAATGACAGATTATTTGTGAGTAGGCAGGTACATTTCACTAATCCTAAAGTAGAATTAACAAGGGGCACCAACAACAAACAAACTCCTAGTAAATTTAAGCAACAAATACAAATGTTAATAATGTGGTTTTGCTAAGTTGAGACACACAACCCCCTCCAAAAAAACAAAAAAAATCTCCTTCAAATATGTATTCCCAAAAAAAAAAAAAAAAGACAAATGATGCTAAAAATATAACAAAGATTCTTTTACGATCTGAGTAAAAATAAACATGTAGTGTAGAAATCGTGAAAAGTAATAAAGAAGTAAGTTTGTGAGAAGTGCGGGTGAATAGGAGCAGCTAAAACATGTCATTCTTGTTGCATTGTAAAGAAAAAGAGAATGCGCTGCATTAAAGACATTTTAACATTGCAGCGTGACGAATGTGCTGTGTCGATTAGGAAAGGTAGTTTTACCTGACCGAGCGCTTCCGTCACAGAATTTCTTCTGAGCATGCGTAGCACTTTGTCCGTCGGACAACCGTACACACGATCGGATTTGGTGTGATCGGACCGTGTTGACGGCAAATCTTTCCAGCAAACCGACGTACACTGTCCGATGGTGCATACACACGGTCTGATTTTTCAACAACATTGTCCGATCGGACAGAATCCATGAAAAAGTCCGACCGTGTGTATGGGGCTTTAGAGAGTTGGTTATTGTAAACCTGAATTTGCCTTAATAAAACTTTTGATTGAGAGAAAAAAAAAAAAGAGAGTTGGTGATTATTCTCTTTGCACCTGTGAGAGGTCTTACATCAAATGCAGAGATTGACATTGCAGTTGATTTTGACAACATTATCTATTTATTAAATATATATATATATATATATATATATATATATATATATATATATATATAATCTCAATCAGGAAAAAAAAATGCATTATTGGCGCTAGGAGGCACTGATGATCTTAGGAAATAAACATATGGGGAAAATTACGGTAAAAATTGGTGACATCTGTGTGAATGATTGACATAGTTGCATAGCAAATCTATTCAGGGGCGGATCCAGAGTCTAGTCTCGGGAGGGGCACTGGCAGAAAATAAGGTGTTGCTTACGGAACTGATTTTAATGTATAATACCGTGTAATACAGTGTACAGAGGTAAGTAGTATGTAAGGTAGTATACAGAGGTCAGTAGTAGGAAGGGTAGTGTACAGAGGTCAGTAGTATGTAGGGTGGTGTGCAGGGAACAGTAGGGCACACGCTTGGGGGGGGGGGGGGGGGGGGGGGTCGGGAGGGCATACATGCTCAGCCTCAGTCTTTAATGTTTTCTCGGGGGGTGCAATTGCCCCGTTGCCCCCCTGGATCCGCCCCTGAATCTATTATACATAGACCCTTTAGTACAACCAAATGTCCTCTTGAGTAAGAGGATGGTGGCTCACTACAGGGGTCTAACTACAATCATACAGACCCCAGCTAATTACTGGCCAGTGGGTAAATCAGCCAAAGTGTCAGCTGGTGGTGGGGCCCTTTAAACTCAATTGTGATGCAGTCAACCTTTGAGTGAAGGTTTTTGTAAACCCTTCACGTAAGGGCAAATAACTTCACAAAGTGTCCAGTCCAAAAGATAGCAAGAGGTCTCCTAAAGTTCCACTAAAAAGTGCCCTCAAATGGGCATAAGCAGCACAAGTCTAATGACTGTCCACTCAGGTCTGTTTTCCTGTGTGCCAGAGGGAGGTGGGTAAGAGACAGGCCACAGTGCTTCCAGAAGGTTTTACTTAAGGCTTCTCCTTTTTTTGGTCAATCAAACAGCTGCTGGGTACAGGGGAGATGAGGCAACTTTACTCTCCAGGCTTTCTCTGGTGCCTGGTTTGCCCCCGGCCCTCAGCAGCTTATACACACCCCATTCCTTTATCTCCAGCTACGTCCATTTCCAGCAGGTCAGGTTCTTCCACTTCTCTCCCACTTCTCTCCCCACCAGATCAGGATCTGATTGTGGAACAGCCACAACGTTGTCAAACCTATGACTCTTCCACATTCTAAAGGGGCCACTGGCCAGACTACATGAGGGAAGTCAGTGACATGTGACTGTTGTATCAAAAATTACGTTCAATCTGATTTACATCCAAAACATTATTCTATTTCTGAATGGAATGGGGAGGGTTTGCAACCTCTTTAAAATGGTTGTAAACCTCTGAAATAAAGAATGACCAAAGCATACCCTTCTATAGTGTGTACTCCTCAAATCTTAGTGTGGTTTCTGTCTGCTGTCTCCTGCTGTCACATCTGCTATCTACATAAATCATCTCTAAAGCTGACACCAAGGGATCCAGGGGAGGGGAACTTGACAGCCTCAGCTTTACATGTTTTCCTATGAGACTGTGTAAAGGGAAGTGTGTCAATTTCCTCCACTCACTTCTCAGATTACACTCAGCTTTCTGCTTTGAAACTTGTAATGTCAGATGCCCTGCTGTGTAAATTCCGGACTTTGAATGGATGTAGAGACAAGAGAGCTGCAGATAATGTCAGGTATATCCTATGGCAGTGATCCATTGTAGAAGACCAACTCTGGAACTCTCCTTGTCTGGAGTCTAAGTCCCTAAGCCTGGTCATGGCCCCCAGGTATGCCTAGCTGAAGGTGCGGAGATTACTTGCAGAGTACAGATGAAGAGAGACAGAAGAGGATCTGGGAAACAAGCAGAGCTCAGGGCACACAGGAGGCAGACAAACACAGTAAACGATTCCAGGGTCAGTACATGGAAAGTCAGACACAGAATACAAGTAATACAAGTAATACATGGGAAAGCAGAAGCAGGGAGAAACTAGGATGTTTCTCAGGCAACATAAGCTGCAGTGAGCATGTCTACATATAGAGAAGCAGACTGGGAGGTGGACCAGGTAGTGATAGACACAGGGGCGAACTGACCATTTGGCCACTCGGGCACTTCCCGAGGGCCCCAGGCAGATTCCTCTTCGATCTTACTGTCAATCACAGATAGCTGACAGGTAGATCAAGTCCCTGCTGCTAAGAGATTGTATTTAGTCAGACCTCTCGTGATGCGCTCCTCCCTGCTGGCCCCTCCTGATTTTCTGTCTCCCCACCCCCCCCAGTCTCCTGCATACTTGCTCTGTGTGTCCCGCTGAATCTCCCCCTCCTCTATCTTCAGTGCCATATGATGAGAGAACCCAGAGGAGGAGCACAGCTATTCTGCTCACAGGACATGCAGGGAGAGAGGTGAGCTGAGGGAGGAACATCAGTTTGGGGTGGTAAGCTGAGCACAATACCTGGCAAAGTTTAATGCCAGGAGGGAAGTTTATGTGGAAATATGTGAAGGGTTGGAATAGCAGCGAGTGTGTGTTGGAGCCCTGCAGAGTTTGCAGCCCCCCAAGCTAACATACATCTCCTAAGCAGGAACACATCACTATCTCCCCAAGCATTCTGTCCAGATAATGTGCAGTTCATTTATGACCTTTCCGTTTAACCCTGTGTTATCCAAACTCTGTTCAATGAAAAGTGTAAACTCACCACATAAACACTCTATATACAAAATAAAATTCCCCAATAAAGATCAGAACATGATGTTCACATTTGCATGGAGGCACAATTGAATGAATGCTGATTATTCAGAGAATTACCGTATTTATGTTTATTGAGAATTGTTTTTTTTTTTTATGTACTAACAGTTAAGCTTCATACACACAATACGAAAATTGGATGAAAGATACCACTTTTAAAACGTTTGTGCATATTAGCGTATCATTTTTTTTTTTGGTGGGGGAGTGGATCTTGGGTGGGAGTTCCCACACTTTTTTCCCCAGGACTTGACCCCTGGCATCATGTCAACCGAGGCAAAGTTACTGGACTGGAGTTCAAACACAGCTTTCCTGTCGCATCTTCATGGCAGCATACACTCTGGGGTTGTGACTCCGCCTCCACAACCTGATAGGACCACATAACTATAAGATGAATCTACGGCCCCCGCCCCAGCATTCTCTTATTTTTCCTCACCTGTTGGGACCGCACGGACATCACCCCCTTACCGCTTCGCCCCAGCCAGGTTCTAGCCTCTCCTGGTTTGGAAGTCCTTACCGGTACAGCCTCTAAACGAAGCTAAATGGAAGGAACCCCACTCTGGTGATCTCAGGGGTATGTTACAAGTCTCTCTGTGACCTTGGATTAACAGCCTTAAACAGGCTCAAGCTGTTTTGATTTGTCTCCTGCATGAGTTTTAAAAAAGCTCTGATATCCTGCCTCAATGTATGTACTAAAGCCTTAAACAGGCTTAACATCATGCCTCAAACACCCTGGCATATAAACCTTAAATAGGTTTAGCCAAATTGCAGTGGTCTCCCTTTCTCTTTTCCTTTCCTTCCTACCTGTGTGCCTGGGCGCTCTCCTGGGCTCTGTTGTCCTCCTAGGGGCGCTGGGATGTGTTCTGAGGAAAATTGAATAAACCTGTTTCTGTTCCTTGTATCTTGAACCAGAGATCGCTGAATTGCTGCAGTTTGTTTGCCTGTCTTACAACAAAGCTCCTATTTCATCCTACTGAGGTAAAAGCCTGTTTTTTTCTCTGCATCTACTTCCTGCATAAGCTGCTGTGTTTTACCTCACCTGTGCTTCCTATGTCAATTAGTATCTCCTTAGGCTTGCCTTAGGCCCCTTTCACACTGGGGCGTTTTTCATGCGGTGCGGCGCTAAAAATAGCGCCTGTTCACCGCATGAAAAAATCCGGCCCCATTCACTCCAGTGTGAAAGCCGGCGGGCTTTCACACTGGAGCGGTGCGCTAGCAGGACGGTAAAAAAAGTCCTGCTAGCAGCATCTTTGGAGCGGGATAGGAGCGGTGTGTTCACCGCTCCTATACCGCTCCTTCCCATTGATTACAATGGGAGACCGCCGTAAAACCGCGGCAATACCGCGGTTACCGCGGTAATACCGCGGCTACGGCGGCGCTCTGCGGGGGGTGTTTAACCCTTTTTCGGCCGCTCGCGGGGGGTAAAACCGCACCGCGAGCGGCCGAAAACCGCGGTGAAAACGACGGTAAAGCAGCGCTAAATATAGCGCTGCTTTACCGTCACCGCGGCTCACCGCCCCAGTGTGAAAGGGGCCTTATTCCTTGCTATGGAGACCACTGCCCTAGCAGATCACCGCCAGCTATTAGGTAAGGGGGGAGGATTTTTGGTAAGTATTGAAGATCGAAAAAAAGCAATCCTAACGCTGCCTATATGGTTAGCCCTACCAGGTCCGCAAAATCTCCTGATTCAAGGCACAGAGAGACTTCACGCAGGAGAAGCCATTCTGGCCACAGACGGAGCCGCTCCAGTTGCAGGAGAAGTCGCTCAGGCCACAGAGGGAGTTGCAGGAGAAGTCGCTCAGGCCACAGAGGGAGTCGCAGGAGAAGTCGCTCAGGCCACAGAGGGAGTCGCAGGAGAAGTCGCTCAGGCCACAGAGGGAGTCGCAGGAGAAGTCGCTCAGGCCACAGAGGGAGTCGCAGGAGAAGTCGCTCCAGTTCTTACTCCAGACACAGCCGCTCCTATCATAGAGGATCTCCTGTCCATAGACAGCGATCACCAGTGCGACCCTCTGGAAACGCATGTTGGATATGCGGGGCCGCAGCCCTTCCCGATAAATTGGCCTGCCGTAGATGCTTTGAGGAGGCTACTAGGGAAAAAGAATCGCAGTTTAGAGAGCCTGTAGCTCCACAGATTCTTACGCCGGAGACAGAGTTATCAACGCGAAGTGACTCACCTGCTCCTCCCAGCACGTCAAAAGAGCAGGATTCCCCATCTGACAATGAGGGGTTGGAAGCAACTGCAGGGTTTGATTTTTCGCTAATTGAACCGTGTGTCAAATCGGTCAAGGAAGCGATCGGATGGAAGGAACCCCAGGAAGTCCAACCAAAGCGGAAAAAATACTTCCCAAACCTTAAATGGGACTCAGAGGCCTTTCCGTTCATTGAGGAATTGGATGATTTAATTAAAGAAGAATGGCAAGGACCCGAGAAGAGATCGAGTCTGAATAACAGGCTTTCCAAATTATATCCCTTGAAGGAACCTAAAGTGAGTCCTCTTGTCTCTCCTCCCGTCGTAGACGCATCTCTCATGCGGTTAGTCAGGCATGTGACATTGCCGATCGAAGATGCAACGACATTTAGGGATATCTTGAATAGGAGGATCGACACCGATATGAAGACCTTGCAGCGGACTGGCTGTGGCAATTGCAGCTGTAGGCAGGGCCATTTCCAGCTTGTCATCAAACACTGAGAGGTTGGTCTCAGAAGGCGTGGACCAGGCGAGCATAATAAAAGCTCTACAGGAGTTAAGTCTCGCGGGGGACTTTTGTGGCAGAGGCTTCGGTGGATGCGATTAAATCGTCATCAAGGGCCATGTTGGCCTCTGTAATGGCCAGGCGGACACTGTGGCTGAAACCCTGGTCGGCGGATCCTGTCTTCAAATCAAATTGGTGCCGCATTCCATATGACGGCGAGAACCTTTTCGGTGCAAAGCTGGACTCAGCAATTTCAAAGGTGACCGGTGGGAAGTCGGGACTGATTCCATCGGACAGAAAACCGAAACAGCAGAGGCCTCCTCCGTTCAGACGTAATCTGCCAGACAGATACAGGGATGCTAAATCCTATAGGCCAGGACAATAATACAGGAGGGGCTGGAAGAACCCCCAGACATCCTTTATGAAGTTTCAGAAGCCCAAGACTCCCGCTTCCAGTGACCAAAAGCCCAGCCAGCATTAGTGGGGCCAAGGCTTTCGAAATTCAAGCTGGTTTGGGCGGAAGCAATAAAGGACCCTTGGACAGTGGCTACTGTCCATTTCGGGCACAGATGGCCCTTCAAGAGACGTCCCCAGGGGATCATTTTTGTCCCACCAGACTTCCACCTTCAGGGGAAAAACGGTTACTGTTGACCAGTTACATCCAAGAGCTTCTCCAGAACAAGGCGATAATAGAGGTGCCTGCATCACAGAGGGGTCTGGGATTCTACTCCCCATTATTTCTGGTCAAGAAAAAATCTGGGGACCTTCAGCCAGTCTTGGTTCTAAAGAACCTCAATCGCTCCATTCGAGTGGAGTCGTTCAAGATGGAGAGTTTACAATCAATCCTCCAGGCCATAAATCTGGGAGACTGGATGCTCTCCATAGACCTCCAGGACGCATATCTTCACGTCCCGATCCATGTTGCTTTCCAGAAGTTCCTTTGGTTCTCAGTGAATCAGGGCCACTTCCAGTTTCAGAGTCTCCCGTTCGGGATCTCTACTGCCCCCAGAAATTTCAAGGTACTACTACCAGTAATCGCATCCTTAAGGGAGAAAGGGTTGAGAGTCCATCACTACCTGGACGACATCCTCCTCCTTTCAAGCAACCAGGAGTCCCTTGTCCAACATCGGGAGGTCCTAGTTGCCACACTACAAAGACTGGGCTGGTTGATAAACTGGAAAAAAAGCAATGCTCATCCCACCCAGAGGATGATCTTCCTGGGTGCGGAACTGGATACCCGGACAAACACGGTGGAACTACCGGCAGAAAAGATTTCCCCACTGATTCAGAGGGTGAGAAGAGCAATCTCAGCAACATCCCTTCCAGCCAGAGCATGTCTCAGTCTCCTAGGCTCTCTGTCTGCGACCATTCCTATGGTCCAGTGGGCCCAATGGAATGCAAGACCCCTTCAAACGTCCTTTCTGCGCCAATGGGACAGCTTATCCATGACCCAACCGATCTACATCTCGGAGGAGGTCAAGCGATCCTTGCAGTGGTGGACTCGTCCCTGCAATCTGAGGAGATGCAAGCACATAGTTCCCCCTCCTCAGGAAACGGTAACCTCAGATGCCAGTTTGGAGGGATGGGGGGCACACTACCTGCACTACGCGGCCCAAGGGCGCTGGCCATTCAGGATCCAGGACGCAGTCTCCAATCTGCTGGAGATGAAAGCAGCCTTTCAGGCACTCCTGGCCTTCAGTACTTACCTGAGGGGGAAGCAAGTCCTCCTGAAGATGGACAACAGGGTGGCCGTTGCCTACATCAACAGGCAGGGGGGAACCAGAAGCTCCTCCCTGATGCAGGAAGTTCGCCCCGTGATGGAGTGGGCACAATCGAACCTATTGGACCTGAGAGCGACCTATATCCCAGGGGTCGAGAATCTCCTAGCATTTGCGATAATAATTCAGACCTGGGGCTCACCAGACATAGACCTGGCGGCCACACCAGCCAATGCAAAGGTTCCTATCAAGAATCCCCTTTCTGTCAGCGGAGGGAGTAGATTGTCTACAACATCCCTGGAACTTCAACCTCCAGTACATTTTCCCTCCGACTCCCCTCATAGCGAGGTTCCTTCTGAGGCTCAAGAGGTCGACGGCACTAGTAGTGGCGGTGATCCCTTTCTGGCCGAGGAGGCCTTGGTTCTACATCCGAACCCGGAGAGGCTACATCTGATGGCCTGGAGGCTGAGAGGTCTAGGTACCTAGAACAGGGTTGTTCTCAGAGGGTAGTGGAAACATTACTCCAGGCTAGGAAGCAGACTACCAACAACACCTACAGAAGGATCTGGGAGAAGTTTACCGCCTTCTCTCAACAACAAGGTTGGGACATATCTTCTCTGACAGCTCCTCAAATCCTGGAATTTCTGCAGTCAGGCCTAGAGAAGGGTCGTCGATCGGGGTCAAATGGGCACATGATCCTCTGGTTATCCAATTTCAGAGAGCCTGTCTTAAACTAAGGCCACCTAGGAAACCATCATTTCCAGCATGGGACCTCTCAGTTGTCTTGGAAATACTGTCTAATGATCCATTCTCTCCATTCGACAAAATTTCCCTTTGGAACCTGACGCTTAAAGTCTAATTTCTGATTGCTATCACTTCAGAAAAGAGGGTCTCAGAGATGCAAGCCTTGATGGCCAAAGAACCGTATCTAGTCATCTACCCGGACAGGATAGTATTAAACCTTCAGATCGTTTCGTACCTAAGGTATCCTCATTTCACTTTAATCAGGAGATCAACCTTCCAGCCCTTATCACAGATCAAGGTGATTTTCATCCTCTGGATGTCAGGGGCAACATCCTGAAGTACCTCTCAGCAACAGAATTGATCAGGAGATCGGAGAACCTCTTAGTCATCCCATACGGCCATAGAAAAGGTCAGGCGGCCTCGGCTCACACCATCGCTTCATGGCTGGTGAAGACTATCAAAAAGGCATACTCACTGAGTGAGAAACAGATTCCGGAGGGCTTAAAGGCACATTCCACCAGGGCAGTGGCAACTTCTTGGGCAGCCTATTGTAGGGTCTCGGCAGAGACTATTTGTAAGGCGGCTACCTGGTCTTCCAGAAACACCTTTATGTCACATTATAGGGTGGATTCTGCACAACTTTCACCAGTAGATTTGGGAAGGGCCGTAATTCAGGCCAACTCCTCTGTTTCTTGTTAATAAATTTATGTTTCTTGCATTCCCACCCAGTCTGCGAGTTACTCCCCAGAGTGTATGCTGCCATGATGCGACAGGAAAACGGAAAATTGTATACTTACCTTTCCGTAATTTTCCTTTCCTGTCGCATCTTCATGGCAGCATACAATAAACCCACCCATAGAAGGTGATTAATATATATACGGAGAATGCTGGGGCGGGGGCCGTAGATTCATCTTATAGTTATGTGGTCCTATCAGGTTGTGGAGGCGGAGTCACAACCCCAGAGTGTATGCTGCCATGAAGATGCGACAGGAAAGGAAAATTACGGAAAGGTAAGTATACAATTTTCCGTTTTTTATTGATAAAATTTAGAACTTTTCTGAAAAATGATTCTGTCTATATGGTAACATAGGAATTTATTCAGGTAGACCTGCCACTGAAAGGTCTACTTTAGGATAATCTGAACATGCTGTGTTCTCCAAAAATACACTTTAGTTCCTCATTAAAAAAAAAAAAAAAAAGAGAACCATATAACACATACTACTTCCTTTCACTAGCACAGCAGGTAGAACAAAAATGTAGATAATGATCCTGAACTGATTAACATATTGTCATGCCATTAAAAAGACTGAGATAGACCTGTAATTCCCATCAACCTGAAATATTTGCTTTTTTTTTTTTTTTTCTCCACTCAGGGGAACATCTGGAACATTACGCTGATAACAGTAGAAATAAGAACAAAATAATAAAAACTCACCTTTGCCTGTATAATTTCACTTTCAAGCATTACATAAGCCTATCACATCAGTGCAAAAGTTGAAAAAATAAATGTTGACCTTTTAAAAGATGGTTTCCTTTGCCAATCCTGTAGTAATTGTATCATGGTTTTATTAACCTACAACACAATTCTTTGGAATATCTCTCTAGAAAGAAATTATGGACAATGTGCCTTTATATAACCCGGCATATTATAGGATCTTCTAAATGTTCATTTTGAAGCCAAGCCATCAGGGAAAATGATATACATCAGGTACGGTCATGGTTGAAGTACAGCCATCTGTCCGTAGAGTCTAACCATTATTTTTCTTCTGACTAAATTGATATTTTTAGTGATATTTTGTTCTGACATATGGTGGTTATAATAGCATGTTATTTTCTCAGATTGATCATCACGGTCATTTGTGGTAATATTCTGTATCCTTGGCTGAATTTTAATACTCATCATGTCTCAAAATGAGAAGTGGGTCAATAGTTCACAAAAATACGGTACAGTAAGGGGTCTATTTATATGGGCGGTGGAATAAATATTTTTCTGTTTCACCATACTTGGTCTGTTTTTGCTACAAAATGTTGTCCCTCTTTAGTTTATAAAGCTTTTAAATGGAAAGTAGTGAGGGTAAGGTAAAAATAAATGAATATATTGGGATTCTCTACATCATCCAAAGTCAAAAACAAAAAAGTTACTTTTTGAAAGGGTTATTCTTTCATTTTTTACCTGCTGGTAGTCATGGATTGTAAAGGTGCCCTCATCAGAGTTCCTCTTTACATCAGATGTCCCCATCAGTGTCCTCCTTTACATCAGATGTCCCCATCAGTGTCCTCCTTTACATCAGATGTCCCCATCAGATTCCCCTTTACATCAGATGCCCCCATCAGAGTCCCCCTTTACATCAGATGTCCCCATTAGCAGAGGTGGGGGACTCGAGTCATATGACTTGACTCGAGTCAGACTCGAGTCACCTTTTTTAGGACTTGCGACTTGCTTGACAGAATTAAATAAATGACTCGACTTGACTTTGACTTGCAACTAATGACTTGCGACTTGACTTTGACTTGGGCTATATGACTTGCGACTTGCAATGACTTGCAATGACTTGGCACCGGGGATCCACAAACAGAGAGCCGCCCTGTCCCTCCCTGACACCGCCTACCTCACCAGCACATCCCTGCTCCTCCACCAGACTCCAGCCATCAGAGACCAGAACCCTGCCCCTCCTCCTGACTCCGCCCACAACAGAGCGGCACCCGGCCCCTCCTCCTGACTTAGGCCACTAGAGAGCGGCATCCGGCCCCTCCTCCTGACTCCACCCACCACAGAACGGCACCCGGCCCCTCCTCCTGAATCCGCCCACCATAGAGCGGGATATTCCAGTGTCATGAGGGGTCGGGTGAGATTGGTGCTCTGCAGCGGACTGAGGAGGGTGGATGCCGGGGCCCCCAGGAGGGCCAACAGTAGTGTGGTAGCCCCCGCGGTGCCGAACCAGATCCTCAACCTGCAGGCCATGAACTCCAGGTGCGGGCAGTGGAGAATGCTGTGAGGGAGCCCATCGTCACCAAGACTGGGGAGATCATTAGAGAGCTGCAAAGGTGAGTGGCTAAAACTGCCAGCATGGCCTTAGTGACAAGGGACTACAACTGCCAGCATTTACTGAGTGACAGGGGGACTACAACTCCCAGCATTTACTGAGTGACAGGGGGACTACAACTCCCAAGGTGGTCAGGGTGACTAGAACTACAACTGCCAGTATGACCATAATGACAGGGGAACTACAACTCCCAGCATATTCTGAGTTGCAGGGAAATTAGAAGTTCCTGTATGCAACGCACTCCTGAACCTCGCACTCTGTATATAAACGCACTCCTGAACCTCGCACTCTGTATATAAACGCACTCCTGAACCTCGCACTCTGTACATAGCGCATTTCTGAACCTCGCACTCTGTACATAGCGCATTTCTGAACCTCACACTCTGTACATAGCGCATTTCTGAACCTCGCACTCTGTACATAGCGCATTTCTGAACCTCGCACTCTGTACATAGCGCATTTCTGAACCTCACACTCTGTACATAGCGCATTTCTGAACCTCACACTCTGTACATAGCGCATTTCTGAACCTCACACTCTGTACATAACGAACTCCTAAACCTCTCACTCTGTACATAATGCACTCCTGAATCCTTCCACACTTTGTGTAACACACTTTTCCATAGTGTGTGCAAAACCATTTGTAATGGAAGCTTTTTATTCATTTTTTTAAATGATTGTACTGGGGTTTGTGTCTGTGAGACTCTTGCTTGTGGCAGAGCAATCAAAGCAGGAAGCCCGAGTTTGGTTTAACTACGCCCCATAAGTCACTCCCACTCATAATCATTAGGCCATACCATTTTTTTGCCACGGCGTGCGTAGGGACACTTCCTCCCTCAAGTGTCCCTTATTCTGAAGTTCAAAAGTTGGGAGGTATGCACTACCACTAACCACTAACCCACTAACACTAACCGCAAGCCGCCATCTGCCTACCTGATCAGCGTGTCATGCAGACAGACAGTGACCATTGCAGTGTTCAAAAGCCACGCCTCCTTGTCTGTGATAGGCGGAACACTCAATTTTACAGCAGGCAGTGTTCAGCCTGTCATGGACATCCTCTCATCCTTGTCTGTGTTATGAGGATGAGCGGATGTCCGTGATAGGCGGAACACTGAATGCTGGGAGACTGTTACGCCTATCACAGATGAGGAGGAGGCGCGGCTTTTGAATGCTGGAATGGCTGCCGGGACGCCACCGGTCAGGTACACAGCTGACGGGCACAGTGAAGCATGGGCACAGTGAGACACGGGTACAGTGAAGCATGGGCACAGTGAAGCATGGGCACAGTGAGACACTGGTACAGTGAGGCATTGGGCACAGTGAAGCACAGGCACAAATGAAGAACGGGCACAGTGAGACACAGGCACAGTGAGACATGGGCACAGTGAGACACGGGCACAGTGAGGCACTCATTAACTCATTTAAAGGTGGAAATGGGGTAGATTAGTATTTTGACTTGATTTGTGACTTGACCAAAATAAATGACTTGACTTGACTTGCTTGACTTCTAGCAGTGACTCGACTTGACTTGCTTGCTTTTCGCCACAGTAACTTGGGACTTGCTTGTGACTTGAAGGTTAAGACTTGAGACTTGCTTATGACTTGCACATGTGTGACTTACTCCCATGTCTGCCCATTAGACTCCTCCTTTACATAAGATGTCCCCATAAGAGTCTTCCTTTACATCAGATTTCCCCATCGGAGTCCTCCTTTACATCAGATGTCCCCATCAGAGACCCCCTTTACATCAGACGTCCCCATCAGAATCTCACTTTACATCAGATGTCCCCATCAGAGTCCTCCTTTACATCAGACGTCCCCATCAGAATCCCACTTTACATCAGATGTCCCCATCAGAGTCCTCCTTTTACATCAGATGTCCCACTTTACATCAGATGACCCCATCAGAGTCCCACTTTACACCAGATTTCCCCATTAGAGTCCTCCTTTACATCAGATGTCCCCATCAGAGTCCCACTTTACATCAGATACCCCCATCAGAGTCCCCCTTTACATCAGATTTCCCCATCAGAGTCCTCCTTTACATCAGATGTCCCCATCAGAGTCCCACTTTACATCAGATGTCCCCATCAGAGTCCCCCTTTACATCAGATATCCCCATCAGAGTCCCCCCTTACATCAGATTTCCCCATCAGAGTCCTCCTTTACATCAGATGTCCCCATCAGAGTCCCACTTTACATCAGATGTCCCCATCAGAGTCCTCCTTTACATCAGATGTCCCACTTTACATCAGATGTCCCACTTTACATCAGATGTCCCCATCAGAGTCCCCCTTTACATCAGATGTCCCCATAAGAGTCCTCCTTTACATCAAATTTCCCCATCAGAGTCCTCCTTTACATCAGATGTCCCCATCAGAGTCCCACTTTACATCAGATGTCCCCATCAGAGTCCCAATCTACATCAGATGTCCCCATCAGAGTCCTCCTTTACATCAGATGTCCCCACCAGAGTCCCACTTTACATCAGATTTCCCCATCAGAGTCCCCCTTTACATCAGATGTCCCCATCAGAGTCCCCCTTTTCATCAGATGTCCCCATCAGAGTCCCACTTTACATCAGATTTCCCCATCAGAGTCACCCTTTACATCAGATGTCCCCATCAGAGTCCCCCTTTACATCAGATTTCCCCATCAGAGTCCTCCTTTACATCAGATGTCCCCATCAGAGTCCTCCTTTACATTATATTTCCCCATCGGAGTCCTCCTTTACATCAGATGTCCCCATCAGAGTCCCCCTTTACATCAGACGTCCCCATCAGAATCCCACTTTACATCAGATGTCCCCATCAGAGTCCTCCTTTACATCAGATGCCCCACTTTACATCAGATGTCCCCACCAGAGTCCCCCTTTACATCAGATGTCCCCATCAGAGTCCCCCTTTACATCAGATGTCCCCATCAGAGTCCCCCTTTACATCAGATTTCCCCATCAGAGTCCTCCTTTACATCAGATGTCCCCATCAGAGTCCCACTTTACATCAGATGTCCCCATCAGAGTCCCACTTTACATCAGATGTCCCCATCAGAGTCCCACTTTACATCAGCTGTCCCCATCAGAGTCCCCCTCTACATCAGATTTCCCCATCAGAGTCCCCCTTTACATCAGATGTCCCCATAAGAGTCCTCCTTTACATCAGATTTCCCCATCAGAGTCCTCCTTTACATCAAAAATATAGAAAGTGACCTTCGCGCTTTACTAATGGATAATGGATTAAATAAATCCACACGTGTGAGTGAATAAATGAATAAAATAAGTGCACATGTGCAAAGGGCACTTATAAATATAAATCAAATAGTAAGTGAAATAAGCTCCAATAAATAGTGACAAGTGTGATTCAGTGTAGATAAATTATCTTACATGAATAAATTAGTTCCCACTTTACATCAGATGTCCCCATCAGAGTCCCACTTTACATCAGATGTCCCCATCAGAGTCCTCCTTTACATCAGATGCCCCACTTTACATCAGATGTCCCCACCAGAGTCCCACTTTACATCAGATTTCCCCATCAGAGTCCCCCTTTACATCAGATGTCCCCATCAGAGTCCCCCTTTACATCAGATTTCCCCATCAGAGTCCTCCTTTACATCATATTTCCCCATCAGAGTCCTCCTTTACATCAGATGTCCCCATCAGAGTCCCCCTTTACATCAGACGTCCCCATCAGAATCCCACTTTACATCAGATGTCCCCATCAGAGTCCTCCTTTACATCAGATGCCCCACTTTACATCAGATGTCCCCACCAGAGTCCCACTTTACATCAGATTTCCCCATCAGAGTCCCCCTTTACATCAAATGTCCCCATCAGAGTCCCCCTTTACATCAGATGTCCCCATCAGAGTCCCACTTTACATCAGATTTCCCCATCAGAGTCACCCTTTACATCAGATGTCCCCATCAGAGTCCCCCTTTACATCAAATTTCCCCATCAGATTCCTCCTTTACATCAGATGTCCCCATCAGAGTCCTCCTTTACATTATGTTTCCCCATCGGAGTCCTCCTTTACATCAGATGTCCCCATCAGAGTCCCACTTTACATCAGATGTCCCCATCAGAGTCCCACTTTACATCAGATGTCCCCATCAGAGTCCCCCTTTACATCAGATGTCCCCATCAGAGTCACCCTTTACATCAGATGTCCCCATAAGAGTCCTCCTTTACATCAAATTCCCCCATCAGAGTCCTCCTTTACATCAGATGTCCCCATCAGAGTCCCACTTTACATCAGATGTCCCCATCAGAGTCCCACTTTACATCAGATGTCCCCATCAGAGTCCCCCTTTACATCAGATGTCCCCATAAGAGTCCTCCTTTACATCAGATTTCCCCATCAGAGTCCTCCTTTACATCAAAAATATAGAAAGTGACCTTCGCGCTTTACTAATGGATAATGGATTAAATAAATCCACACGTGTGAGTGAATAAATGAATAAAATAAGTGCACATGTGCAAAGGGCACTTATAAATATAAATCAAATAGTAAGTGAAATAAGCTCCAATAAGTGTAGATAAATTATCTTACATGAATAAATTACTAGCAGCCAAACCTAAATGTGTTCACAATACACAACAACAAATTGATAGTAAAAGTGATTCAGCGCTAAAAATAAAATAAAAACACACAGTAAGAATATCACATCTAATAAAACCCAGTAAAGGATCAATAATTGGTAAAAATAAATATAAGCACGTAATAAACACCACAAATAAACTGGTTAATAAAATGGTTACCCTGATGAAGTCACATGACGTAACATGTAGGGAGGGATCGGAAGCAGTGAACCGGAAGTGATGTGAGATCGGCGTTTGGACGCCTTTTTAATGTTTGCCTACTTGAAAATTTTTATCTTGTAAGAGTCCAATTTTTATTTTTGTTTTGAATAAAGTCCCCATGTTTTGATATACTTCACCATTGGAAGCATTTTTTTTTCCCCCGGTGATTATATTGGATCTGAGACTTGGCTATTGACCCGCATTTAGACATATGCTGGCCTAACGGCGTGGAAAGGACAGTGGTCCCAACGCGAAGGCACATCTCTGTTTCCAGTGCGCGGTGAATAACCGCTGAAAGGGAGGAGAGGCGCTCGGATGGTAGAGAAGGGCTACAACGTTCCTTATCACACGCGCTACTAAAGAGTATATGAGGTGAGAGGTTAGGGAAACTGTTTAAGGATTGCACCAACCTACCCTGCTGACAGTTGTGAAACACCTTACTCTTTGGATACCAGGTGGGAGGTTAGGGGAACCGTTTAACCACTTCATTACCGCGCTATAGTCATATGACACCCACAAGGTGGATCTACCATCCTGGGTGGGCGTCATATGACGTCCTTGCATTCCCGGCCGCCTGGGGGGTGCACGCGCGCCGCGGCATCGCTCGGGACACGGTGCGAGTGCCCGGCGGCCGCGATGTCCGCCGGGCACCCGCGATTGCCCGTTAAAACAACGGGACCGTGCGGGACCGTGGAGCTGTGTGTGTAAACACACAGCTCCACGTCCTGTCAGTGCAGAGGAGACCGATCATGTGATCCCAGTACGGAGGAACACATGATCGGTCTCCTCCCCTTGAGTCCCCTCCCCCCACAGTTAGAATCACTTCTATTAGGGAACATATTAACCCCTCCAGCGCCCCCTAGAGTTAACTCCTTCCCTGCCAGTCACATTTACACAGTAATCATTGCAATTTTATAGCAACGATCGCTGTGTAAATGTGAATGGTTCCAAAAATGTGTCAAAAGTGTCCGAAGTGTCCGTCGCAATGTCGCAGTCACGAAAAAAAAATCCCAGATCGCCGCCATTACTAGTAAAAAAAAAAAAAAAAAAAATTCAATAAATCTATCCCCTATTTTGTAGATGCTATAACTTTTGCGCAAACCGATCAATATACGCCTATTGCAATTTTTTTTACCAAAAATATGTAGAAGAATACGTATCGGCCTAAACTGAGGAAAAAAATTGTTTTTTTTAAAAAAAATGGTATATTAATTATAGCAAAAAGTAAAAAATATTGTGTTTTTTTTCAAAATTGTCGCTCTTCTTTTTTTATAGCGCAAAAAATAAAAACTGCAGAGGTGATCAAATACCACCAAAAGAAAGCTCTATTTGTGGGAAAAAAAGGACGTCAATTTTGTTTGGGTGTAACGTCGCACGACCGTGCAATTGTTAGTTAAAGCGACGCAGTGCCAAATCGCAAAAAGTGCTCTGGTAAGGAAGGGTGTTTAAAAGCCCTGTATTGAAGCGGTTAAGGATTGTACCAACCTACCCTGCTGACAGTTGTGAAACACCTCGCTTTTTGGAAAAGCATTCAGCATATATATGTGTGGATGAATTCTAAATAGTTGTCTTTTAACCACTTATACTACTGATGCTATCAAGACTTATCTCCCAGTGATGTCAACAAGAGCTATCCCCCGATTTGAACTTTTTTAACTCCTTCATTCATCTGACTTTTTTAGTTATATTAGACTCACAGACCACCTCCTTTACATCAGATGTCCCCATCAGAGTCCCACTTTACATCAGATGTCCCCATCAGAGTCCTCCTTTACATCAGATGTCCCCCTTTACATCAGATGTACCCATCAGAGTCCCACTTTACATCAGATGTCCCCATCAGAGTCCCACTTTACATCAGATGTCCCCATCAGAGTCCTCCTTTACATCAGATGTCCCCCTTTACATCAGATGTCCCCATCAGAGTCCCACTTTACATCAGATTTCCCCATCAGAGTACTCCTTTACATCAGGTGTCCCCATCAGAGTCCTCCTTTACATCAGGTGTCCCCATCAGAGTCCTCCTTTACATCAGGTGTCCCCATCAGAGTCCTTATTTACATTAGATGTCCCCATCAGAGGATTTTATTCAGGCACTGCTGTCCACCGCAAGCATGAAAGTGCCGATTGGAAAAAAAAGATAAAAAAAATAAAAATGAAGACGGATCCCCTGAGGATGTGCATGTGCACAAAATGCGTAGGGAGGAGCTCTATGTGCTGACGTCACACTGCTGCACCTGGGCTCTGGAGCGGTGGCCATCTTGGTATGTTTGGCTGCATTTATGTTCTTTTTCCACATAGATTTTAAATGTTACATGTTTTTACACTAATACAATAAACTACTACACTATATTACTACTCTG
Source organism: Lithobates sylvaticus (assembly GCA_028564925.1). Taxonomy (NCBI): domain Eukaryota; kingdom Metazoa; phylum Chordata; class Amphibia; order Anura; family Ranidae; genus Lithobates; species Lithobates sylvaticus. The sequence goes on along the minus strand of CM053026.1, from coordinate 740,971,766 downwards.
GGGCTCCATGTGGAGAGCAATTTCATATACAGGATGTTTCATCCAGCCATCCAGGATTGACATAGGGGAGCTCATTATGGAGTTCATTGAGGGAATGAGTTGACAGGCTGATTTTACTCGTTGTTCTGGTGAGTGCATAGTGGTGGTAGAACCTGCATGCTGTGGACGCACCTTTGTTTGTTCAAACTGCACTAAGAAGCACTTTTATTAAATGTTCTAATTGAATATCATGGTGGATACCTCTCGGATACCAATTAGTCTTTATCAGTGTTTTTTTTTTTTTGGATGTTTGATTGTCTTATGAACTTTTTGCACTTTATTTTAACCGGTTCCCAACCGGTTCACGCTGATATACTGCGGCACAATGGCTCTCCTGGGCAAAACCCTGTATGGGTATGGCTTTCCCGATGCACAGCGGGGGTACCCAATACGCGGGCCGGTGGGCGCGATTGCCGCTAGCCATGCGCGATTGCGTGCACGAGAGCCAGCGCGGGATTTGTGTGTGTAAACACACAAACCCCTGTTCTGTCAGGGGAGATGAGACAGATCGTTTGTTCCTACTACGTACCCCAGTCAGTCCTATCCCCATACAGTTAGAACACACTCAGGAAACACACATTTAACCCCTTGATCGCCCCCTAGTGTTAACCCCTTCCCTACCAGTGACATTTACACAGTAATCAGTGCATATTTATAGCACCGATCGCTGTATCAATGTCAATGGTCCCAAAAATGTGTCAAAAGTGTCCTTTCTGCCTGTCGCAATGTCGCAGTACCACTAAAAATCGCAGACCGCCGCCATTACTAGTAAAAAAAATAATTATAAAAATGCCATAAATCTTTCCCATAGTTTGTAGACGCTATAACTTTTTTGCAAGCAATCAATATATGCTTATTGTTTTTTTTTTTTTTTTTACCAAAAATTTGTAGAAGAATATATATTAACCTAAACTGATGAAAACAATTGTTTTTTATAACAATTTGGGGGGATATTTATTATAGCAAAAAGTAAAAAATATTGTTTACTGGTATATATGTTTATTGTATATTTTTTTTTTAATTGTCGCTCTTTTTTTGCTTATGACACAAACAATAAAAACCGCAGGGGTGATCAAATACCACCAAAAGAAAGCTCTATTTGTGGGAAAAAAAGGACACACATTTTGTTTGGGTACAGAATTGCATGACCGCGCAATTGTCAGTTAAAGCGACGCAGTGCCAAATCGTAAAAAGTGCTCTGTTTAGGAAGGGGGTAAAATCTTCCGGGGCTGAAGTGGTTAATTTAATTTTTTGATGATTGTATACATATGAATATCTTTCTTTTTTTTTGTTATTTCATATGCACTTTAATAGCTCTGCACTTTATACTTTTTATGTGTTGTTTCTATGTGCTAATTCTATAGTTAATTCTTTTGAACGCTGCACTATTTTTGTTTATTGTGGTTTATGAGGTTTGTCACCTTTTGTGCCAGTTGCTTTCAGTCTTCGAGCACTCACTGTTCCTTGTTCATTAAAAAAAGGAAAAACAAAAGAAGATAGCAATACAAAAGAGGGAAAAAAAACAAACGCATACAAATCTCCTTGTTTGACTGCCTCTTTTTTTATTCCAAATTTACTGGCAATATTTACAGCTTAGCTGATCCCCTTTAGCGTCTTCATTGTTGCTGTCTCTGTACAGAAAATAATAATAATAATAATGAAGGCATGATTGTTTTTGTGAGCAGAGACCTTCAAACAAAAATGCATTGAAATATCAACAGTTGATTCCAGGATATGGCACAGTTGTCTTACGCGGAGATATTGAACAGTTGTAACAGAACAAGAGATTATTTATTAAAGCTTACTTGGCTTGCATAAAAAGTCATCCATTTGTGACACCTTATCCGCGGATTAGAAATTGAGTGCTAGGAATGAATAGTGATCGTGCCCATGCAACACGCCAAGAATAATGCCAGCTCCTCCAGGAACGCAAAGTCCAAGGAGATATATATTAGAGCATCTAAAATTCAGCTTTATTCAAAACAACCATGCCTCTGTATTTTAAGCAGTGAGTGTATTTATTCTTATGAGTTAGCTCTAAATGTATTTATGCATATGGATAATACAGCATTACACCAATTCAGTCAATAATTTTGCAGTGCCAAAAACTGGGATCATATTCTTCTCTGCAAAAAACAAAACAAAAAAAATTGTTTATTTTATAACTTGAATTAAATTGATACCGTGGTAAATACAGTATACCTAAAATGTTCTTTTCATTATTTGAAAGTGTATTCAAACCCAAAAAACAAAAATGTGATATATTGCAGCCTACCAATTCAGATCTTTTTTTCCTTCTATTGTCATCTACTGATCCTGATAGTACCACAATTCATGTCCTAGGGTGTAAACGCTCACTTGTTTTACAGTAACTACGGAGGAGCAGAGTTGCCACCCAAGGACAGAAAATGTGTTAGGACTACAGAATACCTCCCCTCTCCTCATCTCCACACCATAGGGCTACAGTGTTAAAGTAGAATTATAGGCAAAACTTGTTTTCCATATTGGATAGAGCAAGGGCAGATAATAACTAGGGATGCACCATACCATTTTTTTTACGAGTACCAATACCTTTTTTTTAGTACTCCCTGATATCAATTACCGATACCGATACCGATACCGACCACAACTGTTTTATTTTCACTTCAGCTGCCAGCAATGGTACAAAGCATTGAAAAGTTATTTACAAATTAAATAAATAGATATTTTTTTTTAATTTTGAGCTTTTTCAATGTGAAACGTGTAAATAATGTATATATATATATATATATATATATATATATATATATATATATATGTGTAAAAATATTCACTAACAAAGCAAACAAAAAAAAGTTTTAATTGTTTATCGTTTATAAAATAGACGTGAAAAAAAAAAAAAGCAGGAAAATAATTAAATGGAGGAGAATAGGGAGTTAATTAAGGCTGATTAGAGTAAATTAAGGGTTTATAAGGGGTTAAACAGAGGTACATTTGTTCATCCCTTTGATCTGCAGATGAAGAAACAGAAAGATTTAAAAAGAAACAATGTTTCTTTTTATTGTAGTGTTTCAGCTGAGCAATGTTGTTAATAAACATTGCCCGCTGCTTTTTTTTTGACAGCTCCAATTACTGGACTTCTTTAACACTTCAGCTGTCAACAGGGGAGACCCACTGACAGCTCAAAGAACTGAACCTGAAAGTATCGGTTTCAGGTATCGTGCATTTGCACGAGTGCAAATACTCGGTTATCGGTACCGATACCAGTATCGGTGCAACCCTAGTAATAACCCCTGTGAGATTTTTTTTTCCCCGTCTGTGTCTCATTGCAGAGATTTCCCTTAATTTCCTGTCCCACAGCCAGTGAGAAGTGGTCCCACTGTCCCACTTCCTGTCCCACAGGAAGTGAAAGGAAATCCCTGCAAACTAAGGGAATTTCTTGGGGACCCCCAGGTCACCAGAAGTAGTTCCTCCATTGGAATATTTCCCCTCTATATTTTTTCTGGGGGACAGCCCAAAATGTGGGATTTTCTTTTACTTTCAAATATAATAGTAAACAGGACACAGAGAGAGGGTGAATCTTCTCCAGAAACCCTCTGCACTCTATCCAAAACTAAAGAAAAACATAAAATTGTTTCATACTTACCATCATTTTATTCTCCTGGTGCCTATCCATGGCAGCATACCTGTGACAAGCTCTGCCTTGGCTCCTCCCTCAGGACCAGTGAATATTATAAAAGAAAAGGATTAGTGTACTCCCAGCATTCTACGTAATATAGCATACCGAGGGTGGGATTGTATGCTGCCATGGATAGGCACCAGGAAAAGAAAATTCCGGTAAGTATGAAAACAATTTTCTATTTTCCTGGTGCCTCCATGGCAGCATACCTGTGAAACATAACTATCTAAAGTGGGCGGGATGATGCATAGTAAAAGATTTATTTGAAAAGGGATTTAAAATAGGTAAATGCCAGCCTGATAGCCTGTCTGCCAGTTTCTACAGAGAAAAAAGCTGCCGGGTCTACTCTGAAATGTCACGTAAACGCATGTTGGGATGACCACGATGCTACCTTTGAGATCGTTTTGATGGATACTCTTGCTCTGGCTGTCCAAGAAGCAGAAAACAACCGAGTGGCATACAACTGAAGAGGGGGTTCTAGACCCTTAGCCCTGTACGCCTTTTTAACCAATTTGATTATCCATGAGACTATTGTACTAGAGCAGGGATCTGAAAACTATGGCTCTCCAGCTGCCACAGAATCACATGTTCCATGAGGTATTTTAAAGCTCTGATATTCAGAGACATGGCAAGGCATGATGGATAATGCAGAGGGCCACATTCTGGAGGCCTGCGCCCCAGATGATGCTTCTTTGCCCCTGCCAGATGATGCTTCTTTGCCCCCTTTTTTTTTTTTTTTGGGGAATTAGAAATAGGTTATATGAAAGTCTGAAGGGAGTTGTGGTTTGAAGATAGTGTCTTGGTACCGAAGTAATATCGTCTTCCTGAAGAAGGTCGAAATTGGAGCTGAAAAGATTGGCCAGGCCCAAGGCTCAGAGATAGTAGAGGAAGAGGAGAACTTTGGGATAAATCCATGTACTGTTGTAAATTCCACCCTATCCAAGTACAAAAAATAATATTATTGTCTTCTGATCACAGACCCTGAAGTTCTGATACTCCCCAGCCCAATGCCATCGCCACAAAGTGAGATTCCACAAGGATGCTGAATCAGATGGCTGTTTGGATAAGGGTTCCAGAGCGATAGAGAGAATGAAGGTACAATATCACAAGGAGGGGAAGGTGGTGGGGAAGGAAGAAAGCGAAAAAGAGAGAGAGGAACGCAAGGAAAGGAAAGTAAGAGAGAATAGATGACAGGAGGGAGAAATAGAAGGATAAGGCTAATGCCGCGTACACGCGGTCGGAATTTCCGATGGAAACAGTCCGATGGGAGCTTTTCATCGGATTTTCCGACCGTGTGTATGCCCATCTGTGTTTTTCTGTCGGAATTTCCGACGGACTTTGGATTGAGAACCTGTTCTTAATTTTTCAGACGGAAAACCTTTCTATCGGATTTTCCGATCGTGTGTAAGCAATTCTGACACGCAAAATTCCGTCGCATGCTCGGAAACAATTCGACGCATGCTCAGAAGCATTAAACTTCCCTTTTATAGTGCAGTCGAACGTTTTTTAAGGCATGGTGTTATTGACCGGAATTTGGTGTGACCGTGTGTAGGCAAGACAGTTTGAGCGAAATTCCGTCGGAATTCCGACGGAAAAACCATCAGAGCTTTTTCCGACGAGAATTCAGACCGCGTGTACGCGGCATAAGTGAAAAAATAGATATAGCTGCTTTCTCTGCTGCAGGCTTGAGCAAATGCCAGTACATAAATGCAGATCGGAGCTCTTAGTTAAGAGACAACTTCTGCCCCAAAAGGCCCACAGAAGGGACTCCCTATCTTATTAGCGCATTTAGCTGCCCAAGAATAGGGACCGCACCTGGGAGAGGCTTCAACCCAGCTGGAAGCTGCTGACCGCAGATGTAAGGCATGTTCGACCATCATTCACTGAGCATGAGGTATGAGGAAAAAAGGAGAATGCTGGGAGTGCACTAATCCTTTTCTTTTATAATATTCGCTGGTCCTGAGGGAGGAGCCAAGGCGGAGCTTGTCACAGGTATGCTGCCATGGAGGCACCAGGAAAATGTTTTGTCTTTAGTTTAAGTGAAACAATCCTGGGCCTACTGGGGAGTGATGGTGAAAGATCCCTCTAGTGTGATATGTATTTTATTAGCTGTATACTATGAGATCCACTGGGTTGTAAGTGTACAGTAAATTAGATATAAAGTTGGTTGTTTTCTAAAATACTGTGTAAGGATTAGTTGTAATCATTGTTTTGCCTATTTTTAAGCTATAGTACATTCTCAGTTCCCTTGAAGAACAGAATATCATAAAAGGCGTCTGAATATGAGAAACTTGTACGCAAGTTGTATTGTGATCAGTAAATGTTTTAACTCTCCATATTACTTTTAACGTTTTTTTATGATAAGTGAGACAGTAAATCAAATTTATATTTTTATACAGTTTAGTAGTTGGAATGCCTGAAAAGTTCCAATCCAAATTGTTTCTTTGTCATATATAATACCTTAGGGACGGAGGCGGCTCTTTAATTAGACAAATTAGGTGGTCGACTAAGGCCTTGCGCTCACAGGGGCCTTTCAGATGCCTAATTTACCCAATGCATTGGTTCACATATGCCCAGAGCGAATTCCCTGTCTGTTTTCTCAGCGAATTCCCTGTCTGTTTTCTCAGCGAATTTCCAAAAGCCACTTTTCAGCGGTTCAGCTGCGATATCCACATACAGTTCAGCTGCAAATTTCCAGAAGCGGCGGCCACCAGCTTCTTTAACATTAGCTGGTTGTTAAGGAGCGGGCAGGGATGCCGCGTCCTTAACAACCGATGACTCTTCAGCTGTCAGTGGGTTCTCCACTGACAGCTTAATGTAAACCAAATAATTGCCGGCAATGTAAAATAAAGAAAGAAGCAGCATAGGCCCACCTCACAATCCCCACCAGGCCCTTCGGGTATGGTATGGATTTTAAGGGGAACCCTACGCCAAAAAAAACAAACAAAAAAAACGGTGTGGGGTCCCCCTCTGAATCCATAACAGACCCTTAGGTCTTGTATGGATTTTGAGGGGAAAACCACACCATTTGAAAAAAAAAATGCTGTGAGAGTCTCACCTATATCCATACAAGACCCCCCTCCTGAACCATAACAGACCACCCCCCCCCCCCCCCCCCCAAAGCACCCTGTCTCCATGTTATTTGTGTTTGTTTTTTTACACTGTTTTTGGTGAATGAGTAGGTGTAAAATGCAGGGGCCAGGATCTGGGTGCCCCCCTTGTTAAATCTGGGAAGGCCAATCTGGTATATTTTTATCGCTTATATTATTTTTCTCATTATTGGCGTGAGTTGGCCTGTATACGTTTTACCTCACAAAGCCTAGAGCCGCTTCTGATTGGGGATGTTGGCATTCGTTGTGTGGGTGGAGATATTTGGAGATACCTCTAGTCCTTGCCGACTTACGGCACATCTGTGCACATGCAGAGGGTGGGGAGAAAGTCTCACCTACCCTAGAACCATCGAATAATAATAAATAGTGTATTTTGTAAATATAAAATAAAATTTAAAAATTTAAATTTGTAAGGGGGGGGGGGGTAGGGCAGCAGAACATTTAGGGTAAAGGTCCTCTTTAAATAAAAACTGCAGTCTACTCACATAATTTGTAATAAAAACATATTTGTCATTCTGAAGCTTCCCTCCAACGACTTTGAATATTATTTTATATATACTGTGATTCTGTACTTGCCAAATATGCTGCAGAAATCTCCCTCCACTGAGTCTGACTGCAACCATTTTAACCCAAACCTCCAGCTCTGCCACCCTGCAGCTCTCATTAGCCCTCTTATGACTCACCCCCCTCCCTTCCTGGCAAACTCTCACAAGAGTTAGAGAGAGCTGTGCATGATGTCATAAGCCTAGACTAATGACCAGACAGGAAACAGGAAGTGGGCTGTATAAGGTATTTACTGGCAGAAAGAAAATGTTTTACTATCCAAAGTTAAAACAACAAGGGCAGAAGATTTAATAGATGGAAAGATAAAAAAAATGACTGAAGGTCCGCTTTAAGATAACAGTGCAGAGTGCAGAAAACCGGCATAAATTACTGGACTTCTGGTACGATCGGCGTGTATTTTATTTATTTTTTTGATTGTTGATTGAATATATATATATATATATATAGCAAAACGCGTTCAATTGTATATTTAACAAACCAACAGTAATTACATAAAACTTTTATCTTTTGGTTTTACATAACTTAAATTATTATTATTATTATTATTTTTTTTTTGTTTAGATTATTAGAAAATTCATATTCCTTTAAAATTCACAATTTGGGGTAAACTAAGACAAATTGGGAAATATTTTTATATAAATAAATAAATATATATATTTCCCAATTTGTCTTAATTTATCCCAAATTGTGAATTTTAAAGGAATATGAATTTTCTAGTAATCTAAACATTATTAAAATTAATTTACATTTTATGTTAAGCAAACAGCACATATTCACTTGCATCAATTACATAAAAATTGCCCAGTTCATTAAAAATTCTCAGTGGTTGTTTCTCCCAGATGTGACCACAAATTCTATTCCGCGTTCCATTCTTTTTTCTCTTAACTTGCATAAAAATGTGAACTCCTGGCACTTACTAAAGCCACGCATTATAATATTTAATTTCAAAACAAATTGAGCATGAGAGGGACAGCATGAGCAAGCCCATCATGTGGAGAAAAAAGTTGGACAATTCTTATAAATGGCCAGAATCTTACAGAAATGTTGGTAACTTACAGGACAGATTTATAGAAAATATGGTTAAAGGTCAGATTTACTTTTTATTCCTTGGACACGTCAGTAGAGATTAATTCCATTGGTGCCCTGCTATTTTAAAAAGTTGATAGGCCTTACCGCATTAGCAGACATTGCTCACAGTAACCAGACACTGCAAGATCAATACTTATTTTACTCATTTACAGAGATCTGACAATTTTCTACACAGTGCTTCCACCACAGAGAACATAAAACGCATCTTGTCAGCTCTTGTCCCCAAAGGAGCTCATGGTCTAATGTCTCTACCACAGCCATACCCACATACTCTGATGTTTTTTTTAATTTTATGAATGAAAAGAAAATGAAACTTTTTGTATGCTTAAGATTGTAGGAAGTGCTGGTATACACAATAGTTATATTCAACTATTAATGTTAATAATCATTATATTAAAATAGTGATCAATACAAATAAAATAATAATTAAAATACTACTACCACTAATCATAACACTACTACCACTAATCATAACACTACTACCACTAATCGTAACACTACTACTACTACCACTAATCGTAACACTACTACCACTACCACTAATCATAACACTACTACCACTACCACTAATCATAACACTACTACCACTAATCATAACACTACTACCACTAATCGTAACACTACTACTACTACCACTAATCGTAACACTACTACCACTACCACTAATCATAACACTACTACCACTAATCATAAAACTACTACCACTAATCATAACACTACTACCACTAATCGTAACACTACTACTACTACCACTAATCGTAACACTACTACCACTAATCATAACACTACTAGCACTAAACATAACACTACTACCACTAATCAAAACTCTACTACTTCTACCACTACCACTAATCATAACACTACTACTTCTACCACTAATCATAACACTACTACTACTAATCATAACACTACTACCACTACCACCTACCACTAATTATAACACTACTACTAATCATAACACTACTACCACTAATCATAACACTACTACCACTACCACTAATCATAACACTACTACAACTACAACTAATCATAACACTACTACTACTACCACTACCACTAATCATAATTTAATGTCTCTACCACAGCCATACCCACATACTCTGATGTTTTTTTATTTATTTTATGAATGAAAAAAATGTTTACCTTTTTGTATGCTTAAGATTGTAGGAAGTGCTGGTATACACAATAGTTATATTCAATTATTAATGTTAATAATCATTATATTAAAATAGTAATCAATACAAATAAAATAATAAGTAAAATACTACTACCACTACCACTAATCATAACACTACTACCACTAATCATAACACTACTACCACTATCACTAATCATAACACTACTACCACTAATCATAATCATAACACTACTACCACTAATCGTAACACTACTACTACTACCACTAATCATAACACTACTACCACTAATCATAACACCACTACCACTAATCGTAACACTACTACCACTACCACTAATCATAACACTACTACGGTAGCACTAAACATAACACAACTACCACTAATCATAACTCTACTACTTCTACCACTACCACTAATCATAACACTACTACTTCTACCACTAATCATAACACTACTACCACTACCACCTACCACTAATTATAACACTACTACTAATCATAACACTACTACCACTAATCATAACACTACTACCACTACCACTAATCATAACACTACTACCACTACCACCTACCACTAATTATAACACTACTACTAATCATAACACTACTACCACTAATCATAACACTACTACCACTACAACTAATCATAACACTACTACTACAACTAATCATAACACTACTACTACTACTAATCATAATTTAATGTCTCTACCACAGCCATACCCACATACTCTGATGTTTTTTTATTTATTTTATGAATGAAAAAAATGTTTACCTTTTTGTATGCTTAAGATTGTAGGAAGTGCTGGTATACACAATAGTTATATTCAGCTATTAATGTTAATAATCATTATATTAAAATAGTAATCAATACAAATAAAATAATAATTAAAATACTACTACCACTACCACTAATCACAACACTACTACCACTAATCATAACACTACTACAACTACCACTAATCATAACACCACTACCACTAATCGTAACACTACTAATACTACCACTACCACTAATCATAACACTACTAGCACTAAACATAACCCTACTACCACTAATCATAACACTACTACTACCACTACCACTAATCATAACACTACTACCATTAATCAATACTACTACAACTACCACTACCACTAGTCATAACACTACTACTAATCATAACACCACTACTACTAATAATACTAATAATTTAATATCGAGCAAAAAGCAGGTTTAGTTTTTAAAAAAAGGCTTGTTTTAAAAAAAAAATCCTGTTTTTTTCGGTGTGTGTGTACTGTCATAGACCTAGAGCAGAACAGCTGTCACAATGTCACCATTTCATGATACAGGTTACCACCATGGCAAGATTTACCCTCATCTTTAGTTCCTGTGACAGCACAATAATTTTAAATTTGCCCGCACTTTCTGTACCAGCTACCAGGAACAGAGAGCTGGGGACACAGCAATAAAAAACTATATAGGGTTCCTTATATTAATATACAGGTGCATCTTATAAAATAAGAATATCATCAAAAAGTTAATTTATTTCAGAAATTCAATTCAAAAAGTGAAACTCATATATTATATAGATGTTTTACGCATAGAGTAATATATTTCAAGAATTTCTTTATTTTAATTTTGATGATTATGGCTTACAGCTAGTGAAAACCCAAATTCGGTATCTCAGAAAGTTAGAATTTTACATAAGACCAATATAAAAAAAAAGGATTTTTAATACAGAAATGTTGGCTTACTGAAAAGTATGTCCATGTACAGTATAGTTTGCACACAATACTTGGTTGGGGCTCCTTTTGCATGAATTACTGCATCAATGTGGCGTGGCATGAAGGCGATACTGCTGAGGTGTTATGGAAGCCCAGGTTGCTTTGATAGTGGCCTTCGGCTCATCTGCATTGTTGGGTCTGGTGTATCTCATCTTCCTTTTGACAACACCTCACAGATTCTCTATGGGGTTTAGGTCAGGCGAGTTTGATGGCCAATCATACACATTGATACCATGACCATTAGGTATTGGTACTTTTGGCAGTGTGGGCAGGTGCCAAGTCCTGCTGGAAAATTAAATCAGCATGAAGTGCTCTAGAATTTCCTGGTAGAGGGCTGCGCTGACTTTGACCTTTGATAAAACACAGTGGACCAACACCAACAGATGACATGTCTCCCCAAAATCATCATGGACTGTGGAACATTTTGCATTTCACATTTGAAAATCAAGGTCCCAGAGTCTGGAGGACGAGTGGAGAGGCACAGAATCCAAGTTACATGAGGTCCAGTGTGAAGATTCCACAGTCAGTGATAATATGGGGAGCCATGTCATCTGCTGGTGTTGGTCCACTCTGTTTTATCAAGTCCACTCTACCAGGAAATTCTAGAGAACCTTATGCTGACCAGATTTATGGAGATGCTCGTTTAATTTTCCAGCAAGACTTGACACCTGCCCACACTGCCAAAAATACCAATACCTGGTTCAATGATCATGGTATCACTGTGCTTGATTGGCCAGCAAACTCACCTGACCTAAACCCCCGACCAAGTATTAAGTGCATACTATACTGTACATGGACATACTTTTCAGTAAGCCAACATTTCGGGTATTAAAAATCCTTTTTTTTATTGGTAATATGTAATATTTTATTTTCTGAGATACTGATTTTTGGTTTTTCACTAGCTGTAAGACATAATCATCAAAATTAAAAGAAATTAATTGTTGAAATATATCACTCTGTGTGTAACGCCTCTATATAAAATATATGAGTTTCACTTTTTGAATTAAATTACTAAAATAAATTAACCGTTTGATGATATTCCAATTGTATGAGATGTACCTGTGTGTGTGTGTGTATGTACAGTATCTCCCTAAATTTGGTGTCAAATTTGGTGTTATCGCTCTCACTCTCTCATACTGGTCACTGGAAGTTCAACATGGCACCTCATGGCAAAGAACTCTCTGAGTATCTGAAAAAAAGAATTGTTGCTCCACATAAAGATGGCCTAGGCTATAAGATTGCCCAGACCCTGAAACTCAGCGGCAGCACGGTGGCCAAGACCATACAGCACAGGTTTTACTCAGAACAGGCCTAGCCATGGTCGACCAAAGAAGCTGAGTGCACGTGCTCAGCGTCATATCCAGAGGGTGTCTTTGGGAAATAGACATATGAGTGCTGCCAGCATTGCTGCAGAGGTTGAAGGGGTGGGGGGCAGCCTGTCAGTGCTTAGACCATACTCCACACACTGCATCAAATTGGTCTGCATGGCTATCATCCCTGAAGGAAGCCTCTTCTAAAGGTGAGGCACAAAAAAGCCTGCAAACAGTTTGCTGAAGACAAGCAGACTAAGGACATGGATTACTGGAACCATGTCCTGTGGTCTGATGAGATCAAGATAAACTTATTTGGTTCAGATGGTGTCAAGTGTGTGTGGTGGCAACCAGGTGAGGAGTACAAAGACAAGTGTGTCTTGCCTACAGTCAAGCATGGTGGTGGGAGTGTCATGGTCTGGAGCTGCATGAGTGCTGCCGGCCCTGGGGAGCTACAGTGCATTGAGGGAACCATGAATGCCAACATGTACTGTGATATACTGAAGCCAACATGATCCCTTCCCTTCAGAGACTGGGCCGCAGGGCAGTATTCCAACATGATAACGACCCCAAACACACCTCCAAGACGACCACTGCCTCGCTAAAGAAGCTGAGGGTAAAGGTGATGGACTGGCCAAGCATGTCTCCAGACCTAAAACCTATTGAGCATCTGTGGGACATCCTCAAATCGAAGGTGGAGGAGTGCAAGGTCTCTAACATCCACCAGCTCCGTGATATCGTCATGGAGGAGTGGAAGAGGACTCCAGTGGCAACCTGTGAAGCTCTGGTGATCTCCATGTCAAAGAGGGTTAAGGCAAGGCTGAAAAATAATGGTGGCCACACAAAATATTGCCATTTTGGGCCCAATTTGGACATTTTCACTTAGGAGTGTACTCACTTTTGTTGCCAGCGGTTTAGACATTAATGGCTGTGTGTTGAGTTATTTTGAGGGGACAGCAAATTTACACTGTTATACAAGCTGTACACTCACTACTTTACATTGTAGCAAAGTGTAATTATATAAGTGTTGTCACATGAAAAGATATAATACAATATTTACAAAAAGTGAGGGGTGTACTGCGCATGCGCATTGCGTGTGTATGCGGCGATTGCTGTTATTTCGTCCATAGACACACGGAGCCAGTCTCTATACCTTGCAAGGTACTTTTTATGTTATGGGATTTTTTATTTAATAAATCCTCTTTGGAAAAAACGTCTGCACGATCGGAGCCTCTTTTTTGTTTTTCTCGCTCCTATTCACTGGATGTTCTGCCAAACTTGGTGATATCGAGGGGTCCGTGCAGTGGCGTAACTTGAACCCTCAGGGCCCGATGCAAGAAACCATGGAGGGCCCCCCCCCCCCGACCTCCGAGCCCGATGTTGGAACACCAGGGCCCAGTCACAAGTGGGTGGCTGCATATAAAGGAACCAATTTCTTCATTTTTATATAAAAACACACACACACACACACACACACTATATATATATATATATATATATATATATATATATATATATATATATATATATATATATATATATATATATATATATATATATATATATATATATATATATATATATATATATATAAATGCACATATAAACCAGTGACAGCTGGTGCTCAAAATTTTTAGGGGTGCGCAAGCAAACTGAAAAAAAACGCCACCACTGTACCATCAAATGTCGCCACTGTGCCCATCAAATGCTGCCACTGTGCCCATCAAACGCCCCCACTGTACCATCAAATGTCGCCACTGTGCCCATCAAATGCTGCCACTGTGCCCATCAAACGCCGCCACTGTACCATCAAATGTCGCCACTGTGCCATCAAATGCTGCCACTATGCCCATCAAATGCCGCCACTGTGCCCATTAAATGCTGCCGGTCTGCCAAATGCTGCCACTGTGAATCCCCACCGCCCGCTCGCACACCCACACACATGCATGCACACCCACACACATATGCATGCACACCCCCACACACACATGCATGCACACCCCCCACACAAATGCATGCATGCACACCCCCCACACACACATGCATGCACCCCCCACACACATGCATGCATGCACACCCCCCACACACACATGCATGCACACCCCCCAACACACATGCATGCATGCACACCCCCACACGCACATGCATGCACCCCCCCACACACACATGCATGCATGCACACCCCCACACACACATTCATGCACCCCCCCAGACACACACACACATGCATGCATGCACACCCACGTTCACCCCCCCCCCCCCACACACACAGGCATGCATGCACACCCACATGCACCCCCCCCACACACACACATGCATGCATGCACACCCACATGCACCCCCCACACACACACATGCATGCATGCACACCCACATGCACCCCCCCACACACACATGCATGCATGCACACCCACATGCACCCCCCCCCACACACACACACATATAAACACACATACAGTAGATAGTCTTATAAAAAAAAATGTCAGACATTTACAGTACCTTCTTCCTGCCGGGTACTGCACTGTAGGGGGAGACAAAGAGCACAGCACAGCACACACTGCTTTCACTTTAGGTATGTGAGGACGCAGGGCCGATTACAGTTCGGCTGACGATCGGGGGGAGCTCCTCTCAGCCACCCCTCCTATCAAATAGTACAGGGGGACCTCAAGGGCCCCCTGCAGCAAGGGGCCCGGTCGCCATGGCGATCTCAGCGACCCCTATAATTTCGCAACTGGGTCCGTGGAACCTGCCACACAGGAGAATCACAGAGGTCGATCGAGGATTGAATGGGACACTGGTGATATCCAACAGCACCAAGGCTGTTCTACTAAGCGCAGTTTGACCCCCCTGAATAAGGGCGGTCGCTGGCTTTCTGGTAAGCCTTCCCCTTTGCTTTATTCTGTGGTGACGGGGAGCACGGGTGGTGACAAGTATTCCATTGAGTGCATTTTGGATGCATCTACACAAGAATAACTTTCACATATGATCATTTGGACTTTTATTCACAAACTTTTTCTTTGTACACTTACATTACATTTGTTTTATATGTGGTCATATAATAATTTATTTCCCATTTTTGGGTTTATTAGCAATACTGTTCACTCTAGGTATCTACACAATTATTATCCAGCGCTGCACTTTTTACTTTTATACAATATAATTGATTGAAGTCAGCCATTTAAAAGTTAGGAGAAGCTTTTCCTTTTTGTCACATCCTGTCCTATAAAACAACCTTCGAAATGCCATTGTGACTTATAAGTGTTATTTTGGAAAATTCCCCTTGTGAGAACGAAACGTCTCTTACAAATGAAAGAAAGGTTTGTCTTGGCCTTTTTAATTTTCTTATACCATCAGATCTGTTGTCTTGATTCTCCGGTTTATTTGTTAGTGTTGTTGTATGTGTTTTTTTTTAGACATTGTGTATATTGTAAGTGGGTTGCATTCATTTTAAAGAAGAACGATGGTTTCCTTAAAACCAGAAGGAAATGGATTTAGCATGAGATTCTATTTAGATCTTTTTTTAATACTTCTGTCTAACTGCCTTGCAAATGAGGGCACCTCTTATGACCAAAAGTATGTGAAAGCCCCTCCAAATGACTAGATTCATGTGTTCCCAGTCATATCATTACAGCCTTGTGACAACAGTTTGGGGAATGCTTGTTTCTGTTCCAGCATGGATGTGTCCCTGTACGCAATGCCAGCTCCATAAAGACATAAGCTTGATGAATTTGGTGTGAAGGAACACACTGTCACTGTCCTGCTCAGAGCCCTGACCTCAGCCCTAAATAACACATTTGCAATGAACTGGAATGCCCCGTACACATGATCGGATTTTTTTGAATGTTGCATGTGAGCTTGTTGGCGAAAAGTCCAACTGTGTGTGCGCTCCATCGGACATTTGTTGTCAGACTTTCCGCCAACAAATGTTGGCTAGCAGGTTCTCAAATTTTCTGCCAACAAATGTGTGTTGTCGGACTTTCCACCAACAAATGTTGGCTAGCAGGTTCTCAGATTTTCTGCCAACAAATGTGTGTTCTCAGACTTTCCGATCGTGTGTACACAAGTCCATCTGACAAAAGTCCAAAGTACAAGCACGCTTGCTCGGAATCAATGCTCACCAAACGCAACATTAGCATAAGGAGCCCAAAGGGTGGCGCATGACTATTGAACATCCTTTTTATCGGCTCGTCGTACGTCTTGTACGTCACTACGTTCATAATTTTTGGCCAACATTTGTGTAAACCGTGTGTATGCAAGACAAGTTGGAGCCAACAACCTTTAAACAAAAATTCCACGGTTTTGTTGTCGGGAAGTTCGATCGTGTGTACGGGGCAGAACTCTGAATGCGAGAGAGGTTTTCTCGATCACCATCACCCTCTGACCTCACAAATGCCCTTTTGGCTGAATAGATACAAATTCAAATGGACAAACAATGCCTATTTACAAAACTATAAAAGTTATAGCTGCAAAGAAGAGGACTGGTTTCCCCAATGGAGGATTTTATCTCCAATTCCTGCACCTAACAAAAACATTTTTGGATTTTCCAACACCTTCTGTACTGGTGACAATGGTCACTAGGAACAATAGTGAGGTTAAATCCACAGACAGCAATAAAAACCTGGGAGTGCAAGGATGAAGGTGCTAAAATCAGAATATATAAAATACAGATTTAATTTTTGAAGACTCCGTTATTGTAAAAATCCAATGTGTTTTTGGGGTTCAAAAGGTCTCCCTTTCTCAAGGTTTGGTACTGTTGATCAAAGTGTGTACTGGACTGATAATACTGGAGGGTTTCTGAAGAGTAATAGGGAGGGATGAGATTTGGTGAATAGGCATCCTAAATTTGGTATTCTCCCAGCCCACAAGCTGAGCCTGTGACTGCAGTGGGGACTGTCATCTCCTACTGCTTTTTAGGGATCCGGTGGCCGCTGGCTTCCTGGTGACCAGTAACATGTCCCCACCCTCCCATTCAGATGACAGCTGAATGTAAACAAAGGGGTGGGAATGGTGCCCATATTTGATCAAGGACATCAGCCACAGAAGTTACCAGATCCATCCTCAGTCTACCTGTTCCAGTACTCCAATCTAGCAATCTCAGAACTTCTTTTTAGTTAAGAGGTCATGGAAATCTGGTGAGCAGGTTTTTCATTAGAGCACATTGAATGTGTCTTGGATTTTCTGCCAAGTGGTGAAGGACTGTCTGCACACATTTCATTTGATTCATCAAGTTCTGGTTTAGTTTATTTATTGAAGAAATCATGGAATTTTTACCTGATATTTTGTATTTTTAATCACTGTCACCAATTATTAATTCATTATCAATGACACATGGTCTGAAACTCTTTTTTTTTTTAGCACTTTTTAGTGTCATTGTTTAGCACCCCACTAGCAACACATTTCACATTGTTCAGTAGTAGTGTGCCTACATTATTTGGGGAGCAGTTTTATAGTTTTTATATATTTGGCGTGAGGTTTGTTCTTCTATTAGTTTGAGCTAGACTATAAGACTATTGAAATTACAGTTGTGCTCATAAGTTTACAGAATTTATGATTTCTTGGCCATTTTTCAGAGAATATGAATGATAACACAAAAAAAATGTCTTTCACTCATGGTTAGTGTTTGGCTGAAGCCATTTATTATCAGTCAACTGTGTTTACTATTTTTATATCATTATGGCAACAGAAACGACCCAAATGGACCCATTGCATTTATTAGCCAGGAGGCTGCACATGGGACCTACTTGGACATTCCAACATGACAATGATCCAAAACACAAGGCCAAGTCGACCTGTCATTGGCTACAGCAGAATAAAGTGAAGGTTCTGGAGTGGGCATCTCAGTCTCCTGACATCAATATCATTGAGCCACTCTGAGGAGATCTCAAACATGCAGTTCATGCAAGACAGCCCAAGAATTTACAGGAACTGGAGGCTTTTTGCCGAGTGGAATGGGCAGCTTTACCATCTGAGAAGATAAAGAGCCTCATCCACAAATACCACAAAAGACTTCAAGCTGTCATTGGTATTTAAGGGGGCAATACATGGTATTAAAGCGGAGTTCCACACGTTTTTTTGTCAGCAGCTACAAAAAGTTTAGCTGCTGACTATTAATAAACAGACACTTACCTGTCCCACGGTCCAGCGATGTGGGCTCCCGGAGGCTCGCTCCTCTCCCCCTCCTCTTCCTTGGTGCCGTCATAGCAACTGTGGGCACTCGGTCATGGTGGCTTTCAGCTTCACGGCCGGGCAGGCACTGCGCAGGCACGAATCGCGCTGCGCTCTGCTAGTGGACAGGCAATCTTCTGGGACTTGGGATATGTCCCAGAAGATTGCAGAGAGGGAGGGGCTGCCTAGGGGGAGAGGAGGAGTCGCCTAGGCGGCCAAGAGCAGGAAGGAGGAAGTGGGACCAACTCATAAATTCTGCCAGGGTATGTAAACCTATGAGTACAACTGTATGTAAAAAAGTTTCTAAGAAACATAATATCCCTTTTTCAAATAATATTGCATTGTATAAAACTGTAGATGCATTGAGTAGCACTACAATACACTTATTCATTTAGCACACATCTTTATACGCATGCCAAAAACACTCCTATTTGTTTTTCATTATTATTTTGTATTTTACAATTTATCCTGTAATCCTGTGCTATTTCTTATTAGACACATTTTGACTTTCATGTCAGAAGTGCTTTTCATCTTTGAGTTCTTCTTATACTTTAAAGTATGCTTAACAACTTCAGCCCCAAAAGGATTTATCCCCTTCCTGACCAAGCACTTTTTTACGATACGGCACTGCGTTGCTTTAACTGACAATTGCGCGGTCGTGCGGCACTACATGTGTGTTTTTAAAGTATTTAATGTAAGCAGTCGTTATATTTACAATAAACATGTAAAGAGAGTCCCGGAGCAGAAGGAGAGAAAAGAATTGGCGTAGGGACGACATGACAGGTGTGGACAGGACAGTCATCTTAAGAAAGGAAAATATGTCCCCTCTAAGAAAGGGGGAGTGGCCGGAGAAGGGGAGGCGCTCGGGTCAGTGAGCTGGAGAAAGGAAGGGATCTGACATCACTAGTGAGCGGCGGAGGTGAAGATTCCCACCTACCCTCCCGAGTTAGGTTAATTATAATGTGGGCTGTTGAGGACAGCCGGTGCAGTGTGTGATCTGGACACGGTTGACCGTCTCTGAGTCCGGGGGCTTGCGACTGGAGGCCTAAAGTTTAAAATAAGTTTGTCGCGGTGACCAGGTGTGTGTCTTACCCTCGAAGACCCCAAAAAGAGGATATAAGTTGATTGGGAGGGCAGTGATTGGGTCTTTGGAGGAGGAGAAGATGGATGTTATATGTATATAACATGGTTGGTACCCATCTGTGGATGGGGTTAACATGGTTGGTACCCATCTGTGGATGGGGTTAACATGGTTGGTACCCATCTGTGGATGGGGTTAACATGGTTGGTACCCATCTGTGGATGGGGTTAATATGGTTGGTACCCATCTGTGGATGGGGATAACATGGTTGGTACCCATCTGTGGATGGGGTTAACATGGTTGGTACCCATCTGAGGATGGGGTTAACATGGTTGGTACCCATCGGTGGTATGGCGGTTAACATGGTTGGTACCCATCTGTTGTATGGGGTTATCAGGTACCCTCCGGTTAACGAGGGGTTAACCAGGAAGGGGTAAACGGTAGGTCACTGGGAAGGTTGAGTACCGTCTCTGAGTCCGGGGGCTTGCGACTGGAGGCCTAAAGTTAAAAGAAGTTTGTCGCAGTGACCAGTGATGGGTGTTACCCTTGAAGACACCAAAAAGTACATAAAAAGTTGGTTAAGAGTTATTTAAATATTATTTATTTAATTTATGGAAATTAATAATAAAAGGCCGTCAAGGCCATTTACTCCATAATCTTGTCACGTCATTTGTGGGGGTATTTGGAGGTATTAGATTCTATGTCTAACGGGTGACGTAAGTGACTGAGTTAGGTCCTTCACATGTCAAGGATTTTATGCCAGGGAAAGTTTAATCTTTTCTTGGGGATTCTATATGATCAAGTTCTTTTTAAAGTGGCGGATCCCCTATCCTCGACCATACGTTCCCTGGATGGACAAAGACCCTGGCTGGGTTATGAGCCTCAAGCGAAGTTGACCCTAAGCAACCATTTTGTAAGGTGGAGGTTTACACTCAAGATCATGCATTCTCTGGTGACGGTGACTTATTGTTTGACTTTCTCACTATATGGACTTTTTTTTCTCTTCAAAAATAAATTTAAATATATATTTTTAACCTTAATATCGATAAATGCAACTTTATAGGAGAGTGTATTTGAGCTGTGTGTGTCTCACAGGAAAGTTGCTGCTGCGGTGCTCTTTGTTGAATAGGGCAGTTTTTTTTTATTTTATTTTTTTTACTTTTAATGATTAATAAATTAACAGGGTTTTTTGGGCTAATTCAAACATTACCACATTATGAATGGTCTGAAAATATCAGATCATGTAAAAAATGGTTAAATATCTTCAGAGTCTCAAGATGGAAAACCAATAAACCGACATAAAAAGCTAAAATTGATCAAATATAAATGGAACAAAAATTTTAAAAATAATAAGTTCATCAAATTTAAACTACTTTAAACAAAAAAACAAACAGGATAAAGCAACGGGTTCATTTAAATACCTTTCTTCGCACATACTCACCTTTTTTCTTATCTACTCCAACGCTTTGTTCAGTTGCTGGAAACAAGACTTTCAGTAAGCTCCAAGTTGTTTCAGTCTGTCTTTACATAGGCCTGAAAACTCTCCCCACCAATAGGGATGAACCAAATGTACCCAGGTTCAATTTGAGGCAGATTCGCAGGTTTGGGACCCAGACCCTAAACCCTACTGAAGTCAATAAGAGGCAAATCCTAAAAAAACAGTAATGGCTATTTCCTAGGCCAGTGATGGCAAACCTTAGCATCCCAGATGTTTTGGAACTAGATTTCCCATGATACTCATGCATTCTGCAGTGTAGTTGAGAATCATGGGAAATATAGTTACAAAACATCTGGGGTGCCAAGGTTCGCCATCACTGTCCTAGGCTAACAGGCAAAGGATTGTCAAACAAATGGCATACAAGGCCAGCCACTGCCCTTGGAGACATGCACCAAAGCGAAACATTTTTTAATAAAATCAATTCAGCAGGGAAAGGTGATTAACCGCTTCCCGACCGCCTCATGTATATATACGTGAGCAGAATGGCACGGGCAGGCAAAATCCCGTACCTGTACGTGATTTTTTTAAAGCCTGCCCGTGGGTCGCGTGCACGCCGCCAGCGGCGCGCTCGCGACCCGGTCGGGAGCTCCGTGACCCCGGCCGCGGGACCAGGGGACCCGATCGCCGCTGGTGTCCCGCGATTGGGTCACGGAGCTGAAGAACGGGGAGAGGTATGTGTAAACAAACCTCTCCCCGCGCTTCCTACACTGACTGTCATTGATTGGCTGTTCCCGATCATCGGGAAAGCCGATCAATGACGTCAGATGACAGCCCCGCCCCCTAATGTAAAAAAAAACACACACACGTCACAGCCCATAACCCCTCCCCTCCCCCTAGTGGTTAACCCCCTTCACTACAACTGTCATTTATACAGGAATCAATGCATTTAACCACTTCAGCCCCGGACCAATTGGCAGCCAAAGGACCAGGCCCCTTTTTGCAATTCGGCACTGCGTCGCTTTAACTAACAATTGCGCGGTCATGCGACGTGGCTCCAAAACAAAATTGGCGTCCTTTTTTTCCCACAAATAGAGCTTTCTTTTGGTGGTATTTGATCGCCTCTGCGGTTTTTATTTTTTGCACTATAAACAAAAATAGAGCGACAATTTTGAAAAAAATGCAATATTTTTTACTTTTTGCTATAATAAATATCCCCAAAAAATATATAAAAAAACATTTTTTTTCCTCAGTTTAGGCCGATACGTATTCTTCTACATATTTTTGGTAAAAAAAATCGCAATTAGCGATTATTGATTAGTTTGCGCAAAAGTTATAGCGTTTACAAAATAGGGGATAGTTTTATAGCATTTTTATTAATATTTTTTTTTTATTAGTAATGGCGGCGATCAGCGATTTTTATTGTGACTGCGACATTTTGGCGGACACATCGGACATTTTTGACACATTTTTGGGACATTTGTCATTTATACAGAAATCAGTGCTATTTAAATAGCACTGATTCCTATGTAAATGACAGTTGTAGTTAGGGGGTTAACCACAAGGGGGCGGGGAGGAGTCAGTGTGACGTGATGTGTTGTGTTTACTGTAGGGGGGCGTGGCTGTACGTCTGACGTCATTGATCGGCGTTCCCGATGACAGGGAACCGCCGATCACTGACAGTCAGTGTAGGAAGCGCGGGGAGAGGTTTGTTTACATAGACCTCTCCCCGTTCTTCCGCTCCGTAACCCGATCGCGGGATACCAGCGGCGATCGGGTCCGCTGGTCCCGCGGCCGGGGTCACGGAGCTCCCGACCGGGTCGCGAGCGCGCCGCTAGCGGCGCGCGCGCGACCCCCGGGCAGGCACATGCACGATCACGTACAGGTACGTGATTCTGCCTGCCCGTGCCATTCTGCTGACGTATATATGCAGTGGCCGGTCGGGAAGCGGTTAAATAGCATAGATTGCTGTATAAATGATAATGGTCCCAAAAATGTGTCAAAAATGTCCGATGTGTCCGCCATAATGTCGCAGTCACAATAAAAATCGCTGATCGCCGCCATTACTAGTAAGAAAAAAAATATTAATAAAAATGCTATAAAACTATCCCCTATTTTATAAACGCTATAACTTTTGCGCAAACCAATCAATAATC
Organism: Lithobates sylvaticus; assembly: GCA_028564925.1. NCBI lineage: Eukaryota > Metazoa > Chordata > Amphibia > Anura > Ranidae > Lithobates > Lithobates sylvaticus. The sequence goes on along the minus strand of CM053026.1, from coordinate 740,948,254 downwards.
GCTAATTGCGATTTTTTTTACCAAAAGTATGTAGAAGAATACGTATCGGCCGAAACTGAGGAAAAAAAATGTTTTTTTATATATTTTTTGGGGATATTTATTATAGCAAAAAGCAAAAAATATTGCATTTTTTTCAAAATTGTCGCTCTATTTTTGTTTATAGCGCAAAAAATAAAAACCGCAGGGGCGATCAAATACCACCAAAAGAGACCTCTATTTGTGGGAAAAAAAGGACGCCAATTTTGTTTTGGAGCCACGTCGCACGACCGCGCAATTGTCAGTTAAAGCAACACAGTGCCGAATCGCAAAAAGGGGCCTGGTCCTTTGGCTGCCAATTGGTCCGGGGCTGAAGTGGTTAAAGTGGTTGTAAACCTTGCTTGGTGATTTTTACCTACAGGCAGGGCTTTTTTTCCAGCGGGAACGTGGGGGAACGCAGTTCCAGCGCCTCCATCAAGCACTGAATGTATGTAATGACAATGAGTGCTCGGTTGTGATGCACAGTCTATTGATGCAATGCATACTAGCATATTACGCCTTTGTCTTGCAGGTTTTTTTTTTACTAGGTTTACAATCACTTTTGCACTAATGCTTTAAGGGCAAATTAAACAGCTGGGGATTTCCCTGGTCTACACCAGATTCTTATTCTAGAGGGCCTGGTATTGATTATTAATAGGGGCCTTTGAGGGATCCCGTACTCAAGATGTCCACCGTAAATGCTTCCTCTGTCCGGTACCACACAATCCAAGACCCCTTAGCTCACCCAGTCACCAGACAACACCAGTGTAGGGTAAAAACAAACAGACTCCTTTATTCAAGCACATGTTATACAGATCCCACTTCCAAACACTTCCTCCCACCCTTGGAACACAGGGCAGGTTAAACTGTCCAATGGCAATGGACACACAGGTCAGGTGTGTTTAACTTCTCATCAGTAAACAGCCTTAGCAGGGGGGCTGCTGGAGGAATAACCCCTCCCTCCATAGAGATAAACATCCCATAATATCTAAGGCAGACAGACACAATAGAACATTGGAATACAGCCACACCCCAAATGAATCACAATACATAGTCCAACAGCATGAGACAGCACACATTATATATACATATAGCATGAGACAGCACACATTATATATACATATATACAGCATTGAATCTGACTAGCACAGATTATAGTGGGGTTCTCATTCGCCCTGTGCCCTAGAGACACAGGGTGATTTACACATAAGAGGGTCTGGGGAAGCTGGACAAGGAGCCTCCAGAACTCTCCAGGGCAAGCTCAGTTCCACAAACTCCCGACCCAAAGTCACTCCTGTCACAGGGCCCCCTAGAAATTCATGCCACACCCTTATCTGTGAAAGCAGTCTGGCAGGCCAGGAAAGGAGGAAACAAGCATGCACATTGGGTGGGCTGCCAGGGGGGGACGGGGGGGGACGGGGGGGGACGGGGGGGGACCCCACCCTGGAAAAAAACTTGTTCTCACATTGATGAAGACAAGAGTCTCATCCCCACAACCCTGGCTTGGTGGTTGTGAGGGTCTGAAAGGCTGGGAGCTTAACAGGATCTGGGAGCCTCCTTTAACAACAAGGGTGCCCTCAGATGTGGCCCTCCCCATTTGAAGGGGTACATTGTACAATTTTTGACAAGTCCTTTAATGAAAAAGTAAAAAAACAAAAATCTCCCACAATGTAAATTCTCTTAAGTGATGTCATTGACCAAATACGACCATGACCATATTTGGTCAAGGTCATTGGCAAATAAATGAAGAATCAAAAAGAAACTGCGCTCGTGAATAAATAGATTAACGTGAGCAGCAACTCACCTGTAAGATTATTTGCACCGTATATCAAAGTTCTAACATAAAGAGTCGTGCTACATAAACATGAGCAAAGTGATATACAAAATATACACTAAGAAATTATATCATCCCGTAAATATTATAAATGCAAATAAGGCCACGTGCAAAGAAAAGTCCTCCTCTCCAGTGCTTATATAGTCACATTATACGTAGTAAACATCCATTACCAATATAGGAAAATGTCAATGCGTGAAACCACCACCTCTCATGGAAAAAATACAAGCTTGCCGGCTATATATGACCCTCTAATTAGAGAAAGGTCATCAGAACTAAGAAATGAGAAATGAGCAAACCAGCTCCAGGTCATCAGAAGCGGCTCCAGAGGTTCTCCTTAAAGGATAGAGGGTCACATGGTAGTTCCACCCAGCATCATTCCGTATACATTAACATAGGGGCATGAAAAAAATGCTTCAATAGTGTAAAACCTTTCTATATAATTTATTGAAGTTAAAGCAGAGTTCCACTCAAATGTGGAAGCTCCGATTATCTGACTCCTCCCCCCTTAGTGCCACATTTGACCCCTTTCGGGGGGGAGACAGTACCTGTTTTTGACAGGTACCTGTCCCAACTTCCAGGAGATTGCGTGACACGATCACCCAGAAGTTCAACCCCCCTCCTCCTTCTCCCATTTACATGGTTGGGTATTCCCGGTCAGTATATTAATGGGGTCAAGTGAGGTCACTGGATGCCAAGGACACAACAGTTGCTGGCACCACCAGCTTCCTTAGCAACCATTGATGGCAAAGAAAATGGATGTTGGTGCCATATTTGCGTCAATGTACTATGAACCTGTGGTGACGTGATTAGGCACCCCAACTGAGTGCATCCACGATGCCCTGGACCCATATGCCCATTTACCCCAGCACACTGACTATGGCTAGACTATGGAGTTTTACAATAACAATATATATATATTTTTTCAACTGCGCTGTGTTTGTAATAGGGCTTTTCTGCAGTTAGCTTCGTTATGGAAAGCTACCACAATATATACATTTAGCAAGCAGCTAAGACTCATCTTTTCTTGTGTCCCGTTCTTATGGGAATTTGGCCTTTCTGTGCTGTCAAGTGTAAAAGATATTGATGGATTTACATTAAATGACAAAAATAATGACCCTCGAGAGAGAAGCCATTGAGTATTGATGTAACCTAGCATGGGACTACATGACAATGAGCTGATAACTTATTTAGAAAAATAGCCAGGCCGCAAAGATCTCTACGCATTATTCCAAAGTATTTATGCAGCTTCTCTCTGGTAACTCAATGATAGACTTGCAAAACGTTTATAAGAGTCACTAAACTGGTGGATGAAATTTCTTTTTATTTATTTTTTATTCATTGTTAGCAGCTTAATGGGAGACTATGATGAGTAGGGGGTCAATGTTTATTTTCACATTTTTAAACTAAAATGGTATATTTTATATTTCTATTTGTATAAATTATTCATTTTATAAATAAAAACATTAAATCAAGGTACACTTATGACACTTCTATGATACTCAAAGTCTGTGCACACAGGCGCATTTGGGCGTACAGAGTCCAGGTTATTTCTGCGGTCCGGAGCCCATAGGTGTTGCGTGCGCTGTGGCCAGACACCTGTACAAATCAATGACAGCCTGTCAGACACTATGGCTGTAAGCCTGGTAGTTACTAGAGATTTGTAGAGTATTCTCTACTCTATTCTATTGTATTCTATTCTGTTCTATTCTATCCTATTTCCTATTGTTTTCTGTTTTATTCCATATTTCATTTTTTTTTTCTATTCTATTGTATTCTTTTATTTTCCATTCTGTTTTATTCTTTTCTATTCTATTGTGTTTTATTCTATTCTATTATGTTTTTATTTTATTATATTATTTTCTCTTATATTCTATTCTGTTTTTATTCCATTATAGTCTTATATTCTTTTCTCTAGAAAAATGATCAACTATCTTGGTTTGTCGTGTGAATTGCCATCATCCCTTAACAAACTGACAGAAGAAGAACCCCGAAAGTGGGATTTTTAAGGCAATTTAAACAAAAAATATATATAGAAATGAGAAAATATAATTGTATTAATACATTAAATATTAAAATTCTTATGGAAGGAACCACAAGATTGCTGTGGTTCCTTCCATAAGAATTTTATATATTATGTATTAATAAAATTATATTTTCGAATTTCTATATATTTTTTTTTTGTTTAAACATTCTTTTCTCTTATATTTTATTCTGTTTTATTCCATTCTATTCTTTTGTATTCTATTCCATAAAGCGGCCTAAGTAGAAATCATCATCAATCATATTTCACTTTTATACTTTATTTATTGCAATATGTTTCCATTTTAAATTAATTTTCTAATTCCATTTTGGTTTTCGAATTCAAACTAGGATAATTTGTTTTGTTATAATTTATTTCAGATTAGTTGAAATTCATTACTATTGTGAGTCAGAATTTGGATACATCCGAATCTCTGAATAACAAAAAATGTCATCCAAAATTGGATCTGATCTCTCCTCCGTGCTGTCGAATGTTTGTACCACATATTTGTCAGTCAATGGATTCCCCCTCACTATGTCTCTTCACCTGCCTCCGGTGATGGCTCTGCTGACATGGGGACTCCTCGCAGATCTCCTTGCCCGTCAGCTAATCAGCATGTGAAGAGGCATACTGAGGGGGAATCCACTGCGACGAAAAATGGGCGTGGCTTACGCTAACTAGTGGGCTAGTGGGTGTGTCTTAAATGGGTGTGGCTCACATGGGGTGTGGTTAGAGTCTGAGATGAATGAGGGATGGAGAGGGAAAGGGGGAAAGGGGGGAGAGGGAGAGGGATGGAAGGACAGCAGCCCCAGATCCTACACCACAATAGCAATATGTGTATTCCAGAGTTTAACAATCAGCAGATAAAGATACTCCAAACACCTGGTGTTAGCGCTTCAATCATCCCGGCACCATGTTAGTTATGATGTCAGGATGATAGAAGCGCATTATTTCTATTATCACATTGTAATATAAAATTAAATCATTCAACTCACCATAATGCTAAATCAGTGGGACCCCTGAGTGTGTCACCTGCCACGTCGCCTGCCACCAGTAGTCCGTCCTTGCATCAGGTGTCCCCAGCGGAGTCCGTCCTTGCATCAGGTGTCCCCAGCAGAGTCTGTCCTTGCACTGGGTGCCCCGAGCAGAGTCCGTCCTTGCATCAGGTGCCCCAGCAGAGTCCGTCATTGCACCAGGTGCCACCAGCAGAGTCTGTCCTTGCATCAGGTGCCAAAAGCAGAGTCCGTCCTTGCATCAGGTGCCCCCAGCAGAGTCCCTCCTTGCATCAGGTGCCCCCAGAAGAGTCAGCCTTTACACCAGTGTCCCCAGCCTCAGTCCTTACATCAGTGTCCCAGACAGAGCCATAGTTACTGCCTGTACATAGTTACCCCCCTGTACATAGTAACCCCCCTGTACATAGTAACCCCCCATGCATAGTTACCCCCCCTGTGCATAGTTACCCCCCATGCATAGTTACCCCCCCTGTACATAGTTACCCCCCCTGTACATAGTTACCGCCCCCTGTACATAGTTACCCCCCCTGTACATAGTTACCCCCTGTACATAGTTACCCCCCCTGTACATAGTAACCCCCCCTGTACATAGTTAAATAGGGCATGCGGTGGATGTCAGGAATCGTGCGGCATATATGGACACTGGGCAGAGAGGCAGAGGTCACTGGCACCGATCATTAGAGGCATGCACTGTGTTTCCTTTCCTTCCTCCATTCAGTGACAGTCGGTCGGGACACACACAGACACAGTGCTCACTCCTCCTCTGCCGCCCATGTGCAGCGCTTCCGCCTCTGACACTATATGGAGGGACTTGGGAGCGGCTTCCGCCTCTGACACTATATGGAGGGACTTGGGAGCGGCTGCCGATTGTGTTGAGATTAGTTGGCTACAGAGAGAGGGAGTAGGGAGTAGGATCACCAGTGGCCGGGCACCCTAGGCGGCTGCTTAGTTTGCCTAGTGGTAGCACCAGCCCTGCATGCAGATGCCACAGCTGACTGATAATTATGAAACCACTCCCATTAGACCCACTCAGCCAAGAGACACAGACAAACACACAGGGATTTCTTTAGAATAACAAAAGGGAGGAATCTGCAACAAATGTTGTTATAATCCTTGCAATGTACATAGACCACCCAGAGGGGGAATGTTTTTTTTTTCTCAACAAAAGTGGAGTTACACTTTAAGAAAGAAAAAATCCATTTGTAAAAGAGGAAGGAGGAGGAAGCAGGGCAGTACAACATGCCTTTTCGGGTGAATTTGTGTCTTTTATATCTGCCTGGAGTTCAGCTTTAAGTGTCTACTTTTATTTCAGCACCTCCATGCCATAAATCATTAGAGAGAGAAATATAAAACACTGAGCACAGAACTATTAAACCACCAAAGTAATCAAACTTTTCCCATTCTCCGCATCTCTCCAGTTGCTAAATTGCACTTTGATAACTGTGAATATGCCGGTGTCATCTTATTGCAAATGTACGGCTGGCCCGCTTTGGATAGCACTTCGGATGAAACAATGACCTTGTTTGTATTCAGGATGCTGTTTAACTTTAATTTTCTGTTCAACTTTGATTTGTAATGTCGTTCCCAGCAATGGATTCCTATCATTGTTATCCATCTCCCGATAGCTCTTGAGAAATGAAACTCTGTTTTTTTTTTTTTTCTTTCCCCTCCGATTCCTTTCCAGAACATTAATTGGAAATTGCTGTATTTAATTTCAGTTGATATTACAATAAACGACCGGCGCCCACACTTGTGCAAGTGTTAATATGTGCGGAATGATTTAAGACGTTGTACAGTTTCCAATTTAGTGGCAAAGGTTTGGCTGGATGCGTGGGCCCCCGGGAACGTCATAAGTGACACAACAAAAAATCACGCTTAATTATTTCCTCTGAGGGATTGAATTAGTCTCAGACTTGGGAGGTTTTTTTTGGGAGCTCGGTTGACTATAGAAATAACACCTACACGTATTTTATGTTCAGATTCCGGAGACTAAAGAAAAAAGTGACAAGTGTTCATTTCGGGTTATTATATTTGAGGAAGTCGGTGGGTTATAATAACCTTTAATCAGCCGAGGTGTTGGCTGAAACGTAAAAAAAACGACCTGTCGCTTTGGAAACCTTTTATTCATCGATCAGTTTGATGTAAATCCTTTCAAGGTAAACTCTAGCTACCCTTCAAAATTCACCCTTCCCTTTCAAGATTTAATTGCTCATTTAGTCTGGAGCAGCCTTTCTCAACCTTTTTACCCCAGAGGAACCCTTGCAATTATTTCCAGGTCTTGCTGAAACCAGTTCATTGGGGGATCAGTGGGAAAAATGCACCTTACATTGATAACTAGTGCGAAGAACGTCCCCCCCCAGCTTAAAATACTTTTGGTGTCATGCAGCTAGCTGTACAAAGTGGCATTGGCCCTGGAACAGTGCAGGCACCATAGAATGAGAGGCCAATAAGCCACAGCTCAAGGAACCCCTAGCAACCTTTGGAGGAACCCTAGTTGAAAATGGCTGGCCTAGAAGGCAGGGCTCAAGTCCTGCGGGAACGCATGGGAACGGAGTTCCTGTACATTTTCCACAACAGGAACTCAGTTCCTGTTAGCAGCCGTGTCCTGCAAGACTTTGAAGTATGCGAGCTGTGTGGCAGGTGCTACACCAGCAGCTTCCGTCACAGGTCGCAATAGTAAGTGCCGCACACCTGGCCATTCAGGCATTGCCAGTAGGGGGCCCCATGACAGCTTCCGCTTCGATCTACCTGTCAATCACAGCTAGCTGACGGGTAGATCAGGTCCCTGCTGCTAAGAGATTGTATTTAGTCAGACCTCTCGTGATGCGCTCCTCCCCGCCGGCCCCTCCTGATCTTCTGTCTCCTCATCCCCCCCCCCCAGTCTCCTGCATACTTGCTCTGTGTGTCCCGCTGAATCCCCCCTCCTCTATCTTCAGTGCCATATGATGAGAGAACCCAGAGGAGGAGCACAGATATTCTGCTCACAGGACATGCAGGGAGAGAGGTGAGCTGAGGGAGGAACATCAGTTTGGGGTGGTAAGCTGAGCACAATATCTGGCAAAGTTTAATGCCAGGAGGGAAGTTTATGTGGAAATATGTGAAGGGTTGGAATAGCAGCGAGTGTGTGTTGGAGCCCTGCAGAGTTTGCAGCCCCCCCAAGCTAACATACATCTCCTAAGCAGGAACACATCACTATCTCCCCAAGCATTCTGTCCAGATAATGTGCAGTTCATTTATGACCTTTCCTTTTAACCCTGTGTTATCCAAACTCTGTTCAATGAAAAGTGTAAACTCACCACATAAACACTCTATATACAAAAAAAAACATTCCCCAAAAAAAAGATCAGAACATGATGTTCACATTTGCATGGAAGCACAATTGAATGAATGCTGATTATTCAGAGAATTACCGTATTTATGTTTATTGAGGATTGTTTTTTTAATGTACTAACAGTTAAGCTTCATACACACAATATGAAAATTGGATGAAAAATACCACTCTTGAAGTGTTCGTGCATATGAGCGTATCATTCTTTTTTTTTTTTTGGTGGGTGAGTGGATCTTGGGTGGGAGTTCCCACACTTTTTTCCCCAGGACTTGACCCCTGCTAGAAGGTAATGAATAATGTTAAAATACCAGGCTTCCTCTCCACTGTATGACCTCATATGTCAAAGTGTTTTGTCACTCAACCTGTTGCAGCTCTCTGACATCATCACGTACAAAGCAGGAACATTTATCCTTGTGGTGTCATGCAGCTAGATGTACCACGTGTGGTTGGCCCTGAAACTGTGCAGGCACCATAGAATGGGAGACCAATTAGCCATAGCCCAGGGAACCCCTAGCAACCATACCTCCCAACATTTTGAGATGGGAATGAGGGACACCTACTAGCAAACGTATGTAGGCATAGGACACACCCCTGCCACGCTCCCTTAAAGGAAAATTAACCACAAAAAAAATTCACAAGTGCTTTTTTAGCTGATTAGTAGTCACAAACTGAACTCAGGATCATACACCCAAGGGTAAAGGTGAGGGACCCTATAGTAAGTGTCATGAACTGAGAGGTGAGGGGATGACTTATGCTGGCCATAGACATGTATGTAGTCTATAGGCTACATATGGGCAGACTGAATGCACCCAAGTTGATCAATCGATTGATCACCTTGGGTACAACCAGCCTGCCAAATATTACAAGCGATTATTGCAAGTGGCTGTTATAGGCCGCCATCAGGCCCACACATGAGGGGGGCCAGCATGTTAGAAGTGTACATTTAGTAATGTATTGTGCCAATATTTGGCTACACAGATAACAAATATAACATAATATATGTAGCAAGCCAGGTAGCACTGTCGCAAAATAGCATGAAAGAAACACTGTCCATTAAGAGTGCATACAAGCCCAAAGGTAGGGGGAGAAAGTTCTGTGATAGAATAAAGAGGACCTGTCATCCCCTATTTCTATCACCTGGAATGTTTACATTTCTTGTGATAGGAATAAGCCCCCGTACACACGGTCGGACATTCCGACAACAAAATTCGTCTGATTTTTTCCGACGGATTTTGTCCGAAACTGATGTTGCATACACACGGTCGGACAAAGTTGTCGGAAAATCAGATCGTTCGGAATGTGATGACGTTCATTCGTTGCGATGGGACTACGTTGCGGCTAGTAGCCAATAGCTTTGGTCTCGTAATTTGAGCTGAGCATGCGTGGCACTTTGTCCGATCGGAATTCTCTACAAACGATCGGAAAAAGTCTGATCTGATTTTGTTGTCGGAAAATTTGAGGTCCTGCTCTCAAATTCCGACAGAAAAAGTCCGGTAGAGCCCACACACGATCTGATTTTACGACAATATAATGCGATCGGACCTTTTCCGTCTGAATTTTCGACCGTGTGTACAGGGCATAAGAGTGATAAAAAAAATGAAAGGGACAGTGTAAAGCAAAAAAAAAATATATATATATATATATATATTATTTTTTTTTTTAAAAGTGCACACGTTTCCCCATGATCGTGCACAGAAGAGAATGCATAATTAGGTCAAACACACACGTATGTGTTCGCACCACACAGGCATCGCCGCAAATTAGTTATAGCGAGAATAAAAATTCTAGCGCTAGATCTCCTGTGTAACTCTAAACTGTAAAAAAATTTTGAACAGTCGCCAGTGGAGATTCTTAGATATCAATTTGCCGCCATTCCACGAGTGTGCACAATTTTAAAGTGTAAGATCATCCTTTATATATGTTACAAAAAAAGGGTTATATATTGTGTTTTTCGGCATTATAATTCATGAAAATTCGGCAAGTTTACAGCGGTATGGCAATGATTCGTTCGAGGTGTTTTGAGTGGCACGCACAATTGTTCTCCGACGTTCATTATGCACTTGTTGCTGAATGGTTTCAAGATTTTCAGGGGTTGCGCTCGTTGAAGATCTTCCTAACTACACTTGAACTTTAATGGCATCCCAGTATTAGTCTGTAGGGTTCAATATTGAGTTGGCCCATCCTATATTTGGCTATAACAGCTTCAACTCTTCTGGGAAGGCTGTCCACAAGGTTTAGGAGTGTGTCTATGGGAATGTTTGACCATTCTTCCAGAAGAGCATTTGTGAGGTCAGGCAGTGATATTGGATGAGCAGGCCTTGCTCGCAGTCTCTGCACGAATTCATCCCAAAGATGTTCTATCGGGTTGAGGTCAGGACTGCTGGCCAGTCAAGTTCCTCCTCCACCCCAAACTCGCTCATCCATGTCTTTATGGACCTTGCTTGGTGCACTGGTCCAAATCATTTGGTGGAGGGGGGATTATGGTGTGGGGGTTGTATTTCAGGGGTTGGGCTTGGCCCCTTAGTTCCAGTGAATGGAACCCTAATGTCCCCTACACACAATCGGACTTTCCGACAACAAAACTGTGGATTTTTGTTCGAAGGGTGTTGGCTCCAACTTGTCTTGCATACACACGGCCAACAATTACAAACGTAGTGACGTACAAGACGTATGTGATGTCTCCATTACGAATGCTAGTTTTACAAGATCGAGCGCTTCCGGCTCGTACTTGATTCCGAGCATGCGTGGACTTTTGTCCGACGGACTTGTGTACTGTACACACGATTGGAAAGTCTGATAACAAACATTTGTTGACAGAAAATTTGAGAACCTGCTAGCCAACATTTGATGGTGGAAAGTCCAACAACAAATGTTCGATGGAGCATACACACGGTCGGACTTTCCGCCAACAAGCTCACATCCAAAATTTGTTGTCGTAAAATCTGACCATGTGTACGAGGCATTAAGGTGTCAGCATACCAAGACATTTTGGACAATTTCATGTTCCCAACTTTGTGGGAACAGTTTGGGGATGGCCCCTTCCTGTTCCAACATGACTGCTCACCAGTGCACAAAGCAAGGTTGTTGGCGGATGAGCGAGTTTGGGGTGGAGGAACTTGACTGGCCTGCACAGAGTCCTCACCTCAACCCCATAGAACACCTTTGGGATGAACTAGAGCGGAGTGCGAGCCAGGCCTTCTAGTGCAACATCAGTGCCTGACCTCACAAATGCGCTTCTGGAAGAATAGTCAAACATTCCCATAGACACACTCCTAAACCTTGTGGACAGCCTTCCCAGAAGAGTTGAAGATGTTATAGCTGCAAAGAGTGGACCAACTCAATATTAAACCCTACGGACTAATGCCCCGTACACACGATCGGACTTTTTGACAACAAACATGCAAATTAGCTGTTTTAAGGCAACATCCGACCGTGTGCACGCTCCATCGGACAAACTTTTTCGGTTAAAATTTCGCTCTGGAAACAGACAAACTTTTCGGCAACAAAAGTCTGATGGAGCAAAGTCCGATCGTGTGTACAGAAAACCATCGGACTTAAGTCCAAAGTACAAACACGCATCCTGAGAACCAATGCAAAAGATCAGACAACAATACAGAAGTTGACCAAAGGGTGGCAGTAAAGAGCAAAACAACCACGTGATTTGGTGAAAGTTGGCTGAAAAAGTCCTGCCGTGTGTATGCAATACAAGTTCACGGCCAACACCCTTTGGACAGAAATCCACGGAAAAGTTTGTTTAAAGTCCGATCGTGTGTACGAGGCTTAAGACTGGGATGCCATTAAAGTTCATGTGCGTGTAAAGGCAGGTGTCCCAATACTTTTGGTAATATAGTGTATGTCAACACATATCTATAACCTCCTTTAAAGTGACCCTGTCATAGGTCAACAGGAAGAACTGGTGAGCCCTGCGTTGTCACCCTGTCACAAGATAATTCCGATGGAGACCACAAGTCAATACACATTACCCCGGCATGGTCCACTGTTGTCACCATCAAAAAAAAAACACCCTGAGAAACGTCATGGAGCCATTGCTAGAGTGTGCATAGGCAGGAAGTGGCTGCTAAGAGGCTACAGAAGATTAACAGCACTGAGATGCAACAAAGAATAAAAAAAAGCTGAAAAAATCAAATACTTGTAATATACTGTACATTGATTTTTCAAATGAAATGTATCAAGTTAGGGTTTACATTTACTTTAATAAATAGATGATTCACCTAGGAACGGACTGAATATAAAATAAAAACACCTAGATTCACCTTAGTAATTAAAGTTACAGACCATAAGACGTAGAAGCATTTGGAAACAACATATTACCCCAAAACTTCCTCCGCAGAAAATAGCTTGAGAAAAAAAAAATCACAATGTTGTAGAAATATGGTTCATAATAGCTTCAGGCTATACATTTACCTTATGGTATATAATTGAATATTCTATGATATCATATAATATTCTATTACAGTCTATTATGTACCTTGAGGTTAATGCAATACCTAAAGGTATAATGAGCCATAATTGATCTTTCAAGATTGCATTTATTGCTGGTAACACATCACCCTCATGTTGAATGTATTTACATTATGTTGGTTGCGCTGAGATATATATCATATCTACATAAAGAAAAACTTTTTATGGGTACATTGCAGTCCAAATTCCAAATTTAACCTAGAAATGCATACAAAGGACATTGCCTATCTTTACCGGGATTCACTTATTCAATCACTCAATTTTACATATTAGCACTTTCTATTATTGGTGAAGACATAGAGGCCACCAACTAATAATTATTTATACACTATATTGTCAAAAATATTGGGACACCTGCCTTTACACACACATGAACTTTAACCATCTCAATACAGGGCATTTTCACCCCCTTCCTGCCCAGGCCATTTTTGTCACATTTTGAATGACAATTGCGCAGTCATACAACACTGTACCCAAATGAAATTGTTATCATTTTTTCCCCACAAATAGAGCTTTCTTTTAGTGGTATTTGATCACCTCTGCGGTTTTTATTTTTTGCGCTATAAACAAAAGAAGAGCGACAAGTTTGAAAAAAAACAATATTTTTTACTTTTTGCTATAATAAATATCCATTTTTTATTTTTTTTTTTTTAAAACAAATTTTTTCCTCAGTTTAGGCCGATACGTATTTTTCTACATATTTTTGGTAAAAAAAATTGCAAAAAGCGTATATTGATTAGTTTGCACAAAAGTTATAGTGCCTACAAAATATGGTATGGATTTATTGCATTTTTATTATTATTTTTTTTTTTTTTTACTAGTAATGGCGGTGATCTGCGATTTTTATTGTGACTGCGATATTGCGGCGGACATATCGGCAGGGCCGTATTAACATAGGGGCTATTGGAGCTGCAGCTCCAGGCCCCTTTCTCAAGATAGGCCCATTTGCCCCAAAAAAAGAAAAAAGGATAATAAAAAAAAAGATCGACTTTGAGGGTTGTAGCTCAGCTATCAGGAGTCACAGAGAACCCACATTTGGGGGGGGGGGGGGGTAGGTAGCTAAAGACCTACTCCAGCACTGGTTAAAATATGGGGCTGCTATCATCTATAGTTCTGGGGAAAGGCGAGTCATATGATGCCCTCCAGCCACGAGAGCTGCGCCGCCTGGTCGTCAATTGACAGCTGGCGGTCAGCAACCAGTTAATGGCATTCCAGTCTTAAGCCTCGTACACACGATCAGATTGTTGGTAGGGGATTGTCTGTTGACAGACTGTTGTCCTAAAATCTGACCGTTACTACACTCCTTCATTGTCCAACTTTCTGCCGACAAATTTTTGGATGACATGCTAGTAAATTTTCGGTGGACAACGGTTGGTTGACAGATTTTCTGATGGTCAGTACACAAGTCCGTCACACAAAAGTCGAAAGTATAAAAAAAGAAATGCTCGGAATCCATGCTCACCAAACACGAAATTAGCAAAAGGGGCCCAAAGGGTGGCGCTCAAGATCTGAAATTCCTCGTGTGTCACTATGTTTCGTGTTTGTTGGCCGACAATTGTGTACCGTTGGTATGCAAGACAAGATCCAGGCACATGTCCTGAATACAAAAATCTGACGCTCGGTTGACCAACAATATTGAGTCGGCCCACCCTTTGCAGCTATAACAGCTTCAACTCTTCTGGGAAGGCTGTCCACAAGGTTTAGGAGTGTGTCTATGGGAATGTTTGACCATTCTTCCAGAAGCGCATGTGTGAGGTCAGGCACTGATATTGGACGAGAAGGCCTGGCTCGCAGTCTCTGCACAAATTCATCCCAAAGGTATTCTATTGGGTTCGAGGTCAGGACTCAAGTTCCTCCACCCCAAACTTGCTCATCCATGTCTTTATTTACCTTGCTTTGTGCACTGGTCAAAATCATTTGGTGGAAGAGGGATTATGGTGTGGGGTTGTTTTTCAGGGGTTGGGCTTGGCCCCTTAGTTCCAGTGAAGGGAACTCTTAAGGCATCAGCATACCAAGACATTTTGGACAATTTCATGCTCCCAACTTTGTGGGAACAGTTTGGGGATGGCCCATTCTTGTTCCAACATGACTGCGCACCAGTGCACAAAGCAAGGTCCATAAAGACATGTATGAACGAGTTTGGGGTGGGGAAACTTGACTGGCCTGCACAGAGTCCCGACCTCAACCAAATAGAACAACATTGGGAGGAATTAGAGCCGAGACTGCGAGCCAGGCCTTCTGATCCAACATCAGTGCCTTGTGCTTCTGGAAGAATGGTCAAACGTTCCCATAGACACACTCCTAAACCTTGTGGACAGCTGTCCAAGAAGAGTTGAAGCTGTTATAACTGCAAATGGCGGGCCAACTCAATATTGAACCCTACGGACTAAGACTGGGATGCCATTAAAGTTCATTTGTAGTCAGAGTCTTCATAGAGAAACGATAACCTCCTAACTTGCCAAGACCTGAGGTGTTCCTTGTCTTGGCTGGTCAGTACACCTGAAAAGAGGGCTTACCCTGAATGTATCAAATGCATGAAGAATGGCGTGAGAGGGCTAAAGAATATGGCCTGAACAGCATGGACATGTGGCTGCCCCATGGACAGATATAATATTTATTTATATATATAAAAAAAAAGTCATGTCACTTTAAGAAAAATGTACAGTAGGTCAGGCGGGAAAATAGGGTCAGGTAACACTGAAGTATAGGAAGGGAATGTCATTGATCCAACCAGGAAGTTTGGATCAATCAACCAGTGGGAACATTCTGGAAATGGGGCAAGGTTATACAGTCAGGTCCATAAATACTGGGACATCAACACAATTCTAATCTTTTTGGCTCTATACACCACCACAATGGATTTGAAATGAAACAAACAAGCTTTAACTGCAGACTTTCAGCTTTAATTTTAGGGTATTTACATCCAAATCAGGTGAACAGTGTAGGAATTACAACAGTTTGTATATGTGCCTCCCACTTTTTAAGGGACCAAAAGTAATGGGACAATTGGCTGCTCAGCTGTTCCATGGCCAGGTGTGTGTTATTCCCTCATTATCCCATTTACAAGGAGCAGATAAAAGGTCCAGAGTTAATTTCAAGTGTGCTATTTGCATTTGGAATCTGCTGCTGTCAACTCTCAATATGAGATTCAAAGAGCTGTCACTATCAGCGAGGCAAGCCGTCATTAGGCTGAAAAAAAAAAAAAAAACATCAGAGAGATAGCAAAAACATTAGGTGTGGCCAAATCAACTGTTTGGAACATCCTTAAAAAGAAAGAATGCATCGGTGAGCTCAGCAACACCAAAATACCCGGAAGACCACGGAAAACAACTGTGGTGGATGACTGAAGAATTCTTTCCCTGGTGAAGAAAACACCCTTCACAACAGTTGGCCAGATCAAGAACACTCTCCAGGAGGTAGGTGTATGTGTGTCAAAGTCAACAATCAAGAGAAGACTTCACCAGAGTGAATACAGAGGGTTCAACACAAGATGTAAACCATTGGTGAGCCTCAAAAACAGGAAGGCCAGATTAGTCAGTTACCCAAGATCCAATGGACTGCTTGGGCAAAGATGTCAAACAAGCAAGGATTTCTTTTTGACCCGAGGGTTAACGTGATGGCAAAATAGTAACGTTCTTACCATCTGATGCAGTGCCATTGCCAAAGGGCAGGTCTGATAGGAAGTAGCTTGAATGCATTGGCAATATCTGCTTTGGATAGCCAAGTTCCCCTGCCCAATTAGAATTTGCTGGATAGCCGAATCCACAGATGAATACTTCAATGAAAACTCCTCCGAGGGGATCAGGGAATTTAGACTAAGAATGTGAGATGAATGAGGTGCAGACAAGTCATAAATGAATCAATATTTATTGGAAAACTTGCCACAAACCACCAGAATGGGGCTGACCCTCCACATGCCAAATGGTGGTGAAATAAATGGACCAATCACAAATCCTTTGGACACTTCTGCCTCCAGTAATTCATCAACAATAGGAGCGTGGCTGTCTGCTGAAATAAATTCCTACATTCAAAAGACTCAGTTGGTAGCGTAATTAGGCCCGAGTGAAATCCGACTAAAGATACATCCAGCAGGAATTGTCTGAAGGCCGGGGATGGGTAACTTTCTAAACAAGCCCCTAGCAATGATACATTGACTTGGCTTAGTCATGATGAACTAAAGGGCTTGACAAGACAGGAGGACTTGGGGTGAGCTCTGAAACAATTGGAGCAGACATGCAAGACCCTGCATTGGTTGTAGTTGCAACCGGAATGATTGAAATTGTTGCACACTTGAGCCTTACCCATGTAATGGATGGGCCTACCCAATTTGTCCACCTGTCCAGAAAGTCCTGTAGAGGACCCACTGGCTGCCTGCTTGCTGGTCCCTGTAAGACCAGAGGGCTCAAACATACTGTGGGGAGATGGGACTGCCTGGAGGAGGAGACATATCGCTGTTCATACTTAGTATGAACCACAGATCTGTCTCCTCTCCCCTGACAGAATGGAGTTCTGTCTGTTTACATTGACAGATCTGTTCTGTCTCTCTTTCAGAAGTGATCGCGGGTGCCCGGCAGACATCGCAGCCGCCGGGCACGAGCATCGGCTCCGTCGGCGCACAAGTGCCCCCTTTAAGTGGTCTTAAAGCGTCCGACGTATAGCTACGGCAATATGCCCATTAGAGCTAACCTGCCACAGTTTAACTGCGGCGGCTGGTAGTCTAGTGGTTAAACGTTGCCTATGGAGATTTAAGTACTGAAGTTTGGCACCATTCCACAAGTATGGAATTCCACCATTCCACACGTGTGCACAATTTTAAAACGTGACCTGTATATGTGCAGCTGCGGGGAAGAGAATGCCCTGGCCACGGATGATTGGCATGCAAGGATGAGAGCTTCCTGGTGGGCTCAAACATGTGTGTTCAGATCCTAGTCCATACACTCCCAAGCTCATCATTATTAACCATTAGGGATGAGCTTCGAGTTCGAGTCGAACTCATGTTCGACTCGAACATTGCCTGTTCGCCTGTTCACCGAACAGCAAACAATTTGGGGTGTTTGCGGCAAATTCGAAAAGCCACGGAACACCCTGTAAATGTCTATGGGAGAAATCTAAAGTGCTAATTTTAAAGGCTTATATGCAAGTTATTATAAATCATATAATATATATATATATATATATATATATATATATATATATATATATCATAAAAAGTGTTTGGGGACCTGGGTCTTGCCCCAGAGGACATGTATCAATGCAAAAAAAAGTTATAAAAACTGAAGTTTTTTCCGGAGCAGTGATTTTATTAATGCTTAAAGTGAAACAATAAAAGTGTAATATTCCTTTAAATTGCGTACCTGGGGTGTGTGTATAGTATGCATGTAAAGGGGCGCATGTTTCCCGTGCTTAGAACTGTCCCTGCACAAAGTGTCATTTTTGCAGGAAAAAAAGTCATTTAAAAGCACTCGTGGCTATAATGAATTGTCTGGTCCCCATAATACAGAGAACAGTCATTGAAAGTCATTGATAAAAAAATAAAAATATGCGTGGAGTTCCCCCAAATTCAATTACCGGGCCCTTCAGGTCTGGTATGGATTTTAAGGGGAACTCCACGCCAAAAAAAAATAATGGCGTGGAGTTCCATCCAAAAATCCATACCAGACCCTTTATCCGTGCATGCAACCTGGCAGGGCGCAGGAAATGAGGGGGGACGAGAGTGCGCCCCTCCCCTCCTGGACCGTACAAGGCCACATGCCCTCAACATTGGAAGGATGCTTTGGGGGTCTATGACCCCTCAAAGCACCATGTCCCCATGTTGACGGGTACAAGGGCCTCATCCCCACAACCCTGGCCAGTGGTTGTGGGGGTCTGCGGGTGGGGGGCTTATCAGAATATTGAAGCCCCCTTTAACAAGGGGACCCCCAGATCCCATCCCCCTGTTTGAAATGGTAAGGGGGTACCTACCATTTCACAAAGAAAGTGTAAAAAAAAATTGTTAAAAAACACACAGACTCCGTTGGGAAAAGTACTTTATTAAAAATAAAAAAAATAAAAAAAAGATTCCAGTGGTGGTAATCCACTCTTGGTATCCAGCGGTTGGTGGTCTCTTCTCCAGGGTCCAGCAATGGGTGATCTCTTCCGATGGTTCAGCGCAGTGCATCCTGTCTCCATGGAGACACACCCCCAGGTACGAAATTTAAAGGAATATTACACTTTTATTGTTTCACTTTAAGCATTATTAAAATCACTGCTCCTGAAAGAACGTCAGTTTTTAAAAGTTTTTTTTTGCATTGATACATGTCCCCTGGGGCAGGACCCAGTTCCCCAAACACTTTTTATGACAATAACTTGCATATAAGCCTTTAAAATTAGCACTTTTGATTTTGAACGTTGGAGTCCCATAGACTTTAATAGGGTTCTAAAGTTCACACGAACTTTAGGTCTGTTCGCAGGTTCTGGTGCGAACCGAACTGGGGGGTGTTTGGCTCATCCCTATTAACCATCAGTAAATTTTCCTGGAGAAATTTTATGCAGCCATAACTAAAGCGTAGTGAAGAACCATCCATAGAGGGCGCACGAGCGCAGCCTCCCCTATCCATGTGTCCGGCCCCCTGATCTACATATTAGTGGTGCCTGACCATGGATTCCAAAGCAGGGTGGGTGCTTTTTTGAAGCACCTGATTAGAGCCAGAAGCTCTAATAGGCTTCAAAGAAGGGTTGCCTTGGAGCGCAGAGCATTGCGCTCCGAGGCCACCCAGTTGTGTGACCATAGCAAATAAATTTTCGCTATTTTCACACCAAAGTTCCTCCCCGTCGATCAGGAGGCAGGTCTGTAAGACCTGTTTCCCAATTGGCCAAAGCGTCAGGTGGAAGAGGAGACATACAGTGGAGGAAGCCGCTGGAGGAGCTGACACCAGAGCCGCCAAGGCAGCTGCCCACACTCCAGGAGAAGAGGAGAGGACACCATAGCCACGCGGGTA